>JASAUF010000444.1:7965000-9165000 GCA_030180095.1 Magnolia changhungtana
ATCCGCTAGTCCGGGTAGAGAGTCCGAGCCTCGGCATAATACCAAGAAAATGGGTTAAGATGGGCGAAGCTCCCATTCGTGACCGCCTTCTTTCCAAGGGTAGTCGGAAGGGAAAACGTTTAAGTCGTACAATCAACATCCGTCACAACACCGAGGCTGGCCAGCTGCATTACTTACGAACGGACCAAGGTTCGGCTCGGGATTGGCACAGTCAATCATCGGCTCGGAGCGATGCCGTCGTCCTCGATCTGGCCGAGCCGAGGCATCTCCGAGGATAAAGGTTTCGCGTGCTAAGTGGGGATACTGCCATATATGGACGTGTCCTATTATCTCGTCCGTAGATACGCACGCCATAACACATGATCTCTGGATTCTAGGCAGTATCTCCATGATTTGTAAATCACACTGATCGTGCCGAGATTATCGAATGTGAATCAAGCAATGAAGAGGTATAAATATCACATCGTCCCATGACAACAGGTACTCAACATCTGGTACTCTCTTTCCTCCCCAATTTAGACCCAGATTCCATTGTCCTGACTTAGGCATCGGAGGGTCCCCCGGCTTAGCCAGGGTCTCCATTGCTCACGGTTTATGTGCAGGGAACCAAGTCTGTCATCTATTCGGAATATGTGAAGAGGGGAAGAGGGCTGACCAGATTTTGACCTCAACATTTTTGGCGCCGTCTGTGGGAAACTGATACAAAAAGTCAGGTTCCTGTTCTTGAAAGCTATGGCTAGAGGGAAGAAGAAGGCAGTGGTGGTGGAACCGGAGCAGACCCGCTCTTCGTCATCACTTCATGCGGAATCTGCTCCGGGCCCTTCCCAGCGTTCTCGTAATCGTTCCAACAAATACCGCGCCTTGCAAGGTGAAGTACAGGCTTTGCGCGATGAGGTGGAACGGATGAGGCAGGAGCGCGAGTCCCAGCAACAACCCGAGCGGAGAAGTCCAGAAGCTGTCGGGCCAGTCATTCAAGCCCATTCAGCGACAAGAAGTGCAAGGCATCGGACATCTCCGCAGCGATCTACCCGAGCACCAGTTTCGGCTCAAAATCCTCCCTCAGCTCCAGTGCGAGCCCCTACCATGAATGCGATGACTCGGGCCCCGACGGATGTCCCAGCCGCCTCGGCTCTGGCTCCGACGGACCTTCGTCACACCCTGGAGAGGAGAAGGGAAAGGAGAACGCCCGAGCCGGAGAACACTTGGGAGGTAGTGGCGGAAAACAGGGATCCCTGGGAGTCACGATTCGCAGACCTGACTAACCAAGTTCTGATGTTACTGAAGCAACAACAGCCATCATCAACCCCGGCTGCTGTTGAAGCCATGATGGAAGAGACCGAGCCTCCGTTCACCTCAGAAATCATGAACGAAGTGATGCCTTAGAGATTTCGGATTCCTCCTGTCATCCAGTACTCCGGGTCCGGCGACCCATCCGAACACGTGGAAGCTTATCGTTCGTGGATGCAGATACAGACTGCAACTGATGCAATGATGTGCAGAGGATTCTCGATTACTCTGGCCGGATCTGCTCGGAGTTGGTATCGGCAACTCAAGCCTGGATCCATATCTTCATTCGAAGAACTGGCTCGGTCATTCCTTACCCAGTTCATAAGCGGTAAGAGAAGCCGGAAACCTAATACCCACCTGCTTACCATCAAACAAGGTCTGAAAGAGTCCTTAAAGGATTACATTGCTCGATTCAACGAGGAAGCATTGCAGGTGGAAGACTATGACGACAAGATGGCTCTCTTCGCAGTATGTAGCGGCTTGAGGGAAGGAAGGTTCGCCTTCTCTATAGGAAAGAACCCGGCGAAGATGTTAGCCGAGCTCATTGCTAGAGCCCAGAAATATGTCCACGCCGAGGAGTTCTCTGCTACTCGCAAGAACATCTAAATAACCGAGCCAAACGGGAAAGGAAAGAGGCCAAGGAACGAGGAACCCCAAGCCTCGAGGAAAAACTCGGATTATCATTCTTCTCGTGATCGCCGACCGAGCAGGAAGCTAGAGGGGAGATTCCGTTCCTACACACCTCTCAACACTACCGCCGAGCAGATCTTGCTGGATATCCTCAGCGAGAAACTTCTCAGCGCCAGTCTGCATGCGAGCAGACCCGGAACTTCGCGACAGGCGTAAGTATTGCCGCTTCCATCGAGATCATGGCCACAATACCGATGAGTGTGTAGATCTCAAGGATGAGATTGAATCCCTCATTCGGAAGGGGCACTTACGTCGGTACACCAAGCAAGAGAAAACTACTCGAAAAGAGGAGCGAATACGGGAGCACCTCAAAAATCCACCCGAAGAACCTGTGGAGATCCGCACCATCTTCGGAGGTACATCAGGCGGAGGAGACTCAAACAGAGCCCGAAAAGCTCATTCCCGAAGGAGCCCAGAGCATTACATCAATCTTACCGAGCGGCCTAACAAAGAACCACGAGTCAGTCCCTGTAGCCTCACCTTCACGGAAGATGACGCTCGGGGGATCCAACATCCACACGATGACGCCTTGGTGGTCACTATGACCATAGCCAATCATAAGGTGTACCGGGTTCTCGTTGACACTGGAAGTTCAGCCGACGTGATCTACTCTGAGGCCTTCGGAAGGATGGGGATTCCACAGTCTCGTCTCAGGCCTGTGAAGACCCCCTTACACGGCTTTGCCGGAGAAAGAGTAATCTCTGAAGGAGCTATTTCCCTCCCAGTGACTGCGGGAGAGGGGCAACATCAAGTCACCTTGATGGTGGACTTCCTTGTTGTCAATGTACCATCAGTACATAATGTGATTATGGGCAGGCCCTCCCTCAATGCAATGCGGGCGGTCGTGTCTACTTATCACCTGATGATGAAATTTTCCGCCGAAGGCGGAACAGGTTACCTCCGAGGCGATCAACGCGAGGCTCGAAGATGTTATGCCATTGCGGTTCAAAAAGGGTCTGTAAAGCAAACATTCACTGTCAACATCTTGGACCCGTACGGACCTACCGAGAATAAGCCAATTGAAGATCTGGAGAAGGTACCGCTTGACGAAGCCGATCCTAGCAAGACGATCCAGTTCGGAACATCACTCAGGCCTGAGCAATGCTCCGAGCTGTTAACTTTCCTGCGACGACACAGGGACGTATTCGCCTGGTCGCACGCGGATATGTCAGGAATCTCTCCAGACGTTTTGGTCCATCGGTTGAACGTGGATCCCGACCACAAGCCTGTGAAGCAAAAGAGGAGACCGTTTGATGCCGAGCGATGTGAAGCCATTGTGGAAGAAGTCTCAGTCCTGTCGGACGCCGGCTTCATAGAAGAAGTATATTATCCAGAGTGGATCGCAAACGTGGTGTTGGTTAAGAAGGCAAATGGCAAATGGAGAGTTTGCATGGACTACTCAGACCTGAACAAAGCATGTCCGAAAGACAGTTTCTCATTGCCTCGGATCGATCAATTAGTAGATAGCACAGCAGGACACGAACTACTTTCCTTCCTGGATGCCTACTCTGGTTACAATCAGATCGCGATGCATCCCCCAGATAGGCAGAAGACTACCTTTGTCACAGACGGGGGGCTTTCCTGTTACACGGGTCATGCCATTTGACCTGAAAAACGCTGGGGCCACATACCAGAGGCTAGTCAACCAGATGTTCGCAAGACAGATCGGGCCCACGATGGAAGTTTACGTCGATGACATGTTGGTAAAAAGCGTCAAGGCATCCGATCACTTGGCGGACCTCGGAGAAACCTTCGCAGTCCTCCAAGAATATCAAATGAAGCTAAACCCAGCCAAGTGCGCTTTTGGAGTCAGTTCAAGAAGATTCCTTGGATTCTAAGTCAGCCAGAGAGGCATCGAAGCCAACCCCGATAAAATTAAAGCATTCCTCGACATGAGTTCGCCTCGGACTGTCAAGGAAATACAATGCCTCACTGGTCGGGTAGCAGCACTCGGACGCTTCATATCCCGAGCCACTGATAAATACCTCCCCTTCTTTCAGCAATTGAAGGGTCATAAGAAGGTCGAGTGGACGCCTGAATGTGAGCAAGCTTTCCAGCAGCTGAAACAATATCTGGGCTCACCACCTCTGCTATCAAAACCGGAAGAAGGTGAATCTTTGTTCCTATACCTCGCAGTCTCAGCCTCAGCAGTTAGCTCGGCCCTGATAAGGGAAGTGGGGAATAAACAGCATCCAGTATACTATGTGAGCAAAGCCATGGTACCAGCAGAAACGAGATACCCCGCTCTGGAGAAGCTTGCGCTCAGCTTAGTCGTTTCGGCTCGGAGGTTGCGTCCATATTTCCAAGCTCATTCGATCATCGTGTTAACCGACTCCCCCCTCAGGCAGATTCTCCAGAAGCCAGAGGTCTCGGGACGGTTGACCAAATGGGCGATCGAACTTGGAGAATTTGACATTGCTTTCCGGCCGAGGACAGCAAAGAAAGGCCAAGCAGTGGCTGATTTCATCGCGAATTCGCTGGGTGAAATCAACAACGAGGTTGAGATGACCCCGCATGACCTCCCAAACACTCTGGGGCATTTCGAAGCCGGATGGGTCCTCTACGTGGACGGGTCATCTAACTCAAAACGAGTCAAGGTGGATCGTCTTGATCGCCCCGACTCCACAATTATCCAATATGCCATCCGACTCGGCTTCAAAGCTTCCAACAATGAGGCGGAGTATGAGGCACCGTTAGGCCGGGCTCGGATTGGCCGCTGACCTCTGGGTCCAATCTATACAAGTTCGATGCGACTCACGCTGGTCGTGAATCACATCTCCGCCGATTATGAAGCCAAAGAAAATAGAATGATTGCTTACCTAGACGAGGCCAGAAAGCTGATCGAGAAATTTTGGAACTGTACGATCCACCAGATTCCGAGGACAGAAAATACATGGGCTGACGCCCTGGCAAAGTTGGCGTCGGCCTCAGAGGGAAAGATTCCGCGGATTATTCCGGTAGAGTTCATTGAACATCCCAGCATCGATCGAATAGAGAAAAAGACGGTTAATCCAGTAAATAACAGCCCGAGCAGGATGGACCCAATCTTTAGCTACCTCGAGTCAGGGGAGGTTCCCTCGGACAGACAAGAAGCTAAACGTCTGAGAGTCCGAGCAGCAAGATATGTTATTCTGAACGGAACTCTCTATAAGAAGGGGTATTCTCAGCCATATCTCAGGTGTCTTCGACCCGAGGAAGCGGAATATGTCATCCGGGAGATTCACGAGGGGATCTGCGGAAACCATTCTGGCGGCCGAGCCCTGGCTCTAAAGGTGCTTCGGCAGGGATACTTCTGGCCGACCCTCAAAGAAGATGTCAAGAAATATGTTAGAAAATGTGACAAATGTCAACGTTTTGCGGCCGTGCCTAGACAACCGGAAGAAGAAATGACTCTCATGAGCGGTCCGTGGCCTTTCGCTCAGTGGGGAATCGACATCATCGGCCCTCTGCCGACTGAAAAAGGACAAGTCAAATTTGCCATCGTCGCTGTCGATTACTTCACGAAGTGGGCTGAGGCCGAGCCCGTCGCAAAGATTACCGAACAGAAAATAATTGACTTCGTCTGGAAGAACATAGTCTGCAGATTTGGAAGTTCCGAATACAATCATCTCAGACAATGGCCGGCAGTTTGACAATGACAACTTCAGAGGTATGTGCCGAGGGCTCGGTATTAGGAACGCTTACGCCTCGCCTTGGCATCTACAGTCCAATGGGCAGGTGGAGGCAGTAAACAAGGTCATCAAGCATCACCTAAAGAAGAAACTGCAAAAAGCAAAGGGTAACTGGCCGGAAGAACTTCCATTCGTCCTCTGAGCATACAGAACCATAGCTCAATCTTCCACTGGAGAAACTCCCTTCTCTCTTTCCTATGGGTCGGAGGCAATAGTGCCCGTTGAAGTCGGCCTCCCTACGGCTCAAGTAGAAAATTACCATGAGAATCAAAATGCCGAGCAAATTGCAGCCAATTTGGATCTTCTTGAAGAAATCCGAGAAGTTTCGAAGCTCCGAGCCGCTGCCTGACATCAACAAGTAGCCAGATTCTACAATTCTAAAGTGAAGGTTAGACGATTCCGGCTGGGGATTTGGTTCTTCGACGAGTCTTTCAGAACACGGCCGAGAGGAACCGGAGCACTCGGACCTAACTGGGAAGGACCATACCGAGTGGTCCGATCGACTAAGTCCGGATCCTACCACTTGGAGGATCTCGAAAGCCGTCAACTCCCCCACCCGTGGAATGCTGAGCATCTGAAAGTTTACTATCCTTAATGAGGCGCTCCGAGGAACCTACTGACCTTTGAGGTTATTCAATAAATGTACGTCCCCGAGCGACAAGCCTTTAAGGCTACGAATAAAAACACATCTGATCGGCTTATTCTTGTCATCTACAAAGATTAAACGGACTAAATTCTACAAAGGCATCTCCTCCTAACCGAGGAGAAAAAAGCCACGAGGCGATCTGACTCCCTAGTAAGGAAGTCGGACCAATTTCTACAAAGGCATCCCCCCTTAACCGGGAGGGCAAAGCCAATGGGTAACCTGACTCCCCATTAAGGGAATCGGCCCACCTACGCGGAAGGCCCTTCGCTGAAAGCGAAACGAGTTGATCCTTTTAAGGATCAGACCGAGGCCCAAACAACATCCGAACGAATCAAGGACTCGGTTCGACTGCATAATCAAGTAAGCAAGTACATCGGTCATACGAAAGAACGACCGATAAAAAAGGGAGATGATCCAAAATTGGTTCTGTCATTAAATGCTCTAAATGCGAAGTACATAGTAAAAAAAAATAAAGTACAAATAAAAGAAACGGAGTCTTCAAGAGATCGGAGGAGCTTGGGAACCGGGGGCTTGATCCTGGCTGGTCGCCTCGGCGGCAGTATCGGCAGGGTCCTCAGGCAGGAGGGGATCGAGGTCAAGGTCCGGGTACAACTTCTGGACCTCGACAAGACACTCGTCAAAGCCACGGTCATAAAACTTGGCAACCTCGTCATCCCTCTCCTTCGAGGTCTTGTACGAATCTATTTCCGCAGCAACTGCCGCTGCCAAGGAGGCCTCAGCCTCGGCCCTCTGAGTCTCCAAAGCCGTGGCAACGGCTCTGCTTTTCTCTTCTTCAGCTTCTGCCTTGATCTTTTCCAGGTCCCCGCTCAGTCGGATAGTCTCCTCAGCCAGGGTGCCTTGCACGATCCAGCTCGGCTACTGCTGCATTACGTCGTGCCTCAAGGTCCTTCGTGACCCTTTGAAGCTGGAGCAGCTCAGACTTGCTACCTTCAAGCCGATGACACAGATCACTCCGCTCCAGCTGAAGGATAGAAGCCTTGTCCCTTAAGACTCCCGTTTTCGCCCTGAGAACCTCCGTCTCCACCCGGAGGGCTCCCACCTCGCTCCTGAGGGTTTCGACCTCAGCGTCAATTTTTCGACGCTCTCGGACCCTCTCCCAGCATAGGAGGATCCTCGGAACAGACTGTTCCAAGGTAAGAAAATGAGGAAAAGATGATGGTACAAAAACAGCTATAACTTTTTTCAAGGGAAGAGGCAGGAAGTACCTGGTAGAAGACTCCAGCCAAGTCTTCCAAGAAGCAGTCGTCCGGTTTATCAAGAAGGCGCGAAATAGATTCCTCCGTAACATGTTTCGCCGCCCAATCTGTCAAACAAGACATGTGATAACCTGGCTCTCTGCTCGTGCCAACTTGAGCCGAGCCCGTTGCCTCCTCAGCTGCAGTCCGACTACCAGCCGAGGGTTGAGCCTCACCCTCAGCATCGCGTACAGCCTCCCCCTCATTACCCGGTTGGGTAATCATGGCATCGGCCATCCGAACAGCTTCCTCCCTCTCGGAAGATGATACAACAGCTATCAACGGGGGATTGAACCGAGCTCCCTCGGTGGGGGGGACGGCGATGGATGGAGGGGGGGTTGCCCCTATCACTGGAGCGGGGGAGAGGTTAGGGCCGCCCAAAGGTACGACCATATCCATACCTACCAGGGGCACCGTAGTTGCACCCTGTAGTATTGGAATTGGGTACACAATTGCAGATGCAGATGGTCCCTCAACCGAAGGTGCTGCGGCAGGAAATGGAGCTGTATCCCTAACTAAGATATTCGGGATAGGGGGGAGGTGCCGCCCTCCGAGCCGCGACCCCTGAGGCAGAACCTGAAGGACGAACTCCTTGAACGACCTTTTTCTTCCGAACTACCTTCGCCGGGGGCTCGGCTCTCAGCATCTCCTCTGCAGTCAGCGCAGCTTTCCTCCTCCGAGAACCAGATGCCTCGGCCATGCCTGTGCGGGAGAATAATAAGAATAGCGTTACCTCGGATCAATAAAAATACACTGGCTGAAAACAAGGATACTCACTGAGCGAAGTAGGGAGCGGCCTCGTCTTGCAAAGCCCCGATCGGTGAAGGTTCGCAGCCGTGATTAGATCAGACCAGCAGCGATGCTCCTCCGAATATGTCCTCGCTTTGGCTATCTGGTTCCTTTGGTCCGAGGTGATGAAGGGCACGCCCCTCGCGAAACCTGCAAAACAAAAAGAAATTCTTTTCTAAGCATAGCTGAAGCAAAAGGCGATGTAAAAAAAAAAAAAATTTCGGTCCAACTTGGCATCGTGAGGCGGGTAGGGACCCGAGTCGAAAGAGCCCCAATCTCCGCTGCCGGCGCCTCCCATTCGCCCGCGGCCCAAAACCACTTGTTCTTCCAGTCCTTATTCGAGGACGGAAGACCCAAGACGAGCCCTGACCCCTTGCTACCTCTGGTCGCGAAGTAGTACTATGGATCTTTGCCTTCGTGCTTGACTAGGTACAGGCTCATTAGCTCGGCGGGTGTCAACTCCAAGTTATCGACTTGGTGCCAGATGATGTAAGCCGAAATCAGCACCCTCCAAGCATTAGGCGCAAGTTATCCAGGTGCGAGCCCTAAGTAAGCGGTCAGAGCTCGGATGAAGGGGTGCATCGAGAGGCGGAGCCCGCATAGTAGCCGGCATAAAAATATAGCTATCTCCCCAACCGCGGGATTGCCAGCAGCATCAGTGGGCTCGGGGGCTCTGATCCGAACGGAGCGTGGTATGTCAAACTCCGTACGGATCCATTCAATTTGGGACTCTATTATTACGGAGCCCCCTGGAACCAATTCCGATGCCCGTCCACCAGGAGGCATCTCTGGGACATCAGCGACTGCGGCTCTGAGGGCTCGTGTTGTCCCTTTCTTGCTGGCCTTCTTGCTGACCTGGCGAGTTCGAGCTCTCGCCACCGTATGCTTCGGGGTAGGGATATAAAGGCACAGCTTCGAAGGGACCTTCAGAGGCCTCTCTTCCATTATCAGAACTCCCCAACTCGGAGTCATCATTGTAGCCTCTAGCCGAGTCCATATCGGAAGACATCTCGAAACAGTGGTGTTAAGAATCGAAATCACCAGACAATCGTCGGAGATTACTTCAGGAGATTGCTTCAGCGAGTTTAAAAACTATGTCGGAAATCACTTCTGCCAGAAATCGCCTTCGCCGAAAATCGCCTCCTCCGATAAACAAATGCAAACGATGGAAGCTGAATGAAGACCCCGGATGGACCTTTTATAAACTAAGGAAACCCTGTATTAAATGGCTCGCAGTAATGGCTGCTTCGGAATCATTGTAGGCCAACTCCGAGTCCGACGTGGCGTCATATTATTGGTCTAAGGACTGTCAAAGGTAACGCCATCCGCCTCAATTGTTGTGCATGGAATAATCAACACGACGTCCGAGCGCAGAAAAGAGTACTCGACACGACGCCCCGAGTGCACGTGACGATCGTTCACAGGTTGGTGACGATTCGGAATCCCAACCGTCGCCACGTGTTCGCTCACGGTTAGCCCGAGGTCGCTAAATCCCGAGGACGTGATGTTTCACACGAGAACCATAAATGCACCGAAGAGCCGAGGCGATTGATCTTTCGATTAATTACTCTCCGAGCTCGTGAACGACCTCAGAGAGTAGGGGGCTTCTGTTATAGGAAGATCCGAGCCAATTACAATCGGAGAAATAGACGATCCGCTAGTCCGGGTGGAGAGTCCGAGCCTCGGCATAATACCAGGAAGATGGGTTAAGATGGGTGAAGCTCCCATTCGTGACCGCCTTCTTTCCAAGGGTAGTCGAAAGGGAAAACGTTTAAGTCGTACAATCAACATCCGTCACAATACCGAGGTTGGCCAGCTGCATTACTTACGAACGGACCAAGGTTCGGCTCGGGATTGGCACAGTCAATCATCGGCTCGGAGCGATGCCGTCCTCCTCGATCTGGCCGAGCCGAGGCATCTCCGTGGATAAAGGTTTCGCGCGCTAAGTGGGGATACTGCCATATATGGACGTGTCCTATTATCTCGTCCGTAGATACGCACGCCATAACATATGATCTCCGGATTCTAGGCAGTATCTCCATGATTTGTAAATCACAGTGATCGTGTCGAGATTATTGAATGTGAATCAAGCAATGAAGAGGTATAAATATCACATCGTCCCATGACAACAGGTACGCAACATCTGGCACTCCCCTTCCTCCCCAATTTAGACCCAGATTCCATTGTCCTGACTTAGGCATCGAAGGGTCCCCCGGCTTAGCCAGAGTCTCTATTGCTCACGGTTTATGTGAAGGGAACCAAGTTTGTCATCTATTCGAAATATGTGAAGAGGGGAAGAGGGCTGACCAGATTTTGACATCAACATCAGGTACAATACAATCCTATCATAATATATAAAAAGGATGGATATCTTATTGAGGGAGAGAAAAGCTTTGCATTTTGATTTGACATTTTGTGTTGTATAAATAATTAAAAAGCTATGAATTTCACATAGTAATCATTAATTTTATAATAATTAAGATTATCTAGTACAATATATGAGGCGATGATTATTTAACGAATATGAGAATTCCACTTACTATTGAAACATAATTCCTAAATATGGAATCATTTCTTCAATAGTGTTCATCTAAACCTTATTTTAACTAATTAGGTTGGCTACATGAATCCATTTCAATTATTCTAATTTATCAAGGCCATATCCGTAATTAAACCGTAAGTAATCAAATCCAACGGAAATAATAATAACTTTTTTCATGTTTCTTCTTAGATTCTATGTAACCAACATAGCCTAAGATTGGAATGATGCTGCACAAGTTTCAATATAGAATTGTATACTTCCTTTGGTAGTTTCAATTTATATTATACATCTAAACATAGCCTTTATTCTTGCCTAACTTTTTGAGTCATGGTCTTGGCTAAATAACAGTTGCCCTTTAATAATTTTCTTGGACTTGTGTCGTACGTTACTTTTTCTTGGATTTCTTGTATGGAAAGATGTCCTAAAACTAGAATTAATAACTTTTTGGTAGGTGTCATTTTTACAAAACCTTGTGAGTTAGGAAAGGTGCCGAACAGCACATTATCATATGCGCTGACATGGACTATAGAGAGATACATGTCTTATTCTCGGCCGGCGTGTTCTGATAAATCAGTCTGACTTTACCTAACCTGAAGCAGTTCAACCCAATGGCCATGATTTAATGGTCAGGATCGTAAAGCTGCAACGTTGTGGCCTTATGTTGCTTGGCCCATGTATATTGTTGAATTCCACGTGCTTATACAGAGGTCCTGGACGCCGATTGCGTTCTACCCCCGCCCGGACGGTAATCGGACTGGGCAGGGCTCTGTAGGGCCCACAGCGATGTAATTGTTTTATCCACGCTGTTCATAGTTTTTCTCAGATCATTTTAAACAATGAGCCAAAAAATGAGGTATTTCCAGTTGTTACGTGGACCACAAAGTGGGGTTAAACGTACACCATTAAAAACTTCTTGGAAGCTGGAAAAGTTTCTGATAAAGCTGATATATGTGTTTTCACTTCATCCACATCTACATGACCTCATGAATAGGTTCGATGGTAAAAAAAAATATTACGGTGGCCCTTACAAAGGTTTCAACTATGGCTGTCATTATCACTGGAGCTTCTTTTGGTGTGGTCCACTGGAGCTGTGGACCTACTTCATTTTTAAGGTCATACCTTACAATGATCTGATAAAAATGATGAACGTCGTGGATAAAACACTTACATCAGGGTGGGCCCCACAGATCCCTGCCCGGATGGATTACTGTCCGGGCGGGGGTAGGACGCAATCCGCGTCCCCTTGTATGATACCACCTGGACAGGTCGATGATGGTGAGGGTATACCAACACGCAGACACAGTCATCGTGCGCATGGTATACACTCACTTCAATCTAAGACCATTCAGATTGTATGAGGCATTGTAGAAGGCATTGTAGAAGGGTGTAGACCAGAAAACAGATTGATTGGATTACAATAGCCATAAATGGACACTTGTTGGTTGAACTGGTATTGTTCATTTCAATCGTCTATTTGATTGCATAGCTAATTAAAGAATCACAATCCTCAATTCAATTTAATTTTTGTGTCAATTCATCTGCACCAAATAAACGGTCCTCCACGAGTTATGCCAATCATCAGTCATTCTCCCTGCCAGTGAAGGCCTTGTACGGTATCTAATCTAACCCGTCTAAAGTTTAGGAGACTCCCTACACATGCAGGGTAGAACTCCACATGAGAATATGTTGGGCAAAAGTAAAAGGACACTTAAATAGGTTGGGCTTGCCCTTTTGGAAAAATATATTAAGGGAATCATATTTATTGTTATTAAGATTTAATAACTTTACCTTCTCCTTTAATACCATGTCAAACTATCACTGCTCTAAAAGTCTCTTAATATACATTGATATTCAATCTTCTAACCGTTTTTTTTTTTTTTTTTTTTTGAAATTTTTTTTTTTAAGAGAAAAATGATTGTTTAACAAGGTATCAAAATGAAAAGTCTTATGTCAGAATCCCCTAGCTTTAGAGCAACTGGTGGTTGTATGTTCAAATCTGCCTTAATATATTTTTCCACCGGTCATTAAAAGCTTTTAAATCAACTGTGATGTAGAGCAGGTCAGAGCAGGTCACAGACACTTTCATGTCAAAGAAGGCCCAATACGAAGCGGAAGTCATCAAGACCGTCAAAACCTTAAAATAGACATATCTCACAACTCATAATGAGTTACTCAACATATTATATATGACTTTGGGATAGGAAAAGCTTCTTTAGATAACTAACTTGGCGAAGCCAAGTTGCCCATGTTGAATTTGTGAGATTCCATCATATTGATGGGCAAAAATTCATTTTATTTCCGTTTTTACTATTTATAGTAAGTTTTAGTTTGATTATAAGCTTCAAGAGTTGTGTTGAAAAGTGTTTAGAAAAATTAACAGAATAACATGGTTAAGCCACATAGGATGCTTACTGTTGATGTCAAAATCCGGTAATCCTATTTTTCCCCTCTTCACGCACTCATGTAAAAGCAGGTCAGGCGTCGGACCAGAAACACTTTCGCACAAACCGTAAGCAATGGAGACCCGGAAGCATTAAGACCGCGGGGACCCTCCGATGCCTAAGTCGGGACAATGATTACTCTGGGTCTAAGTTTAAGGAGAAAAGGAGAGTATCGATGTTGCGTACCTGTTCTCATGGGATGATGCGGTATTTATACCTTTCCATTGCTCGAATCGCGTCCAATAATCTCAGCACAATCAGTGGGATTCGTGGATCATAGAGATATTACCCAGAATTCGGAGATCGTGTCCTACGATGTGTGTATCTGCGGGCGAGATAATAGCGCATACCTATACATGGCAGTTTTCTCCACTTAGCGCGTGAGACCTTTATTCTCGGAGATGCCTCGGCTCGGCCAGACCGGAGACGACGATATCGTTCCGAGCTGATGGTTGATTACGTCAACTCGGACCGGACCTTGATCCGTTCGCCCATAGTACAGCTAGCTCTTCTCGGTGTCATGATGGATGCTTACTCAGCGGCCGTATAACTCGAATATCTTCTCTTCCGACTTCGCTTCGGAAAGAGTGATCAAGAATGGGAGCTTCGTCCACCTTAATCCACCTTCCTATTATTACGAGGCTCGGACTCTCCGCTCGGAGTAACAGACCGTCGATCCCTCCAATCGTAAGTCGGCTCGGATCTTCCCATAATGTAAGCCCCTACTTTCGAGGTCATTCATGAGCTCGAAGAGTCAATTTGAAGATTGCCGCCTCGGTTCTTGATGCATTTATGGTCCTCGTGTGAAACGTCTCGTACTCGGGATTTAGCGGCTTCGAGCTAACCGTGTTTCTATGAAAGACCCCTCCTTTACAAACCTGTTGAACACGTGGCGACGGTTGGGATTCCGAATCGTCACACTAACTCGTGAATGCCCGCCACGTGCGCTCGGGCGTCGTGTCGAGCATTCTTTTCGCGCACGGCATCCATGTGTGGATTAACTCACACAACAATCGAGGCGGATATCGTTACCTTTACCATGTTTTAAACCAATGATATGTCACCACGTCGGACTGAGTTTAGCAATGATTCGACGTAGCCATTATTACGGGCCATTTAATGCGGGGTTTCTTTCGATCTATAAAAGGCCCGTCCGAGGTCCTCATTCACCGCTATCGTTTGCATTTGAGTCGTTTAGTGAGAAGGCGATTTCCTGAAAGGTATTTCGATAGTTTTCACGCTTGTCGAAGCCATCTCCTGGGTGATCATCCGGTGAGTTTGATCCGCACCTCTTTTTGAGATGTCTTAGATAGGGAAATGGCTAGAGGTTACAATGACGACTCAGCCTTGGGGAGTTCGATGATGGAAGAGGGGCCTCTGAAGGCTCTTTGAAGCGGTCTTGCCGCCATATCCTCGGCCTCGAAGCGAAAGGGACGGTGGCGAGAACTCGGACTCGTCGGGCCGACAAAAGAAAGGGCAAAGCGAGCCCCATATCGCAATTGCGACGTTCTGAGATGCCCCCGCCGGTAGGGTGTGAATTGGTTCCGGGGGCTCTGTAATTACGAGTCCCAAATGGAATGGATTCTGACGGAGTTTGACATACCACGCTCCGTTCGGATCAGAGCCCCGAGCCCACCGTCCGCTGGCAATCCCGTCCGCCGGGGGAGATTGCCATATTTTTATGCGGCTTATTATGTGGACTCCGTCTCCCGATGCATCCCTTCATCCGAGCTCTGACCGCTTACTTAGGGCTCGCGCTTGGGCAACTCGCGCCTAATACTTAGAGGGTGCTGATTTCCGCACATTATCTCGGCACTGAGAGTGGGGAAACAAGCGTTGGCCGTGACGTAGGCCGATGAACTTGTACTTGGCCAAGCACGAAGGCAACGATCCATGGTACTACTTCGCGACCAGAGGTAGCAAAGGGTCAGGGCTCGTCTTGGGTCTTCCGTCCTCAAATAAGGACTGGAAGAACAAGTGGTTTTGGGCCCCAGGCGAGTGGGAGGCACCGGCAGCGGAGATTGGGGCTTTAGCGACTCGGGTTCCCGTTCGCTTTACAATGCCAGGTCGGGTCAAGATTTCCTTCACGCATTGCTTTTCACTTCGGCCTTGCCTAAAAGAGATATTTTTTTTTTGCAGGTTTCGCAAGGGGCGTGCCCTTCATCACCTCGGACCAAAGGAACCAGATAGCTAAGGCGAGGACATATTCGGAGGAGCGTCGCTGAGTCGACTACACGATCATGACCACTGCTAACCTTCACCGATCGGGGCTTTGCAAGACGAGGCCACTCCCTACTTCGCTCAGTGAGTATTTTTGCTCTTATTCAGCATACTTTCATTGGTCCGAGGTAACGTTGTTCTTATTTTCTCGCACAGGCATGGCCGAGGCATCTGGTTCTCGAAGGAGGAAAGTACTTGGCGTCATTGTCGCCGAGGAGATCGAGGGCCGAGCCCCGCCGAAGGTAGCTCGGAGGAAGAAGGTCGCTCAGGGAGTTCGTCCTTCAGGTTTTGCCTCGGCGGTCGCGGGTCAGAGGGTGGCACTTCCTCCCCCTATCCCGAACATCTTGGTTCGGGATACAGCTCCATTTCCTGCCTCAGCACCTTTGGTTGAGGGACCACCGCATCTGCAATTGTGTCCCCAATTCCAATACTACCGGGTGCAGCACGAGGCCCCGGTCGGTGTTGAGGTGGTCGTGCCTTTATGCGGCCCTAACCTCGCCTTTGCTCCAGCAACGGGGGCAACCCCCCCTCCATCCATCGCCGCTCTTCCCAACGAAGGAGTAAGGTTAGAGCCTCCGTTGATAGCCGTTCCATCATCCTCCGAGAGGGAGGAAGCTGTTCAAATGGCCGACGCCATGATTACCCAACCGGGTAATGAGGTGGAGGCTGCACGCGATGCCGAGGGTGAGGCTCAACCCTCGGCTGGTAGTCGGACGGGAGCCGGAGAGGAGACGGGCTCGGCTCAAGTTGGCACGAGCAGAGGAAGGTTCGAGCCGGGTTATCACATGTCTTGTCTGACAGACTGGGCGGCGAAACACGTTACGGAGGAATCCATTTCGCGCCTTCTTGATAAACCGGACGACTGCTTCCTGGAAGACTTGGCTGGAGTCTTCTATCAGGTACCTTTTGCCCATTTGAAAAAGTTGTAGCTATTTTTTTGTATTACTATTTCTTTCTCATTTCCTTGCTTTGGACCAGTCTGTTCCGAGGATCCTCTTATGCTGGGAGAGGGTCCGAGAGCGTCGAAAAATTGACGCCGAGGTCGAAACCCTCAGGAGCGAGGTGGGAGCCCTCCGAGCGGAGACGGAGGCTCTCAGAACGGAAGCAGGAGTCTTACGGGACAAGGCTTCTATTCTTCAGCTGGAGCGGAGTGATCTGGGTCACCAGCTTGAAAGCAGTAGGTCTGAACTGCTCCAGCTTCAAAGGGTCGCGAAGGACCTCGAGGCAGGTCGTGATGCGGCAGTGGCTGAGCTGGATCATGCCAGGGTCCGTGCTGACATCCTGGCTGGGGAGATTGCCCGATTAAATGAGGATCAGAAGAAGATCAAGGCGAAGCCGCAGAAGAAATTGCAGAGCGTGGCCACGCTCGGGAGGTTCGAAGGAGGTCGAGGCCGAGGCCTCCTGAGCGAGGAAGCGATTCTTGTGGCAATAGATTCATACAAGACTTCAAAGGAGAGGGATGTCGAGGCCGAGGAGGTAAATGACCGCGGCTTTGACGAGTGCCTTATCGAGGTCCGTAAACCGAGATCCAGGACCTTGACCTCGATCCTCCCCCGCCCGAGGACCCCGGCGATACTGCCGAGGCGACCATCCAAGATCAAGCCCCTGGTTCCCAAGCTCCTCCGACCTCTTGAAGACTCCGCTTCCTTTATCTGTATTTTGTTTCCCTTTTTTTTATGTACTTCGCTTTTATAACATTTAATGAAAGAGCCAATTTTGGATCACTTCTTTTCCTTTTTATTGGTCGTTCTTGCTTACTAGGTAATGCAGTCGAACCAAGTCTTTGATTTGTTCGGATGTGATTTGGGCCTCAGTCTGATCCTTAAAAGGGTCAACTCGTTTCGCTTTTCAAGCCGTAGAAATGGCCTTCCGTGGAAGTGGGACCTAGAATTGAGGGGGTCTGAGTTACCCATTGGGCTTTGCCCTCCCGGTTAAGGGGGGATGCCTTTGTAGAAATTGGTCCGACTCCCTTAGTGGGAAGTCAGATCGCCTCGTAGCTTCGTCTCCTCAGTTAGGGGGAGACGCCTTTGTAGAATTTAGTCCGTTTGATCTTTGTTGATGACACGAAAAAGCCGATCGGACGTGTTTTTTTTTTATAGCCTTAAAGGTGGTCGCTCGGAGGCGTACATTTATTGAATGACCTTAAAGGTCGCAGGAAGGGCTTCGGAGCGCCTTATCAAGGATAGTAAATTTTCGGATGCTCGCATTCCACGGTGGGGAGTTGACGGCTTTCGAGATCCTCCAAGTGGTAGGAAGGGAAGTCGATCGGACCACTCGATATGGAAAGTTAGGACCGAGGGCCAGGTTCCTGCGTCACCGTGTTTCGAAAGACTGAAGTCGAAGAACTAGATCCCCCCCGGTCGGAATCGTCTAACCTTCACTTTAGAATTGTAGAACCGGCTACTTGTTGATCGGAAAGCTGAGCGAGGCGGCGCGGAGCTTCGAAACTTCTCGGATCTCTTCCAGAAGATCCAAATTGGCGGCGAGTTGCTCGGTATTTTGATTCTCGTTGTAATTGTCCACTAGTTGATCGATCCGAGGTAGCGGGAAACTGTCCTTTGGACATGCTTTGTTCAGGTCTGAATAATCCACGCAGACTCTCCATTTGCCGTTTGCCTTTTTAACCAGCACCACATTCGCGATCCATTCTGGATAATATACTTTTTCTATGAAGCCGGCGTCCAACAGGACCGAGACTTCGTCCGCAATGGCTTCACACCGCTCGGCATCAATTGAGCTCCTCTTCTTCGTTTCACAGCTTGTGGTCCGGATCCACGTTCAACCGATGGACCAAGACGTCCTAGGAGAGATTCTGGCATATCCGCGTGCGACTGTAGCGAATACGTCCCGTGTCGTCGCAGGAAAGTTAACAACTCGGAGCGTTGCTCAGGCGTGAGTGATGCTCCGAGCTGAACAGTCTTGCTAGGATCGGCTTCGTCGAGTGGTACCTTCTCCAGATCTTTAATTGGCTTATTCTCGGTAGGTCCGCGCGGGACCAAGATGTTGACGGTGAGTGTTTACTTTACAGACCCTTTTTGAACCGCAATGGCATAGCATCTCCGAGCCTCGCGTTGATCACCTCGGAGGTAACCTATTCCGCCTTCGGCGGGAAATTTCATCATCAGGTGATAAGTAGACACGACCGCCCGCATTGCATTGAGGGAGGCCTGCCCATAATCACATTATGCACCGATGGCACATTAACAACAAGGAAGTCCACCATCAAGGTGACTTGATGTTGTCCTTTCTCCGCGATCATCGGAGAGGAAATAGCTCCTTCTGAGATTACTTCTCTCTCCGGCAGAAGCCGTGTAAGGTGGTCTTCACAGCCCAAGACGAGACCGTGGAATCCCCATCCTTTCAAGGCCTCGAGTAGATCACGTCGGTTGAACTTCCAGTATCAATGAGAACCCGATACACCTTATGATTGGCTATGGTCATAGTGACCACCAAGGCGTCATCGTGTGGGTGTTGGATCCCCTGAGCGTCATCTTCTGTGAAGGTGAGACTGCATGGACTGACTCATGGTTCTTTGTTGGGCCGCTCGGTAAGGTTGACGTAATGCTCTGGGCTCCTTCGGGAATGAGCTTTTGGCTCGTTTGAGTCTCCTCCACCACGATGTACCTCCGAAGACGGTGCGGATCTCCGCAGTTCTTCGGCTGAATTTTGGGGCGTTCTCGTGCTCGCTCCTCTTTCCGGTAGTTTTTCTTGCTTGGTGTACCGACGCAAGTGCCCCTTCCGAATAAGGGATTCAATTTCGTCCTTGAGATCTACACACTCATCGGTATTGTGGCCATGATCTCGATGGAAGCGACAATATTTACGTTTGTCGCGGAGCTTCGGGTCCGCCCGCATACGCACCGGCGCTTGAGAAGTTTCTCGCCCGGATATCTAGCAAGATCTCGCTCGACAAGAGTGTTGAGAGGCGTGTAGAACGGAATCTTCCTTCGGCTTTCGCGTCACCGGCAATCACGAGAAGAATGATCATCCGAGTTTTCCTGGGCTTGAGGTTCCTCGTTCCTTGGCCTCTTCCCTTTCCCATTCGGTTCGCATGCACTGGATACTCTTACGAGTAGCAGAGAACTCCTCGCATGGACGTATTTTCGGGCTCTAGCGATGAGCTCGGCTAACGTCTTTGCCGGGTTTTTCCTATCGAGAAGGCGAACCTTCCTTCCCTCAAGCCGCCGCATACCGCGGCGAGAGCCATCTTGTCGCCATAGTCTTCTTCCCCGCAATGCTTCCTCGTTGAATCGAGCAATGTAATCCTTTAAGGATTCTTTCGACCCTTGTTTGATGGTGAGCGTGTGGGTATTGGGCTTTCGGCTTCTCTTACCGCTTATGAACGGGTAAGGAATGACCGAGATAACCCTTCGAATGAACATATGGATCCGGGCTTGAGTTGTCGATACCAATTCGAGCGGATCCCTCGAAGTGATTGAGAATCCTCTCGCACATCATTGCATCGTTTGCTGTCAGTCCTCCGCATCCACGAACGATAAGCTTCCACATGTTCGGATGGGTCGTGGGACCCGAGTACCGGATAACGGGAGGAATCGAATCTCTCGAGGCATTACTGCTCATGATTTCTGAGGTGAACGGAGGTTTGGTCTCCTCCATCATGGCTTGAACAGCAGCCGAGATCGATGATGGCTGCTGTTGCTTTTGTAACATCAAGACTTGATTATTCAGGTCCGCGAATCGTGACTCCTGGATCTCTTCTGTCGCCACTTCTTCTCGAGTGCTCTCCTACGCTCAGCATTCTTCTTTCCTTTCTCCTCTCCAGGAGTGACGAAGGTCCGTTGGAGCCAATGCCGAGGCGGCCGGGACATCCGTCTCTAGGCCCGAGTCGTCACATTCCCGGTAGGAGCTCGCATTGGGGCCGGGGGAGGGTTTTGAGCCGACACCGTGCTTTCTGCAGATTGTTGCGGAGATGTCCCGCGCCAGGGACTTCTTGTCGCTGAATGAGCTTGAACGGTTGGTCCGACAACTTCTGGCCCTAGACTTTTCCGTTCGGGTTGTTGCTGGGGCTCGCGCTCCTGTCTCATCCGTTGTAGCTTATCGCGCAAGGCCTGCACTTCGCCTTGTAAAGCGCGGTATTTGTTGGAACGGTTGCGAGAACGCTGAGAAGGGCCCGGAGCAGACTCCGCGTGAAGTAGTAATGAGGAGCAAGTCTGCTCTGGTTCCACCACAACAGCTTTCTTCTTCCCTCTAGCCATAGTTTTCAAGAATAGAAACTGACTTTTGTATCGCTTTTCCACGACGCGCCAAAAATGTTGATGTCAAAACTCGTCTGGCCCTCTTCCCCTCTTCACGCACTCCGAGCAGCAAAAATCGGACTAAGTGAAACTCACAAGACAAACCGTAAGCAATGGAGACCCCCGTTGCGTGGGACCCTCCAATGCCTAAGTCGGACAAAGTAACCGGGTCTCCAAGTTTAAGGAGAAAAAGGAGAGTATCGATGTTCTTATGACTGCTTCTCATGGGATGATGCGTATTTATACCTTTCCATTGCTCGAACCGCGTCCAATAATCTCAAAGACAATCGTGGGATTCGTGGATCATAGAGATATTACCCGCACTCGGAGATCGTGTCCTACGATGTGTGTATCTCATGGCGAGATAATAGCGCATACCTATACATGGCGCTTTTCTCCACTTAGCGCGTGAGACCTTTATTTCTGAGATGCCTCTGGGCCTCGGCTGACCGGAGACGACGATATCGTTCCGAGCTGATGGTTGATTACGTCAACTCCGGACCGGACCTTGATCCGTTCGCCCATAGTACGCCTAGCTCTTCTCGGTGTCATGATGGATGCTTACTCGAGCCGGCCGTATAACTCGAATATCTTCTCCGACTGCTCTCGGAAAGAGTGATCAAGAATGGGAGCTTCGTCCACCTTAATCCACCTTCCTATTATTATGCCGAGGCTCGGACTCTCCGCTCGGAGTAACAGACCGTCGATCCCTCCAATCGTAGTCGGCTCGGATCTTCCCATAACACTTACTATTAATAATAAATTTATTATTTATAGTAAGGTAAGAATTTTAGGAAGTTTTAGTTGTAGTTTAATTCCAAAGCCTTTTCTAAGGCTTAATATCCCTATTTAAATGGTTGTAGCTTCATTTATTTCAAGACATCAATAAATTTACGCGTTTTCATGAGAAATTAAGAGAAGTTTCATCAATTCAAAATAATTATGTTGAGGAAGATTGTGATTGACCTCATCATGCCCATCTCTGCGTCTAACTGGTTATTTGACACTAGACTCTCTCATTTGAGCTTTTGGAATGGCTTTAGCTTTGTCCACATTTCATACGGAAGTTTCTAGGTAAATTTTTAGAATTTGGCCTAATGTGGGATGGAGCATCTAGAGGACGGTTTGGGTGGCAGTCACCCATCATGATAGGCCCCACACCGCTGGAAAGTGTATGACAGTATGGTTACTGTTGTTTAGAAAATAGCAATCGTCGTTTAAGAGGCGTTTCCGTGCATAATGCCACATACAGGGATCGCTAGTGTTACATAGGCCATGACAACAATTGCCCCGGCGTTTCTCTTTTACCATTCTCCTATGACCATCCCATGTGGACGTGATCACTACGACACTCTCCCATCTTATGGCTATCAGATGGGGCCCCTTCTCATGGTCCAGGATGTCATCAACCAATTAATTGGATGGTTTTAATTGGGATGATGATGGTGATGATGATGCGTGTGTACCAAATAATAACTCCCTACTTGTCGTTGATTTTCAGTTATTGGACCCTAGATATCGGAAGAGGGCTGACCACTTCCATGGTACGGACGTCATGCACTATTTTCATGTTAGCTGGAAGATGGTACGGCACCTCATGTTTTGGGAAACGGATTGGCTACTCCCCTGGCCCGGTGGCTGATGGTAGGTGCTCTGTGGGCCCACCATGATGTATGTGTTTCATCCATTCCCTTAATCCATTTTTACAGATCATTTTAGGGATTGATTACAAAAACGAGAGGGGTATAAATCTCAGGTGAGCCACACCACATGAAAACAATAGTGATTGGATATCCACCATTAAAATCCTCCTAAGGCCGATTGTACTGTTTAGATCCAAAACTATGGCCCCCAAAAGTTTTTAATGGTCAAGACTCATTCAACACTGTTTCTATAATGTGGTACACATTTTTTTATTTTTTTTTTAACGCACGCACACACACCCCCACACACTCACGCGAGTGGAATTTCACCACCTATGGGTACTAGAACCCTTGACCAGGTGTTGAAACTCCCCACAGTCCACCACCACCAGAGCAAGAGTAAGGACCCTGTAATGTGGTACACTTGAGATTTCGGTATACCTCATTTTTAGTCTCATACCATAAAATGATTTATAAAAATAGATGAACGGCATGGATGAAACACATACATCATGGTGGGGCACACAGACGACCGACCACCAGCCATTGGCGGGTGGCAGGCGAGTAGCCAATCCGTTTCCCAAGTTTTGGTGCCTTTGCCTGCAAGGCTCACTTCTCCATTCTCCTTGGAGATTTGTCACTTTCCCCCGTATGGCAGCAAGAGCCATGAAAATCAATGACCATGCGTGCCAACATCTGTACAGTCTGAATTGACACACGTGTGCACCATCTTTGATGGTGGATGTGAGCCAGCTTCTCACTTATCTAATGACTAGTGAAAAATGCAAGGCATAATCATATCCAAACATAAAAGCCTCATGTGATTGGCCGGTTTCCGATCACCTCCATCTTCTTTCGAGATATGCAAACACGTGGAAAGTTAGACAATCACAACAACCAGGGTATAAAAAAACAAGAGAAATACTTTGATGCTCTGGCATAAGGTGATGCTCTGGCAATTAAAAGTAATTAAAAATTCCAAAACTAAACCGTTCAAATTATGAGTCCCAATTTAAATGGATCATGTACGGAAACTTTTTCTTATTAATTATTTAACAACAAAATTATTGGACATTTATTAAATAGTTAAAAATGATTCTCTTATATATATATATATATATATATATATATATATATATATATATATATATATATATATATATATATATACCCACCTGTGCACATACGCATCGTGCGCACCTTGGTACACATGCCATAGGCATATAATCAGAATGGTCTATGTGACGTGGAATACCATGATATAAAATTATGGTGGGCCATAGAAAAGAGATGCATATTAAGAGAGAAAATTGCTTTCATTTTTCATAGCCCACCCAAGTTTTGAATCAAGTAAAAATTAGGCGTAGAAGGTTTCATGATATGCTGCTTTACATAGACCGTTCAGATTTTGGAGTCATATAGTTTAGTTAGGATTGTTAGACCAACGCTAGGTCTAGTTTCAGTTAATATTTACCGTGTGCAGAATTTCTAAGTGCTTGCGTAAGTGCTTGCGTATGAAGTGACCTACGCAGCCGAGTATCTAATGACACCGCATAAAAACGAGTAAACGACAAGAAGAGAAAAGATATCTACCATCAGTTGACACGTGGCGAGTTAAAAGCCGCAAGAAACCATGCTTATTCATATGTACACCATCCACAATATCATATTAACATTCGATGCATACTTCACGCAGGACACGTGAAAATGATGTGAGCCATGTACATGTGTGGACCCGCGCTTGAGTAAAAAAGCAGGAGGGGACTTAGCACATCCACCATCACTTATTGCATTGTTTATTGTCATTAAGCCCCGACAGGAGTGGTTTCAAGCATCGATTCCATGTCGCTCCGCGTACGCTCAATGCTTCCCTCCTTCCTATTTGCCCAAATTTCTGGAATTATTTTCTCCAGATTCACAATGCTTTCCACGAGATAGTCCGCTTCCTTGCTTCTCACTGGTTTTCCAACCTTCATGCAATACGTTTTTATTAAAAGGTGAAACAATAGAGATTCGTGACTTTGAAATAAAAAACTACTGCTATATATAGGTTTCATGTAAAGCAAGAAACTATAAACTAAGCATGCTTTTGGATAAGACTGCCAATGTCTAAACATTGGGTCCGGAATCTAAGGCCCGACCTGGCCAACGGTCGGAAAGCTAGGGCCAACAGTGACCATGAAAGCATGCTTTTGGATAGCACTGCCCATGTCTAAAGATACGTTTGGAAATAGACTAAAACCAGGTTTATGGTGGAAACATTTATGAGTCCGCATATGGATTGATTTATAGAAACTGAGTTATGCCGAACAGCCTTGTAAAGACATCCAAACATGATGATTAAATAGAGAAATGATTACATTTAAGGACTTTATATGAAATGTGGGTCCCTACTCATGGCTCTTTGCTAGTGTATCGTTTCAAGGGGGCATTGGTTCGAGTGCTCATGTGGCATGTGATGGTGTATGTGTTAAAAAAGAAAAAAAAGAAAAGAAAAGAAAAAAAAGCCTTTTTATTCACTGGTGATGTGATGCATGGATGACAAGCTAGGCAATTTTTAAACATAAGGAATCGTGTTATAAAAAAATCTTCAAAACATTTTAAACTTATCTGGTGGTGGACTGTGATTGGGCATGATGCACTTCCTATCAATTTCTCTACTTAAATAACTGAAAATCGGGGGGTGAATGGTCGTCCCGCCCCAGGTGTCCCAAGCTAGGCTTATTCAATTTCTGTACTCAGATCAGCCCAGGCCCGGTCCGTTAAGACATATGACCTTGCCGATGTATGAGGATATTGGATGGCTAAGACATTACATCAATGGTCCAGATTCAGTGGACACATATGGGGCAACTAATCATCAGACTGGCCAGATTCTCTCGTTGTGTATAAAGAATACAAGCTGGGTCCCTCGTGAAAGGCCTGGATGTTTTCAGGAGCGGTACATAGGCACGAGTGGGGGAATAGTTAGGGAAGTCCAACCCCTGCGAATAAACTATGTTGGGGCTCATTAGTGGTGGTTGGTAAGGGTGCACATTGAACCGGTAGAACCGTGGAATTGACTAGAACTGACCAAACGGTCCGGTTTGGTCCGGTTCTAGAGTACACTAGTTTCGGTTTCGGTTCCAAAAATCAAAGAACTATTTAGTTCGGTTCGATTTACATACTGGACCGATTTAGGAGTATATAAATCGAACCGAACTGTGGATCCGACTTGTGGAACAGAACCTAGAACCAAACCTGGAACTATTTTATGAGTTCAGTATATTTTAGTTGCATATGTGACTCATAATTTATGGTTTACAATGCACTATTTAATTATTTTCATAAATGTATTTTTTCACACCATACACATATTTAAACCATTCATCAAATGGATCTCAACACGAATGGACATGGGCTAAATTATAAAATAAAATATGTAATTGGGATGGATTTTAAAAAGCCCAGAACTGTGGAACCGATCCAGAACTGAACCGATTCTCGCGGTCTAGTTCCAATTCGATTCTAGGGTGCTAACGGTCCAGTTCCGGTTCCGAAAATCCTAGAATCCAATGAAATGGTTCAGTTCAATTTCACCCCGAAACCAGACCGAACAGACGGTGTGCACTCCTAGTGGTTGGGGTATAAAATCCCCGAACGACAATTTGCACAAGCGGGGACAAGCTGGGCCAACCATTCGGTCATCCAAACCGTTGTAGATGGCGATGCACGTAAAATCCTCCATATTTTGATAATTGTTGACCCTTGGATGGGTGGTCAACAAATAGACGGTTGAGATAGATCATATGGCACAGGTTACCATTCGACGAAGAAAAAGGCGGAATATCGTAAATTGGTGCATCGTCTATCGACCGATAGTCCCACCGTCTCAACGGGTTTGATCATTGAATGACGGCCCCAAGAAAAAAAATAATAAGCCGAACACATGCAGCCACTGGTACCACAAGTTGTGGTACCGTGTCATCTTTCTCGCCAACATACTACTTTGGTTTTAAATTAGGACCATGAAAAATGTGTAAAAGACCATGAAGACGACTCTTCTCGAAAAATAGGCTGATCCAATCACTAAGTGGGCCGTAGTTGTATGTTATATCAGACCGTCGGTTTTGCATTGGTTCCAAACGTATGGACCACGACCTGTCTGATTTTTGTATCAGATAATCTCCATGGTGGGAATCTAATTTTATCCAAAAAGATTGTACGGTACCACAAGTTGTGGTACTTCCCGGTAGGTGATCAGTTCGTTGAAAAAGAAAGAAAATAAACGGGCATTGTCGTTGTCCAGCGATAAGCGCGTGTAAGATGAGAAGTTACCAGTGCCGTGCGAAGACCCAAAGCTTTCCCGGCAATGATATTACGGTCGTTGTCATCGAAAAACAGCTGCAAAACGAAGAAATCCATCTAGGACCGTCAGTTACAGGCCAAAATCACGCAAACGTAAGGAGAAAGAGAGGTTTTTTCTCAGCATATTAGCCCTAACCGTGCGGCGTGGATCTGCTGCCGCCACTTCCACGGCGATTTTCATGGCCTCAATCGACGGCTTCAACAACACCGGAAATTCTTCTGGGTTCTTCGATTTCGAGATGTTCGGATTGAGAGTCTCGAAGCAGATTATCTCGTCGAAGCAGTCTTCTAATCCGAGCCTTTCTAGAACTTTCCTCGCGTGATTCGAGTCCGAATTTGTAAAAATCTACAAAAAGGAAAAAGCGCGTTTCATCACAGATGAAATGAAATGAATTTCAATTCCAAATTCGAATAAGAAAAATGAGATTTGAACTTACAATTTTCCTTTGCGTGATGCTCTGCAAGATGCTTCGGAGTCGTAGATCTGGTTTGAGCCTTTCGTACGGCAGAGATCCGTGCACGAAACTGCAAGCGAATGGACATTAATGAAAATTAAAACGACATTTCTATAGAAAATTGCTGGAATTATTTATTTATTTATATTTATTTAGTTTTTCTCCCTTACCTGTGATAGTTGTCAGCGTTGATATCGTAGCCTAAAGCCTGAAAATAAATGCATATATTATTTGTAAATTGTATATTAAAAAAGAAATCAATCTTTTAATTTTCTTTTGCTCTGTTAATTACCCTGAGGCCGGCAAGGGAGCTTCCATAAGTCCTGAAAAGCTCGATTCTGAGATCCGATGCTTGTTCTGCTGCAAATCCAAATTCCTTCACAAGAAATTCTGCCAAAAAACGGAAATTCGGAGCTTAAACGGTTGAATTCATGTATTGTAAGAGAATGAATTTCAGGCTTTTCTTTCTTCTACCGTCGATGTTTTTCTTGCAGGCTTCGGCGATTCCGGCCTTGGAAGAGTAGAGAGTGTCGTCTAGATCTGTCAATGGTCATGAAATTTCATTAGAGAGAGAGACCGGAGAGAGAGAGAGAGAGAGAGAGAGAGAGAGAGAGAGAGACCGAAGAGAAGGCAGTCGAAAGGAGAGTTGGAAGCTCGAGTTGATTTCGTGCGAATATCCATTGCAGAGAGGTGGAATGAAAGAAGGACAGAGAAACGATGGGAAAGGGATGAAGTTTCACGATTCTGGAAATGAGCTTTTGGAACTCTGTGGCGAAGGAAATCTTGCCCGAATCGCCTTCCCTTTTATGGGCGTCCGAAGGAGGGGTTTTGAAATATAGCGTTTTTATTACGCGGATTTGCTGTGATGCCGTACGATTAAAAAAAATATATATGGATATGGACTTCTAAGGTTCGAATGGAAGCATATCGCCGCATGACCCGACTATGTGGATCCAACTGTGCTGTGGGTGTTTTATCCACGATTTATGTGGATCCAACCGTGAGGTGGATTTCCATTCGTTTTTCATTATCATTTTAGACATGAGCTCAAAAATGAGATAGGTAGGAAATAGCTGGGATTGAACACTTACTTTAAAAACTTCTTAAGAATCACATAAGTTTTGGATAGCTGATATTTGTGATCTCCTTTCATCTAAGTAGGCGTGACCTGATGAACAAGTTAGATGGAAAGTAAACATCATGGTGGGCCATGGAAAAGTTTCAATGGTCGATCTCATTATTCCCATTGTTTCCTATGGTGTAGTCCACCTGAGATTTGGATCTACTTTATTTTTGGAAATATACCCTAAAATGAGCTGGAAAAACCGATGGACGGCATGGATATACAACACACACAGCAAAGGGGTCCGGTTTGGGGCCTCACCCACTCCCAAAAATTTTAGGTAGCGCATATGACGAGGTGGTAAACTATAGTACGATCATCATTCATCTCCATAATATCTCATTCATTAAATGACCTTCTCTATAGGTCTCCACACGATAAGCTTGGTACCATCAGCTCAGGACAGGTTTAAAAGTTTAGGCCCGATGGGTGATCTTGCCAGGTTTCCGTGATGTGAAGTTGCATGGACACACGCCCGGTCCGTAACTGATGCATAATGTTTCTATTGCAACAGAGATGGTCTCACGCGCATCTAGTCCTAGGTTCTCGTTCTCTGCAACTAGTTGACTATTGACCCACGATGGCGCATGTATAGCATCCAACCGTTCCAGCAGCGGCCTGCCATCGATCCTGTACATGGTATATCCATCCAGCAGGCTTGCCACGCAACACTCGTGTACGTAGCTATCCTTTCTAGTATCCTTTTAAATCTCTAAGTGAGTCTCTACATAAATTAACTAAAATGCCCTTCTGAAAACCGGTTTTCCGGGGGATCAGCTAAAACTTTTAAGAACTCATCTAGTGTAATGTTGGTACTAAATCTGAACGGTCCACTAAATGAGTCACCTCATGAAAGTCTCAGGGCTCAAAACTTAACATGATCCAAGAATATGGTGGGCCACAGGAAAGTGAGAGGCCAATCAAAGGAGGAATCTTCCTCTCACTTTGCTATACACCATTAAAATTTTGCATCAGGCTAACTTTTGAGACCTAAGTGTTTCATAAGGTGATTCATCTAATGAACCATTTAGATTTTGTGCTTACATCATGTGTTAAAAAGTACATATCAATTGTAATGAGAACCAATTATTAATTGAGCATTTCACTACACACAGGAGATGAGTTAAAGGGCCTTGTAAACTTTAAGCGGAATGAATTTCTCAATTTGATGGCCCACCAGTTGGACGGTATTAATATGAGCTCTACTCCATTCAGAAAGTGCCTATGGGAGTTGGTTGGGCATGTGCTAATATTTTCAAGGCCCCCCATCTATGACAGGATTATATGGTTAGGGGTAGAGTTGTACATGAGCCGAGCTGGATCCAGTTTAACTCAAGTTTAGTTTGGCTTGTTTATTTGACACTTTATTTGAACTTTACACAAGTCAAGCTTTAAGCTTATCTATAATGTTTAAGCTTGATTTGATTCTAAATAGATGAGCTTGAGCTTGTTTTGGTTTGGTCCAAATATTTGAGCTAAGCTGAGACAAGTTCGAACATGATCAGCTCATTTTATTATTATTATTATTATTATTGTTATTAAGCTGAGACAAGTTCAAACATACTCAGCTCATTTTATTATTATTATTATTATTATTATTATTATTATTGTTATACTCAGCTCATTTTATTATTATTATTATTATTATTATTATTATTATTAAGCTGAGACAAGTTCAAACATACTCACCATTGACGCTTGACGCTTCATATCCCGAGCCATCGATAAATGCCTCCTTCTTCCAAGATACTTGAAGGGTCATAAGAAGGCCGAGTGACGCTCAATGCGAGCAAGCTTTTTAAACAATTCAATTATCAAACCGAGGAAATCTTTGTTCTTATTAAATAATCTGGCTCATCTGTGAAGTGGGGAACAAACAACATCCCGTATATTATGTGAGCAAAGCTATGGTACCAGCCAGGTAAACAAGATACCCCGCCTCAGGAGAAGCTTGCACTGGCTTAGTCGTGAGGTGCTGGCCCATATTTCCAAGCTCATTCGATCATCGTGTTAACCGACTCCCCTCCGGCAGATCCTCCAAAAGCCGTAGGTCTGGTCATGAGGTATTGAACTTGGGGAATTCGACATCACTTTCCCAGAGGACAACAAAGAAAGGCCAAGCGGTCGATTTCATCGCAGAGTTCACCGTCCTAGAGGAAGGGCGTGATCAACGACGGGATGAAGTAACTCCTCCTCGACCCCCAAGCAACTCATGTTATTCAGGAGCCGGATGGATCCTCTACGTGAACGGATCATCTAACTCAAAACAAGCCTGTAGGTGGATCGCCTTAATCGCTCCCGACTCCACAATTATCCACGCCATCCGACTCGCTTCAAAGCTTCCAACAATGAAGTTTTGAGTATGAGGCACTATTATTACCTGGCTCGATGGGCCAAATTTGGGTCCAATCCATACAAGTTCGATGCGACTCTCCTAGTCGTGAATCACATCTCCGCCGATTATGAAGCCAAAGAAAATAGAATGATTGGTTATCTAGACGAGGCCGTAAAACTGATCGAGAAGTTTTGGTTCCTGTACGATTCACCAAATTCCGAGGACAAAAATGCATGGGCCGATGCCCCGGCAAAGTTGGGCCACCTGAACGAGGGGAAGATTCCGCTGATGGAGAGTTCATTGAACATCCCAAAGATCGATCGAATAGAGAAAAAGATTTTAATCCAAAGGATGACAACCGAGCCGGATGGATCCAATCTTTGGCTACCTCGAGTCGGGAAGGTTCCCTGATAGACAAGAAGCTAGACGCCTAAGAGTCCGAGCAAAGAAGATACGTTATTCGAATGGAACTCGTATAAAAAGGGTATTTAAGCACCAGTATCTCGTGTGTCTTCGACCCGAGGAAGCAGTAATATGTCATCCGGGAAATTCACGAAGGGATTTGTGGAAACCATTCCCAAATTGAGCCCCGGCGTTTTCAAAGTGTCTACAGGATACTTAACCCTCAAAGAAGATGCCAAGAAGTATGTTAGAAAATGTGACAAATGTCAACGTTTTGCGGCCGTCCTAGGCAACCGAAGAAATGACTCCCATGAGCGGTCCGTGGCCTTTCGCTTCAATGGGGGATCGAGAACGCCCCTCCGCCGATTGGAAAAGGACAAGTCAAAATTTGCCATCGTCACGTTTCGACTACTTCACAAAGTGGACGAGGCCGAGCCCGTTGCAAAGATTACCGAACAGAAAGTAATTGACTTTCAACCTGGGAAGAACATAGTCCGTAGATTCGGAGTTCCGAATACAATCGTTTCGCACAATGGCGCACGCTAACAATGACAAATTCAGGGGCATGTGTAGAGGGCTCAGATCAAGAAACGCCGCGCCTCAGATCCGCTCCAATGGACAAGTAGAGGATAAACAAAGTCATCAAGCACCACCTCAAGAAGAAGTCGAAAAGGCGAAGGGTAATCGCCGGAAGAACTTTGCTCGTCCACATGTAACCACAAATTCCTCATCTTCCACTGAGAAACTCCGGGAATTTCTTATGGGTCGAGGAAATAGTGCCCTGAAATCGCCTCTACGGCCGAGTGGATAATTACAATGAGAATCGGAATACCGACAAGATCACCGCCAATTTGGATCTTCTCGAAGAGATCCGAGAAGTTTCAAGCCCCGTGTCTTCGACATCAACAAGTAGCCAAATTCTACACAAGGTAAAGGTTTGGTTCTTCAACGATTCTTTCGTAAACACCGAGCCGGAACCGAGCGCTGGCCTTAATCGGGAAGGACCATACCGAGTGGTCCGATCGACAAAGCTCCTGATCCTACCACTTGAGGATCTCGAAAGCCGTCAACTCCCCACCCGTGAATGCCTGAGCATCCGAAAATTTACTATCCTTAATAATCCGAACCATCGACCTTTAAGGTTATTCAATAAATGTCAGCGACAAGCCTTTAAGGCCATGAATAAAAGCACATCCGATCGGCTTATTCTTGCCATCAACAAAGATCAAACGGACTAAATTTATAAAGGCACCTCCTCCTAAGTGAGGAGAGGAAACGAGGCGATCCGACTTCCCAAACGGGAGTCTGACCAATTTCTACAAAGGCATAAGGGAGGGCAAAGCCAATGGATAACTTCGACCCCCCAGTAAGGGAGTCGGTCCCATCTACACAGAAGGCCCTTCACCGAAAGTGAAACAGGTTGATCCTTTTAAGGATCAGACCGAGGCCCAAATCACATCCGAACAAACCAAGGACTCGGTTCGACCACACAATCTAGCTAGCAAGAACGACTAATAAAGGGAAGAGGAGGTGATCCAAAATTGGCTCCTTCATTAATTGCTATAAAAGTGAAGTACATAGTAAAAAAAAAAAAAAAAGAGAAGCGGAGTCTTCAAGAGGCCGGAGGAGCTTGGGAGCCGGGGGCTCGATCTGGGTTGGTCGCCTCGGCAGTAGTATCAGCAGGGTCCTCAGGCAGGAGGGGATCGAGGTCAAGGTCCGGGTACAGCTTCTGGACCTCGACAAGGCACTCGTCGAAGCCGCGGTCATAAAACTTAGCGGCCTCGATATCCCTCTCCTTCGAGGTCTTGTACGAATTTATCGCCGCAAAGAATCGCCACACGCTAAGGAGGCCTCCGCCGGAAAAAGCGCTTTTTTCATCACAGCCTTCGGCCTTGATCTTCTCCCCGGCTCTCATTCCTGGCCAATTCCGCCTGGGGTGCAAGACGGCCCCGGACGATTTAATCCCGGCCATCGCCGCTTCGTCCGTGCCTCTGTGTTCTTTGCGGCCCTTAAGTCAAGATCTGGCACCTACTAGCCTCGAGCCGATGACACAGATCGCTCCGCTCACCGAAGAATGGAAAATGGTCCCATTAATGAAAATTCTCTAACCGCTCCGTCTCTCTGAGGACACCCACCTCGCTCCCGAGGGTATTCGATTTATTTGGCCGATCTTCCGACGCCTTTTCTCTCCCAAAGATAAGAGGATCCTCGAGTTGACCAGACCGGGTCCAAGGCAAGAGAATGAGGAAAAATAATAATACATAAACGACAACTTTTTCAAGTAAAAGAAGTAGAATGCACTATAGAAGACTAAGTCTTCCAGAAAGTTTATATTATCAAGAAGGCGCGAAATAGATTCCTCCGTAACATGTTCGCCGTTAATTACCCAAACAAGACATGTGATAAGGGGCTCGAACTCCGCCTCGGCTCGTAGTCAACTGAGCCGATTCTGCCGATCCGGCTCCCGTCTGACTACACCGAGTCCTTCGAGCCAAGAAATTATCAAAACACGAACGAATGCTCTCCCCTCATTACCCGGTTGAATTCATAATCATGGCATCGGCCATCCGAATGCTTCTTCCCGTTCGGAAGATGATGGAACAACTATCAATGGAGGATTGAATTGGTCTCTGAGGGGGAACTGATGGATGGAGGGGGAATTGTCACATGAGCATGAAATAGGGCCGCACAAAGGTACAACCATATCAACACCGACCGGGGAGCAGCAGAGAGTAGAGAGAATTGGGGACACCGCAGATGCGATGGTCCCTCAACCAAGGATGAGTTGGAAATGGAGTTGATCCCGAACCAGATGTTCTGGATAGGGAGAGAAGTGCCACCCTGAGCCGCGACCCCGAGGAACCCGATGGGAAAGGGATGAACGACCTTCTTCCTCCGAAAGCTAGCTTCGCCGGGGCTCGGCGAAGATCTCCTTGCCCGAAGCGCGGCTTTCCTCCTCCGAGAACCGGGGATTTATGCCATGCCGAAGGAAGTAGAATGATTAGGATAACGTTACCGTGACCAATAGAAATAAGTTGGCCGAAAAAAAAATACTCACGAGCGAGGTAGGAGCGGCCTCGTCTCGCAAAGCCCCGACGGATGGAAGGCATGTGATCGATTCATGACTCACGGCGACGTCCTCCGAATATGTCCTCGTTTGGCTATCCGGTTTTGTGGTCCGAGGTGATGAAAGGCATTTCGCGAAACCCGCTAAACAAACAAAAAATCTTTCAAGCAAAGTCAAGTAAAAGCAATGCGTGAAAGAAATCTCGACCCGACGGCATTACGGAAGCGAGTAGGAACCCGAGTCGACAAAGTTCCGGATAGCCTCCCACTCACCGCGCTAAAAACCACTTGTTCTTCCGCCCCTTATTCGAGACTGAAGACCCAAGACGAGCCCCGACCCTTCTCTACCTCCTGGGTCGGAAAAGTTACCATGGATCGTTGCCTTCGTTATTGACCAATTGTTCATCCTATGGCAGCGCCAACGCCGAGTTCCCTACTTGGTTTATAATGTTTGAAATCGCACCCTCCAAGCATTCTGGAAAAACCGATGCCCAAAGCGATATACAAGTAAGCACACGAGCTCTGATGAAAGGGTGTAACGGGAGTTTGAGTCCGCATAATAAGCCACATAAGAATATGGCTATCTTTAGGATTGCCACCACAGAGCTCGATCCGAAAGCGAGGTATGTCAAACTCGAACGGATCCATGCCATTTAATATCTATTAAATGAGCCCTCGGGAAGGCTCCGACGCCCGTCCACCTTGGGGCATCTCAGCACATCGACGACAGGCAGCTCTGGGGCTCGTATTGCCCCTCTTTCAGGTTTCCTGATGTGCCGACTTGCAGTGTGACTCGCCACCGTCCGCTTCTCGGGGGCCAAGGATATAAAGGCACAGCGAAGGGACTTTCTGAGGTCTCCCTTCCATTGTCGTAGCTCTCCGACTCTGAGTCGTCATTATAACCTCTAACCATTTCCCTATCGGAAGACATCTTGAAATAGTGATGCCGAGGATCAAACTCACCTGATAATCACGGAGATGGCTTCAGCAGCGAGAGAACTAAATCTGAAACCATGGTATATCGGAATCCTTGCAGAAATCGCTTTCTCCGCTAAACAACTCAAATGCAAACGATAAGTACGAATGAAGCGGATGGGCCTTTATAGATTGAAGAAACCCTACATTAAATGGCCCGTAATAATGGCTAGTCTCTAATCATTAACCGTCGACTCCGAGTCCAACGTGGGTCATATCCGGGGTTCAAAACGTGGTAAAGGTAACGCTATCTCACCTCTACGTGTACATGTGAGTTAATTCACATGAAGACCCGTCCGCTAAAAGAGCGTCGACATGACCCCCGAGTGCAAGTTATTCATGTGCTAGTGACGATTCTGAATCCCAACCGTCGCCACGTGGTCGCTCACGGTTAGCTCAAAGCCGCTAAAAGTTCGAGACGTTTCACACGAGGACCATAAATGCATCAAAGAACCAAGGCGACGGATCTTTATTAAATTTCTCCGAGCTCATGAATGACCTAACTTTAGGGGCTTAAGTATGGGAAGATCCGAGATGACTACAATGGAATCGTCCGTCACCGAACGGAGAGTCCGCGCCGCAAGATATCACTAGGAAGGTTGGTTAAGATGGAAGTCCCATTCTGATCACCTTCTTTCCCTTAAGAGAAAATATTCGAGTTGAGTACGATCGACTCCAGTAAGCATCCATCATGACACCGAGAAGGGCCACCCTTGTACTCGACGAACGGATCGAATTTGGCTCTGCTCGAGGCCGACATAACTGCCACGCCTGAGCGACCAGCCTTCTGGACCGTCCGGCCGAGGCATCTCCGAGAATAAAGGTCCCACACGCTAAGTGGAGAAACCGCCATGTATAGGTATGCGCTTATTATCTCGCTTCAGATACGCACATTTTAGGACATGATCTCCTGGTTAGGGGCAATATCTCCATGATCCATAATCCCACTAATCGTGCCGAGATTATCTGGATTTAGTCGAGCAATGAAAGATATAAATACTACATCATCCCATGAGAACTTTACGCAACATCCGACACTCTCCTTTTCTCCTTAACTAGACCCATAATGTCCTAACTTGCATCTGAGGGTCCTCTAAATAGATGGTCTCCATTGCTTACTTGTTTTGTGTGCAGGATTTTGTCCGAGACCCGCTTTGAGTGTGTAAAGAACATGACAGATTTTTGACATCAACAATTATTATTTTGTTAAATAAATAATATGCATAATATGAACTTTTTTTATACAAAGATAAAATTACAAAATAATATTAAAAAATATCAATGCAAAAATATTAACATTAAAATGAGCTAGAAAAATGGATGGTTGACATAAATATACATCACATACATTGAGGTGAGCTCCACCACAAGAAAACAGTACTGATCTAAAACTTTCATCCCCTAATAAGTTTGGATACTATGTTATAGTCTATTCAAGGTTTGGACCTTCCTTATTTTTGGTCTCATATCATAAAATGAGTTAAAAATTGTGGTGGACAGCTAGATAAGACATCTATCATGATGGCACTCAGGGAGCTTTGACACCAGCTACGTGGCAGGTGCCGAGGTTCCTAGCTAATTCGAATCTCACTTTAAGCATGTTGAGTAAACTTTGTGGACCCATCATCATGTATATGTATTATCCATAACGTTTACCTATTTTTATATACCATTTTTTTAGGACATAATTCAAAATTGAATCGTATCCAAAGCTCAAGTGGACCAAACCATAGGAAACATATATACATTTACATATATGTATTATGTATTATCAACGTCGTCGTATATATGTATGACCCACGTTGTTCATTCATTTTTACATATCATTTTAAGACATGATTCGAAAATTGAATCACATTCAAAGTTTACATAGATCACACCATACGAAACAGCGTGCATACAACCTATGAACTAAATCAAGCCAAATCAAATCAAGCCGAGATGAGCCAAGCCGGTACTGCTCTAATTTGTACTTGGTTTGTTTTTTGAAACTTACTTTAAATTGGTTTAGTTTAAACTTCTAATCAAACCAATTCGAGTCAAGCTTTCAAGCAGACGGTTTGTGTACAACTCTCATCAGCATGAAAATTCAGAATTTTGAATAGGGAAAGCCTGACGGCCAGGCCCAAAACAGTTGAAAATGGGAGCCGAGACCTACCCCAGTTCTGGCCTGCTGACAGCCCTACATGTGATGTGGCACAATAAATCCTGCCATGTCATGGGTCCCCAGATCTAGTGAACCTGCATCTGCCCATAACTTGAACAGTCCAATTTAGCATGCAAATATGCCACACGTGTGATGACATGTCACAATTTAGTGAGTTGTGCGTGCTAACTAGGCGTTGGATTTTATTTTTAGCACATTTGTTTCTAAGTGGTGGTGACTCATCTACCATACGGGCTTGCCGTATAGACATGTAATGCAGTCCACCTGGGATCCACCATCAGGACAGTGTAGAGTGCGATTGTACAGCGACTCCGTCACCACCATCTAAGAAGGGGTTCAGCATTATTGGGAAAGTCGTCAGACAGGCAGACTCACCCTACACGATTATTAATTAGGCCGTAACAGTAGGCATAGGCCCGGACCATTTTGGTCTGTTTATTTCAGGTCCAACGCATCGCACCAACATCAGTACACGGGCCGTTATCGGTTGCGGGTTGGTAGAAAATTTTTAAAACCTAGTCCGGACCCAACCAGGTTATTATTTGGGCTTTAAATTCAGGCTACACGCGATCCATTACAGGCCCGAGCTAGTTCCGAAAGAGCTCTAGTCCGGAACCGACCAGTTCATTATTTGGGCTTCAAATGTAGGCTATGCCCGATACATTACAGGCTCGAGCTAGTCTCGAATCGAACCGGGACCCGAAACCTCATCCAAGTGGAATTTTAACTGTCCATTTCATGGCCATGAATTTTATTCTCTGTTATAGACACGGCTTCGGTGGATCCCTGACTATGGGGGCCACCATGATGTATTTGTCTTATATCCATACCGTCTATCCGTTTCTCCAAATCATTTTGGTAAATCCACCTAAACATACAGCAGATCCAAATCTCAAGTGGACCACACCATAGGAAACAGTGGCGATTGACCGTTAAAAACTTCTTGAAGCAGTTTCCTGTGGTGGGGTCCACTTGAGATTTGAATCTGCTGCATGTTCCGATGCATACCATAAAATAATTTGGCGAAACGGATGGACGGTGTGCATACAAGACATACATCACGGTGGACCCCACAGTCAGGGATTCACCGACCTCGGTAGATCCGAGGATCCACGAAGCCGCGTCTCCCCGGTATGCTCCGACCGCAGTGGGCCCACAATCCTGGCAATCTAACGTGGACATCTATCCCACTTACAGAGAAATATTTTAAGCACGTGCTTCACGACTTTGCTGTGATTCCACAAAATACCATTTCAGTAACTTCTGGGAAGATGGTCATACTTGATAGATGCTAGCGGTCGCCAGAAAATCGTAGATGCGCGCATAACGAGAACGAATACCAGGCATACACGTGCAGAAGACGCGGAGCACTCTTGACACGTGTGAGCCTTAAATGTTGCGAGAAATGATCCAGTGCTTTCTGGGCACTATAGTTTATAATTCTTCTCGCTGCATCGATTGACTGATCTGAGCCATCCATCAACCCTAAAAAAAAAACAAAGTAAAAAAAAAAAAACACTACGATCGGTTTATTCTAACAATTCTGTGAATGGCCCGTAACTTAGACGGTCCAAAATCATTTATGGAAAAAATTAGGCCTAACCAACCATTTGAGCCATCTCTCTGTTCTCGTTGTTAATCCACAGATTGCTTACAGAAAACGGATGGCTATAAGAAAGGAGGTTAATTAATGGATTTGATTGGATCATCCAATCAGTGTTATTTTCATGAAATGACCCATCAAATGTATGATAAAACTAATGGACAGTCTGGATCGTTTGAATGGACTGTCCAAGTACCTTGATGCAACTAGGAGCATGATAACTTATAGTACTGTGAAAGCGCTCGATCATTTCTCGGGTGCGGCACACGAACGTGATAATCAAGACCGTTGATCTGCAGAGCCACATTGTGGATGGCCAACTCAGACCCAGCATAATAGCATACAAATGGATGACCTTAGCCATTGGATCCGCGGCTCGTGAATTGACAACTGACAATTAGAAGGGGATTCTTGCAACAGTTGCAGGCCCACCAGCTCCAATTCAAATTCAACCCACATTAAAAAGGGGCGGGGATTGGGTACTACCCCCACCAGGACCTAGCTAGAGACAGACGCCCCTGTAAGGGGGTCCCACCATCATGTATATTTTTTTATCCACGCAGTCCGTCCATTGTGAAAGATCATTTTACGTAGGGCTGTACATTGAGCCGAGCCGAGTCGAGGTGGGCCAAGCTCGTCTTGACTTATCCATGCTATAATCAACATTGAAGCTTGGCTTGTTTGCTAAAGCTTTCGAGTCGAGCTAGTGGTTCGAGTCGAGTCGAGTTTACGTCGCAGGGTAAGGGAAGGAAAAAGAGAGTTTTTTAAGTAAAAACTTTTAAGTTTTAACTTCTTTTTTAAAATTTAAATATATATTATATATATTTAATATTAATATAATATATATTATTAAAATATATTACTCGAGCCAAGTCGAGCTCGAGCTTCGAGTCGAGTCGAGTCGAGTTGAAATACACCATGGTCGAACTTGGCTTGAACTCAACTCGAGCTTTAGTAAACAAGTTTGACTTGCTTCGAATCAGCCTTTCAAGTCGAGTCAATCCGAGCTGAATCGAGTCAAGTCGAGCAAGCTTTTCGAGCTAGCTTGACTCGTGTACAGCCCTAATTTTACGACATAATCCAGAAAAATGAGGCAGATTGAAGGCTAAAATGGACCACGCAAACGGAAGCAATGGGGATTGAAAGCTTATCCTTGAAATTTTATTGTAAGCCACGGAAGTTTTGTATCAAACTGATATTTATATTTTTCCCTTCATTCCGTCCATTGTGAAAGATCATTTCACAACATAATCCAGAAAAATGAGGCAGGTTGAAGGCTCAAATGGACCGCACAAAAGGAAGCAATGGGGATTGAAAGCTTATCGTTGAGAACTTAATGTAAGCCAGGGAAGTTTTGTATCAAACTGATATTTATATTTTCCCTTCACATTTTAACAGTAAAAATTCAATTTCCACTTCTTCCTGTGGTGTGGTCCACTTGAGCCTTCTATCTACCTCATTTTTGGGATTATGCATTAAAATGATCTGTCAAAATGGATGAAAGGCATGGATAAAACATATACATCAATGTGGGCCTTACAAATCCACTGACAAGACGGTCCATCACTAGCTATGTCCCGGTGGGGGTAGTACCCGATCCGCGCCCATTTTATACCTTTGGGATATGGATGGATGCAGTGTGCGACCAATTCAATGGCACACAACCTAAGGTTAAGTGATCAAATGATCTTAGCCATCCGTTAGCTAAACTACAAATTGACAACTGAAACGAAGAGCCAAGTAGTGATCTTTAGTTGGCGATTAAAAATAATAATAATAATAATAATAAATCTTACTGATCAGTGGGTCCAGACCAATCGGACATGAATTGGGTACAATGCCATTCCATTTTGCCATATCTTTGTAAGTTGTAAGCCCAAAAATAAGGCAGATCCAACACTTGGGTCCTTACTCTTATTCCGGTGGTAGACTCTCAGGAGTTTCAACACTTGGTTGAGGGTTCGAGTACCCATAGATCGTGAAATCCACCATGGCGTGAGTGTGCGGTGGTATGTGTGGGTGTGTAAAAAAAAAAAAAAAAAAAAAGGCAGATCCAAGGCTTAAGCTGGCCACACCATAGGAATCAGTTGTGCTAATGATACCCATAATTAAAACCTTCTTAGGGCCCACCATAATGGTTAATTACCATTCAACTTGTTTGTAAGGTCACGCATGTTGTCAAATGGATGTCTTAAATCTTGTAAATCTCGGGATATTCGACCAGTCGAGGGACAAGCTCAAGTAGTCGAAGGTCCCTTCGACTGGTCAAAGCCCATTCGACTTAAAATCCAGTAACAATGTTTCTAAAAATTTCGAAGTCTTCGACTAGTCGAGGGACTGGCTCGACCAATCGAAGGTTACGCAAATGGTGCGCGGATTCTGCGCAGACTGCGTAAATTTGAGGTGGTTTCAGAGAGGTGCGTAAGTGGAGTTTTCTAAACTATAAATAGGGGTCCCTGGAACCTTTCTAAATTGTATTAAGGCTTTTTAAAGGTATTCTAAGGGTTTCTAAAAGGGTTTCTAGGGTTTCAAAGGGTGTAGTAAGGGTGAGATTTGAGGTTGTTCAAATCGGGTAAGTCCTCTTTCTTTGTAATTTTTATTTTCATAGTGGATTTCTGTCGTTTTGTGCCATGGGTTTTTCCTGAAAGGGTTTTCCACATTAAATTTTTGTTTTCTCTAGTGAATGCTTGGTGCCATTGGATTGGTATCATAGATCCATATCTGTGTGATTCCGCAGCACGAATCCTTACAAGGTATACCTGAATGATGGAAAAACACAAATATAAGCTTGATCCAACACTTTCGTAACTCTTAAGAAGTTCTTCACAGGGTAAGTATATAATCTCTACTATGTGTCCACATGACCCTTAAATATGTGCCTCATTTTTGGGCATCTTAAAATGATATGGCAAAATGTATGGATGTTGTGGATAAAATTCATGCATCATGGTGGTGGTTCCTCATAGCCCTTGCTAGTGCCCATCTTAGGACCCTAGGTAGTACCAATCAGCATCAATCTATCAATTGACCCATTTCATTTGGAAGCAGATTGCCTCCTGACCCTGGCGAAGATGGTAGGCATTATGGCCTAGTGATGTGTGCATTTTATCCACACTATCAATCTATTTTGCTAGCTCATTTTTTAGTGCGAACTCAAAAGTAAAGCAATTCAAAGCTCAAGTGGACCACATGACACTTAACAATGGTGATTAAACATGAGCTATGAGAATTTTCCCAGGGACAATAAACGTTTTGGTTCAAGTTGATATGTATTTATTTATTTCCCTTCATTCAATCTACGTGAACTTATATAAGTTCAGCGGCAATTAAACACCAAGGTGGGCCTTAGGAAGGTTTCAACTGTTGGTGTTGTATTCCCAGTGCTTCCTATGCTGTGGTCCACTTGAGCCCTGGATCTGTTTTATTTTTGGGCTCATGCCCTAAAATGAGCTGGCAAAACTTATGGACCTGGCTTGGAATCTGCTTTATTTTTGGGCCCGTGCCTTAAAATGGGCTGACAAAATTAACTCATGGACCGCGCAGATGTAAAACACATGCATCATGGCGGGCCCTACAGCACCTGCCACCAGGGAATCGGCTTCCATTTAATTTATACATGGCCGATGAACCATAAACCTCAAGGCACCGTTTTGCTGAAATTGTTTATTGGAAATCATTGCGTTTACGACGATATTGTTTTAAAAGAGATTTGATCACAAATGATCAGTAGTATGCCAGCTATCATGCAACCATATTTTAATTCTTCCCTGCCTATAAATATATCACTTGTCCAAAAATCCCCACCACGACAAAAATTAGGCAGGTCCACTCATAAAGTGCACCACACGAATCAGAGACAACGTCGGAGTTGGTATGGCCACCTGATGAGCATGCCGGCTGATTTTTATGCCTATTATTTGAATGGTTGGAATTCCTTCACAAGTTCCTATGAATGTGGCATGTTCGCTTTAGGGAAAAAGAAGAAAAGAAAAAGGGAAAAAAAAAGTGAAGGAAAGAAGAGGCCAGTTCCTCAATTAGTGATTTTAGAATAACCTTGTTAAGCAGGTGGTTTGTGGGGCTGCCATGCTATGGGTAATGTGTATGACATCTCACCATAAAAGCTTGACAAAAAATAACCTAATCCAACCATCAACTGGAGGGTTCTTGTGTGGTTGCCCCTTATTTTATATAGAGTGGCCCGCCTAATGTTTGGATAAACATGATTTTGTGGTATCCCATCATCAGGGTGAGATTTAGAATGTGGATAGTGTACATACAGTATGCTCAATATGTGTATGAGCAAATGAATATGAATTACATTTACATGCTCATCACTGACCTTCTCAACCCACGTGAATTACCCTGTAGTTTATTCTACACGTACTTGATCAGGAGCCAGCCTCTTGAAGGAACCCGTCTTATGACATGAAACCCCAGCATAGCTTAATGAAAAAGTGAGATGTGCCTTAGTCAGATGTAGGGCCCATTGTTAAAAGTGAGATGTGCCTTGTATTTGACACATAGGTGTGTCGCTTTTTTAACAGTCCACATCAAGAGTTACATGAGATTCCTATGACCAGCTATAGACAATTTCCATCCCTATCTCAGAAAAAGGATGATAATAAATTAAGAAGTTTTAAACACAGAGAAAAACTTTGATTTTTTTAATCCTTTGAGATATGCATGCACTTAGAAACTATGCAAATGACATATTAAACACTAAGATCAGTGTGTGTAAAATTAAAAAGGTAATTTAAGCTAGATTGTCAAAATGGTGAAACCTGTTTAAATCATCGAAATCGTGAGCCCCACTTTTTATGAATCATAAACCAAATGTTACACCTATTTGATTGCTAAACTAGTTGATTGGTGGGCAATTGTTGGACGGTTGAGATTAAAAATAGCCAACAATTCAAACTCAACAAACAAGTGAATGTGAATTAGATGTTAGGACTATTAAAACAATATGATCAATGTGATGTTAGGATGGTGGCCGGTGAAATTGGGGTCCCACAGTTTTGGATAATTTAGTTTGAGTTATGTTTGTTAGTTAATGCAATTTTTGAATCCATGAGTATAAACTACCGCACTAGCCAGAGTATCAAGTAACTCTCCTTTGATTAGAACATGGTAAAATTGGAAGAAATGAAAAGCAGAAATTCCATGTTGAAGTGAACTTTACACGAAAGATAGTAAAAGCAACTATGGTTATGCGACTCTGACGAGGATGCATTGACTTAAATGACATGAATTGGTGTTTTATACGTTTCCATAACCTTATAGCTTCATATAAAGATAGACATTGATGCATTGTTACAGGAAAATGCGGCAACGTCCTCAAGCTTTTTCATTGACCATCGATCCAAACTATCCATGTCAAGTAACGGTCGGGGACAAGGCATGGTGCAAAAAATTACTGAATAAATGATCCTAACACTTTGAATTTGAGCCACCATATTACATATACACATTTTTTACAAGGTATAAATCACATGGTTTGTATATCACGAGCCAAAGTGGTTGCCTGGAATCAAACAACCCATGGCAGGGCGCATTGAATAGATGTTTCAAAATGATAGTCAAGCCTGTTTCATTTCCCTAATTCATCTTAATAGTTGATTCAATGGTTAAGATAATATTTAGTCATGGATTTTGTATCATGGTTTTCATGTCGTGTTGTTCCCAAAAAGTCAATGTTTATATTATAAATTGTTGGTAGAGTACCTTTAATTTGGTGTAGTGTTATTGGTTGATTGAAGAATTCTTGAGTCGATTAAAGACGTTGTGATGTTTCCGGTTGACCGAAATCTATTTCAGTTGACTAAGAAACTCTGTTAATGTCTCGGCCGACTAAAGGTAAAACCAAGTGGAATGTGTAAGTGCTAGTTTTGTCTCTAATTTCATATGGAAGTATATATATGGCTCCCGTTGTAATACGGGATTATGGTTAATCTCACGAGTACTTGATGCAGAGAGACGGTTTTGAAGAGAGTTTATTTGTAGAAACAAAGGTTTTTGATCGGTAAGTTGATTCATCTTTTGTAACTTTCTGTTCATAGTGGATTGTTTATCATTTGGTGTCATGATTTTTCATCAAGTGTTTTTCTACATAAAATTTGTGTATCACCTGTGATTACTTGAATTTTTTGTTCTTTATTACGTTGTGTCAATATGTCTGAGGTTATTTTTGCATTGGACAAGTTACGTTAGGGCTTATCCCATCCCCAACAAGTGGTATTATAATGTTGTAGACACCACATCTAGGCTAATATCTTAAAGAAGCAAGGACAAACCGAACCATGATCAACAACCTGAACCGTTATGACCTCACAGTCCAACCCAAAATTCCAAACCTAAAGCCCATCAGAGTCAGGTCAGCACGGGTATGCACCCATCTGAGCCGAAAACCCGAAAAAGTACCATCGGATGAACTAGTGCGCCACACAAGGCCCACATGCTCGAGCCCGACCTGGCCGGTAGTTTGACTACCGCCAGCGGTACTCCAATTACCTCCGCTCACGAGGTGCGTGTGTTCTCTAAGCAACAGCTGACTCAACATTCGAAAGTCAACTTTCTTTCAGAATTAACCCTCTATCCAACTTTATTTACTGTTTTACCAACCTCAAGAGCCAATGAGAGTGCACCACGTGGTGTCTCTCTCTCTCTCTCCTCAACCATTCATAACTTGTCACATTAGCTTTTACCCCTCCTAAACCCCACATTTACCATAAGACCATTGGAGAAGGCTATAAATAGCTCACTCCTCTTCACATTTCACACACACTTTCCATTCCCAAAAATTCAAGTGAGAGAGAGAGAGAAAAAGGAAGAGAGCGAGGGTGAGAGAAAGCTCCCAAGCCTCCAAGATTAGATTTTTTAGCCATCTCTTAACCTCCTCCTAACATTCTCAATCCCAAGTCTAGCCCGGATTGATCATGCCGCAACCCATGTCTTAGCCTATTCAAGTTCAAGTCAAAGATCTTTTCATTTTACATACAAACATTTATCATGACATCTATTCCCTTTTCAACCCCCCTGCTTCTCTAGATCTTTAGTGAACGCATGCTCTATGACCTGCTGTACATCGGATCCTGTCACATCAGAAATTCACAGCAATCTAGTCCACTTTTCTTTACCTTTTTGCATAAGTATCATCACATCCGCCTTTTAGACACGCTGTTGGACGTATGATCTGTGGCTTACCAAAATCTCGAATTTTGCTATATAAGAAATCCGCGTGTATGCCTAGTCCTATCTCAACCACATCATCCATCCCTTGAGATTATTTTACCACACCAAGTAGAGACCATACCTTTGTACGGGCAGAGAGTGTGCCTAACACTTTCCCTCTTTGTAACCGAGGTCCCCTATCTAAAATCCCGGATCGCAGACCAGGAGTCAATCTAAGGTAGGAGAGCCTTTGAATTTCTCCAACTTTACATATTCCGTAGGTTCTACCCGATCGTGAGATTCTGAGAGTAATTGGCTAGTGACGACTCTAACATCCACAAATCAACCTAATCACCCCCACCTTTCACACAAAAAACATATAAATCAGCGTGGGCGCCAATTTTCAGTGTTCACAAATGTACATTGGGTTTTCAGATATAATCCGAAACATAGCATCGAAGGGATCAAATATAAAGTTCGAGACAAAAATTCGCGAGTAAAAACAATTTTGAATTATGAAGGTCGAAAATGAAAGTTCTCCTAATTTAATAAGGGCTGCAATATTGCTTATTCCAGTATTTTTCAGTGGTGATATACAATTGGTTTCACACACCAATGAAGAGCAAGTACTCCTTGATAAAACAAAACGTCACGTATAAATGAAAAAAAGAAAAAAGAAAAAAGGATTGTAATCAACTTGATTAAAGAGTGATTAGCATAATTCAATTGTGCTAGGCCAACAAGAATTTCATTTGACTACGTGTATACATGCGTACAATTTATAACTACATGATTATGAAAAATTATACTCTTACAATGTTGTAGTTTCTCACAAATTTCATTTTGGAGATATCATTATTCCTCAAGCTAGCTTTGGTGCTTCATGCTCCAAGGATGGAAAGTATATATACTCTAAGGACAGAAAGTATTAATATGGCATATGCTAACTTAAATGAAACTGTCCAAATTGTTGGGCCCACTATAGAGAAGTTATGGCTCAAAATTCAGGGTGATTGAATGATTATAAATAAACATTTGTTAGTTGGGACGTCACATTTTCCCTTTAAGAAGTGGATTGTTTCAGAAGGAAATTGATTCATGAGGGGCTCCATGGAGCCTACTGTGATGTATGGGTTTTTATCCACAACATTTATCTATTTTTCAGATGATTTTAAGGTGTGAGGGGGAAAAATGAGGCAAATCTAAGGCTCAAGTAGACGGAAAAGCCAAAGTGATAATGACACTCACCATTAAAACGTTCCTAAGAGCTACTTTGATGTTTATTTACCATCAATCTATTCATAAGGTTGATGGGTTTTTTGACCCGTTGTCGATCGGTCGTGAGCCCTGCTCGACCGATCGAAGGTTGTGCATGACCAGTCGTGGAAGAAAAGCCCTAACACGACTCGAACTCCAGCGACTTTAGGTTATTTGTTTTTGGGGTGCTCGACTGGTCAAAGGATGTACTCGACTGGTCGTGGGTGGCGCTCGACCGGTCGTAGGTTCGTCACGACCAGTCGAGGTTACGCAGATTCGTTTCGCTATTTTGCGCGAATTTTGTGTCGCAAGTCCTTTCGCAACTAGGATACGAAAAGGAGTTTCCTAAAACTTTAAATAAGAGGTACCTAGGGCTTTCTATGTATAACAAGAGGGTTTCCTAAAGCTTTACAAGGGATTTGCTAAAGGATTTAGGGCTATTAAAGGTAAGAGCGAGAGGAAAAGAGAGAGAGGAAGCTTATAGAAGGGAGATTATGCTCGTGGAGGTTATTTACTATACAATCTATATCTCAGCGCTTCTATGTCCTCGTAATTGGTGAGATCTCTCTGTTTTCTTTGTTTCTCTCATTGTTTATCCACTCCTGCGTGAGTGAAGAAGTTTGTAATGTTCTAGTTCATAGTGGATTGTTGATCTGGACAAGGTCCCGTGGTTTTTACCTCTTTGAGGGTTTTCCACGTAAAAATCTCTTATGTAGTGTGTGATTGATACATTGATTATTTTCATTGCTTTATTATCCATAATTCTGATTTGTCTTGGAGGGCTAAATCTCCTGGAGGGCTAGATCCTAAGGTTTTGTGCAAGGCCCCCAACAAAGGGCTAAAGAAGGAAGGGAAACAAAAATGTCTGATTTTCATTGCTCATGAGAAGTTTTTAATGGCCTGCGTTCGATTCCCACTGTGTGGTCCATTTGACCCTTATATATATATATGTGTGTGTGTGTGTGTGTGTGTGTGTGTGTGTGTGTGTGTGGGAAAAGGTACTATGCGCTTGAGCTGATAGGACCGTCCCATGAGGTCGAGCTGTGTGGGCCCCACCGTGATGCGTTTCGAACATGTACCCCATCAGTCAGATGCACCATTCCATCGTAGGCCTAGGTCTCAAAAATCAAGTCAATCCATGACTTGTGTGGGCCACACCACATACAGAAGTTAAGAGGGGTCGTGCACCATTAAAACATTTATAATCATTTTTTTGGGCCCACCAAGATGTGGTTTACAAATCCAGTCCATCCATTATGTGTGTCCCACTTGGATGAGGGTTCAGACCAAGCTTCAACAGCATTCAAAACTCAGGTGGGCCCCACAAGTGCTTTTATATGTTTTTGGCATGTCTTCACATGATTTTAGATGGTATGGCCCACCTGAGTTCCATATATATATATATATATATAGAGAGAGAGAGAGAGAGAGAGTCATGCTCCCCTGCGCACCTAAGCACGTGCGCACCTTTGTACACGTGTCATGGGTGTCTAATCTGAACGGTCCATGTGATGCGGAATCCCATGAAACCTCATGCACCAAATTTTCACCCCGATCTAAAATTCTGGTGGGCCATAGCAAAGAGAAATGCAAATCAAGGGAGGAAACTGTTTTCATCTTTCATGGCCCATAAAAATTTTAGATTAAAGTAAAACTTGGGCCCGGGGGGTTTCACGAGGTGCTGCTTCACATGAACGGTTCAGATTTTGGATCCCCATCACGTATGATGAGTTCTAAAAAAGTTCGTACGTAGTACGTACCAACTGGTTCGCAGGTGAGCGTTTCCATGTATATATATATATATATAGACATGGTGGGTCCACAGTAGGCGGGGGGAGGACGCAATCTAATTCGTTTCATTTCAACCGTCCATTAAATGTCCACCTAGTCGTCATGTTTTTCATTCCACGCCACGTGTGCAATTTCTTAGTGCCTGCGCGTCAATCATCATACTCTCCCACGGAATCAAACCACACAATCTTAACAATGAGATCCAGGCCGTTCATCTGTTAGGCCCTACGATGGATGGATTGGCCATGATCCGCAATTCACTCGTTAAGTTGATCTCAACAGACAGTTGAGGATTTTTGCCTATTAAATTTGACGTTTTGCTATGATTTTTTTTCCTAACTACCCAACTTTGTTACCTAACCCTTGGGGTGAGGTCCGATCCTGGGCAGGGTCCAGAACGTGAATGGTCTGGATGTCGTACCGGTGTGTCACATGGTGACTGACTGACCGAGGAATCTAAAGATACTTGCTATTAGCACTGGATACCCTCCATGTGGAGCCTGGACCCAAAGTTCCGCTAAGCCCACACACGTGTAGAGTCTTCCTACCTACACATGTGGTCCACACGATGAGTGAAACAGGCTTATTTTGAGACAAAAGATCTAAACATCGTGATCCACTTGATTTAAAGCTCAGATCTTCCACATGCGTGCGATAGCGGGTTTACTTACGTGTGATTGGGAACAGTTCTACATGCTTGCGGGCTCAGAACTCAGCAAACCTCCGATCGGCCCAGCCCATTAGCACAGGTTATCAAATATCAAACAAGCGGTATGCTCCAGTGGTACCTGTACCACCTTAAGCCTATGGTGGTACCTGCAAAATGTGGGGGGCCCATGTGAAATGTAAATCAAATCAATACCATCCATTAGATGTGTATCCTTAATAAACTTCTATATCCTAAAAATTGGCTCGGTCCAATATTCAAGTCGGCTGTAACATAGAAACAAAGTAAGAGGGGACGTGCAAAATTTATTTTTGCTGGGGCCTGTTTAAGTAGAAAAACGACCTCATATTCCGCTTTAATCTTAATCCATACCAGATGAATAATCTGAACTACATGGATTTCAAATTCACAACACTGTGGGCTCCCAATAAAATCAATGGTAGGCATCCCTTACTTGATTTTTCTCTTTCCTGTGGCCCACCTGAATTTTGGATCGGAATAATTTTCGTAATCTGTGGGTGTTTTATAGTGACTCATCATATAGATGTTTTGGATTTCTTTCAAACATCACGAAGGCTCTACTTATTCCTGTACCACCATAGCTTGCGGTGGTACCCATACCACTCGAGCGCGCACCATCAAACCCCGCTGCACGCACGTTAGTAGAAACCCCGAGATCATCCATCTAGGCAGTGGCTTTGTGGGGCCACCATAATGTATGGGTTTTATCCACGTCGTCCATACATTTTTCAATGGCATGAGCCAAAAAAATGAGGTAGTTTAAATCTCAGCTGACTACACCACAGTTAGGGGTGTCAATATTCTAGACTTGGGCTTAAAAAATTAAAATTTTGAATAAGCCCGACCCGATAGCCCGGCTAGAAATAATTCAAAATCCAGCTTGCCAATTGACAGCCCTAATCACATCACATGAAGCAGCACTGAAAATAACAACCACAGTTGAAACTTTACTAAAGGCTATTATGATGTTTATTTGACATCTAACCTATTCTTAATGACATAGGAACCTGAATGAAGGAAAAACACAAATATCAACTTGATCCAAAACATTCACAGCACTCAAGAATTTTTTAATGATGAGAGTTCAATCCCCACTTTATGGTCTATGTTATGGGAAGATCCGAGCCCCTTATAATTCCGAGGACCGACGTCATCGAACCGATAACTACATGCGATGCCCACGGCCGAGTGAGTCATAAAGGTGCCTCAGCCCTGAAAGTAACGATCAGGAGAAAACTCGACTCAATAAAGTAGGCCCGATGCTCCGCCTTGGACCTCGTGAAAGAAGTTTCTCGGAACAAACAACTGGTGAGAGGTCAAGCCCATCGGATCGGCTCGGACTATGAACGCGATTGCTGCTCGACGAAGGCTTATAATCATTCCGACTAAGGCCTCATCTACCAACAGGGCCGAGTCGAGTCCGGATCCCGAAGTGAGCGCTCCATGAGCTAAGCTTAGAAACTACTATAAGCGGACGTGGCAGGTTACTTCGCTCGCATATATGCATGATATGCATAATATCCTACATGATCCTCGAATTGCGCATAGTATCTCCTCGATTCGAAAATCCCCCTGATTGAGTGAATCATGGCGAGATTGACGGACCTCGACTGTCCAACAGTCAGGTATAAATACAAGAAGACCCCATTGCTACAGGTACAGAACATCTTGCACTATCCCACAATGATTTGACTTAACCCTGATTCCCTTGACCTGACTTAGGCATCCGAGGGTCCCCCGGCCTAGCCAGGGTCTCCTATGCTTACTTTTTGCGCAGGACCAGAGTCCCTTAGAGACGTATCATACAAAGTGGAGGGTGATCTAGATTTTGTCATCAACAGTCCACTTAAGCATGAACTTTAACTGATTTTTAGTTTTATACCCTAAAATGATCCGCAAAATGAAGAGACAACGTGGATAAACCCGTTATATCACGGTGGGCCCACGTAGCCTCGCCTCTACAGATTATCGTCCAGGCGAGAGCAAGACTTAATCCGATTGTTGAAAAGAGGCACGACCAAGATCCAATGAGGTGGGTGGATCCCTTACTGTGGGGCCACTTTGATGTCTTTGACTTACATCTACGTCGTACATAAGTTTTGGAATCTCTTTTTATGACATGATACAAAAAACAAAGCAGATAAAATTCTTAGGTGGACCACACCAAAGGAAACATTGATGATTAACCATTAAAAACTTTCCATGGGCCACTAAAGTTTCGGATCAAGATGAAACTTGTGTTGTCCCTTCATCCAGGTCTTTGTGACCTTATCAACAGGTTTGATAGTAAATAAACATTCCATAGGTCTTGTTGATGCAGAAATGTGGCTTACCCTTCGCCAAGCTCGGAGCGCTAACGCCGAGCTCTGTGCACCAATGTCGTGCTCTGTGAACCTGCACAAGGTCAAAGCAAATGAGACCCTGGCTAGAGCAGGGGACCATCCGATGCCAAAGTCAAGATAGGAATCTGGGTTTAAGTAGTGTAGATAGGTTTTGGGTGAGAGATTTTGCATACCCCTTCATATTCCTGTGTCTCCTATTTATACCTTCTGATTAAGGTGATCGTGTCCGTCATTCTCAGCATGACTTCTACCATTAGGCGTGAACGGTGCATGCATTGATGTTGGCGATTACCCTGTGATCGTGCGCCGGAAGTCACTCCTTGCATGTGTTACTGGAGATAATCCCTGAGCGAGATTATAGGTCATTCCATCCGAGCCGACCCTATGTCCCAAACCTTACTAAGGACAATTCGAGTCCATGGGTTGGCCGAGCCCGATCGCTCGCAGATGAGGATCTAGTCGGGGTCAGAGGCTGGAGCATACAGGACTTCTTCTAGGTTCCAAACCGATGTGAAAGCTCTACAAAAAAAAAACTTGGCGGCCGGACACTCTGATAGTTATGATCAGGTCAGCGTGGGTGAGTCACTACTGAGCTACGACTCGGCTCATTTAGTTCTAGCATCCAACCTACTATAACGAGCTTACTCACTTGACCAGGTCGAACTCTCCTCAACTGGGGTCGGGGTACACCCATTTTGGCGAGTATACCTCTATCGAGATTGGCTCGAATTTTTCCATAACAGAAGCCCCCTACTCTCTGAGTTCGAGCTTGGACTCAGGGAGTAAATGCCTAGGGAAATGAATCATCATTCCCTTCATGATGATGAGTCGGCAAGGTTGAAACGAACAGTCATAATCATGGCCCTATTATCAAGGCGTCGTACTATGATAGTAGCTTTTCGGGTGTGAGTCGATGGTTGGCAAACACGTGACGATGGTTAGGGATTCGAATTGCTTAGGCGAGCAGGGTGCTGCCACGTGTACGTCGAGAGGTGGAGAGTCATCTATGCTTTAAATGTCATTCAGTGTTAACAACACGCGACTAAGAGGATGTAAGCTTAGACTAATGATCTTCCACCACGTATACCATAGGGCTTGGCGTCTTGTCGTTTCAGCCTTGAAAACAGTTGTTTGTCATGATTACAGATGACCGACTAAGGCTATAAAAGTTGCTCTCCATTTTCATTTGGATACTCCTACATTCTCCTTCTCAGAGAGTTTGTGTTGTCAATCGCTTTTCGGAGAGCGATTCTCTGTGAGTTCTTTCCTTCCTAAATCTTCTTTCAATTTCCTTTAGTTATTATGTCGAACAAATCGGACGAGGTTCGAGAAGTTCAAGCAATTGGGAATGACTCCGAGCCGGAGAGCACTGAGTTCAGGAGCGGGGGCTCGGAGGGTCCATTTGAGGCAATACCCCTCCAACCTTCGGCCAAGAAAACTATGGCCCCGAAGGCAAAGGCTAGTGTCAAAGGGATGAAGAGGATACCTCGGGACCCAGTCGGAAGGGCCATTGTTGAGCCTTAGGGAGGCTGATCTGAAGTGGTCGTCCCTGGGGGCTCAGTCTAGATCGAGTCTCAGATGGCTCAGATCTGGGCAGATTATCAGATTCCCGACTCGGTGCATATCAGAGCTCCTTCTCCTCTCGACGCCCCAGTGGATCCGACTGATGGGGACGTTGCAATCTTCATTTGCTCCCTCCAATGTGGGCTCCAGTTTCTGATCCACTCCTTCGTGCGCACGATGACCGCACACCTGAAGCTGGCGCTGGGTCAGCTTGTGCCTAATGCCTGGCGAACCCTAATATCTTCCTACATCATTTGGCGTCATCTCAAAAATCATGAGCTGACGCCGGAGGAATTCATGTCCATATATCAAGCTAAGCACGTTTCATTTGAGCCGTGCTGGTATTACTTCTCGACGATAAGTCAATGTGCCTCAGGCCTTATCGCTGGACTCCCGTCTTCCGATAAAGATTGGAAGAACAAGTGGTTCTAGGCCTCGGGAGAATTGGAAGCACCTGCGTTTGAGCTCAGCAGTCTGCGGATCAGAGTGCCTACCAAATTCTCCAACCCAGGTCAAATCTCTTAAGATGTATGCCTCACTGTAGACTTCTAATCTACTCTTTTCGTTCTGATATTTGTCTTCCATTTGCAGGATACCTGAAAGGTCCTCCTGAGCTCTCTTCCTTCCTCTGAGCCCAAGTCGCTAGGGCCCGGGTACTTAAGGAAGAGCAGCATGTCTGGCATAACATCATCAGTCCGGACAACCTCCTTCAGTCCGGACTCTGTAAATTCAAGCCCTTTCCTATTGCCCTAGGTGAGCTATGCAATCTTAAACATGATCTAAGTTTTCCTTATAAATACGCCTCTGAGCTGAGCCGTTTTGTTCATGTATGGCTGAAACTTCAAGATCATCACCACGGTTTATTACACTCTACGCCAGCTTACCGCCCCTATCCGAACGCACAACTGGGTAAGTGGAAGAAACCTCACTATCTGCCTATTGATATCGGGCCTGGCTCATCGATAACCGACCCATTCCTCAAGCTGGTCAAACTCAACCTAGATATTGCCCCCTCACTCAGGCGGATAAGGTCACACCCCTTTCCAATTGACCACAACACAGTAGGAGATGCGGCCTACTGGTATATGGCTCTTATGCGCTCACGTATATTCACTCGGTCTAGACGTTGGAGCGTCCCCTGGCCTCGGGGGTTTAGGGATTTTCACCCAGGGACATTTATGGTGCTCGTATGCTAGAACCAAACATTTCTAGTGTCCCATCTAGCCATCTGCGACATGCCTGTGGAGGCCATGACCCTGATGTCATTAGGGCGTACGATGGTCATATCACAAAATGCGAGATGCATGAGTCATACTATCCAGTCATGTGGCAATCTTGCGCGTGCTATGCGCTCATGTGGGCAACTCCTCCTATCAGGGAGTCCCATAATAATCCGCTCTATGGCATATGCAATGGTCGACCACATCTCATAATAAACTTGCAGATGATGCGTATGGGCATATATCATGATGCTATGCTATCACATACTCATAATTGGTATCGATAATTGACCTTGACAATCGACCTATAAATGAGGCGAGGGTTCGTAGATGAACTACCGATCTAAACCATAATATAAGGATCTGCCCTCGGCGATGGATATGTCAAATCCGGTAGCACAGATCCATCCGTCTACGGCGATGATGAACCATGCAACATCAATGGGGCCCAATGATTTGGGTTGACCCAGAATAATGAGAATGAGCCTAACAAAGGCCTAAGGGAAGGTCACGATGTTGACATTTAACCATCATCGCTCATCAATGCAGACATTTAACCAACATTCTCCTAAGGAGTGGCCCACATAGAGCCAAATGTATAGTGGGCCCATGACCTCACATAATGGCCTAATGTACATCACCACAAGCCCCACTCATGGGCCACATATGCATCGTAATGGGCCTCGCCAAATGGGCCATAAATATATCACAATAGGCCTCGCCAAATGGGTCACAAATATACCATAATGGGCTTCGCAAAATGTGTCATAAATACACCATAATGGGCCTCACCAAATGGGCCATAAATACACCACAATGGGCCTCATACTCGGGCCTCAAATACATCACCATGAGCCTCATCACTTGCGCCACATATATATCTCATTGAACCTCAAACATGGGCCTCATATACAACAGGTGGGCCTCACACACATTAGTGGGCCTCATACATACATAGTGGGCCTCCTATACGACAGTGGGCCTCTCACGCAGACCTAATATACATCACAATGGCCGCCCACATGGGCCTAATATACATCACAATGGGCCATATTACATGAGCTTTATGCATCGCAATGGGCTGTATCTCATGGGCCTAATACACATCACAATGGACCACAATACATGGGCCTCTCACACGGGCCTAATTTACATCACAATGGGCCGCTCACATGGGCCTAATATACATCACAATGGGCCTTATCGCCTGGACCTCAAATGCATCACAATGGGCCGTATCACATGTACCTTACACATCACAATGGACAGCATCACATGGGCCTGGTGGGCAGCTCATCATCTAGGAAAAATGGATGGGCAGTCTGGATATACAACACATTCATTAGGGTGGGCCGCTGCCCTGGACGGTGTGAATACAAAGGGGTTTCAATGGTAGACGTTCAATCCCCACTGTTTTTGGTAGTGTGGTCCACTTGATAAATAGATTTGTCTTATTTTTTAGTCTCAAGCTTTAAGACGAGCTCATCATCTGGATGGGCGGTTTGGATGTAACACATACATCATACGATGGGCCCCACACATGGACGGTGTGGATCAACGTATACATCATGGAGGGACCCACAAAACTTATAACGATAATACAATAACTATTCTGCTAGTGTGTGAAGACCAGCCAATTGCATCCCACATAGGTGGGTCCCACCATACAATATTATTTAATATATATATATATATATGTACACACAACAGCTATTAAGTTGGGGCCCACGAAACTTGCTGACTTCATCTCAACAACTTTATGCTGTTGGGGCCCACCATCCAGTAGGCTGGACAGTGTGGCTACAACACTACATCATGGTGGGCCCCACTTACTAATGGATGGACGGTTTGAATATAACATATACCTCATGATGGTGGGGTCCTGCACGGATGGACGACATAGATAAAACATATATATCATGGTGTCGATCCCACCGTCCATTGCTAGACGATGGTGATAAAACACTTACATCAGGGTCGGCTGGGATATCCAGCACCGGCCGGATATGGACGGTGTGGATAAAGAATACATACATCAAGGTGGGCCCACACGTGTGGCCCACTAACTTCGGATCTAGCTAATATTTACATTTTCCCTCCCGTCCAGACCTAGTAACAGGCTAGACAGTGCAAATCCGACACATTCATCAGGTGGGTCCCACAAAGGTGGACGACCAGGTCTGGACGGTGCAGATCCAACACTTTCATTAGGTGGGACCCACGAAGGTGGATGACATGGATAAAACACATGCATCCTCATGTGAGCCACGCATCAAGAGACAGAGAGAGAGAGAGAGAGAGAGAGAAATCGTGGAGGGGACCCGTTAGTATGGGTCCTCCCTTTCTTACAATGCATACATCAAGATGGGTCCTAAATCATGTGGGCCCTAAATAAAAAAAAATGATATCTAATGTTATGAACACCCACCGATTTCGCTCCTTCTTGGCTCCTTGGAATGCTAAGCTCCTAATCTTTCTCTTTGATGGTATAAGATGAAGATTGAAGGGTGGAGATGGGAGATCTTGGGGTAGGGAGTGGACCACACATGGTTCCTCTTATGGAGAGCTTGGACGTTTCTCCTCTCCTTGGGTTGCTTGGGAGTGACGAGAGAAATGAGAGAGAGAGAGAGAGTGATGGATGGGAGAGAGGGATGGGTGTGATGGGTGTACTTGAGAGGTAAGGTTGTGTTGACTTTTGGGTGAGAGAGATATAGGTGTTGTACTTGATTGATTGATGGGATTGATTTGACATTTGGTAAAGATTTTCTTAGCGGCATTTTCCTTGAAATAAACGCGGGCCCACATCTCCTAGCCTGCATATCGTATCAGCGCGCGAGACACGGCGTTGGAACCGCAGTGACGACGCGGTTGCAAGGGTACAAGTTTCGAGTCAAGTCGACTCGGAATGACAAGGTGTAAATACCGAATATAGGTTGCGGTTTGCCAAAATTAGACTGGGATGACCGCGGAAGTCTAAAGAATGGTACGGACTAGGATACGGGCCTAATATTGATACTCTTCACAAGTATGTTATCAACGTAGACCTCCATGGTTTGACCGATCTTCCAAGTAAACACTTGTTTACTAGCCTCTGATACGTAGCTCTAGCATTCTTCAGGCTAAAGGGCATGACTCGGTAACTGTAAAGTCTCTTGTTCATGATGAATGCCATCTTTTGCTTGTCAGGAGAATGCATCGCTATCTGATTATAACCAGAGTACGCATCTATGAATGTGAGGATCTTGTGCCCAGTTGTACTGTCGACCAACTGGTCGATCATGGGGAGGGGAAAGCTGTCTTTGGGACGGGCTTTATTTAGGTCCGAGTTGTCACGCCCTAAACTTGGAAAACGGGCTAACAAAATTTTTGATCGCCGAATCCGGCGCCGACAGCCTCCGTAGTGCCCCATTCTTGGATCCCGACACTCATATGCCAGATTTTGATCCTTGGATCCTACATAGAGGATTTTCAGTATGATTTTTTTTGTAATGGAGCATAACCACAAGTATAACTAAGTCATAAAACAACATCACCATATATCTACTATATCAAAAACTTTAAGTACAATGCGAAAAGGGAAATACAAGGTGATAAAAAAACTCTAAAATAATTCAATATGTACTCCTGCCTTAGCGCTGTTGCGATCCAATGACACCTACACATAATGGTCGTACATAAGCTTACAAAAGCTTAGAGGGTGGTGTAAGTGTGTGCGCAAGGTGAGTGCTAGGTATATAATATCAGAGTAATGTGAAATATGCGAGTAAGTCCATGAATACAATCAACCATACCAAGGCTATGTGATGCAAGTCATGAATGCTATCGGTCATACTAAGGCCATGTGATGCGAGGCTTATGTAGCCAAATGTCATATACGAGATGCAAAGCAAGCATGCCAATCCTCATCAAGTACACATATCAGTACAGTTTCTCATCGGGATATCATCGGGGTCTAATACACTTCACACTGACTGCTGCCTCCCTAGCCGCACAACCCAGCAAGTGAAAGAGACTACACTATCAGCCTAACCAGCAGTCTGCTAATACCTACCCGGCTCGTTGATAGCAGACTTATTTGCGGCTAGTCAAACTCAGCCTAGCTTACAACCCCCTCACTCGGGGGGATAAGGCCACACCACCTTCTAACTGACCACGACACAGTGGGAGAAGCGGTCTACTGGTATTCGGCACCTTGGCGCTCGTGTATCCACTGGGTCTAAACGTTGGAGCATCTCCTAGTACCAAAAAGGTTCTAGGACTTTCACCCAAGGACATCCTAAGTGCCCATAGTGCTGGAACCAAGTATTTCCGATATCTGATACGACTATCCACGATGTGCCTGTGGAGCTACGGCCCTGATGTCACTAGGGCGTACAATGATGTAAGACCTGTATCCTAGTTCGTACTGTTCCGATGAATCCAGCGATCCTTTCCGTCGAAGTCCGACAATCCGCGACTGATAATCGACGTTGCGCACGACCGTAAATCGTATCCTGTAGATTCGAGTCGGTTTAATCCAAGACCTGTATCATTGCGACCGCACCGTCGCCGCGGTTCTAACGCCGCGACTCACACACCGATCCGATACCCTAACTAGAAGATGTGAGCCGACGTTTATTTCAAAGAAACGCCGCGCTTTTACGATCCCGAGAGAATCTCTACAACATGTCAAATCAATCCAATCAATCAAATCAATCCCATCAATCAATCAATCACATCAATCAATCAATGTCAAGTACACATTACCTTTCTCCACAAGTAAAGCATCCCATGCTTTTTCTCACCAAAGTCAAACCACCTCTCACTTCACCCATCCCTCACCTCACATCACTCACCCATCACACCCATCACCTCTCCTTATCTCTCTCTCTCTCTCTCTCTCTCTCTCTCTCTCTCTCTTTCCATTCACACCTTCCAAACAACCCAAATGAGAAAAAAATCCCACGTTGGGAGCCTTCCATGAGAAAAAAAAAATGCATGTGTGAGGCCCACCTTTCCCTTCCCAAAACCCCCCATCCTAGCCCTTGATTTCCAATCTCCACCGTCAAAGAGGAGCACAAGAAGGTTGGCGTTCCAACGGACCGAAGAAGATCGATGGTGGGTGTTTCATTTGTTTAAATTCTATATTCTAAGGGCCCACTTGCGGTGAGACCCATCTAGATGTATGTATTATGATCATTTCAGGGACCCATAGTGGCGGGGTCCCTTGGCTACTCCGATCTCTCTCCTTGTCTTCCCTTTCTCTTTTTTACCTTGGAATGATGACATGGCCGTGTGGCCCACCCAGATGGACTCCACCATAAAGCATGTATTTGGCTCAAGTCCTATAGGTGGGGCCCACTTGATATCTGTGTTGTACCCACACCATCCATCAGTTGGTGGCCCATCCGAGTAGGGCCCACCTTGAGCATGTGTGACGCCCAGACGTCCAGGGACGTCCCTGGACTAAAAATGAAAACACAAATATTGGCTTGTTTCAAAGCCTTGGGGAAGGGTGGCCCATGTAGGCCCCACCTTGATGCATGTCTTCAATCAACGCCATCCATCCTTTTCCCTGTATTATTTTAGGTGCTAATCCGAAGAATGAAGTCCATCCGATTTTCGGGCGGGCCATAACATGCAAAACAGTGGTTCCTACCGTTGAAAGTCACCCTGACCTTTTTTATGTGCTGAAAAATATCGGATATTGGACTCCTTGGGAAGGTATCGAGTCATAGAATCCAGTGGACGGGGTGGATTCACTTGAAGCGGCCCCCACACCTGAAAAACCTCAGAAATACAGTTTTTTTTTAAAAAAAAATATATATAAAGCGAAGCATTTTCTAGCTGCCGCATTGCTGAAAGGACGCATAAGCGTCCTCCGTTTTTGGGCAAGGGCCACGGCCCCACATGTGGTCCCCACCATGATGTATATGTTGTATCCACACCGTCCATGAGGTGGACCACCCCCTAAGGTGAGTCCCCTCCGAAAATCAGGCCGATCCATGGCTCAGGTAGCCCACACCATAAGAAAAAGCGGTGATTGAACTTCACCATTGGAACCTTCCCTGGGCCCACTGAGGTTTTGGATCAATCTGAAATTTATTTTTCCTCTTCATTTCCAGGTCTGTGTGACCTCATGAACGGATTGGATGGAGTATAAACATTACAGTGGGCCCCACGTGGAGCCCACAGTGATGTATGTGCTTTATTCCCACCGTCCAGGCGGACGGTGGGAGCCTACCCTGATGCATGTGTTGTAACCCACCGTCCAGTGGACGGTGGGGCCCCTTGTGAGTGCGTGCGTGCGTGTGTGAGTGTGCACGTGTGTGTGCATGCGTGTGTGTGTGTGAGTGTATGTGGGTGCATGTGTATATGTGTGTATATAGATATATATATATATATATATATATATATAAATTATAAGTTATATTATTTATATTATAAGGGATGGTGGGCCTTCATGTGGGCCCCACCATGATACTTGTGTTGCATCCAAACAGTCCACCATTTGGCAAGCTTGTATTAAGGCTTGGGGCCAAAAATAAGATAGATCTATTTATCATGTGGACCACACTATACGATGTGCGATTGAACGTCCACCATTAGACCCTTGGGCCACCAAGTTCTTGGTGACTCTATGAACAGATTGTATGAGAAATAAATGTTATAGTGGGCCCTAGGGATTTTAATGGTGGAATTCATTATCACCACTTATATTGGTGCGGCCCATTGATGTGGCCCACCTTAATGTATATAAGGCCCATGTTACAAGGCCCATTGTGATGTATTCAAAGGCCCATGGGACATGGCCCATTGCAATGTACTTAAGGCCCATTGATGCGGCCCACTTGATTTATGAAAGGCCCATATGAGGCAGCCCATTTGATGTATTTGAGGACTTTGGGTCGAGGCCCAATGAGATGTGTATAGGTCCATTGCAATGTGTGATTCCCCGTGGTTCGTGTAATGATGTTTATGACGGACCGTGCCTTGGGGGCAATGTTGGTTTGACGTCCACATTGCAAGTATAGTGTTGGTTAAATGTCCGCATTATAACTCTCCCATTGGGCCCGTTGATGGGCCCATGCTTCTTGTGCGTATGCCATTGATGAGGGTCGAATATTGCATATCAGACCCTGACTATTACCTGATTTTACGTACATGATAATGCTTAATGCCATATTTTAATTGTGTTTTTATTACAGGATGAAATTAGGAGCGAGTATTGAAAAATGATGTTAAAAGCATGGATTTGACTCTCCGGAATTAACAGAGCACGAGATGGACTCCAGAGGACCAATATTGAAGAATTTACATGCCTGGGACCCGAGGAAATCAGCCGTTCACGTTAAAGAGGCCCGGCGGTCCGAATGAAAGATCACATGGTTCCCTCCATCCAATTGGCTCGAAACTTTATACATGGGATTAGGGATATAAAGTAACCGTACATATCAAGTTTCAGCCTTTTGATATCTTGGAAAGTGCTCCAACTCGACAAATCAGCCCACAAACCGTCGATTTCAGGCCCACGATATCGGAACTGCCTAAAAATTGGTCTCGATGGTTTAATTAATATGGGAAGCAGGATGGACGGATCAGATTTATCAAGAACATTACAATGGGACCTGTATATGCAGTGTGTGTACACAGTGTACATGTACGCCCGCCGTGCACGGGACCAGCCAGGCGGTCAGCGCAGCTGCTGACCGCGTCTTCTTCACCGAAACGAAACGGGCGTGGCTGCCGTTTCAACATGCAGTCGCCGGTTGTGGGTCCACACCAGTCCATCCAAACAACAATCCGGACCGAGTCAGCGAGTCTCAGGTGTCTCTCATCCATGCCAAGGTGACAGAAATGGAAAATACATTGAATACTGGTTTTTCAACCGTTCAAAAGCGAAACGGACGGTGGAGCAGAAAACAGGCGGACCGCATCAATGGACACCCAAAACTGTCCCTTCCCGAACGATTTTTCGAGAGGAATCTAATGTACGGATTAGATTTTGCTATAAACATCAAGGTGGGACCCACTGATCGTCACAGCGATATCTTTCAAAAAGAAACGGAAATTGCCGCTTTACGGCAGCGAACGGACGGACCGCTGTCCCTTTTTGCGGTTGGTTGTGAGCCCTACACGAGTCCCATCCGGATGATCCGAACCGTCCATCTTGAAGATGGGCTCGAGGACTTCAAAACCATGGTAAAACTTTATGCTCATGTGTACACACGTGTGCGGTACAGAGGCCACAAAAGGGCTGCTCTGCAACGTCCAAATCTGATCTTTTTGTATTTTCTTCTGCGGGCGCATCATTGGACGTTCAAAACTACCTATTCTTGGTGAAATTTCGTCCGAATCCAATGGACGGGGTGGATTTCCCAGAAAACACTTCCATGGGGCCCACCGATCACACAAAAGGGTGCGAAAGATTTCGCTCAATTTGAAAATCCGGTTTTCCGAGCGGTTGTGGGCCACCATCTTGGATCATATGGCGGATCCGAACCGTCTATCATGTAGAGGACCCAAGAAAGTCCTAAGGGACGGTGTTTTTGGAATTTGAACGAGGAAAGTATGGTGTTTTGAGGTCCGAACTTGGCGCGAAAAGGAATTTTCTGCGCGTGCGGCAACTTCCCAAATCCGAATTTCACCACTCCACCACTCCATCGGCTATAAAAAGAGTTGCAAAACATGAGGAAGGGCATTGAGAAATTGGAAAAAGTGGAGAATTCGGATCTAGAGCAAAGGAGAGAAAAAAAAGAAGAAAGAAGAAAGAGAAAAATTGGTTTGATGTTTGTTATTGAATTTTATTTATCCATATGTTTAATGGATTTTATGGGTAACTAATCTCTCGGCTAAATTTGAGATGAAACCCCTAATTTGAACACCTCTTTTTCTATGTTGATTTTATTTTAATTAGATTGGTTTGTTTCTTTCCCTAAGTGTGCTTGATTGCTTTAAATTCTATACTTCTCCATCTATGAACTTGATCGAGTCTATGGATGGATGTGGTCTGGATGCTTATTCTAGGTGCTTGTATCGATCATGAGCAGTTCTGTAGAGGAAGAAACAGGGTGCTTTCTTGAATGCATATTCCATATGCACGATTTGGACATGGGATATGTTATTCATGGCATTGCTTGAAGGAATTAGACAATCTGTATGCTAGATTAAGGACACAAATTGTGCTTTCTCTAGATAAGTTAGATCAATCTATATTAAAGTGAATTAACAAGACAAAACAAGGGTTGGGATAATTAGGGGTGGATTCGAAAGTCTAGTGCTCTTTCTCTTATTGAATTTTCTTCCTTATTCTCAATAGTTATTTTCCATAAATTTGTGTTAGTAATTCGCTACATTAATTGTTGGATTAGTTAAGGAGAATCACAGATTTAAATTGTGACGACCAGTCCTCGTGGGATTCGACCTCGATCTTACCGAGTTTATTACTACATCACAACCCTATACTTGGGGAGTGAACAAGTTTTAGTGCGATTAGTTTAGGATTGTTTCGTTCCAAATTGAATTTAAGATTCTCTCTTATCATAATTCATAGCATAGGATTTTACTAACTTTAGATTAGAGTTTTTGTTAGAAATTAACCTATTTCCTATTTTGTAGGGTCCTGACATAAATTTCTAATTTGGTAATCCCTTCTAAGTTTCTTACTTTTTCTAATTTCTATTTTTAGAATTAGGATTTTATTTTTAGAAATTTTTAGTTTCTAATTTTAGATTTAGATTCTTCTTTTAAGTAACTTTCTATTTTCTAGTTTTAAAATTTTTTTTTTTTTTCTTTTCTTTTTAGAAACTAACTTAGCTTTTTATTTTTAGTAACTTTCTAATTCTAGGATTTCCTTCCTTTTAAGAAACTAACTCTTCTTTTTTAGTTCTTTAGAAAATTTCTAATTTTAGATTTTCTATTTTAGAAACTAACTTGTTTTGTTTTCTTTTTTATGGGATTCTAACATAGATCTCCAATTGGTAACATCTTTCTAAATTCTCAGGTCTCTCTACTTTCTATTTTGAGATTTAAGTTTTCAATTTTTAGGAATTTTCTACTTTCTAACTTTGGATTTGGTAACTTTCTTTTTTCTAGTTTTAGAAACTTTCTTTTTTAGAAATTAACCGTTGCTTAGGATTTTTCTATCATTATTTTAGGAAACTTGATTTGTTTTTGTTTTTATTTACAGGAATTGAGGAAGGAAGCTACTAAGTGAAGGAGGAGCTTCTTAAATCTTCTGCCATCAATCATCTCCTTTTCCTGGTTCTTTCTTCCCATTCTTATTCACATAGTTTTAATATAGCATAATTTCTAGTTCTAGTTTTCTTTCTCTTAGGTTGTTACTTAGTTTATGCTAGGACGTAGATCTCTAGATAAAGAACTAGCACCTTTTGATCCTGAAATAGAAAGAACATTCCATAGAAGATTGAAAGACATCCCAGTTGAAATGGCAGAAGAGAATGGAACTAAAACTCTTAGAGATTATTGACTCTGTCAATTCAATGCGCCTTCATGCATAGTGTTGCCCACCACCACGGCTAAGCACACTTTGAACTCAAAGACTGGGGTCATACAATTGTTGCCTTCCTTTTATGGGTTGGACAAGGAGGACCCATATCATCATGTGAAAGAATTCCTAGACATTTGTTCCACCTTTAAATTCCAAAACTTCTCAGACGATTCGATCCGCCTACGCCTGTTTCCTTTTTCTTTGAAGGATAAGGCGAAAGCATGGTTGAATTCTCTAGAAGTTGGGTCTATCACTACATGGGACCAATTGTCTAGAAAGTTCTTAAACAAGTTCTTCCCTGTTCACAAAACTAATGCTCTCCGTAGAGAAATCACTAATTTCACACAAAAAGAGGGAGAGCACTTTCATGAATGTTGGGAAAGATGGAAGGACTTGCTTCTTAAATGTCCACACCACGGTTTTGAGAAGTGGCAACAAGTGCAATACTTTTATGACGGTTTGACACCCCAGAACCGTCGCATGGTTGATGCCACCAGTGGAGGGTCCTTCATGACCAAAAGCGATACCGAAGCATGGAAATTCTTTGAAACCTTGTGTGAAAACTCCCAAAGAATGGGACTATTCAGATAGGGGTGAAAGAAGTTCCCAACCACAAAAGAGAGGTGGCATATATGAGATAGGAGTCACACAGATCTCCATGCCAAGATTGATGGCATGACAAAGAAGGTTGATGCTCGATGTTACAAAATGGACCTCCACAAACAACTCAAGCCGAGGCTTGTGCCATATGTTCTAGTTCTACCCATCCTACGCAATCTTGCCCATCTGGTACAGCATTTCCAGAATTCCTCTCTGAACAAGTTCATGCTTTGAACACCTTTCAGAAACCTGGGAATGATCCTTACTCAAACACTTACAACCCAGGTTGGGCTAGGCATCCAAATTTTTCTTGGGCAAAAGGGCCACAATAAGGAGGACCATCTGGAAATCCTCCCATGCAACCTTACCCTCAAGTTGGCAGTCAACAGTTTCAACAGTTTCCGCAATATCAACAAGTCCCTTCACAATCACGGAAACCATCTCTTGAGGATACACTCCATCTTTTTATGCAGAGTTCTCTCCAATTCCAAAAAGACACCCAACAAACCTTACTAGCCAACCAGCAAAGCTTACACGCAAATGCGCAATCCATTGCCAAGCTGGAAGTACAAATGGGTCAACTAGCTACCACATTGAGTGAGAGAGAGAAAGGCAAGTTCCTAGTCAACTTGTGGCTAATCCAAAGGGACAAGTATGAGATTGGCTCTAATTCTAACCAAGGACAATATCATGAGCAAGCCAAATCGATCACTACCCTTAGGTCGTGCAAACAGATTGATAATAAGAATTGAGATGCCTAGGGATGAATCAAATTCTAAAGCGGAAGATCAAGATGAAGCAGAGAGACACACCAATGCATCCAAAATTCAAAAGCTCTCGACTCTCCGGGAACCACTAATGTGCCACCATACGTGCCCTAAAGCACCATTTCCTCAACGTCGGCACCAATGAAGAAAAGAAATAACTTTGATGAAATCCTGGATGTGTTTAAAAGTACAAGTCAACATTCCGTTACTTGATGCCATCAAGCAAGTCCCTCCTTACGCTAAGTTTCTTAAAGATTTATGCACTCAAAAGCGTAAGCGAGAATGTTCATAAGAAAGTCTTCTGGCAGAGCAAACTCGGCTCCATGATTCAACATAACACTCCTCCTAAATTTAGGGATCCAGGAGCTCCCACCATTTCTTGCGGCATAGGAGATCATAAGATTGGGAAGGCATTACTCGATTTAGGGGCGAGTGTTAATTTTTACCTTATTCGGTTTATGAGCAAACTAGGACTTGGTGGGTTGAAACCGACTAAGGTAACATTACAACCGGGCGATAGATCTGTCGAGGTTCCCAGGGGTGTTATTGAAGATGTGCTAATCCGGGTTGATAAATTCTATTTTCCAGTGGATTTCATAGTTATAGATACTCGGCTGTCCCAGAATCCTCATAGTCGGATCCCGGTCATCTTGGGTCGTCCATTTTTGGCTACATCTAATGTTATTATAAAGCTATAGGAATGGAGTTATGAAATTGTCCTTTGGTAACATGAATATTAAACTCAATGTTTTTAATGCGGGACAACAACCCGCTTGATTTGGACGACATTTTTGAAGTGGACATGATCGAGAGCCTTGTGCGGGACTCCTTCCGTACATCTTTTGAAGATCCTCTTGAGACCTGCTTAGCACAATCTGGCATGGATTTTGACATCGATAGTCCCATCCACGAAGTCAATGCACTGCTCGACTCTACTCCTATATTGGAGACTGAAAAATGAAGAGCGAAAGTGGAACCTCTTCATCCCTCTGAGACTCTTCCTGAAGTCCTGAAATTATTTGACGACAGTGTCAGTTACCTCCTTTCAGATAGCACAGCTCATGGGAACTCACATCACTTGTCTGGGATCGGTTAATTAGTGTTGAGGTAAGTTCTTTGGCGGACCCTGGTTATAAAGATTATTTCATTCATGGTCCGTTCTTGTCTGGCTGAAGACGTTAAACTTAGCGCTCCTGGGAGGCAACCCAGCATTTCATTTGATTTCTTTTTCCTTATTAGTTAGTTCAATGTTTGTGGGTAACATTACTGCAAACCCTCACGAGACTACAACTCGTCCACTAGGGGTAACCTAGGGGTTTAAAGGCTTGTTGCATATGCTAAATGCAATCGAGAGCACCTGCGAAAGTGGTATAGGTAGGATCTTTTATTTTCTTGATTTCTCTCTTGTTCGACTCGCTTTTACCGATATTTTTGAGAGCTTCTTGATTCTCCATCCAGGTACTATCTTTCCCTACTCCTCTTTTCTTTTCGTTGTCTCATGTGCATTGCATGCTTATTTCTTTTACATTGAGGACAATGTAGATTTTAGGTTGGGGGTGGGAGATTAGGTTACCTAATCAGTATTTTCTTGGTCTTGAGCGAAAAATTGTGAATGTTGTCGATTTTTAAAATTTTTATGGAATTTCTATTGAATTCAAAGTGATTTTGAAGGATAATTGTGATTTTGAAATTACAAGATTCAGAATGTGAGAAATTTATGACTCTTGAATTTGGTTGTCTGGCGGATTTCACACTGAAGTTTGAATGGTTAATCCATGATTAGAAGTTGTAAACATTGATTGAGCCATGATTTCACATATCAGATCTCGTTTACACATTAAGTTTTCAGTTCGATATTAATTGATAACATGGTAATCACTAAGCATGAAAGGAACCAGCCTGAAAAACAAAATTTTTAGCATCAGTCTATAAAGAAGAATTGAAAGAATAAGTCGCATAATCGTCATCATAGGTTTGCTCCCTATAGATGAAAATTCGATTCCTCATAGTTGACATATGAAAAGATTTAGGCGACAAGTTTTCACCATAGGTTTGCTCCCTATAGGTGCAGATTTGATTCTCCTCCTTGGCATACTATTCATAAAGAAAAAAAAAAAAAAATGGTAGAATGAAAGGTTAATCTGTAAGGCAAGTGTTGGTTCCAGTTTTGGGTGACATGAGCTCCGTTGTCAATTACCAATGATATCATGAAATTGACAATTGAATCTCTTAATGGTTGAAAGCTGAGATGACACTATACACTCATGAAACTCAATGTTTTAGGATTATTCTAATTCATGTCTTAATATTTTGAACTTGATTATGAAATTTACAGTGAACTTCATTCCAGGAGAAAATTCCTCTCACCATTCATGAATCGTGGAATTTTCACATCTCAATTATTTGTTCACCCGTCACTTGAGTTTACAGGAATTGTCTTTTATTTCTGAAATTATTTTTCGCATGTTTTGCTCGGGACTAGCAAAATGCTGGTTGGAGGTTGTGATGAGGGTCGAATATTGCATATCAGACCCTGACTATTACCTGATTTTACGTACATGATAATGCTTAATGCCATATTTTAATTGTGTTTTTATTACAGGATGAAATTAGGAGCGAGTATTGAAAAATGATGTTAAAAGCATGGATTTGACTCTCCGGAATTAACAGAGCACGAGATGGACTCCAGAGGACCAATATTGAAGAATTTACATGCCTGGGACCCGAGGAAATCAGGCCGTTCACGTTAAAAGAGGCCCGAAACTGGTCCAGAATGAAAGATCACATGGTTCCCTCCATCCAATTGGCTCGAAACTTTATACATGGGATTAGGGATATAAAGTAACCGTACATATCAAGTTTCAGCCTTTTGATATCTTGGAAAGTGCTCCAACTGACAAATCAGCCCACAAACCGTCGATTTCAGGCCCACATGATATCTGGAACTGCCTAAAAATTGGTCTCGATGGTTTAATTAATATGGGAAGCAGGATGGATGGATCGGTTATCAAGAACATTACAATGGGACTGTATATGCGGTGTGTGTACACAGTGTACATGTACGCCGCCGTGCACGGACCAACCAGCGGTCGGCACTGACCGCGTCTTCTTCACCAAACGTAAACGGCTGTGTTTCAACAACGGCCGCGGTCGCCGGTTGTGGGTCCACACCGTCCATCCAAACAACAATCCGGACCGTCACCAGAGTCTCCAGGTGTCTCTCATCCATGCCAAGGTGACGAAATGGAAAATACATTGAATCTTGGTTTTTCAACCGTTCAAAAGCGAAACGGACGGTGGAGCGAGAAAGCGAGCAAAGGACCGCATCAATGGACACCAAAGCTGTCCCTTCCCGAACGATTTTTCGAGAGGAATCTAATGTACGGATTAGATTTTGCTATAAACATCAAGGTGGGACCCACTTGATCGTCACAAATGATATCTTTCAAAAAGAAACGAAATTGCCGTTTACATTTACGCAACGAAGACGGGGCCGTGTCCCTTTTTGCGGTTGGTTGTGAGCCACACACGAGTCCCATCCGGATGATCCGAACCGTCCATCTTGAAGATGGGCTCGAGGACTTCAAAACCATGGTAAAACTTTATGCTCATGTGTACACACGTGTGCGGTACAGAGGCCACAAAAAAGGGTGCTCTGCAACGTCCAAATCGATCTTTTGTATTTTCTTCTCTGGCAGGCGCATCATTGGACGTTCAAAACTACCTATTCTTGACTGAAATTTCGTCCTGAATCCAATGGACGGGGTGGATTTCCCAGAAAACACTTCCATGGGGCCCACCGATCACGACAGCGAAAGGGTGCGAAAGATTTCGCTCAATTTGAAAATCCGATTTTCCAGGCGGTTGTGGGCCACCATCTTGGATCATATGGCAGATCCGAACCGTCTATCATGTAGAGGACCCAAGAAAGTCCTAAGGGACGGTGTTTTTTGGAATTTGAACGAGGAAAGTATGGTGTTTTGAGGTCCTGAACTTGGGCTGCGAAAAGGAATTTTCTGCGCGTGCACAGACTTCCCAAATCCGATTTCACCACTCCCGACCACTCCATCGGCTATAAAAAGAGTTGCAAAACATGAGGAAGGGCATTCAGAAATTGGAAAAAGTGGAGAATTCCAGATCTAGAGCAAAGGAGAGAAGAAAAAGAAGAAAGAAGAAAGAGAAAAATTGGTTTGATGTTTGTTATTGAATTTTATTTATCCATATGTTTAATGGATTTTATGGGTAACTAATCTCTCGGCTAGGGTGAGATGAAACCCTAATTTGAACACCTCTTTTTCTATGTTGATTTTATTTTAATTAGATTGGTTTGTTTCTTTCCCTAGTGTGCTTGATTGCTTTAAATTCTATACTTCTCCATCTATGAACTTGATCAGAGTCTATGGATGGATGTGGTCTGGATGCTTATTCTAGGTGCTTGTATCTGATCATGAACAGGTTCCTGTAGAGGAAGAAACAGGGTGCTTTACTGAACTGCATATTCCATATGCACGATTTGGACATGGGATATGTTATTCATGGCATTGCTTGAAGGAATTAGACAATCTGTATGCCCGATTAAGGACACAAATTGTGCTTTCTCTAGATAAGTTAGATCAATCTATATTAAAGTGAATTAACAGACAAAACAAGGGTTGGGATAATTAGGGGTGGATTCGAAAGTCCTAGTGCTCTTTCTCTTATTGAATTTTCTTCCTTATTCTCAATAGTTATTTTCCATAAATTTGTGTTAGTAATTCGCTACATTAATTGTTGGATTAGTTAAGGAGAATCACAGATTTAAATTGTGACGACCAGTCCTCGTGGGATTCGACCTCGATCTTACCGAGTTTATTATTACATCACAACCCTATACTTGGGGAGTGAACAAGTTTTTGATTAGTAATTCGTGACAACCAAACCTGAAACCAACACTAGCATTTTAGATCATCTTTTCGTTCTATCAGCCTTTGATTTCCTTTATAAACAGTGGTGCCAAGTATAGGGTTGTGATGACCCATCTTCGGTATAAGGATAGTTCATTACTTTATAACGTGCTTAGTACACTTCCATGATTCATGTGCATACGCATCATATGTATGCTTGATATGAGGAATGATTGATCATAGCATAAGTCGTTGGGCTGAGGCATTTACGGGACTCCTTATGAGACGGAGTGCCCCACATGATCACGTGGTACGCGTGAGATTGCTGCATGATTGTACGGTGTGACTCATGCATCTTGCATATGTGTGACTTGATCACTGCACGCCCTAGCGACATCGGGTTGTGGCTTCCACAGGCACATCATGGATGGCCGTATCGGATCTGGGAAATACTTTGTTCTAAACTGTGGGCACTTAGGATGTCCTTGGGTGAAAATCTCGAGAACCTTTTGGTACGGGAGTTGCTCCAACGTCTCAGACCGAGTGGATACACGAGCGCCGAGTGCCGAATACCGGTGGCGCGTCTCCCACTGTGTCATGGTCGGTTGGAAGGGGATGTGGCCTTATCCGCCTGAGTGAGGGGGCTATAAGCTAGGCTGAGTTTGACCAGCTCGCAAATGTGTCCGCTATCGACGAGCCGGGTAGGTATTGCGTACTGCGGTCGGGCGGATAGTGTGGTCTCTTCCACTTGTGACCGTGCAACTAGGGAGGAGGCAGTCAGTGTGATGTGTATTAGACCCCGGTGATATCCAGAGAGGAACTGTACTGATATGTGTACTTGATGAGTATTGGCACGCTTGCTTTGCATTTTGCATATGACATTTGGCTACATAGGCCTCGCATCGCATGGCCTTGGTATGGCCGATAGCATTCATGTCTTGCATCACATAGCTTTATTATAGCTGATAGCATTCATGGACTTACTGCATATTTCTGCATTACTCTGATATTGTACACTTGGCACTCGCCTTACACACACTTTCACCACCCTCTAATCTTTTGTAAGCTTATGCACGATAAATGCGTGCAGGTGGCGTTAGGTTGCAGCAGCGTTGAGCTCGGAGCGTGCAGCAGTTTTCTGGAGCTTTTGGAGTTTTCTTTGATATCATTATATTATATTTCCCTTCCCGCATTGTACTTAAAAGTTTTTGATATAGTGGATATGTGGTGTTGTTGTTTTGTGACTTGGTTATGCTTGTGGTTATGCTCCATTACATTACCAAAAAAAATTCACACTGAAAATCCTCCTTGTAAGATCCCAGGATCGGAATCTGGCGTATGGGCGCTGGGAGCCGAGAATGGGGTACTACGGAGGCTGTCGGTGCCGGATTCGGTGATCGGGAATTTTGTGAGCCCGGTTTCCGAGTTCGGGGCATGACAAATGATTATGACACACAAATGCGAGATGCATGAATCACACCATCAGTCATGGAGCAATCTTGCGCGTACCACGCGCTCATGTAGGTAACTCCTATCAGTGAGTCCTATAAATAATTTACTCAATGGAATATTTTATGATCAGTCACTACTCATATCAAACATACATATGATGTGTACGGGCATGAGTCAAAGAATTTTACTAAGCATGTTATATGGTGATGAACTATCCTCACAACAAAGGTGGGCCTAGACGGCCTACACACAACCAGTATGGGCCTATCAATGGGCCCTAAGGAGAGTTACAATGTGGACATTTAACCAACAGTGTACTTATAATGTAGACGTTAAACCATCATTGCTCCCAAGGCATAGCCCGCCATAAACATCATTACATAAACTATGGTGGAATCACACATTACAATGGACATTATGTACATCCGATTGGGCCTCGACCCATGGGCCTAAAATACATCTAATGGGCCGTATCACATAGGCCTCATATATATCAAGGCAGGCCTCAACGAACGGCCACAAATAAATCAAGATGGGCCTAATCACATGGGCCTTATGTATATATCAAGGTGGGCCTCAACGGACAGCCACAAATACATTAAGATGGGCCTAATCACATAGGCCTTATACATCCCCAAAAAGAATCATATGGAAGGATCATTTGGACCATACCACAGATAGCAACGGAGATAACAATTTTCACGGTTAAATAAACCACAGGGCCCACTATAAAGTTTATTTGCCAACCAATCTAATCATAAGGTCATAAAGACCTGGATTAAGAGGGAAAAACAAATTCCCTATTGATCCAGAGCTTCTATGACCCAAATGGGTTTGAATGGTAGACGTTCAAATCCCACTATTTTTGCGGTGTGGTCCACCTGATCAATGGCTGGACAAATCATGGTGTGGCCCGCTGTCATGTATTTGAGATCCAACTAATTCATAAGTTAACATAGTGATAGATGAAGTGAAAACAAATATCAGCGTTATTAAAAACTACAGTGGCCCTTAGAAGTTTGAACGGTGGACGTCACTGTGCACTACTTTTCAGTGGTGGGGTCCACTAGCCATCCAGCGGATGGACAGTTGGGATATAACACATGCCTCATGGTTAGGGCCCACCATAAAGTTTATTTTCCATCCAATCTATTCATAAGGTCTTAAAGACTTGAATCAAGAGAAAACAAATTTCATATTGATCCAAAACTTCTGTGACAACAAAGGTTTCAATGGCAGACACTCAATCCCCATTGCTTTTTACTGTGTGGTCCACTTGATAGGCAGATCTCAAGCCTTAAAATGAGCTTTCAAAATGGTTAGATGGTTTGGACGCAACACATGCATCAGCGGGTGGGGTCCAGTGGCCGTCTAACGGATGGACGGCCGGCCAATGGTTGGACGGCATAGATAAAATACATACATCATGGCTGGGACCCACGGTCTCAGGCCTTTCCGTCCAGCAGTGCAGGAGCATAGCGGGACGCTGCTGCGCGTTAAGCAGCGGCAGCGCTTGCTACCTCTTATATATATATTTTATTTTATTTTTTTGTTTCCGCAGTTTTTCCTAAGTGGGGCCTGCATCAGGAGAATCCGACCCAGCTGTTGGATTCTAGGTCTCAAGACAGACCAAACAATCTCAATATTTGGCATGTTTCGGTGTGTAGAAATATCAAAGTGGATTTCAACGGTAAAACCACGATTTTCTATGAAATGGCCCGCCAGATAATCGGATTAACCTCATTTTTCAGCTCAACGCCTAAAATGAAATGGGGAATGGAATAGACGGCGTGGATCAGATCAATACATCAAGGTGGGGCCTACATGAGCAGCCCACCCAAAAACCTTAAAGCAAGTTTATTTTTATTATATTTTTTTCTTACTGTGAGCATGTCTCACTGCCTGTTCACATTTCACTAGCCATGTCCAGCGTCCAGGGACGCTGTACGGACGTTATGAATACATTTCAACAAGGTGGGTCCCACATGGATGTGGCCCACTTGATTTGTATCAATCTAATATTTGTGTTTTCCCATCGCCATAAGGTAGGGTCCACATGGTTTGGACGGTGTAGGTTTAACACGTCCATCAAGTGGGTCCCACAAAGGTGGACATCTTGGATAAATTGCATACATCATGGGGCCAACAACAAGGGGAAAAAAGAGAGAGAAATAGAGAGAGAGAGAGATCGAGTGATGGAGGGACCCCGACACTATGGGCCCTCCCTTTCATGATTTACAACATACATCAAGTGGGTCCCATTACATATGGGCCCATCGATCAAAATCAACGATGGAGATCCTTTCTCCACAGAAATGTAAGGTCTAGATGACCCTATCCATGCAAGGAAAATAAACATTATGATGGGGTCCGTGGAGAATGGCCCCATCATGGAATGATCATGAGAATCAAGGTGGGCTATCGGCCACATCTAGGGTCCAAAGTGAGATCCATACTATCAATCGGTAGGCCTCACTTTGCCCATCATAAAAACACGAAATCTAGGCCTATAGAAACTCCCACCGTTCGATCTTCTTGGTCCGATGGAATGCCGAACTCCTTGTGCCTCTCTTTGATGGAAGATGATGATAGATAGATGAAGGTTTAGGTTGATGGATCTTGGGAGAGGAAGTGGACCACACAATACACTCTCTTTTCTCTCTTTTGGAAGTACTTGGATGTGCACTTTTTTTTTGTCTCCTTTGTTGCTTGGAAAATGTGAAGGGGGGATATTGTGACGCCCTGTCACTGTTACACATGTGGGCGAGCGCATGTGAGCGGACGCTAATGTGGGCGGGGCCTAAGGGTCTGGGCGAGCTACTAGTGATTGGCAGGCTGCTGTGCTGGCAGTCTACTTTATACGCAGTGGGGGTTAAACTTGTCCCACATCGGAAGAGTTGTAGGAAGTTGTGGTGGTTATATGTGGGGTTCACACCTTAAGGATGCAACACGTTTTGGAGGCAACCCTGAGAACAAGACCGTGAACCCTCTGGGCAAAGCGGACAATATTCTGTCCTTGGGTGGGGTGTTTCACGAGTAGTCCACGCAGACCCGCCACTTCCGTTGGCCTTCTTTACAAGGACAATATTTGCAATCCAATCCGAGTAATGGACTTTCTCAATGAATCCTGCGTCAAGGAGCTTAGCCACCTCCTCGGCGATTGCAACGTACCTCTAGGGCTCGAAGGTCCTTCTCTTCTGTTTGACTGACTTATGCTTCGGGTCGTCGTTCAGCCCGTGGACCATTACCTCTGGAGCGATGCCTGGCATGTCACGGTGAGACCATGCGAAGATGTCTTTGTGTTGCTGTAGAAATTTCAGCAACTGGGCTTGCTGATTGCCAGTGAACGACGATCCGAGCTGAACTATTTTGGTCGGATCGGTATCGTTAAGTGGGATAGTTACGAGGTCCTCCATGGAGGAGCTCTCCTCCAAGATGACTTCTCTGGGGTCGAGCACGTCGATTGTAAGGGCTTGTTTCACTGAGCCCTTCATAACCGTTATAGAGTAACAACGATGAGCTTCGCGCTGATCTCCTCGGAGGTAGCCGATTCCTCCCACCAAAAAGAATTTCATCATTAGATGATATGCGTACACCACTGCACTCATGGAGTTAAGGAACGGTCATCCGAGGATGACGTTGTATGGCAATGGTGTGTTTACCACCAAGAAATCGACCAATAAGGTGACTTGGTTTTGACCTTCTCCTACTGTGATCGGAAGAGAGATTGCTCATTTTGAGATTACCTTATGTAGACATGTAACGACTCGTAAATTTCTGTACAATGGCTCGACCAGAAATCACTTAAGATTAAATCTTTTAGAAATTTGACAAAGTTACCTAAGTGCTAAACTATATTAGCCATGAAATCCGTTTGAATCACTTTAAATACGATCTACAAGACCCAAAACTTGTAGAATCATTGACGCTAGGTTACCCTAAAATCTAAGATCAAACTCATCGACCCGATCTTGGGAACACATTGAAACTCCGTATCAGGTCTGGACCGTACATCGAGAGTCCAAATAATACGAGGTTAAGGACTTAAGACCGCCTCGCTGGGCTTGACAACCATCTCGGAAATCAAATCCAGATAGTGTCCCACGGTTGTTCGCTTGAGTCCAGAGCGAGGGAGTGTGAAAACCCTTGTTTTCTTTCCAAAATAAATATCTGGAATAGTGATCTGAGACTTGATACTTGCGGTCAATTTGTAAGCAACTAGACCGTCAGAATCTGACCCAAATACACCCTCGGATCAGAAAAAATTTCAGGAACATTTACATGTACTCGGTATTTCAGATCGAGGTCCATTGACCGTTGAACTGAAACTGGTCCGCCACGCATGATCTGGGAATTCGACTGAGACGAAAACTTAACTCTACGTAGATCCAAGGTTAGTGAGCTTAAGTCCGACTTTTGGCTCAAGGAGGCCCGCTAGAAACCCTCCGCTGAGCTGAAACAATGCCACTTTGGTTATAACCCAAGTATACCTTGTCCTCAAGTCTAGTTTGGAGAGCTTTTAGGCTATATAAGGACCTTAGAACACCCTCTCTCACAGCCATACGAATTTGAGGAAAACCCTAGAGAGAGAAGTAAGAAAAGAGAGAGAAAGAGTGAGAGAAGTGGGAGAATCTCCCTACTATCGTTCCCTGCCACCACACAAGCTACACCACCTGTTTCTCATCGCTTTCCTGGTGATACCGACTTTGTTTCTAGGTAAGAAACCCTAACCCTAACCTGTTTTGGAGTTGTGAAGGGTGTAGGTTATGAAATAGCTAACCTATTTCATTCTTTAGGCCACCAAACTGCCGAATACGGAAGCCTAGCAAACCTAGCTGATCCGTTGCAATTCCACGGTATAAGGTGAGGACTTTAGGTGTATAGGTTACGGTTTTCAATGTTTTTAATGTCAGATAATGATAGATTCATGATCTGCATGCAAATGCACATGTACAAAGTGCTTTCTGTTTTCTGTTTCGATTAAAGATGTAGATTATAGAATTTTATATATTCTAGGTATTCGTAGAAAATACCGTATACGTATAAATTTTGAAAATGTGTTTAACATGATTATTTGTTATATGAATATACGATATATGGATAAAATACTTATTTGGCGAAAGGATTCGCCCAAATACATGTTTTACTAATATATACTATGTATGTAGAAATATTGTATTGTAGAAAGTACCGTATACATGTATATTTTAGAGATACGTTTGTCATGATTATTTGTTGTATAAATATATTATGTATGCGTAAAATACTTGCTTGACGAAATGACTCACCCTAATACATGTTTGTTAACATACACTAAGTATGTTAAAATAGTGTATGTTAAGTGTTTGTGAAAATGCTTGTGTGAGTGTGTGGATGATGATGCCTTAGGTGGGTGTTGAGATGGGATTCTCAACTACCTTAGAGACCTGTATGATTTCCTCTATGAGGATGTTTACTTAAATCGCTTACTTGTGCAATTTATGTGTTTGTATTCCTATTTATGTAGTGCTTCATAACATGCTTTATAACATGCTTTATGATATGCTTACTAATATGCTTGAATTACTTTGCTTATTATGCTTTACTCCACATGCTATGAATTAGGATTGATTGAGTTTGGGACTATGCCTATAGTCCAGACAATCGGTACTAGACTTGAGATCGTGGTTGGGATTCGTGTCGCCACGTAAGATGTGTTTGACGATCCCGAGTCGTACGTTAGTTGGTGACAGTGGTTAGGCCACGCGGAGTGCTTATGCACTTCATGTCGTCCAATTGATTGTGCGCTCGAGCTAGTCAGGCTCGTCAAGTAACCCGATATATCTAATGTATATTCACCATGTTTGCTCACCACTGCTTGAACCTAGGGTACCAAACTTACCAATGAAATCCCTTTTAACCATGGTACCTCGATCCGTTAAGACTCATGAGCCGGGCGTGGTGGTATGGGACACCGTGGTCGAAGAAATTGGTCGGCCTACTCTTTGAGGCCACGTGCCTCTCCGTAGTGACCAGTGAGCAACTAGACTCATGAGCCGATTATGGTGGTATGAGACACTATATTCGTGCTGTCGGCCTGCATTGATAAGGTGATGGGGGAGTGGTGCAACGATTTCGTGTAACAGACCTGATAGCCCTTTGTAGTGACCTCGAACATACTCTGAATTTGTGGTGAGGTGACGAGTTTTGCCGCAGTGTATAGAGTATGAGCTAGGCCTGTATCTGTATAGTGATGAATCGTTAAAGAGGTGATGGGGGAGTGGTGCAACGATTCCGTGTAACATCCCTGATAGCCTTTACAGTGACCTAGAAACACATAATCGTATGAGATTAACTAGGATTGGCGAACTTAGAATGGATCATGTTTGAGAATGATACAAGGGAGGTACCTTAGTTTTCCAATACTGCTGTTTGAAATGGATTAATAACTACTCGGTAATCATGCTCATCATCGCACCGCATGTGCTTGGTAGATGTGGAGCACTAAGGGAGGTATGCATCCGCGAACGTAAGATGATGTCGCATGAGGGTGGTTTGGCAAGGGCATTCATCATATCATTTCATACTTGCATTTAATAAGGGTAGTTAGGATTGTTTGATTGTACTGCTTTATCATTACTACTTGACTGAATTGATAACATGTTAACTTATGCTTTAATGTTCCACTGAGTTAGCTACTCACTCCCACGTTACGGGATGGTGTTGTACACACCAACCAGACTCTGTCGCAGGTATAGAGGATGTGTCGATTCAGGAGGCAAAGCCGGAATACGATGAGGACCAGGACGAGTTCTCATACATGCAGTACTCTGACGGCTACGCTTAGGCCGATTGGATCACGGGGATTTCAGGATTTAACTTTAGTTGTATTTTGACCCTTTTATTCAGAAACAATACATGTATATGGATATTCAGTTAGTCTTCATACTCTGGTGATCAAGGTGGTTTTGTTCCTTTACATACATTATATATACAGTTTCAGTCTTCCACTTGCCTTTATACAATTGATCTGGAGTATGAATTACTGTTTTGATATAATCAAACTCATGTTTATTGCTCTAATGTTCACTCCCCAAGTGCAGGGTTGTGATGTAGTAATAAACTCAGTAAGACTGAGGTCGAATCCACGGGGACTGAAACCTGTACGTTGTCTAAAAATAACCAGATCTAGAATTAGGCTAAGATGAAATCTAAACCAATTGTGATTTGAGGAATAATGGTGAAATATTAATCTAGCTTAAAGAATTCAGAGAAAGGAAACTAGGGATTCAGAGGATCCACTTGTAGAGATCAAGGAGATCTACACTTGATTTACGAACTCAATCTGAACTTCCTTTTGATCTAGTTTTCAAAGAGATGAAAGATATAAGAATTAGGTATGATTCCATCACAAATCCATGCCTATGAGACAAGGTAAACAACATAACTTAGATCAATCCATAACCAATCAAAAGATGTATGAGTGTTAAGAAGAATTCCATCATCCAACCATGTCTAAGGGGCAATGTTGAACAACAGGGTTTCCTGATTTCGCAATCAAAATATGAGGGAGAAGGAAATACTCAAAGCCATCGCAGATCTATTGTAATTAAAATCACAACAAATCATTAAAAACTATAAATATTTCAATTAATCAAACTAGAATCAAACATCAATTCGGTTTAAATCAAACCTGTAGAAGCTCCCATCAAGCCACAAGCTTCACCTCTTAGCCCTAGCTAAGAGGTTTAGCCACACATGGATGGACTATATCTCTTCAAAATTTTCAGAAGAAAATAAACAAAAAAAAAACAATATTCAAAAGAATTGTTTTCTGTCTCTCTCTCTGTCTCTTTCTCTCTCTCTCCAGCCGTGGGTAGTCCAAACCTCCTTCTCTCTCCTCCTTCTTATAGGCCAGGACGCCCTGGAGAAGGAGTTCCGCACTCCTCTTTACGCAGCCCTTTACGCAGCACAGCCACATGCGCAGGAACTTCTTACATTCTGGCTGAGGTTCGAGACGGTTGACAGCCTGTCCACGGAGTCTGACTACATGGTTCAAGTCGTGGCCCACTTCCAGATCTTCTGAACGGTCTGGATCGTTCATCCGATCAAGGTTAAGCTCACGCAATGGCCCACAAGTCGACTGTAACTCGGGTTGCGAAATAGAGTACGCACTGCCTTACGCTGTGAAACTCGGTGGGCCTACAATCAACATCAGTGGTGAAATCCAGTCCGTCCATTGGATTCACCTTGAAAAACCAATCAGATATGGTTCGTTTTGAATTTGATTCGGTGTGGCCCACCAGAGCTTCTATTCCGTCGTCCGTTCTGCATTTAACGGACAAGATTTTCCGAGAGCTTGTATTGGGCAAAAAATGCACCTAGGTGAGCTTGCTACCCCCACTATGTACATAATTAACGGTCCAGATTGACAAGTTGGATTTGAGGTGGGCCTCACTTCTTGAACCGACGATTGGACGTGAGGACGCTGTGAGATTTGGTGGTCCACTGATCGATGTCAAGTGGAAGATCCATGCCGTCCATTAAAGTGAGGAAGAAAAACCGTCCAGGAAGGAGAATTTGGGTTTGATTTCAGTGTGGCCCACAAGCTACTTTAGTCTACCATCCATCTTGCGTTTGATAATGATCTACGCATGTCCCCCGTGCATGGACCAAAATTCCACCATGGATATGGTATTTTAGCCCTCCTGAGGCATTTGAACGATTTAGATCATCGATTCGGAAGTTGAATGGGCCCCACTACTCAAAACCGGTGGACGTCAGTCCGTCCGCTGGTGTGATTGCACAGAGGAGAGAGAGAGTTCGAGTGTGAGTCGGTCAGCGCACACTGACCGACTAAATATCGTGCGGTGCACGTCCAGTGCATGTACGCTGTGCACGCACACGTTGTGAAGTGGGTCCCATCTTGCTGTATATGACGAATCCGCTCCGTCCATTCCTTTCCTCATCTTATTTTAGATATTGAGCCCAAAATTTAAGCGTATCCAGATACCATGTGGGCCCCAAATCGCTGATATGTGGGCTGATCTATCAGTTTAGCCACTTCCACAGGGATTTAAGAGTTGAAATTCGACGTGTACGGTTCGTTTATGGTCCTCAGGCCATGTGTGAAGTTTTGAGCCGAACGGATGGTGGAAACCCTGTGATCTTGCAGTCTAGACCAATTTCGGGCCACTTGAGCTTCAGTTTCACGGTTTTCACAAATCTCTGGCATGTAAATTCCTTGATCTTGGTCCCATAGAGTCCATCCCTTGCTCTGGTGACTTCAGAACGTTAAATCTATGCTTTAAGCTCCCTTTTTCAGCCCATGCTTGCAAATACACTCTGCATCATAACACGATTAAAGCGGGCCATTAATCGGCATCATATTCGTAAAATCATGTAATTACTAGGGTCTGATATGTAATATTTGACTCTCGACATCTAACACAGACAACATTTAATCATCATTATTTATGTTGCATATGTGATGCGTTGGAACTCGGGTGTTGAGTTATACTCGACTCCCGATTTTCAGGGCGTTATAAGACACCCCACCCAAGCTAACATCTTAAGAAGACTAAAGACAATCCAGGAATCATGATTATATCATAAACCCTAATCCCAGCTTAAACCTAAACCTAACCCAAAACCCTGACCCAAACCTCAAACTTTCAATCCGCAACCTGAAACCCTAATCCAACTGTTCAACCCACATACAACCCCCGCCTATACCCTATACCCTGATCTGAGCCCTTTACCCAAACCTAAGTCCACCTATCTGAACCCCAAAACTCCAAAAAGGGGGTTAGCAGATGAACTAGTACACCAAACAAACCCACCCGCTTGAGCTTGGCCCGAGCCCTTACCGGGCGGTAGTTTGACTACCGCCAGCGGTACTTGGAGTGCCGCCGTTCGCGGCCCGCGTGTGAATCTCTGGGGACAGCTGCCCCAGTGTCCCAAAGTCAACTTTCTCAAAAAATAACTCCCTTATCCAACTTTATTTACCGTTTTATCAATCCCAATAGCCAATGGGATGTGCCACATGGCGTTTCTCTCCCCTCAACCATTCACCACTTGTCACATCAGCATTTACCGCTTTCAAACCTAGTAATTACAGTAATGCCATTGGAGAAGGCTGTAAATATCCCTCTTCTTTTCATATTTCAACAACAACTACTCTTCATTTCCAAACTTAAGTGAGAGGGAGAGGAGGAGAAAGGAAGAGAGTGAGGGTGAGGGAGAGCTCCCAAGCCTCCAAGATCAGATTTTTCTAGCCATCTCTTAGCCTCCTCTTAACCTTCTCAACCCCAAATCTAGCCCGGATTAATCATGGCGCAACCCATGTCTTAGCCTACTCAAGTTCAAGCCAAAGATCCTTTTACTTCATACAAGTATTCATCATGACATCTGTTCCCTTCTCAACCTCCCTACTTCTCTAGATCTCTAGCGAATGTATATTCTATGACTTGCCGTGTATCGGAACCTGTCACATCAAAAATTTCTAGTGATCTAGTCCACCTTTTTTTTAACCTTTTGGCATAAGCATAATCACATACGTCTTCTAGACATGTTGTTGGACATATGCTCTGTGGCTTGCCGAAATCTCGGATCTTACCGCATCAGAAATCCACTTGTGCCTAGTCTTACCTCGACTATATCATTCATCCATTGAGCTTTCCGTACCACACCGAGTAGAGACTGTACATTTGTACAGGCATAGAGGGTGCCTAACACCTTTCCTCTTTGTAACCGAGGTCTCTTATCCGGAATCCTGGATCGCAGGTCATGAGTCAATTTAAGGTAGGAGAGTCTTCGGATTTCTCCAACTTTACATATTTCGCAGGTTCTAGCCGACTGCGGGATTCTGAGATTAATTGGCTATTGGTGACTCCAACATCTACAAATCAGCCTAATCACCCCCATCACAAATACATAACATATAAATCATCGTGGGCGCCGATTTTTCAGTGTCTACACCTTATCACCTGTGAAGCCGTGTAGTGGGGTTCGGATAGGTCGGAGGCGCAACCTATCGATTCTCATCTTATTGAACACCTCAGAATACAGGATGTCAGCCGAGCTCCCTGTATCGACTCAAAAGTGATACACCTTTCGATTAGCTATGGTCATCGCAACCACTAGGGCATCATCATAGGGGTGCTGAATTCCTTGTGCGTTATCCTCTGTGAACGTCGGGCTGCATGGACTCATTTTGAGGTTCCTTGCTTGACTTGTTAACCAAGTGAATGTAATGTTTAGGGTTAGTATTCCGAGCATGAGCCTTTCGGGCTTGGTTTGAATCCCCACCTCCTGACGGTCCTCCACATATTGTCTGAATCTCAACGGCATCATCCGTGGCTCTACTCGGCAGGTCATCCTTCTGAGGCTGTTTCTCTTCCTTCATGTACTGTCGTAAATACCCTTTACGAATAAGAGTTTTGATCTCTTCTTTCAGGTTGACACAATCGTTGGTGTTGTGCCCATGGTCGAGGTGAAAGTGACAATATTCGCTCTTCTCTCACTAACCTGCTTCTATTTTCATATAGCTCGGCTACATCAACAACTTTTTGTCTCAGATCTCCAAGAGGATCTGCTCTGGAGATGTATTGAGGGGAGTATACGAGCTGAACTTGCTCTCAGGTCTTCTACTCGGCCTCTGATCGCGGGAGGTACCCTCGCCCGACCTCCTCTTGTTTGATTGCTGCGGGGATTCATCTTTTCACTTCTTATCCTTAGATGAATATTCCGAGACTTGGGTATTCTTTCGCGAGCTGAAGAACTCTTCGGCGTTTGAGTACTTCTGTGCCCGGCTTATGAGGTCTCTAAGCATGGTCAGTGGATTCTTCCTTATCGAGAAGAGGAATCCTCCGTCCCGGAGCCCGAATATCATTGGGGTCAGCACAGTTTTGTCGGAGTAGTCTTCGACTTGCAATGCTTCTTCATTGAATTGAAGGATATAATCCTTCAACGGTTCTCCACTCCTTTGCTTGAAGGTGAGTAAATGAGTAGATGGCTTCCGACACTTCTTTTCGATGATAAACTGTGTCAGGAAGCCTCTGCTGAGCTCGGCAAACGAGCTGATCGAATTTGACTTCAACTGTCAATACCAATTCCTTGCAGCCCCGTGAGAGTTATGGAAAAGGCCCTGCACATCATCGGGTTCGAGGAGGATTGAATTTGCATCCAGGAGCGATAAGATTCCAAGTGCTCGATCAGATCTCCGGACCCAGAATATTGGATGATGGGGGGCATCCGGAACTTGGAGGGCATGACCGTGCTCATGATGTCGTTGGTGAACGGAGGCTCGGCTTCCTCCATCATTGCCTCGACTGTAGTAGGGGCTTGTGCCTAGTAATCCCAGTGCATGGTGTTGATCTGACCTCGCAGTTCTTCGAGCTGAGTTTCCTAGGGGTCTTTGTTCTTGACCACTGCTTTCCCAAGCATGATCAGGCTCAGGAGTTCTCCCATGCCTCCTCCGTTCCCGCTCATGACAGAGATCGCTCGGAGCCAGTGCTGAGGTCTCAGAGGCGTGCATCGGGGCTCAGTTCGATGGCTCCCGTGCTCATGTCGGGATCCGAGTGGATGCGCCTCGCGAGGAGCCTCGGTATGCTGAAGGTGTTGAATGTTCTGCAACCGTCGGAGCATTCACCTCCTGATCAATATGCGGATGTTGCCTATTCATCTGCTGCTTCATCTGATTGACCTCATTGACCAATATTGCCATTTGGTTTTGCAACGCTTGGTATTTGCCTCATCGATTTCTAGATCGCTGAGTAGGCTCCGTAGGGGCAGACTCTATCTGTAATTCATAAGTTGAATTCCGAGCCCTATATGGCTCGGGATAGACTGCAACAACTGGTGTATGCATTTTTTTTTTTCATTTTGTCATATCTCCCTAGTAAAGTAACAACGGTTTTTGTTTCGATATTTCACAGACGACTCTAAAATGTTGATGCAGAAATCTGGCTCACCCTTCGCCAAGCTCTGAGCACTAACATCGAGCTCTGAGCACCAATGCCAAGCTCTGTGAACCTGCACAAGGTGAAAGCAAAGGAGAACCTGGCTAGAGCATGGGACCCTCCGATGCCAAAGTTAGGTTAGGAATCTGGGTCTAAGTAGTGTAGAGAGGTTTCAGATGAGAGATTTTGCATACCCCTTCTTGTTCCCGTGTCTCCTATTTATACATTCTGATTGATGTGATCGTGTTTGTCATTCTCGGCATGACTTCCGCCATTAGGCATGAGCGGTGCATGCATTGATGTTGGTGGTTACCTTATGATCGTGCACCAGAAGTCACTCCTTGCGTGCGTTACTGGATATAATCCTTGAGCGTGATTATAGGTCGTTCCATCTGACCCGACCCCATGTCCCGAACCTTATTAAGGACGATTGGAGTCCATGGGTTAGCCGAGCCCGATCGCTTGCACATGAGGATATGGTCGGGGTCAGAGGCTGGAGCATATAATGACTTCTTCTGGGTTCCAGACTGACATAAAAGCTTTACAAAAGAACTTGACAGCTAGGCACTTTGATATTTATAATCAGGTTAGCGTGGGTGAGTCACTGCTGAGCTACGGTTCAACTCATTTAGTTCTGCTATGCAATCTACTATAACAAGCTTACTCACTTGACCAGGTCGGACTTTCCTCAATTGGGGTCGGGTACACCCATTTTGGTGAGTATATCTCTTTTGGGATCGGCTCATATTTTCCCATGACGGGTCCCAGGAAGTTTTTAACGGTGAGTATTCAATCAACACTATTTCCTGTGATGATGTGGTCAATTTAAGATTTGAATATACTTCATTTTTCGAGGCATGTCATAAAATGAGTTGTAAGGTTCACACATTAAGGGCCTGTTTGATTTTCGGTGAAATGGTAAATCCCAGGTAAAAAAAGTAATAATTACTTCCCCATGCATTTACAACTTACCTCATTTGACTGCTTACTTTTTACATGACAACCAAAAATATTACAAAATATCTGTGGGTCCCATTGTGATGCATTTCGCTTATACACACCATTCATCCATTATTCCATTTGAATTTATAGCATGAGTAAAAAATTGAGACATATCTAATACTCAATTGGACCACGTCATACAAAAAGGGAATCGAATACTTACCGTTAAAAACTATGTATGGCTACTGTTTCTTTTGGTGTGGGCCACTTGAGTGTTGGACCGCTTCATTTTTTGTCTCATGCTCCAAACTATTATAATAAAACAGATGGACGGAATGAATATTTCATACACATTATCCTTCCATTCAAAAATTATAATTACATTTTTGAACTAATTTTATTGGCACAACTTCCTATGAAATTTCAAACGCAGTGAAACCGTAATAATTACCATTTCCCTTGCATTTGCCCAAAGGTGGCCCCAGCGGTGATCCACCGAAGCCGCGCGCCGCCTAAAGGCCGGCGGGTCGGGTACGAATCTCCCTCCTGTATTCCCTCTCATGCACACGTGCGAGCGTCTTCTCCTCGCCTACAAACGTGTCGCACGAAAAAGCAGTGCGCACGCTCTAAATGTCCCCACCCTGCCTCGAGCAATTTCCTTCCCCTTTTCTCTCGCCCAGCCATTTCTTTCCACCGCAAGATAATGGATACTGTCTTCCCAAAACGCCCCTGCTCCGTTAACTATATCTCTCCCGATACCCCAGCTCGGGTTTCAAGATCCGACGAGATGGACCGGCTCCTCGAAATTTTCCTAGGCTTTTCGGACTCCTCTCTCGACCTCTCCCTGGAGCGACTTCTTGAATCTAGGGCTTGCGATTCGGAGAAGAACAGTCTCATCGACAGGGCGCTCCGACTGGGATCGGTCCTGCAGGAATCGGCAAAGAAATCGTGGAGGAGACGTGCTTCGTTGCACAATTCAATATCGTGGCCGCTTCCGCCGGATCTCACCGTCAAAGTGAGTTTGATTTCAGAAAATTTCGCTGTCTGTTTGAATTTTCAGTTCTATTTCTGATCTATTTGTTGATTTTATGGTTTTGGTCCGGATTTTGATTGAAAATGTGATTAGTAGTAGGGAATTGGAGCAGTTTAAGTTGTTAATGTTAGAGAAAGGATCTAATCATTGCAGTTTTTCTTTTTTTTGGGTGAATTGAGAGATTCTTGCACGGGAAAATGACTGAAATTCATAGAAACCGATGAGATTTATGGCCGTGTTTCGGCGTACAAATGACGTAAATTGCAATAAGTGAGTAGCAGCAGAGTGAATTGTTGAAAGCTCGGGTTTCTACTACTTTATTTAGTGTGAATTATCAGCTTTAATTTGCGATTACTTTCGTTTGAGTTGGAATTTGAAATGAAAGCAATTGCAGAGTATGGCGAGGGAGGTTGCTCAGTGTCGAGCTTCATGTTGCTGGGAAGCCGTGCTTAAAGTGGGTACCTTCACTCGTAGGGAGATTTCCTTCATGCATGGGGAAGACTCTCGGATTCAGTTCTGGCGTTGCAGGGGGTGTGGGGAATAGGGATATGCTCTCCTTTGTGCTATTTGTGCTAGACTCTTTGGAATTGCTGCTTGGCTAGACGCTCATATATGCCAATGTGCAGAAAAGGTGGGTCATGACGTGGTTTGGGTGCTTCATTTTTCAATAAACCTGACAGATGAGGAGCTTGGTGATTTTGTGGGCTTGATGGAAGTGCTTCGCGGATGTGGAGTCTCCTTGGGGAGTCAGGACAGATGGGGAATATTGAAAATTCAGGCCACTTCTTGGTTAAGTCTTTCTACTCAGCCACTTCTATTCTCCCATCTTCAAGGATTTTGAATCCTATCCATCACATCTGGAGTTGCAGTTGGCCACCCTATGTCCCAGCTTTTGCTTGGCTAGTTGGTAGGAACAAGATGAGTAGGAATTTTATTATCACAAATGGGTGTATTTTATGCCTAAGGGATTCTGAATTGGATCTATTCATGTTTATCCCTTCATGCTAGAGATTGGTGGAACTTGTTCAAGTTTTTGAAGTGGAATGGGTCATGCTGTGCTCTATTTGGGAACTGTTTCAGGTGTGGCATGGATGTGGGAAGAAATGCAAAAGGAGGCATTATCTGCAGAGGCTTATTTTCTTGTATCTTTGTTGTCTATATGACTTTAGTGTAACCACAGGGTTTTCATCGTAAGTCATCCCTGCCATGTGTAGTCTTTAAAAAGCTAACAACTTGTCATTGAGTGGGCTAGATTGCTCAAGCTGTTTGAGGATAAGCCTTTTGATCAATTCTAGGATCTTGGGAGGTCTCTTCACCTTTGTGTTATTCGGGATGATGCCTTGTTGTATCCACCTTTTCCTATTCTAATGAACTTTTTGGTTACCCCTACAAAAAGAAAGAAAGTATGGACTATGGAGAGAACCAACACATGCAATCTTGATTGTCCGCTTCAACAATGTTACAAGTTAGGGTTTGTTTGGGACAATGTTTTAAATAGCGTCTGGCGTGTAGTGTAGCATTTGATCTTTTGAAGCGTGTAGCATAAGCTACATGCCAATTCTACATTTTAAAATAAATTGCGCTTGGTTGCATCAAATATCATGATATTTTTCACCAAATTAGACTGAGTAGCAATGAAATTTCATGATATCTGATGCAACTAAACACGATATAAAATAATAAGAAAAATAGGGCAAAGATTAACCATAATGATAAAGAAAAAGCAATAGAATTGGTTTAATACTGTACTTTTATTAATTGTTCTAAGATCACTAAAAAGATAAATTAATTTTTATTGAAAAATAGGAAAATGTAACAAATTGTTGAAAACATGAATTGAGTTTTGTTTTAGTGAAAAATAGTGTATTGTAAGCTATGTAGTGTGTAGCGCATGTAAATTAGCATGTAGCATAAACTACATGTGACTTAAGCTATTTTCATGAGCTACTTAGCGTAAACTACATGCTACATAGTGTAACTATTTAAAAACACTGGTTTGGGAATTCTGAAATTCCCATTGGGCATATTGGCCACTGGCACAAATGGATATTAAACTCATTTCTTGCACTGAAAGAATGAGCATAATGACAATTTGGTGCGAATTTTCCAAACAGCGTGAGACATCAAAATGTCAATGAGTGTGTATTCCCTAGGATCATGCATCATCATTGCATTCGATTGTTGCGGTTGGTCCCTTAGGATATTTGCTAAACTTGTACAATGGTTTTCGGTGATTTGTAGGTGTTCTCTGCACTTGATACACAAAGCCTTTGCCACACTGCTGCTACTTGCTCCATGTTCAACAAGTGTGCGATGGATCCATTGTGCTATGCCAACATTGACTTAACATCTATAGTTCCAAAGGTTAATAACATAGTCGTGAGCACGATGATCCAACGAGCGGGGAAAAATCTACAGTAAGTTCCTTCATGTATCCAGTTTGATGGGCATATTTCTTTATGGAGGTTCTTGCAATGAATAATATATTCACCACGTGTTTTTAACTGGTAACCAGGTCTTCGTTACTTTCTTGTACTTGATTTGCTATCAATACATTCTATATGATAATTTAGATAAGAATATATAAAATAAGATATTAAGCTGGGTGTTAAAATCATAAACTTATCATGCCCTCACTGCTCTTTTTAAGATTCAGGAAAGCTACTTGTAAAAATACTGATTTTTCTCAATGAATGATTTTTTAGTATGTCCCATCTCTCTCTCTCTCTCTCTCTCTCTCTCTCTCACACACACACACACACACACACACACACACACACACACACACACACACACACTCACTCACTTACTTTCAAGAACATGGTTGTCTATTGTTAACTAAATGGGTGGTTCCTGCTGCAAGTCTTCTCTAGGACAGTGAGTGCTTGGATTCTTGAAGTTTAGTTGCTGCAATCATCAACTCGAGGACACATTTGTTTGGAGGAAGTATGTCTTTGAGAAAATACTGGATGAGCTGACTCTTTTCGGGCCCTGGTTTTGGTAAATTACAAATAACTATAAAGTTATCTTTCACAATTCAGTGGGTTTGGTAGAAAATAATTGAAATGCCCTAAGCCAATGGTGTATTCCTGCACCACCTTGGTGATTGCAAATCATCAAATTGATTCCATTATGCAATATGAACAGAATCTGGGAGAAGCTTAAAGCAAGCTACACACAACCTCATCAGACTATGAATACATACCCAAATATGATGATATGTAAGAAAAACAGTATGATTGTATAGAATGAAGCAAACTGGAAGATTTCCTATGGGGTGGTGAAGTGCGTTGAAGTAACCATGCCAACAATGATTCTGAACAAAAAAAGGAGCCGCTAGAGAAGTCCAATCAAGAGCGTGATCTTAAAGAGATCTCTATGTTTTTATCTTTTCTTGGAGAATGTTTTTACTCAACGATTGTTTTTACTCAATGATTGACCTTTGCACAACTAAAAAGCATAACTAAGGAGATTTTACGTTACAATGGTTGACAAACAGCTTGAACACTTTCCAGATACTCAAGAATTGAATAATTTGAAGTGATTTTTCCTTCTCTTGTAGCTACATTGTTCCAACTTTGTTATCATTACTCTTGCTTTCGGTTTTCCTTTCTACATTAAAGATGTCTTTCTTCTCCGTCTCTTATCCAAGAAAGGCACTGTATATCTTGTTGCTATTGAAGTTTTTAGGGTACTCGGATGAAACTTGTTCTCCTTCACCATTTTGCATAGGGAGAAAAGCATTTCTCAAAAGTCCTCAAATAACATGTTTTGGTTATGTTTGTAGACTATGCTACACAAGTTATGTTCTTGCAAGCCATGCCATCGTAGACTTAGGTAGTATGGAAAAGACTGAAACAGTAAAGTTCTCTGTTGCGATTGGTCCTTGATATATTTTCTATCAATCTTGATCCTCTATCTTGATGTCCATTCTTATTCACCAGGAGGCAGTAGCGTGTTTTTTCTTGCAAACTGTATTGCAAAGGATTTTCTTGTAGAGATCTTCTTTTACTGCATGAATGACCTTTGCTTTGTCTTTTAAATGATTCATACCTCTTAAATTGATTTCTGCACTCAGGTCACTCAAGCTTGGGATATTGCCTGGTTCTACGGTATCAACTGGAACCTCTCGACCAGCTTACTCCATTAATATTCCTGTAGATACACCAGTTTTCTCATGGCATGACAAGAGAACTAGGCAAGGGAAAGAGTCATGTGTTTTGACAAGGTCATGTTTACAGTCTTTAAGTACAGACGGTGGTGCTGCTGGGTATGTTCGATTAACTAGTACGTTATATCTTATAATGATAAACAAGTTCTGTTCTTAATATTTCCTTTTCATATGTTTGAAGGGCTCTTTTGAGGAAGTTGCACCTCTTCAATATTGATAGAATGGACAATGCGGCACTTTGCACAGCATTATCTGCCTGTCCATCTCTCCTCGATCTTGAAGTTGTTGGCCTGTAAGTCTCTCTAGCATTGATTCTGTATCAATCATATTCCCCAGGCAGGATGAGGCCTTCTCTGCGAGTTTTGGAGGCCTATTTACATGACCGAATTAACATGACCGAACTTTTAATTCTTATGAGTTAAGAAGCATATTAGGTGCATGCCTTTTTGCATCTGCATATCATTAACACATGGAAAGTCTACATGTGTGCCTAAATATGTACATCCATGAATGCATGTTTCTGGGCAGATGTCACCAATCACAATGCATTTGTGAATGCTTATATAAAATGCTTTCCACAAAAATATTGACCTGCAAATGAGTGTTTTTCTTCATTTTTTGATATGTATCAATGGCACCTAAATTGCCACCCGCCCTATGTTTTCCCTTCCAAGCCGCATGGTCCGATTTATGGATCATCTGCAATTTCGATTGCTATTTTTACCAACCCGATTTTTTTGTTCGATGCCCTTATTGTTGATTATGATGTAATTTATGTTTAGTAATTAGATTATAGAGATTTATTCTTTGATTTATGCAATAGCATGCATATAACATAATATTCTGCATGTTATTTTGATGGGTAACCACAGACTTTACTAGGGCCTGTTTGGTTAGGGTGAAACTGAAACGTAGCATGCAAATGATATAATATTATGAATGTTATGTTGATGGATAACCAAAGAATTTACTAGGGCCTGTTTGGTTGGGGTGAAACCAAAACATGGAAATAGAAAACCCCCATGGAATCCTCAAAACAGGGAAATGTAAGGTAATAGGAAGGAATTTCTTTTCCTTTTCCAATGTTTGTTTAACAACATGAATTTCTATGGGAATGTATTTCCTTTTCTGTTCCAGTTGTTTGTTTTGCCATTTTGAATGGATAAATCTATGTAAACTAAGGAAAATAATGACAACTATAAATGTCACGTTAGAGGGTCATATCATTTTCTTATCAACTGAGGAATTCGATTTAACAGGTTTTGTGGAGAAATGGTTTTACTCACCTTTTGAGGAATACTTCTGAAAAGGAAATCGATATCCTCTTATTTTTTGGTTTCTCAAACTAGTGGAAACTATCTCATCGAAAGAATTCATTCTATATTCCATAGCTGGCCAGGGTTTTCTCTCTAAACAAACTAGCTGCGAAAGAGAGAAGAAAACAGCAAGATGGGACTAAATATGGAACCCAGACAGGAGCAAAAAATATGAAAAATTACGAGTAGCAAGGTGCTGCAAAAAACTGATGCCAGCTACTGAAGTTATCTGTTATCTTTGAATAGAAAATTATATCCGGATGAACCTGCCTTTTGCAAGATGATCAGTGTTGGAATTAGTGTCTCTTGGAATTTCAGAAAAAGGAGAACATCCACCCAACACAAAGGCTAACTCTTCCTCAACAAGATAAGCTACCTTCTAATGATACGATTTTCCTCTAGCCATAAGACGGCATTAGAGGAGTCCCCTTGAGGAGAAAAACCAGGTGTCGGTTTGGGTTAACAACGACTCTATGCGTGTGAAGGAGGGCCGTAGCTTCAGCAAATTTCAAATCTCTGATTCCAATGGATGTGGAGAACTCTGCGATTTGCAACCCATACTAAAAAAAAAAAAAATCAAAGGGTCTCGGATTTCCCCATGAACAGCCATCAAAATTGATCTTCACAAACCTTGGAGGACTTTTCGCACATTCCGCACACTTAGGAGGATGATAGTTTGAGATGAGAAAATCATCCCAGCAGGTCCAGCATGCTTGAAACATTGAGGAAAACAGCCCCAAAAGTCATTTGTCTGCCTTAGCCCTGGAGATGATGAACACTTAAAATCTGCTCAACTCGGTAGAGAAAATTCTGGGCTTTACCATTATAGACTGTTGTTCCTTTCCAGCCAAATAAACCACATCCTGTGTAATCCACCATCTTCAAAATCAGCCTATCAACTTGGGCGCAAGCACCAACAGACTACCATTCAATCATTTCCTGAACTGCATAAGGAAACAGCCACATTATGCTAAACTTAGAAAGCACAATGGCCCAGACCTCTTGCGCAAAACTGCAAGGAAGGAGATGGCTTCCTGATTCTTCACACTTGCAGCACATATAATACTATGCATGTGGGATCTATAGCAATAACACTTATTATTTCATATAATTTACATTATGAATTCGTATATGTACTACATTGCATCTTTTTAGTTTATGTGATGTACACTTGTTTTTGGGGCCCCCATGATGTTGACATGGCACCAGCCGCCTAATCATGCGCATCCCACTCCCACGTGGACGAAGGGACTGACAAGAAATTAGGCTATTCCAAAACTTTGGTGACCATGATGACAATGATTATGAAAAAGCCTTGATAAATTTGCAAAGACCTCCTACACCGCCCTGTTCAATGCCATTAGCATTGTTGTTCCTCTTCTTCACCACCTGCAGTTGTAGCACCCATCCATTATTACTTCAGCCTGCCATAGCACCACCAAACTCCATCTCAGCATGCACGGGGCCCGTCTTCCAGAACCCATCGCCCATCTCTACCGCTGCATTGCTGTACAATGTTGCTGATCTGAAAGATTTGGTTGCCTTTTCTCATGTCCGAAATCTGTTGCCATTAATCATCGATCTGAAGGTGTTTGTCACTAGCATCGATCTTCCGTCTCTGGTATTTGTTGCTGGAAGTTTACCATCATCAACATTTGAATTTGCATTTGTGGTTGCAACTGCCAGCTTATGTTGCAACCCTGCCTGCTTGCCACTCATGCTTCCCATTGCTCTTCAGACTTTGTTGATGTGGATGTTTATTTAATTTCTAGATAAATTTGTAACTGCCTTTAAAACTCAAGTTGTTCTCTTGTAACACCTTGAGTTTAAGAGGACATCTCCACTTCATTCGTTTAGCTCTAATTCTGTTGGAAACATCCTCCCCGATCTCTCCATTGTTTTGCATGATGGTGCCAAGATAACAAAAAAAATCTGATGAGGACATCATGCACACGCACGGCCGCACACCACCACCCCTACGCACGTACGTACGCAAAAGGAGGATCCCATCATCAATCTGACTTGATGACGACGTCCAGGGAGGGCCCCCTAGCTAGAAGACAAGTTTTGGTTCAGAAAAGTGGGCCCGATAGTCAATAAAAGCCCATCATGGGATCTCATGATCGTGGCCCACTCGTCGGATTGATTTCATTTTTTAGGTTTTGCTAATTGTTATTATTTAGAACATTGTGAACGCTTTAGATTTCTGTGTTTGGTTTTTATTTTAGTTTATTTCATCGCCAAGTAATAGGTGTCGCACATGGTGCGAGTTTTTGGGTATAGGGCTCTCCCTATAAATAGGCACCCCTTGTAGTTCTTTTGATTCATTCAAGTTTAATAAAAATTCCTGCTTTATTTTTCTGCTCTCTTTGTGAGTTGTGGAAGAATTCAAAAGTGGGTGCGAAGCCCTCCCTTTTCAAAGGGCTAACTATCGTGGTGCGAAGCCACATCGACTCCGATTCATCCCCATCCCCCATCATCTCTTTTTTTTTTTTCCATCTTTCCCCACCATCCATACTTCGAATTCGTCCTTCTATTGCATCAGAGTTCTTTATTACAACAAGTTTCCAGATTTCGGCCCGTAGGCGAGCTGACACTTCGGTGGAGCACCACGCACAAGCTGTAGCTCGGATTGACCCGAAACTTCGGGGTTTTGGAGCCTCCCTCTGGCCGACCAGGGCCAAGGAGAGCTTTTATGTAAACGACGCCCCCTCGCACGTGCGGCCGAATACCCGCGCACACGCGAGCGCCCTAGGCCCGCTGTCCATACACGGGATCGTCTTTTGGCTCAGGTTTTTATCCTCTTTTATCCTCTCATAGCCTTTTTTCATGAAACCTAGCCCTAGATTACGTTTTTCCTAACTTATATGCCCCTTTTCTTTCCCTAGGGTTCCTTGATTTGAAACTAGTGAATCCCTTGAATTAGGGACTGATTACTATGTATGTGTGGATGATTATTTCTTATCTTTGAGTATCGTTTGCTTCATAATTTTTATTGATCCAGCCCTATCATGTGTAGGCCTGGACCCGCATAAATTCCCCTTTAATTGAACGTTTGGATTTTCATGTGGGATGTGGAATTTGTGTAATTGTTTCTGAATTGGTATGATCTAAGCCTGAAATCTTGCATATCATATTTACATTTTTTGTCCTGCATCAAATTTGGTATCAGAGCCTAGGGTTCTTGTAAGGGAATTCACCACATATTTATGGTTTAGTTTATATTTGTCCGTCATGCATTCAGTCCATCAGATATAGCTGAATTTTAGTAATGGTGTATAATCGCCTTCATATAAAGTCTCATAGGATCATTTAGTTTTTATTTTTTAGATGCATATAGTTGTTATAACAGGTCCTTAGGTTGAGTTAGCCTGTGTATGCCCACACGTACGGATACGCGGTTACTTTAAACATGGAGCAACTACAAGAATCAATGGCCAAGTTAACCCAGCAGTTTGAGTCTATGTCTAAGCGCTTGGAACAACGCATGGATCACCGCCTTAACCAATTTGATGATCGCGTTACTCAAATAGAGGCCTCCCTCAGGGCAAACCCCACCATTGGGGAAGATGTCCATTCTCAAGCAGGTGGTCAGGAGATTAGACCAAGGAATGGAGGCGGCTAAGGAGTTGGTCATGGGCGCGCACCTGTGCACTCACCCCGTGAGGGACATCATGACCAATATGACCCAGATGCGCAACTCCTTAAGGGAGTAGAGTAGATGCCCCTACTTTTGATGGCCACTTAGACCCTAAAGCTTTTTTAGATTGGTTGGCGGATATGGACCACTATTTTGAGTGGTATGATATGTCGGATGCTCGACGAGTCCGATTCGCCAAGATGAAGCTTGTGGGTCAAGCAAAGAGGTTTTGGGTGACGGTTGAGCGAAAGAAAGAAAGAGCGAGGGAACTCCCAATAGTCTATTGGGGCGAAATGAAAGAAACCCTCAAAGAGAAGTACCTCCATTTTTCTTATCGCCTGTGGTTGATTGAGGAGTGGCAATCTCTTCGACAGGGTTCCATGAGTGTTGCTGACTATATTGAGAAATTCGAAGAGTACTTGACTCGTTGTGAGGTTGATGAGGACCCTGTACTCACCCTTGCTCGTTTTAAAACGGGCCTCCGTCCTGACATTAGGAGAGAATTGCTCGCCAAAGACATAGACACTATCGAACAGTTGTACCAAGTAGTGTTAGATGTTGAGTAATACCTTAAAGCATCTGTGGGAAGGCGGTTTGACTTTCGCGAATTCGGTACTAAGGCTAACCCCTCTGGGGCTAGACCTAACACGGGATTCCAAAACAAACCTTCCCCTAATATTCAGCCCAGACTTAAGGATGATAAGGGTAAAGAGATTGTCGGGTCTAATTCACGTGGAAGTGGAGCCACTAGGTGTTTTAGGTGTCAGGGGTTTGGTCATTTTGCTTACCAGTGCGGTACCAGAGAGGGCACCAAAGTACTCCTTATTGATGGGCAAGTAGAAGTAGTGCCCCCAGAGAGTGATAGTGAGGAGGAGGAATATGAGCCAGTCGGAACCTCTAGTGATGAGGAAGAGGGAGCACAAGAGTCTGTGATCCTCGCAATTGTGCGTTGCGCCCTGGCTCAAGCCAAGAACATTGATGACTGGCGTCGCCACACGATTTTCTACACTTATGCAAAATGTGGGGAAAAGAACTGTAAGATGATTGTGGATAGTGGTAGTTGTGCCAACGTAGCATCGACTAGCACTGTGAGTCGTTTGGGCTTGAAGCTGGAAGCTCATCCTCAGCCCTATAGAGTCTCCTGGGTTTATAAGACATCCATTCCAGTCTCGCACCGCTGTCTTGTTCCTATTCAGTTCGGATCTTATAGAGACAATTTGGTGTGATGTTGTTCCTATGGATGTGGGCCATATCATTCTGGGTAGGCCGTGGCTCTATGACAGGGATGTTACCATATTTGGTCGTTCAAATGTGTGTACATTCTGGTTTGAGGGCAAGAAGGTCAAGTTAAATCCTCTACCACCCAAGAATACAACTAGAAAAGAGTTCACCACACAGAGTAGTGTGAGCGGCCCAAAAGAAGTGAAGGAGTCGAAGTCCAAGTCCAAATCGCTCCATATTTTGAATGCCAAAGACTTTGAGCGTGAAACGGAGGCGGACTCGATGATATACGCCCTTGTGGCTAGGGAGAGTGTACCAGAGACTAGCATAGAGTTACCCACTGAGGCCATTCAGGTAGTACATGAGTTTCGTGATGTCTTTCCTGATGATTTACCGAATGAGCTTTCCCCTATGAGGGATATACAGCATACCATTGATTTAATCCCTGGGGCAACTCTACGAAACCTCCCGCATTACAGAATGAACCCGAAGGAGCACGCTGAGTTGAAGAGGCAGATTGATGAACTCCTAGAGAAGGGTTTCATTCGAGAGAGCATGAGTCCATGTGCTGTGCTCGCCCTTCTTACACCTAAGAAGGATGGCACATGGAGGATGTGTGTTGATAGTAGGGCCATCAACAAAATCACAATCAAGTATCGGTTTTCCATACCGCGTCTTGATGACATGCTAGATATGATGGCCAATGCTACTATCTTCTCAAAAATTGACCTCAAAAGTGGGTATCACCAAATCCGTATACGCCCTGGTGATGAGTAGAAGACGGCCTTCAAGACGAAGGATGGGCTATATAAGTGACTAGTTATGCCTTTTGGGTTAACTAATGCCCCAAGCACTTTCATGCATGTGATGACCCAAGTATTGAGACCCTTCATGGGGAAGTTCCTAGTCGTATACTTTGATATCTTGATTTATAGCATGACTAAGGAGCAACACCTCAACCATTTGAGGCAAGTTTGTGGGATCCTTAGGGCTGAGAAGTTGTACGCCAACCTAAAGAAGTGTGCGTTCTTGTCTAGTAGTGTGATCTTCTTAGGTTTTATTGTGTCAGCTGAGGGCGTATCGGCGGATCCCGAGAAGGTCAAGGCCATCGTTAATTGGCCTGAACCCCGCAATATTCATGAGGTGCGCAGCTTTCATGGCTTAGCCACTTTTTATAGGCGGTTCATTCGAGGCTTCAGTTCCATTGTGGCTCCCATCACGGACTGCATAAAAAAGGGAGAGTTTCAATGGACAAAGGCCGCCTCGAAGGCCTTCAAGGAGATAAAGGTCAAGATGACCGAAGCTCCAGTCACGTGACTTCCAGATTTTTCAAAAGCCTTTGAAGTCGCATGTGACGCGTCAGGAGTCGGCATAGGAGGAGTACTTAGCCAGGAAGGGCACCCTGTCGCCTTTTTTAGTGAGAAACTGAACGAGGCGAAGCAGAGATATTCCACCTATGACAAGGAATTCTATGCGGTAGTGCAATCACTGCGCCATTGGCGACATTACCTATTACCGCAAGAATTCGTCTTGTTCTCAGATCACGAGGCCTTAAAATACTTGAACTCTCAGAAGAAATTAAGCCCCAGGCACGCCAAGTGGGTTCAATTCCTTCAAGAGTATACTTTTGTGCTTAAGCACAAGGCCGGTGTAGAGAATAAGCCTGCTGACGCGTTGAGTCGTCGAGTCGCATTACTCAACTTTATGAGCGTTGAAGTTACGGGTCTTCAGCGCATCAAAGAAGAGTATTTTGAGTGTCCGGATTTTGGGGTTGTGTATACGTCTTTATTAGAGAGTCCGTCAGGAGCTAACAATGAGTATTTAATTTTGGACGGATATTTATTTAGAAGTGACCGCTTGTGCATACCACGCACCTCCCTTCGCGATTTTCTTGTCTGGGAGTTACATTCAGGGGGGTCGCGGGTCATTTCGGTCGTGACAAGACCATTGCCCTAGTGGAGGATAGATTTTATTGGCCAAGCCTCACGCGGGATGTGGCCAAAATTATAGGGCAATGTCGTACTTGTCAACTGGCAAAGCAGAGGAAACAGAATACAGGATTATATACACCTTTGCCAGTCCCCTTCATCCCTTGGCAGGACATCAGTATGGACTTCGTGCTTGGACTTCCCAAGACTATTCGAAAGCATGACTCCATATTTGTTGTCGTGGACCGTTTCTCCAAAATGGCCCACTTCGTTCCTTGTTCTAAGACCTTCGACGCCTCTCATGTTGCCAAGCTGTTCTTTAGTGAGGTTGTCAAACTTCATGGGTTACCAAAAACCATAGTGTCTGACTGTGACGTGAGATTCGTGAGTTACTTTTGGAAGATACTATGGCACATGGTGAATACTAGGCTCCAATTTTCTTCTGCCTACCACCCTCAGACCGATGGCCAGACTGAGGTGGTTAATAGAAGCCTAGGGAGTTTACTTCGATGTTTAGTAGGGGAGCATACCAGGACGTGGGACGCCGTACTACCCATAGCCGAGTTTGCATACAATAGTTCTGTCAATAGGTCCACAGGTCTAAGTCCTTTTGAAGTCGTTACTGGTTACAAGCCTAGGAAGCCTATTGATCTTATCCCCATGTCATTATCCCATAGGCCATCAGAGTCTGCAGAGTCTTTTGCGCATCACATACATTCATTGCATCAAGAAATCAGGCGAAAGATCACTACTAGTAATGAGCAATACAAATTTTCTGTAGACCAACATAGACGTTTCAAAGAGTTCAATATTGGGGACTCTGTGATGGTCCGCATCAGGCCAGAGCGGTACCCTCCAGGGACCGTTCGTAAGTTACACGCGCGTAGCGCTGGACCCTTTAAAATTATAAAGCGAAACGGCCTCAATGCGTATGAGGTAGATCTTCCACCCTTCATGGGAATTAGTTCCACATTCAATGTAGAGGATCTAGTTGCTTTTCAGAGACCCACTGATACTTTGTTCGGCCCTTCGCCTACCCATCCTGATTCCCCAGACTTAACCTTTGATTCCAGCCTCTACCTCTCATACCTAGCCTTCACACCCCAAGAGAGGAAATAGAGGATATCCTGGACCATGAGATAATTTCCATGTCGGATGGCGGGTTTCAGAAGTACCTCGTTAAATGGAAGTCACGTTCAGCTTCAGACAGCACATGGCTCACTGAGGAGGAGCTCCAGCGACTTGATCCTGACATCCTAGAGCGGTTCAGGAGTTTTAATTCGTCAGTGGCGAAATCTTCGCAGCCGAGGAGAGTTGATGAGGACATCGTGCACACGTACGGCCGCACACCACCGCCCCTACGTACGTACGTACGCAAAAGGAGGATCCCATCATCGATCTGGCTCGATGACGACGAAGACAAGTTTTGGTTCAGAAAAGTGGGCCCAATAGTCAAGAAAAGCCCATCATGGGATCTCATGATCGTGGCCCACTCGTCGGATTGATTTCATTTTTTAGGTTTTGCTAATTGTTATTATTTAGAACATTGTGAACGCTTTAGATTTCTGTGTTTGGTTTTTATTTTAGTTTACTTCATCGCCAAGTAATAGGTGTCGCACATGGTGCGAGTTTTTGGATATAGGGCTCTCCCTATAAATAGGCACCCCTTGTAGTTCTTTTGATTCATTCAAGTTTAATAAAAATTCATGTTTTATTTTTCTGCTCTCTTCGTGAGTTGTGGAAGAATTCAAAAGTGGGTGCGAAGCCCTCCCTTTTCGAAGGGCTAACTACCGTGGTGCGAAGCCACATCGACTCCGATTCATCCCTATTCCCCATCATCTCTTTTTTTTTTTTCCATCTTCCCCCACCATCCATACTTCGAATTCGTCCTTCTATTGCATCAGAGTTCTTCATTACGGCAAGTTTCCAGATTTCGGCCCGTAGGCGAGCTGACACTTCGGCGGAGCACCACGCACAAGTTGTAGCTCGAATCGATCCGAAACTTCGGGGTTTTGGAGCCTCCCCCTGGCTGACCAGGGCCAAGGAGAGCTTTTCTGCAAACGACGCCCCCTCGCACGTGCAGCCGAATACCCGCGCACGCGCCAGCTCCCTAGGCCCGTTGTCCATACGCGGGATCGTTTTTTGGCTCAGGTTTTTATCCTCTTTTATCCTCTCATAGCCTTTTTTCATGAAACCTAGCCCTAGATTACGTTTTCCCTAACTTATATGCCCCTTTTCTTTCCCTAGGGTTCCTTGATTTGAAACTAGTGAATCCCTTGGATTAGGGACTGATTACTATGTATGTATGGATGATTATTTCTTATCTTTGAGTATCGTTTGCTTCATAATTTTTATTGATCCAGCCCTATCATGTGTAGGCCTGGACCCGCATAAATTCCCCTTTAATTAAACGTTTGGATTTTCATGTGGGATGTGGAATTTGTATAATTGTTTCTGAATTGGTATGATCTAAGCCTGAAATCTTGCATATCATATTTACATTTCTTGTCCTGCATCAAAATCACTATGAGGAATCTCCTGCCCATCCATTTTTACTAAAGCCTCACATCCAAGGTATTATGTAAGGTATTGGCCATCTGATACGGTACTGGCTGTATCATCTGATATGACCTTGCACGGCCTTTTTTTGGGAAAGAATTTCAAAATTAGTGGTAAAATTCAAAAAAAAAGAAAAGGTCCCCAAATATGTTTGCACACACACGCACGTCTTTGATGGTGTAACAGACCGTTCTTTGGTAAGAATGTTGTCTGTTGGCCGGTGCCTGCCTAAGCTGCTGAAAATCGACCAAATAGACCCTAATTAAACACAATTCAAGCATGATTTGGTGGATTGAAGCACGTTACATTTAAATGTAACAAAAAGAAGACGAAAAAAATATATATGAAAAAGTGATGGTTTACCCCCTTTGATACCTCCCAATTGGTCAGTGCAGCTTCGATTCTTTGAATCCTTCTCAAATTTTGTCTTTGATCCTCAAAATGGGCCTAGATCTAGTTTAAAACTAGTTGCTAAGCTTCTTTCGTGGAAAAAGAGAGAAATTGAAATGATTTTTTTTTTTTCTCCCCTTCTTCTAAATGCACCTTTTATGACCATTTTGGCATGTAACTGCTTATCGGCCTTGTAATGGTGTCGACAAGGCCCACTTTTTCATAATGAAACGAGTCGCCCCTGTACCGCGCAACAGGGACGACCGTTTCCTTTACATATCGGCTGATACGGCTGATACATATCTGTTTTTCAATTCCTTGCTCACATCAATACAAAAGTTGCATTCCAGATAATGTCTTGCTTTTGCAATTTTTTAGACCTCTTGATTGTAAAGCCTTCCTTCAAATGTTGACTTACATATCCATAAATAATGATAAAGTGGGACTATTTGGTTAGGCATCACATCGTCAGTTAATTACAAACGATATCATCTCGATTTAAAAAAGGCACCCGCTTGATCAGATTTTGATGAAAAGGCCTCTGCTGTTTGTTACCATGAACCTCTTGAATTTCACGGAAAATCTTTAACTATTCTTGCTTATTTGACTTTTCATAGTGAGGGGCATTATTATCCTAATTTGTGGTTAAAATATGTCTGTCTGTAATGAAGTTAAGAAAACCTAATGCATAGGAGTATGCATACGGTCACGCACACATACACGCATCTGCACACAAGCTTGTATGTGTACGACACGCAGACACACACACACACACACACACACACACCTGTATTTTTGTTTGTCAGTTGAACTCATTATACCTGTTGCATTTCTCACTGGGAAACATATGGGGCCAGATGATAGACCCTTACTCAGGTTCTGTGAACAGACATGTTGAACTCAGGCACACACTGGAGTCTGTGAGCACAAACTGTCACTTGATAGAGCGTTTGTTCTTTGAGTCTTCCAAAACAGGTACGCTTTTTTTTCTTTTCCCTGCTTTCCCTTCTGTCACAATCTGTAAATTTTCTGTTCATTATATAACCTTTCATTATCAGGCAGAGATGATAGTTTGAAGTCCACAACTTGTGCTGATCTGGTAAATCGGTGCCCCAATGTAACTTCCTTGGCTCTCCGAGGGTTTAAGCTTCAGGATCATAAAGTCCGTACACTCGTTAAGGTACAGTTCTAAACCTCAGCGTTGAAAGCTTTCAGGCTCCGAGTTAAATTGACCAGGAAAATCTTGTTTGGGGAACAAATTCTGGCCAAGCAGGTGCTTCTTGCTTTTGCATTTGTTTTTGTTTCTGCCAAGTCCAGATATTGTCATAAATATTGTGAAAATAGCACACAGAAATCCTGATCCGCAAAGTTGGCATACAAAAGTTACTGTATACATTTTTTGTTCGATTCTCTTGTTTATTTTGCTATTTTACCATTAATTCTCTTCATCTTGTTACATGTTTCATTATACTTAGACAGTCTGTCTTGGTCTTATTTGCTTGTCCTAATGTAGGTTGGAATTTAGCGTCTCGTAGGAGTTGTCTGAATGGGGCTTTCCTGGACCCTTTTTTATAAAAAAAAATTTATCAGTCTTTCTTTGTAGGGATTTCGCAAGCTGAAATTTGTTGATTTTTCAACTTCTTACTCAGTTACTGGCATCTTTCTAAGGTTTGCATATCTTCACAGAACTCTTGACTCTTTGGATTTCTTGCGATTCTATATGCATCTCAACTTTTCCAAATTGTTCTTTCTGGCATGCACTGTTTCACAGTTTTATTTGCTTAGGAACCTTGGCAGTGGAACAAATGGACAATTTCTAGAGTTTTTAATTTTACGCGACTGCATGCATCTCAAAGAAGTCAGTAGTCTCTCTCTCTCTCTCTTTCTCTCTCTCTCTCTCTCTATATATATATATATCCATCTATAAGCACACACTCACTTTGTCCGAGCATTTATGAAGCATGTGCCTTGTCATGCAGGTGGAAGTTGCACGGTTTTTATCATCGGTTCTTGCAGGAGATTTCAAATTCCTTAGATATATTGTAAGCATAAGTGAAACTGTCATTATCTTGTTGCAAAATACTTAGATGCTCATGTCATTCTGTCAGATGAATATTATCTTGAACTCTGTCCTTCAATTCTGGCGTTCAAATAGGACATATCTAACAGGGAAGGTCTAGCTTCAGACGAAGATTGGTATGACAGATGTTACACACCAAGGTAATTCAGAGAATATAACTATTTTTCAGAGAGGGAGGGAGGGAGGGAGGGAGGGGCTCCTAATTGATCTCCTTGAATTTATCCATCTACTTTTCTTCCTGGCCAATAATCTTTTGTGCCCATCTTGCAGTAATATCCCTCTATCTCGTGTCCAGGAAGAAAGGCCTGAGATCTGTTTGCTAGCCGATTTTCCTAAAGAGGGGAGGTTGTTCTATTCTATTATTTTTTCCATTCATTATGATTCCTAGGGACCAGTATAGCAAATTTATTTGGGTTGTATTGCTAACTGCTTGTTTGGATACACATTGCAGCTTTGTCGAGGTTGAACATATAATTGATAGCGAAGTAAACAGTGATGCCAGCTTACAGTTGCAGCTAAGTAGTCAGACATCTGATGGGTCATCATTCATGAGTTCATCTGAGAGTAGCTATACTAGTGATCAGGGTAGTGGCAATGAAGATGGTCACAATGCCACTTATGCAATCTATGAGGAGAGCTCTGATGAGATTGAGTTTCTGGCCATGTAGCCAAAGATCTAGGATGGTCGTAAGAGCAGGCATTTTCAGCCATACAAATTTAGTAGGATATTCCATTCCCTCTCAGTACTGTTTATCAATGCTTGAAAGTAGAGTGTGGGTTGAATCATGACCTGCTCTAGTAGTCTTGTTTTGACGCTATAATTTCTTTTGGAAGAAATGCAAACCTGCATTTTCTCAGAATCTTACGATGGATATGATCAATATTTTCTTCCATTCTCGTAGAGAGAGAGAGAGAGAGAGAGAGAGAGAGAGAGAGAGAGAGAGAGAGAGAGAGAGAGAGAGAGAGAGAGAGAACATGTAGGACATGAAATTTAGATATGATGTGCAAGATTTCAGAATTAAGATCACATAGTTCATAAACAATTACACAAATTCCACATCCTACACAAAAGTCCATATATTCAATTAAGGGGAATCTTTGTGGGTTTAGGCCTACACACGATAGGGCTGGATCAATAAAAATTATGAACCAAACAATACTCAAAGGGAAATAGAAATCATTTACACATGCATGACAATCAATCCCTAATCCAAGGAATCAAATCAAGGAACCCTAGGGTGAGAAAAGAGATAGAAATTGGAGATTTAGGGCAATCTAAGGTTAGAGTTTATAAAATTAGGAATAAAAAGAGGAAAAGAAGAGAAAAACCTAACTCAGAAATAGCTTCCGCATGTAGACGGCGTGGCTGACACACGCGCGCAGATGGGCTGGCCGCACGTGCGATGAAGGCCCGCTTTTCCAAATTGGCTTCTTGGCCCTGGTCGGCCAGGCTGGGGCTGTAAAACCTCCAAATTTCACATCGATCCAAGCTGTGGTCTGGGCGTGGTACTTCGTCGAAGTTTCAGCCCTCCTGTAGGGCCAAATTCTGAAAATTGGCTGTGGAGGGATGAACAACTACAAAACAAACGGATTGAGCCCGAAGATAGTTGTGGGAAGGATGAAATAAGATGGAGGGGTGGATGAGGATAAACGTGGCTTCGCACCACGGTAGTTAACCCTTCGAAAAGGGAGGGCTTCACACCCACTCTAAAATTTCCACAACTTAGAAACTCAGAGAGCAGAAAAACTGCGAAAGAATTTTTATTCAACTTCAATGAATCAAAAGAACTACAAGGGGTGCCTATTTATAGGGAAAACCCTATACCCCTAAACTCGTGCCATGTGCGCAATCTATTACTTGGCGATGAAGTAAAATAAAATAAAAACCAAACAAAGAAATCTAAAGTGTTCATGATGTTCTAAATAATAACAATAAGCAAAACTTAAAATATGAAATCAATCCAACTAGTGGGCCACGATCATGAGATCCCATGATGGGCTTTTCTTGACTATCGAGCCCACTTTTTGAATCAAAACTCCGTCTTCTAACTAGGAGGCCTTCCCTGGACGTCGTCATCAAGCCAGATCGACGGTGGGGCCCTCCTTCATACGTACGTGCGTATGGGGTAGCATGCGTGCTCGTGATGTCCCCATCAAAACAATTCTTGATCCGTCCTAGAGTAATATTTGACAAAAATCATAGAAAATTTTGCAATTCACTTCAATCTGAATTACATGAGGAAATGATTGTTAAATAGTTTGAGGTTGCTTTTATCTTATGGATTGTAAGAAGATGAAATGGAACTAAAGGTAACAATAACATTCCCTAATTGGGGTTACTTGAAAGATAGATTGATCAGGATGGTCCATGTAGAAAATCTAACTGAATATTTTTCTTTAGATAAAGAAAACGGACGTTATGATTGATGCTCCTGTTTTATAATTCAAAATGATTGTTGAATAGTTCGAAGTTACATTTAGCTTATGGATTATAAGAAGATGAAATGGAACTAGAGGTAACATTTCCCAATTGGGATCATTTCAAAGATCGATTGATAAGGATGGTCCATATAGAAAATCTGACATTTTTTTTTTTTTTTTGAAAGGTGATAAATTTATTAAGAAAAAGAATGCAAGAACATGGAAGAAAATTACAACCCTAAAAGGGCAATGAGGACATAGGCTTCCAAATCCTTAAACCGGGAAGCCCATTCGATAACCCATGAAACCACCTTTAGGATTACCTGATCTTCTGTCTCCATTCTATTTTCAAAGCATCACCTATTTCTTTCTCCCCAAAGGGCCCAAAGGATAGCCATCATCGATGACGTCCACTCCACCTTCCCTTCTTTCCCTAGACTGTCTTCATCCCAAGAAGCCAAGAAGGAAGAGATGGAAGCCGGCATAACTTTTGCTTCTTTCCCTACACCATCTTCATCCCAAGAAGCCAAGGAGGAAGGGACGGAAGCTGGCATAACCCAGCAAAAGTTGAAGGTGTTGAGGAAGAAATCCCACACCTTTCTTGTGAAGAAGCAATGAAGGAAGAGATGGTTCACCGGTTTGGCATCCCTCATACACAACAAGCAAATATTGGGTGCACCAAGCCTTTCTTGCAGAGATTATCCACCGTTAACACTCCATTCCGACCTACTAACCACACAAAAGCCGCCACCTTGGGAGAGGCTCTATACTTCCAAAAGCGAAAGTTGTGGGAGGAGGGGGACAAGGGGAGGAGTCCATGAAAAGACTGAAGTCACTGAACCAGATATCTTCCGAAGCTATGACCTTTTCAAACCAAGGAATCTTCAGACGACTTGTCAATAAAGACATTTTGCAACCTCTCTAGAAGGCTTATAAATGCCTCCACTTCATCATCCGTTAGATCCTTTTGGCAAGGGGCCGCCCAAATGTACCCTTCACCTGAGCGAAATAAGTAATTAGCAACGGAGATATTTTTATTCGGGGCTAGGAGGACTAGGCTTGGAAATGCTTCCTTGAGCAAGCAATCATCAAGCCACTCATCCTCCCAAAAGCAAATTCGGGTGTCATCACCCACCGCGAAAGAGACACCTTCTTTGAACTTGGGAGTCATTAAAAGGATCGCTTTCTACACCCTCGAAGCTTTATACCCCAAGGATTATTTGATCCACCATCCTCCTAGCCCAAAACTGTATTTAGACTCTGATACTTCCCTCCACAATCTATTAGTTTCCGCAAGGAACCTCCACAACCACTTCCTCAAAAGAGCTTGATTCATGTGATCCAGTACCCACAACCCCCCCTTCTAATAAAAGCTTGCCTACCTCCTCCCACTTAAGGAGGTGGAATTTTTTACTCTCCTCCTTTCCCTTCATATGAAGTCGCATCTAAGCTTCTCAAGTTTAGCCATCAAAAACTTGGGACACCTAAAAAGCGACATGAAATATAAAGGCATATTGGAAAAGGCTGCATTTTTTTTTTTAATGTTAAGCGGTCACCCAATGAAAGATGACAACTTCTCTAGGAGGATAACTTTCTTTCAATTCTTCGAACAACCCGGTCCCATAGGTGTCTAGCTGATTTTCCTATGCATAGAGGAAGGCCAAGATAATAGGTCAGCAAAGATCCCACCCCCGTAACTGAAGATCCCTACGAAATAGCTCACCTCCTCCTTAGACAAATGAACTCCTAGCAGCTCACACTTGGAAGAATTCACCTTCAAACCCGAAACCGCCTCAAAGCAAGTGATCATTTTCTGCAAGTCGTCCACTATTACCTCGCCTCACAAAAGAGTATTATATCATCCACAAATTGAAGGTGAGTGATCACTGGATCCAGTGCTGCTACTTTGTATCCTTGGATTAAACCCGCTTCCTACCCTCTCAAAAGCATTTTACTCAAAGCCTTGGCAACCACTACAAACAAAAAAGGGGATAAGGGGTCGCCCTGATGCAAACCTCTGTAAGCCTTGAAGAAACCTTTTAGGGAGCCATTAACAAAAATCGAGAAATAGGTTGAACCTACACATTCTTGTATCCAAAGTCTCCATTTCCGACCGCAACCGAAATGACCTAACATGTAATCGAGAAAGCCCTAGTTGACATGATCATAAGCCTTCTCAATATCAAGCTTGCACACCAACCCAGCTTTGCCTTCTTTAAACTTAGAATCAATACATTCTTGGGCTAGCAAGGCATAGTCTAAAATCTGTCTCTTCACCACCAAAGCACTTTGATTTTCTGAAATGATAGATGCGAGCACTCCTTGGAATCTGGTAGCGAGGATCTTAGCGAGTATTTTATATGCACTCCTCAAAAGACTAATGGGCCTGAAGTCTTCAAGATTTTCTGCTCCTTCTATCTTGGGGATAAGTGCGATGGAGGCTCCCAATTCCCTAGAAAAACCTTCCCCTTTCGAAAAATTCCGACACAAAAGCAACCACATCTACCTTCACCTTGTTCCCAAAGATTTGGAAAAAGGCCATAGGAAATCTGTCGGGACCCAGGGCCTTATCCCTACCAAGTGCAAAAACAGCCATTTTCACTTCCTCTTCCAAAACCAGGCTTTCCAAAGCTAAGGCTTGGGTTTCCGATAACCTAGGAAAATCCAAAGCATCCAATAACGCTCTTTCCAAATTTTCTTTAGTCAGCAACTGCTCATGAAATTGCACAATTGGGCTGTAAATATGACCTTTGTAAACCACGTCTCCCATTAACCACAAGACTCCCAATGCGGCTGTTTCTTGGTCTCGCACTCGCCACATTATGGAAAGAACTTAAGAGTTCTTGTCCCCTTCTTAGAGCTAAGTTGTGCAGGATCTTTGACGCCCTCTCTTCCATCAACCCTCTTCGCATATTCTAGAGCTAGATATGGTCTTCTCTTCCTGTCATCATCTGACATAAAGCCTCCATCTTCTTTCATATCCAGGTTATGAATTTCCGATAGAATCATACCGTAATCCTCTTCCCTGCTGCCGAAGGCTTCCTTGTTCCAAACATTTAATCTCCATTTCAGCAATTTGAGTTTTTTGGCCGAGGACAAACCCTGCAAAACCTCCCACTTCAAAGGAAGCCCACTGCTTGCTGACTAGCTCATGGAATCCCTCCACTTCTAGCCAAGACAACTCGAAACGAAACGGTCTTGGGCCCCAGTTTTCTTCCTCTGCGTCCAGCAAGATGGGCTTGTGTTCAGACACCAATCTGGGAAGACCAATCTGCTTAGAAATAGGAAACTTTTCGACCCATCCCACTGAAACCAGAAACCTGTCAATGTGAGACATTGCCCGGATCTTTTGCCCATTTGGCTTGGTATACATAGCTCATTCCAATGGTAAATTGACCATCTCTGCACCCAACTGGAGAAGCCCCTCATGCTGGCAGTGATCTTGCTACTCTTCAGGCTTTCAAAGGAGAGCCGAGTGACATTGAAGTCACCCGCCACACACCAGGGATGCAGCACCTTGCCTGAACTTAGTCGAGCTCGTCCCATAACAGTGGTCTACTGGAGGCCCGACATGGACCATAAACTGACGGAAAAATCCACTGAAATCCTGAAGCACACTATCTTTCAGAAGAACAGAGATGGAGAAAGTTTCCACCCAAGAGTCCACCTTGACCCATCTCAACTTGCTCCAAGCGACAACGATGCCCCCTGCTGAGCCAATGGTGTCCAAACCAATCCAGTCTTTCTGCTTTGCCCCCCACAGCGAATCAAGCAGCCAGCCATAGCAGGATTCTAACTTTGTTTCCTGAAAAGAAACAACCTGAACATTAGCCTTGCGATATACATCCCGGATTGGCAGCCAACCCAGCCCCCTAATGTTTTAGGATAGAATCTTCATTGAGCAACCTTCTTCCCCCCAATGCCCCTAGTCGACACAGATGGTCTGCTCTCGGAATCATAATTGATGGATGATTCTAGATTTCATAGTTCCTGCCGGCCTCTAGGAGATCTTCTGGGTCTCACCAAAAGACTGAACCTGAAGGCGTTGCCTCCCCTAGCAGCTACAATCTGCATTGCAGCTCTAATGTCGTCGTGTGATTCCCCAAATGTAACTCCCACCATTCTCCCACCCGTCCTAAAGAATCTTTCATTCATTTTCTGTCTCGAGCTGAAAGTTCACGACCCCCAACATTGGATCCCTGCAGGAGATGATGATTCCACAGAAACACCTCCATCCTGGCCTGCCAGGCCTCTGGAAGACTAAAGCGTAACTCAAAAGTTTCTCTCCTTCCACAAGATCTCTGCTGACCTTATGGTGGTCATCTGAGCACCAAGCAAGAGGGATAAACTCTCGGCTCCTGGTTGGATATCCTCGGCATTCTTTTCTTCCAATATGGATTGTCGATCCTCGGAAAGCAGTTCTGATCATGGGCTGAAGGCTTCTTCGACATCTCTGTTTCATCTGAATGGGCTAAAACCACCGGGAACGACTTAGTTCTTGTACCCCACTCCTGAAAGATCCTTTGAACAGTCCTCAAGATTTCCACCCGAACTAATTATAGATAAGCGAAACGACAAGTGCTAGGCATAGAAGACATGCGGGATAGAGAATTAGTAATCTCCACGTGTGATTGATTCCATCTCTCAATGAAAAAGCACATTATGATTGGTGCTTCTGTTTTATGATTCCATCTCTCAATACAGTTTTTGAACACGGGGCTTGCTAATCAGTAATCCATACATCAGACACAGCACGTGTGCCAACCTGGAAAGTGGGTGGACATCAGAATGCTGCATGTTGTGAAATGATCCTATACGAAACTCAAGCTGGCCTACTCATCAGGCTGGCTGGGTACATATATTCAATATGGACATTTAGTGATTTTATTTACACTGAATATGGTCATCTTCATGGTGGGAGCCACTTTGCAGTCCACACCAAACAGATGTTCCACACACTTTACAGGTTGGCACTGGTGCTGCATGTGGAAGTGTGCATGGAGAGGCTGCATGTGGGTTTAGACAGCAGAACTCCCTAGATGTAAGGAAAACTCATTTTGTTTGTATTGTTAACTCACCTTGCTAAAGCTATAAATTCAATGATTTTTTTTTTTTAATAATATAAATATTGGCACTGGGCATGGTATCCATATCTAATTGTTAGCTGTGTACAGGAAAGATGTGGGGTGGCTGCATACATGTGTCGTCTGTGGCAAAATGGTAAGGCGAGCTGACTAATAAGTCTGCCTATTAGATCACGGACTCGTTTTCAGGGCATCAGATGTATATGTTTGGCTCAAGATCTTCGGTCATGAGAAAAATATATTTTGCATCCACAGAAGAATTGCAGCTTGGTTTACTGGGTACGGTGACAAGTTTCTCTTATTTTATAATTTTTTTTTTCTCCCTAAAAAGCAGTGAAGTAAGAAAGCCCTTGTGAGGACTTTCCTCTTCCATATACGAGCCCTTGCTAACATATGTTGTTCATCATCAAATATTAATGATGGTTTGCAAGCAGATACTGTTACTGTGCATCTACTTTGCAGTGGCTGCATTTTCTTTAATTCTCCAAGTAAACCTCAGTGGATAGATTAATGGCGTGGCCTGCTTACATCCTATTTAGAATTTATATGTAAAAGAAGATATTTGAATGACTGATTGTAAATCGCCCAGCCCATTTCTGCTGCCTGTGCCATTCAGTGCTTGTTCCACCGCTTTGGTTGAGATGTAGCCATAAGATCACAGTGGGATGTTTGTAACCATACTATCAATGGTTTCTGTGGAAAAGCTCTTTGACTAGAAAGTTGATGTCACTTGATTTGCGTTTCTCAGGATTTGGCCAACCAAGAAGCGGTCCATTGATTGAAGGCTCTGGATTAACCATCATTGGGAGTTTGGTGTAAAATTTACGACTCATCTTGTATTGGGAATATTTCATTATATGTTGAATAGGGGATGTTGATCTATTGGTTCAAGTTCTTTGATTGCAGAGGACGTGCAAGAACCTGGATGGGAGGACACGTATGTTGTCCTGGAGCCTGATATGGAAGAATGGGGTCCACAGATTGGTGATCTGGACTGTTGATCTCGCGGCCTGCAGTGTGGATGGATAAGGCCCCCGAAGTCCCTAGATTGGGAGCTTCTAGCCACCTTATATTGGATCATTTTTCCATCAAATACTGTTGTTGGCTGGTGATGGAAGCATCATTCAACCAGGATGGCTTTGGGGGAGTCATCCATCCGCGGTGGGGCCATCAGACCAACAGTCTGGATTCATCACTGGTACAAATTCAAGCTCGAGGTTCATTATAATTTCTCTTTGTTCGCAGGCCTCTTTTCACTGGAAACTACTCTAGGGGCCATCTCTTCGCAGTATACATGGCAGGGTGATCGATCATTTGCATAATTTTCCCTGCGAAGGGTTGAAGATGCTACGATATACAAGTAGAATGTATGATCGTAGGCTGGGTTGGGTCAGTGTCTTTCGAAATCCAGTTCGGGGAACTGATAAAAATTGATGGAAGGATTGTCCAAGGGCTACGATTCTTAGAAACATAATCCGTTCATGATACTCTCTAGCAGATGGGAATGCCTCGATTGATACGTTGGCATGATGTATACTGAAGAGATGGCTCTAAAATATTCCGGTTCTTCTCAGGATGGATTTGCAATTGTTGCAAGTGGGACGTGTGATCAGAGGACATTGGGACTAAGGAGCCATGGCCATGCATCTGCCTACGCTCCCCCACGAACAGACCTAAACTGCAACCGTCCTAACTCGCTTGTCTGGTCCAACCCGCTTTTGAGCTGGATCTGGCCACCTAGAGGGTGGGCTTGGGCAAGAAAATAAGGCCCGTTTAAGTAAATGGGTTTGGGGCAGGTTGAACCCCGTTTCACTTGTCCTGCCTATAGAGATTATTAATGGGCTGGCGAGATAGCCTGATTCGACCTGGAACCAAAAGGAAATATTTGTATAGAGTTTTAATTCGTGGAATCCAAAACAAAATGTTAGAATATTAAGCATTTGCCTGCTGGATCCACTCGTTAGGATTTCTGGCTTGTGTCGGGTGGTGCCTGACCCAAATGGGTTGGTTTGTGCTTGGGTTCAATGAATTTCAAGTGGGTTTGTTTGGATCCTTGGATAATGAGGTCATGGGTTGGGCTTGGATCAGAATTTTTGGCCTAACCATGATCTGACCTGAACCCAACCATACTCATTACGCCAAGTTTTGCTGGGTAGTTCATCGATGGACCAGACCCTCCTGGCCCGCCCAAGTCCTTATCTTAAGAGCTGGGTTGGCTGGATCCGTGTTGATATCACGTGAACTGCGCCCCAACATACTCTGGCCCCGACCATTTTCCACCTGACAAGTAAGGTGCATAGAAATAAAAACAATGGTGCTCTTGCAGAGTGCGATGGTTGATACGTAGGTGCTAGGAAACTGTTAACGTGCCATGCATTAACTCAAATAAATGGTCCAAACCGTTCGAATGGCGATCCCCACTTTAGATGGATAAGAAACTATAATTTGCACTACTTTGGTCAATTTACCTAGTCGATTGGTAAACAGGCAAGGACCTTTAACTAATCAAAGGTTAAGATTGTTCATCAGATCTGATTTTTGGACAATGACCTAGGTAAAGTAGCTCAAACCTGGACTGTTTACTTTGTGCAATCTTAAATTGCCTGTGTAGCAACTATTCCCCTCTTGCAAGTCAAATTAAACTGTCCAAATTATAGTATCGTAAACCCAAAACTGCTTATTTTGATAATCTGATCATCAGATTGGTGGACTGTTATTGGAAGGTTAAAAATGTAGTATATCCATGGTCCCAAATTCAACAAAAAAGTGTCAACAAATCAGAGGCTACGATTATTCAACCAATCTAATTATGTCACCGGGACTTGGCGTCAGTTGGTGGCAGTCTAATCCCATAATCTAAGTATGCCATGTAAATTCTGAGTGCCTGTGTACATGTCATGTTATATATATATATATATATATATATATATATATATATATATATATATATATATATATATATATATATATATATATATATATAGGGAAAAGGTACAATGAGCTCGAGCATATTACAATTGTCCATGAGGTCGAGCTGTGTGGGCCACACCGTGATGCCTTTCGAACATCAACACGGTCCACCAGATGCACCATTCCATCGTGGGCCTGGGCGGCCCAAAATCAGCCGTATAGGGAACTCAGGTGGGCCATACCATCTAAAATCATATGAATACATGCCAAAAACATAAAAAAACACTTGGTGGGGCCCACCTGAGTTTTCCATGCACTTGAAACTTGGTCTGAACCTGCATTCAAGTGGGACACACATAATGGATGGGCTGGATTTGCAAACCACATCTCGGTGGGCCCTCAAAAATGGTTATGAATGTTTTAATGGTGCACGGCCTCTCTGCACTTTTGTATGTGGTGTGGCCCACAAAAGTCACGGATTGACTTAATTTTGGGTTGTCCACGCCCACGATGGAATGGTGCATCTGGTGGACAGTGTTGATGTTCGAAAGGCATCACGGTGGGGCCCACACAGCTCGACCTCATGAACGACCGTAATACGCTCGAGCTCATTGGACCTATATATATATATATATATATATATATATATATATATATATATATATATATATATATATATATATATATATATATACACCCTTTGAAATTTTATAGCCCAACTTTCTGTCTGATCCAAAACTGTAGTGGGCATAACAAAGAGAAATGCAAATCAAGGGAGAAAACTGTTTCCTTTTACCATGGCCAGCCAGAGTTTTGCATCAGGCTGAAAGTTGGGCTTTTGAGGTTTCAAGGAATGCTACATTATATGGACCCTTCAGATTATGTGCCCAAGGCATGTGTAAAGGTGTGCATGGGTGCTGCTTAAGACATGTGTGCAAAGGTGCGCATGGGTGCTCTCGTAAGGTATGCAAGCAAGCATTCCTCTCTCTCTCTCTCTCTCTCTCTCTATATATATATATATATATATATATATATATATATAGGGGTGTACACAAACCGGGCTAGCCCGATTAGCTCGCTCGACTCGGCCCGAAAAAGCCTGACTCGGCCTGACTCGGAACTGAGTTCGGGTCAGGATGGGCCAATTTTCTCAGCTCAAACGTGAGTTCAGGCTGAGTTCGGATATGACCCAATTCGGCCCCACTCGGTCCGAAACTTGACTCGGCCCGTCCCGGCCCGACTCACACTTAGGGTATATATATCCTGTTTTAAAAAAAACTTATCGCTTTCCCTTTCCCCTTTTGAGAAAACGCCCAACCTCAGCGGCCTCACGAAACCCTCTCCCTACCCAGCCCCAGCGGCCCCACCGCTCTCTCTCTCTCTCTCTCTCTCTCTCTCTCTCTCTCTGCTCGTCCATCCATCCGCCTCTCTCTGCTAGTCTTTGCTCGTCCGTCCGTCCGCCTTTCTCTGCCCGTCCATCCATGCAACCAACAGAGGCCATCCGCCTCTCTCAACTCGTTTGTCCGTGCAACCACCGTCCACCTTTCTCTGCTCGTCCGTCCGTGCAACCACCAGAGGACCTCCGCCTCTCTGCTCGTCTAACCGTCCGACCAGCAGAGTTCGCTTGTCCCTCCGTCCAACCGCAACCAGTATGATCTCTCTCTCTCTCTCTCTCTCTCTCTCTCTCTCTCTCTCTCTCTCTTTCAGTGTATGATTCCTCTTTCAGATCTGTATAGATTAGAGTTTTATATATATTTAGAGTTATATATATATATATATAAATTTAGGTTGCTTTATCTAGTAGATTTGTATAGATTAGAGATTTTTTTATTTTTTTTTATATTGATCTTCAGTTTAGATTTACTCTTAGTGCTAGCTATGGATCAATTTTTCTTCTCCTTGTGAAGACAACTGTGTGCAAAAATTAAGATTAACAACTAACAAGGCAGGCCACACATATATCTTCAATTGGCATAGTTGGAAATTTTATTTAGACTGTTGATATATATATATATATATATATGTGTGTGTGTGTGTGTGTGTGTGTGTGTGTGTGTGTGCAAGACCACCTTATGATGAGTGGATGAGGCTAATTTTTTAGGTTAGCAGACATGAAACGTGGGGCCCGCATGATTAGCATCTTAGAACTTGCACATGTATTTCATGTTGGCACGTGTAAAGCACTTGGGTTGGGGGTATATGATGGATACATGCTTTTGGGTGTAACCTATTACATCTCCACAGATTGATTTACCTTAACTGTGAAGCTTACCATTGAACTGCTTAACCTTAAATGTGGGTTTTCTTTGATTTGTTGTATCCATTTTGGCACATGTTTCATTCAATCTTATTTTGGATGCAAATGAGTTTAATTTTTACTAGTGGGATACTATCATGGTGAATCGGTATATAGTGTTAGAAATTGGCCTGAACTTAGGTTTGAAATTGGCCCAAACTCGAAGGTTCGAAACTGGCCTGAACTTGCCCTTATTGCTGCCGGGCCGGGTTCGGGCTGGAGATGTTGGCCTGGTGACCAGGCCGGGCCTGGTTCGGGCCTGGTGCGACTGTTGAATGAGCCTGGACGGGCCGAGGCCAGTTTGACTCGGCCCAACCCATGTACACCCCTATATATATATATATATATATATATATATATATATATATATATAGAGAGAGAGAGAGAGAGAGAGAGAGAGAGAGAGAGTCATGCTCCCCTACGCACCTACGCACGTGTGCACCTTTGCACACGTGCCATGGGTGTCTAATCTGAACGGTCCATGTGATGCAGAATCCCATGAAACCTTATGTAACAAATTTTCACCCCGATTTAAAATTTTAGTGGGCCATAGCAAAGAGAAATGCAAATCAAGGGAGGAAACAGTTTTCATTTTTCATGGCACACCAAAGTTTTAGATCAAAGTAAAACTTGGACCTAAGGGGTTTCACGAGGTGCTGCTTCACATGAATGGTTCAGATTTTGGATCCACATCACATATGATGGGTTCTCAAAAAAGTTCGTACGTAGTATGTACGAACTGGTTTGTAGGTGAGCGTTTCCGTGTGTGTGTGTGTGTGTGTGTGTGTGTGTGTGGGAAATAGTAACACGAGGTTGAGCTGTGTGGGCCCCATCGTGATGTGTGTCGGACTTCAACACTGTGCATTTGATGGGTCCCCTTTAGATTATGGGTTACCTCAAAATCGGTAGTATACGAGGTGGACCCTACCATATAGAACTATTTGAAGACATGCCTAAAACATATAAAAGCACTTGGTGGGGCCCACTTGAGTTTTGGATGCGGCTGAAACTTGGTCTGACCCCTCTTCTAAGTGGGACACACATAATGAATGGGCTAGATTTGTGAACCACATCTTGGTGGGCCCAATAAATAATTATGAACGTTTTAATGGGAGGGTAATCCCTCTCAACCATTATATGTGGTGTGGCCCACCCAAGTCATAGATTGAATTGATCTTTAAGCTAGTGGCCACCATGGAATGATGCATCCGACCAATGGGATAGATGTTTGACACACATCATGGTGGGGCCTAGACAACTCGACCTCATGGGAAGTTCCCATGAGGTCGAGTTGTGTGGACCCCAATGAATGATGTGTTTGATTGATGGGGTAAATGTTCGACACACATCACGATGGGCCCACACGGCTCGACCTCATAGTACCATATCTCTCTCTCTCTCTCTATATATATATATATATATATATATTCTTGATTATGTGAGTTTTAACATGGGTTGAGTGATTAATGTGGTGTGTGTGGGTGTGAGTGTTTGTGTATTAAAAATAAAAAATAAAAAAATAAAATTCAAAGCTCTTCTGCGTATATGTGTGGAAGCCTATCGGGTTACTTTCTCTAGTGTGGGGAAACAACTTACCACAAGTGAAATCTACCTCGTAAATTAGGTGCATAACCTATTTTATAGCTTTGATCCTAAAATCAGGCTGATTCAACTCAGGGAGGCTATTCTATAAAATTACACCTGAAAGCTTTTAAATTAACGTGGTAGGGTCAGACCTAGATCTATACATGAGTCAAGTCAAGTCGAGTATCGCCCTACTTGTACTCGACTCTTAACGCCCGAGTGCTGCTCGTACTCGGCTCTACTCGGCCAACGAGCATGGACTCCTTGCTCGTACTCTACTCGCCCGAGTATAAGTAGTAAACGAGTCGAGTCGAGTTGAGTCCGAGTTTTCGAGGCGAGTTCGAGTATCGAGTCGAGTAGAGTGCGAGTTTTCGAGGCGAGTTCGAGTCAATTAGAATTCGAAGTTAAACTAAACAATAAAATATATAAAATGCACATAATTTATGATTAAAAACTTCAATAATTATATTAGCATATTTACATTACATTGTTCAAAATGACAATTTATAACTAATAACCTCCATAAGAGGGGTGCCTTCCCGTATTGTCATCTGATCCATCGGAACTGCTATCTATTTTTTTATATACAAATTGGTTCACTTCCTCTGAGTCAGAAGGCAAAGAGATTTTTCCTTCGTGCTCTTCTACACTTTGAACTAGATTATTCAAACTTACTTTATATGAAAAATTGTATGTAGTACCCAATGCCCTATAAAATTCACCGAAACGAGTCAGGAATTTGAATTTTTTACTCCTTTTCTTCTTCTTGTTTGTCGTACTCGAGTAACTCGACCCTGCTTCAACATCGTGTTGTCTTTGACTCGAATATCGCTGAAGTTTAGAAACATCTTTCATACTGCGTTTTAAGGCGAGTTAGAATTGTTCTTCCTCCAAAACTTTTAATCTGGCTTCCTCCTCTGTATCTTTTGTGGATGTCATTCGTGTACTAGATCCAGAAGCAGAAGGTTTGGATGGAGTGAAAGATTTTCTATTCGAATCTAATAGAGCTTGAAAAAGAATTTGGACATCCTTAGGGGCATTGGGGCATGATTTTACATCACCACCTTGACATGACAAGTGTAAACGAAAGCGATTAGTATTGTTCACAAACTTTGCGCCATACAAACCACACTTAATCTTTATTTTTTCAGACCTTGGTAGTGATTCAACTAGGGAAGCATAGTCCCAAATGTTTGTTGATGGCTTAGATGACGACATATCTACATTCAATTTTTAATAAAAAAAATTAGAATATTGATAAATAAATTGAACTTGATATAGGAACAAAAGAAAGTAATATAAATGTATCAAAATTCAAAAATAAAAGCAAATGAACAAGTATATGTAAATAAATATCAAAGATTAAAAGTCTTCCAAACCACATTCCAAAAGGGCCAACACTTTCGTGTTTGCAGTTGCAGTGAAATAATATTATAGATCATTAAACATTCAACCAAAAAAATTGAAAAACTGAAAATAATTACTGATCTGTAGGTAGAGACTCGTCATGAATCTCAATCTCCTCTTCTTCTTCATCATCATTCATATCTCCTCCCCATATCGGGCGCAACCAATCTTGCGTATAAATCAACACTTCAACTGTATTTGGCGAAAGTGAGCTTCGATACTTGCTCACAACCTTGCTCCATGTGTTAAATGCAGATTCTGAAGCCAATGTTGAAATTGGTATTGATAATATGTCCCGTGCTATCACAGATAATGTAGGGTATTTTGATTCACTAACCCTCATCTTCCATCATTCCAATACATCAAATTCGGATCGTACTACGATTGGCTCCTTGAGGTACATTTCTAACTCTGATTCTTTAGTATCAACTCCCATTCGTGCTTGTGCCAAGTATGATATGTATTCATTTAGCACATCCGGATTACCAGGTACAGAGATATCTACATCTTTACTTTTTTCAACACTCGCTGCAGATAAGTATTAACATACGATTTGTACAAATCTTTAAGGGCTTGATGAACCTTAGACGTCTCTGCTGCCACTCTTTTAGTAGGATAAAGCTTTATGAAAATAAAGCTAACCAACCCCATATTACAATGAGGATCAAGAACAACTGCTAAGGACATCAACAGATGACATTCGTCCCAGTATTTATCGAACTTCGTATTCATACTAACTGTCATCTGGCATTTGAAATATGGACCCGCACTGACATTTTTCTGTAAAGTATCCTTAATCTTCCAAAGAGACGGAAGAAACAGATTCATGGTTGGATACTGATTCCCAGAAAAAATCTTCGTGCAATCGTAGAAAACTTTGAGAAATGTGTGAACTTGTTGTGCTTTGGCCCAATCATCCGTGCTCGGTAACCAAGAATACGTTCTGTCACGTGCCGCGTATTCAAGAAATGCAAGCGTAATTCCATTGCTGCATCTAACATTTCATAGGTCGAGTTCCAACGTGTACAGACATTCAACTTCAACGTTTTTTTAGATGACACATTTAAAAGTTGGATGATGTCATTCCATATACTCAGTCTTGATGGCGACCCCCTTATATATTTCATACTTTCTCTTATGTTCTTTATAGTGTTGTCAATTGCTTTCAGCCCTTCTTGTACAATCAAATTTACAATATGGACACAACATCTGACCTGGAATATTTTTCCTTCAAAAAATAAATTTCCTGTAGCCCTGAACTGGTAAGCATGAAATGACACTGTCATTTGCTGAAGCATTGTTTTAAGTTATTGTTGAAATTTTCTTCTCAATGCCCCAGCCTTCTAGACAACTATAGATGCAATCTGAAATAAGCAAACCAATATGTGGAGGAGGAAGGTGTTTGAAGTTCAAAATTCTCTTGCATAGTTTTCAATTCTTATCAACATAGTGAGCAGTTAATGAAATGTATCATTTTCTTTGATTGGACGCCGTCCATAAGTCAGAAGTCAAAGCTATTCTGGTCACTGAAGCCAAAACTTCTTTCAATTTCATCTTCTCCTTTGCATACATCTTCATGCTTTCTCTTTGCACTGTGACGAGGGAGACGTTCTCGGCCCGAGGGTTAAGGAATTGACAGAAAGCCCTAAACCCTTTACTTTCTATCATTCTGAATGGTTTTTCTTCCAAAATCACTAATCTAACAAATCACTCATTCAACTTCTCCTTGTCAAACTTATGAGTGGACACTACGCCTTGGGAGTCGTCCCCTTCTAACCTCGTCAATGACAGCGTTTGTTGGCCGGGAGGAGCAAGTCTTGCTTTCTCAGGATACGTCTTCAAATGTCTAATTAGATGTGTCGTAGATCTTCCTGGAATCTTGCTGAATAACCCTTTGCAGTGATTACACTTTATCTTTTGTACTCCGTTAATTATCACATCTTCGAAATCATCCCACACTGCTGATCTCTTCTTCTTCCCTTTGCATGAAGTTGACGTGTCTATATGTGTATCTCCCTCTACAGTTAGAGGAAATGTGGCCGATACACCCATTCTAGGGGTATCTGGGCTTTCATCTTGACTAGCCATTTATAAAATAAAGTCCTCGATATGTTAACCCTAGGGTCCTAGACGGCTAGACCGCTAGACGGGCATAATTACTTAACTGTCTAAATCAGTCACCCATTCAAAGTTAGATGGATAGTAATGCTTCATTTTCTAATTTAAATGCTATGCCGAAATTCTGATAGTATCTCCCTTTATCTCTCCAGAATATATTAATCTTGTATTTGATTCCCATGTCAATCATCAACATGAAGTGTGGACATTTGACGACGGAAATACATACATGAAATATATCCAGAGAGAAAAATGAGAGACGAAATCAGAATAGGCATATGCATTTTAATTGGAATAAACGAAGACATTATAATCTATCTAACCTTGAACTGTCCAAAAAGGGATAATTTGAGAATTTTTATGCATCCAAGAACACACTAAGTCTATGTCTAGCAACATAGAAATCCTCAAATGGGCAACTGATTATCTGATACTACAACTAGAACAATAAAAATAATAATAAAATCTAACAATCAAACAATAAATAAATTGAAAGCGTAATCTGAAAGACGAATGCTAAGTCAAGTGTAATAACTTGATTGCACTAAGCATTCCTTAACCCAAATGCCAAATCCAATTAAGCTATTGAAACCTAACTCTAGCTACTAAGCATCCAATAAAGATAAAAGAATCACTATATTAAGTTTGATGTGTCCTACTTATACACGGCTCTGATTCACCAAATCAAATGAAATCATTCGACGTCAACATGGAACACGAGTAACAACATTAAATTGTCCAAATCATAACCTAAAATATACATGAACACTTACATAGTTACATTGTAGGATTGAAGTTAAGTCAATAGTTTAAGAACTCATTGGCCTAGACTCATCATGTGATCAACGACTTGATAGTGCATGAAGGATGAAAAATCCTTAGATATGAGGACATGTATAAGTCTTATATTTTGATTGAACAACTTCGATTTACTTTACGAGATTTTCTAGAGGCCTCAAATGTGTCAATTATGATTCATTAATTCTTGCATTGGCTAACATAGAGTCCACTAGGTTTACTTGGGAACTTGTTTGTAGCTAGATCTGATTGGATCAAAGACTTATCAAGTGGTTTTTAACACTAGGCCTAATATTTAAAATGAAAATGGTTTTCAACTATTACAATTATATTATAATTATTAAAATTTATTTTCTCACACTTGATAATGATTTATCGCCCAAATATGATAGTCCACCAGTTAATTAACATGGGATCTAAATTAATAGTGAATGGTGTAGACAATCAACATGGGATCTAAATTAATAGACAATGGTGTAGTAGACAATGATTTATCACCCAAATATGATAGTCCACCAATTTTAATGTTTCCATTCAATATTATCCACAATAATGATTTAAAAATATTCCAAACTCAAAAGCAATTTCCAATATCATTTCTAATACTGATACACAGGAAATACGGAAAGCATGTAATAGACCTATACATATAGGAAATACATGCAAAATGCTAAGAAACGAAAAGGAAAAAAATAACAATTTTCTACCTTAAATAGGCCTGGGACGGGCACTAGACAGGGCAGGGATGGGCTGCGGACAGGGTAGGGCAGTGACGAGCTGCGGACAGGGGCGCCGGACAGGGCAATGTGAGCGCTTGAGAGAGAGAGAGAGAAGGAAGAAGAAGGGTAAGGGAGAAGGCGACCGGGCAGGGACCGCCGGACGATCGCTGTGGCCGTGCGAGTTAGGGCTTTTGGGTTTTTTTTTGGGAACGTCGGAACGACCAAATGAGAGAGAGAGTACCACCGGACAGGGGCACCGGGCACTAGCAGTGGCAGGCAGGGATGAGTCACGGACAGGAGAGAGAGAGAGAGAGAGAGAGAGAGAGAGAGAGAGAGAGAGAGAGAGAGAGAGAGAGAGAGAAGAAGAGGGATGGGCTAGACGGCGGACAACACCGGGCACGGGCAGGGTCACAGTCTCACAGACACACGGAGGGGAATGAGAGGAGAGAGAGGGAGAGAGTGTTTTCGAACGGGCGCTGGGAGGGAAGAGATTTGAGTATTTTCGAATGGGCAGGCTGCGCTGTGAAAATGACCGGCAAAACAAAAAGGGGCATCAATTATTTTTTTTGAGGTTGATATATATACGGTCGAGTACGAGTTGAGCACACGAGTCGAGTACCGAGTCGAGTATCTCTAGACTCGTACTCTACTCGTAATCTAAACGAGTCTGAGAAACCTGCTCGTACTCGCCTCTAAGTCAGACGAGTCGAGTACGAGTCGAGTATTTCGAGTCGAGTCGAGCGAGTACTCGATTCTTAGTCTGCTCGTGTATAGCTCTAGTCAAACCTGAGTTTTGGAATGCTATTATTTCTTGACAATTATGTACTCTTATAAAAGGCACATCAAATGAATAGATTGCATTTCATATCAACATTCAACAGCACTGTAGGCCCTTAAAAACTAACGGAGGCCGTCCCACCCAAAGTTTCTATTTTTGTTTTTTTATTATTTAAAGGGGGTGGCCTAACCTTATTTCTGGATGGTTCTGATTTCTGGCTTCCAAGGGGAACATGAGGCAGCTTATCTGATGGATGGGGTGGATCTCATGAAAATTCCACTCACGTGGCTCTTGGTGCACGAGTTACGCGAGCACGGCTCCCTATATCCGTTTATCATACTCTAATTTCTCCCCTCAAATGTCTGGCAATTTAGGATAGAGACTTCTCCTTCGCTCTGTCCCTTTCTCTCAGCTCTCCTTGAGCTGAAGATAGAAGAAGACAAGAGAGAGAGAGAGAGAGAGAGAGAGAGAAGAGAAGTCAATTAAAGCCCAATTACCTCTGGCGCCCGCATATACATCGAAACTCCGGTGTAATGTCGAGCGGGAACCAGCCCCCTCCCTCACCACCATTCCGTCCGTACCGCATGGCCCGCACCCTAACGGGCCACTCCCAAGCCATCTCATGCGTCAAATACTCCAACGATGGGAACCTCCTCGCATCAGCCTCCCTCGACAAGACCATTATCGTGTGGTCATCCCAGACGCTGGCCCTACTTTCCCGCCTCCATGGCCACTCCGAAGGCGTCTCCGACCTGGCCTGGTCCTCTGACTCTCACTACATCTGCTCCGCATCCGACGATCGCACCCTCCGTATCTGGGACGCCCGTGACGCCCGTGACGCCCGTGGCGGGGAATGCGTCAAGACCCTTCGCGGCCACTCCGGCTTCGTCTTCTGCGTTAACTTCAACAATCAATCCAACCTCATCGTCTCTGGCTCCTTTGACGAGACTCTCCGCGTCTGGGACGTCAAGACCGGCCGCTGCATCCACATCATGACGGGCCACACCGATCCTGTCACGTCTGTCAACTTCATCCGCGATGGGTCCATCATCGTGTCGGGGAGCCATGACGGGACGTGCAGGATCTGGGATGCTGAGCAGGGTACGTGCTTGAAGACACTCATTGACAGCAAGACCCCAGCAGTGTCCTTTGCCAAGTTCTCGCCCAATGGGAAGTTCATACTCGTCGCCACCCTCGACGACACCCTTGTATGCTTTCTAGCCTCTCTTGATTCCTTGATTCAGTTGTTCAATTACTGAATTTATGGATGTAGAAGAACAAATGCACATCTAATTGCCTACTAGGTTTGTAGGAGTAGGTTGCTTTGTTGCATGTGGGGCCCATTTCTGGTGATCCGGATTGTTTATATGGTTGGATACACCTGAAATGTACCCCCCCATCAGATGAGGCTGACTGCCTATTTTCAGCCCTGTTAGATGTGGGGCATTGATTTTGATCATCCAATTTCATCAGATGGCTAGGATAATTCGATGAAGGGGGTTGTTAGGACATGGGCCTACCCCGTGATAGGTCCTCTAGATCAACACCTTCAATTGCCGAAAGGTGGGATTCACCTCTACCATTGCGTAGTCGAATAGAGAAACTGCTGTTTCTATATCATCATATAACATGTCACATGAGCTTGTACGGAGCTGATTTCATTCCCTACTTTCATGGGGAATTCTGAAGGAATGATCTTGTTGGCTTTGGACTGTGCTATTCACATTTCATTTTCTCTGCATTGTTATCTTGGAACGAGCGTATGACTTTTGAGCTATCTATTCTCAAACCCATATGCATACTTTTAATCTAACAAACTTCTTATTTCTCATTTTGAGTGCTTTATCTACAATGCTGTCTTTACTTTACCATGTTGCAGAGGCTTTGGAACTACTCAACAGGGAAGTATATGAAAATTTACACTGGCCATGTTAATAGAGTATACTGCATAACATCCACGTTCTTGGTGACCAAGGGCAAGTACATCGTAAGTGGGTCAGAGGATCATTGTGTCTACATATGGGATCTCCAAGGGAAAAATATGGTTCAGAAATTGGAAGGCCACACCGACACTGTTATCTCTGTCTCCTGCCACCCTGTTGAGAACAAGATTGCTTCCGCAGGCCTAGCTAATGATCCAACAGTGAGGATTTGGGTTCAAGATCCGTGAAAAAGGCACTTTGATAAGATAATTTATATGGGTTAGTTCCGTCTGCTGAACTTGTTGTAAACTTTGAGCCTCTTATGGGAATTAATTCCATTAAGTAGATATCGCTTCCTGGTTTATACTCAATAATCACATTTTGATTTTTCTTTCTTTGGTGATTTATTTTCTGGACAAGATTTTCTTGTGATTGTGTTGGCTTGAAATGTTGCGTTAGTTCTTTTTGCATTGATATCAAATCAAGGGCATTGGCCGCATTACAAAAGTAGAAGATCTAAGAGAGGCAAAATAAATGTAGTGATCCAGGAAATATCCAACTCATACTATATAATTATAAATTAAAAGGGAATGGTCTTCACCGTAGGTTTGCTCCCTATAGGTGTGGGTTCGATTCCCCTCTTTGGCTTTACCCGATACACGTGGTTGTGGGTGATTGCGTGTATCCACAGGGATTAGTCTCACTTCAAAAGAGGTGGGGACACCCTGTGTCTTCAAAAAAATAAAATAAATTAAAAGGGAATCATTGTGAAAGATCCATGTGCGCACCTAAGTAAGATGCTTCAGTGCATTACTTGGGAAATTGTCCCATCATCAACATTGATTTCATGAAGGGAGTTGCTGTTGAAATGAGGTCTTTCACAAGTGAGATATCCTTGGGTTGGGAGACTCTATTTTTGGTTACATAAAGAGATGGTTAGACTTAAAATGAGAGAAATTTAATATCAGCCTATCCAGGAAATCTGTTTCCTGCGTTGGGTAGATATATAGAGACTATGGAACTCAGTCTTTCATGGTATTAGATGGTCTGTGAGAGATTAAATTGTGAGGGTCCACAATGCGGGCCCTTTTTTGTTCATGTTAATTCACAGAAATATTGTTATATGGATGATTTTCTAGAGGTCCCATTCTTCCGGGGTATCTTTTTGGGAGCTTTTGTTATTCTCCACCTGTAATGATCACTCAACTTTAGATAGTGGAGTTCTTCACTTATTGGCATGGTTTCATGTCTTATCGAATAAGAATGGTCAGAGTTTCCAGGGAACGTGTTCTTGTCATGGTCATGCTACTTTGCTACACCACAGGTATGCTCTGGTGACTAGACCATTTGAACCTCAGGACATGTCACTTACATGCTTACAAATGAAACCCAAACAATAAACTATTGGCAAGGGCTAAGAAGCCCTACTAATTGCCATTTGCATGGGCTTTAATGTTGCCATTTGCATGAATTACAATATGTAATAGTTATACTGATGAGGTTGATTTTAGTCACGAATGTATGTATCATGTGCTTGAAGGATGTTGAATCATTGGGCCATCTATTCATTAATTGCCGTTCTGTTCATTCCGTGTGGATGAGGATTGTTAGTTTGTTTTGGGTTGTTTGGAACATGCATCGAATGGTTGGTTGATTGTTGGTTTGCGTTTACTCCTCTAAAGGATGTGGACTCCTGAGAGAGATGAGATGATTTCTCAGTATTATTTCCACCTAGGGGTCAGGAGGTGTAGACTCCAACTTCTGTAGAGACCCTGGTGATGACAAATTCGATGAGTTGGTTAGCCTAGTGGAGTGACTGAGCCCAAGTCGGATCGTTGAGGTGAGTGACAAGAGGGTTTTGAGGGCAGATAGCTTGGTCCGACTTTTGTTGATGTCGTTCTACTCATCTATCTCTATCAAATCTTTGGTATGGGAACTGGGGGCCGACTGCTCTAAACTGGAAGTATATAGCTCTGCCAAGGGTTTTGGCATTTGGGTGGCTTGTCATAAGGTGCTCACATTTTGAGGAATAGACAAATGGTTATCCCTGATGTTTGTATCTTTTGCCTGAGGATGTGGAGTTGGTGTACCGTCTGTTCATCCACTGCAACTTATATTGTTTGGTGGAGATTTTTTGGTCTCTTCAAGGTTGGATGGGTGAGGCCTAGATCGATTGGTAACTTTTTTCTTTTTCATATCTTATCTTTTCTTCTTCTTCTTCTTCTTCTTTTCCCCCCCAGATTTGACATGAAGGGCTGTGGTGAGCCAAAAAGGAAGGTTACTGGAGGATTGCGCTGCTCATTGGATGATGGTGATTTGGTACAACCAATAGCTGAACATGTTGTGATAAATTGAAACTCCTGGTTGAGGTGTTTTTGAAAGCAAATAGTAGGTGGTAAGTTGGGCAAAGTCTTCTAATCACTCATCCTCCTCCTCATCATATCATTGAAGTGTTATACCAACTAATTGGGGTTGGCTACATGAATCCTATTGATGATGAAAAGTATGGCTTTTGAGGATTGATAAGCTGAGAAGGCGCTTTCTTTTTCAAGGCAGAAGTGAGCAGAGCAAGTTTCATCTCCTTGATTGGAAGGAGTTGTGCAAACCCTTCAAAGAAGGCGAGGAATTAGCAACTTGGAAGAAATCAATTCTGCCATGTTGGGAAAGTGGGTTTGGTGGTTCCGGGTGGAGGAAAATCAACTCTGACACATGGTCATTGTTGGAAAATACGGTGTGGTTAATTCGGACAGATGGATCAAGAATTCCTCCCTTAATAGGTCTTCCTTCTGCTGGAGATAGGTCACTCGTATGGTGGGTAAAGTTCTTCCTGAGATTGGGATGTCAGTTGGCAGTGGAGTCAGGGTGAGTTTTTGGGACAACGTTTGGATAAGTGATTCTTCTCTTAGATCCCAATTTCCTTGGATTGCAAGATTGTGCCCTAATCAATCTGTTTCGATTGCTGATTGCCTCTTCCCTCAAGACAATGGGGGTGGTTTGGCATCCTCCCTACCGTGATCTTCTATCCGAAGATGAGGCCAAGGAGATGACGAAGTTGCTTTCTGCTTGAAGGCTTCTGTCCCAACCCGTCTGTTCTGGACTCTCCATATTGGCCTCGAGATAAATTGTGTGGATTCTTAATGTGCTCTTTTCTCAACATCATTCAGGACTCGAGTTCTGGTTCCAGTTGTTTTTTCACAGGCACATTTGGCGGTACCAAGCCTTTGCTTGGTTGTGGGAAGAAACAGGATCTTAACTGCCGATAATCTGCGAAAGAGAGGGTTCGTGCTGCCTAATGTCTGTCTTATGTGCAAAAAAGAGGAGGAATCTGTGGTGCATCTGTTTCTTAGCTGCCCATATGTGCTGGGAATTTGGGACTCCCCTCTTTTCTGCCCTTTGCTTGGCACACTGGGAGGCCAGCCGGTAACAATAGAAGAGATGGTGTCTCGCCTTGCTCGCCGTGCTTTGGGGTTTTTGGACTGAATGGAATGGTAGATGTTTCAGGTACATTAGTAATACTCAGGGTGCCACAGTCAGAAACGTATTTTCTTTTCTTAGGGATTGGGATTTGTAAAGCTTTGTTTTCTTCTGCTGCTTGTTTTTGTTCTTTTTGGAGCCTTCCCTTTAATAAATTCTTCATCTCTCAAAAAGGGGAAAAAAGTATGACAAAAGTTTTATGCCAGCTGCCAACCTGACGCAACCCTCCTTTATTTGCGCTTGGGACCATCAATGAGAACACAATACTCCCATGGGTGCTATGAAATCGACTATTGCATACTTTATTACAGTCGAGCGCTATCTATGGTCATGATTACAATCAACAAGTATTTAAGCGCATTTGATGGCAACGGGTCTCTAGGGTTATTGACAGCAGTTTGGAAGAGGTGCCTGATGCTTTGTTGTTATTCGCCACTCAATGCTTTTATTGTGTTTCTGCTTCTGTTTGTTCATAATAAATTTCTCTTAGCTCTCAATGAAAAGAGAAAAAAAGTTGTCTTTTTGAATCTGTATTGTTGTGACCTTGTGGCGTTAGTGAAGGAACTTAACAATCGGACTATTGGGAATAAAGTGGAAGTGAACGAGGTTAAAAGAAAAAAAAAAAGCATAAAAGGGAAGCGATGGATCAGGTTACCTACTGACTTTGGGGTAGAGTCACTTCTTGGGCTGTGTTATGCAAAGAATCTGTAGCTACAAGGAGAAGCAACCTTATGCATGGCTGTGTGGAGGTTGTGGAGGTTTTGGAAGTGGTATGCTTCACCAAGGGTTGTGCTAATAGGCTCAAATTTGATGGTTGTTCGATGGGCAATCTGATTCAGCAGGAGTGGGTGTATAGTTGAGACAGTGGGAGTGGTGATAAGGCTGGTGATATTGTTGGAAACCAGACAACTCAGCCAATCAGATTCCATTCAAGTGGGAAACAAAATGAGTCATGTGGTGAGTCATACTCTGAAAAGACCAAGTCATACTCTGAAAAGACCAAGTCAGAACGATTCCGACTGAGTCAGGATGAGTTGTCACGACATCAATATCAACATCACTCCAGAGACACTCTGAAACAGGCATTTAAAACCATGCACATGACTCATCAGATATTGAGGTTGGAGCACTATTGGCAGGGCTGAAAGAGATGCTAATAATCCATGAGCAGGCTCTAGAGACAGAAGGGGATAAATGTAATGTTATTTATTGGTCAATTTCTATGACAGTTAGCCACATACTTGGGGAGATCAGCAAACTGGATAGAGTAAATAAGGTAGGATTGTTCTGGATATTTTGCATCCTTTTCTCTTCTTGGGAGGGAACTTCAAACTGATTCCTTAGCTTGGGAATGTGTTAGTAGGCCTTTCCTTCTTTTTGTGGGCTCCATGTCATTGTTGCAATCATTGCAGTCCTCTGGTAATAAAATTCATATCATCAATCAAAAGAGGTGTCTCCATATTTACAATCTACGGGCACCTTGCCTTGGTTGAGCTATGCAAGTGGGGTTCTTTTGAGGAGGTTTGCTAAGCCCACAAGCATACAAAATATTTCATGTACACGCCACCATGTGTGCCAGTAGCATAGGGGCATGAGATCCAGTCTTTCCATGACATAGGTTTCACCATCAATATCTCCTGTCCAGAAATCAGGCTGGGGCTCTTGTCAGGTTCTCCACAATGTTAGAAATAGTAGGCTGTTTTAAAAAATGTTGCCCAAAGTTTTTTCACCCTTCGATTTCCTCTATAAATTGTGGCCAACTGTTCACCTGATCAGCATGGTTTTCTTGTCAGAGCATCAGAACAACTGTGGCCCATATGATGGATGGCTTGAATGTTGTGCTCATGTGCCACTATGGGATGCCCTGTACGTATGTGGGCAAAACAATTCCCTTTTTTTTTGTTACTTCCTTTCTCCCACCACCCTTTTGCTCTATGAACTAAGAAATGGTTACTGAGTTCTACCGATATATTATGTCAATTATGATGCTACACATTTTTTTTATTTGATTTGATGCACATGGGTGGGAGAAGACTATGATGTGCGAAGTTGGGCGTGAAGAAATTTTAGCCTTTGCGACAATAGGGTTCCATTTCTTCTCCTTTTGTCTTTTCTTCTGGCTTGAACTTCAGAAGAGAATCCCTTAAAATGCTCTCCAACTTGAGCAGTCACCGTGAATCTTTAGATTTGCAAATTCAATGCTGCAATGGTTCTTTCCCAGCTGTTACCTCACATTGGCATTCCAGTTTTGATTAATGAACATGGATGGGTCCTTATGCAAGATAAATGGTCCTTGTCATGAATCTCTTGATACACATATCCTCATTTGATATATTATAAGAATATTCTTTTTTCCATGAGTGTGGCTTTTGAAGTCTCTGAGTATGGTGTATGATCTAGCAAAATTTCTCCTTAATTCTTTTTTACTTTTTGAGTTCTCCATCTCAATTCTTGCTGTATTTTACATCATTGCAGAAGCAGTCAAATTGAGAATACTATGGAAGTTCTTATCAATTAGCATCGGTCATGTTGACAGAGCGTATGGCATATCATCTACTTCTGCAGAACATCATCATCATACTGGAGGAGGGTTAATTGTGTCTACTTAAAGATATTCGATGTTCTGCCACCTAGTAAGACGAAAATTGCTTCTGGCTAGGGCTTCGATGACAATATGACTTAGAAATTTTTTGATGAAACATTTCATGTTGTTCCTCAGAATTCATGTAAAATTTGAGCCATTTCTCTTAGGATTTGTAATTCCATTATATATAAGCTCCTGATTTATGCTCAGCTTCTATATGATCTCAATTCCTTATTCATTTGCATTTGACATGTACGTAACATTACATATATAACATAGAAAACTAGCCTAACATGAAATCAGGCAAGATTGTAACTGCAACTATGTGATGCAGGTGCACATGAGAAAGTAACAAACACATTAGATCATATCATAAAACGCTTATGCAGTGACCAGAGGTGGGACGCCTACATCGAATGTCCCTTCTAACATTTGTCTCACCCTCTTCATGGATGGTCTAAGACCTGGGTCAGGGTCCACACACCACAATCCCACCATGGCCATCCTTTCAAACCTTTTAAAGTCGCTCAAGACCTCTTCCTCCTGCTCCACCAACCTCTGCAGTTCTCCAGCCTTCATACAGCTTAGGACCCGGTCTGTTATATATAAATCTGCATCCTCAAACTCTTCTTCGACCCTGTCCGGATCAATGTGCCTCCTGCAACAAATGATCTCGAGCAACATGACACCAAAGCTATAAACATCCACCTTCATTGTTACGGGCGAATTCTTGAGCCACTCAGGTGCCATGTACCCCATTGTCCCTCTGACATTGGTGCTGGTCCGAGTTTGATCTTTCATCAGAAGTTTTGCCAAGCCGAAGTGTGCAATCTTGGCCGTGCAGTTTGTGTCGAGCAGCACGTTCTGTGGTTTTATATCGCAGTGGATGATCTGGTTCTCACACTCCTCGTGCAAGTATGACATGCCTCTAGTGATCCCAAGAGCTATTTCGGCCCTTTGACCCCAGCTCGGCTTATCGCCCCTTCTGAAAAGGAAGTCAGATAGAGAGCCACCCTTCATCAACTCATAAACCAAAAGTCTGTGACTATTCTCATCGCAGAACCCCAGCAGTCGGACCAGATTCTTGTGATGGGTCCGACCGATTACCCTCAACTCGGTCTTGAATTCTTTCTCAACCTCTTCTATCACCTTCTCTAGCTGCTTCATGGCTACCTCTATCTGTTCGCCCTCTGACCATAGGATACCACTGTAAACGGTTCCAAAAGCCCCACGGCCGAACTTTCTTGTGAACCCATCTGTCGCTTCTTTCAACTCCTTGTATGTATATGCCCGCAGGTTTATTTCACTGGAAGTGGGTTCCCTTGTCTTGGGACTGCGAGCAACATAAAAGTAGAGGGCGAGCACGGCAAACAATACCGCCAGAATACTGCTTGGTACAAGCCCAGGTACAAGACTCTGAGAGTACCTGAATTTCCTTCTTTCATTGTTGGGTAAAGCTGTGACATTCCCGGTCGCGACTTTTATGAAAGCGATTCCTCCGTTGGCATTAGGTCCCACTTTACCATTCAGCAGAGGCTCTCTCTTCTTTGTACATATCCCATTTAGCAGGACTGCAGCAATGCAGAAACAGTCCTCAATGACGGCCTTTTTGCAGCTCTCTGTCTGAGGGTGTTATTCAGGCAAGATCTACATACCCACTAGTAGGGAATCAGCGTTGTTCATCTGACATACCGTCGACATATTCACTTCGCAACTCTGCTGCAGCGGAGTTTTTGCGTAGCATCCTTTCCACGGGTGGTTCAAATCTAACGGAGTGTACCCTTCTATGCATCAACAGCTCAGTTCATTCTTGTCATACGAGACGCAGTAGCCATACGCCCCACAAAGAGCTTTTGGATTGCAAGGATCATTAGCCGCCCTCCACACCTCTGACCATGTCCCATTAACTTTCCAGTAAGCATATTGCTTGAAATTACCCTTGTCATCGATCATAGCCCTGTGGTAGTAATCTCCAATAGGTTCGGGTGGATGTATATTACCCGTTACATTGTGGGTGATGTCTGTCTTATTGATGATTATATACATGAGTGCGCTGCTCTCGTTAAAAATGAAACTCTGGTCTGGTCCTAATTCATTGGCTTCGGCTGTCCACCAGTAACCTGTCTCAGCATATCGGGCTGCGGACATAACGAGATTGCCGTCATCTTGCATCTTCAACATATATCTTCCTGTTGAATAGTTGTAGGTTCCATTGTCATTGGAGAAAAGCTCTTGGTTCATGTTTAGAACTTGACCTGGCAATACGGTGTTGGTTGGGGAATCGAAGCTTTGCCATATGACCACAGAACCTGAGTTCCTTAGTACAAAATTGCCGTTGTCTTGCATGGACGCTGAATTCGCACTGTTCTTGTTGTAGATATGGAAGTCACCATTGCCTTGTGGATCTTTGATAACAAGCCAACCGCTGCGGGTTAGCTCAAGGGTGGATTCTTCTCTGATTGGTGTGTCCCGATTCGCAGACCAAACAAGGGTTTTTGCTGGAATTTTGTGAAACCAAATCCCGAGGAAGCGGCCTCCAAGGACAGGATAGAACCCAAATGCGAAGTCACCAGAAGGAGAGAGCCATGAGGCCGAAGTGTTTCCAGCAGAGAGGATGGAGCCCAAGGTTATGTTTGTAGCTTGAGTTTGAGCAACAGAGAAATGAAAAGAAGAAGAAAGTAGTTGGAGTAGGAAGCAAAGGAGTATAATAATAGCCATTGATCTCAGCAGCAGTGCAAGAAGTTCAATGGAAGACAAAAAGGAATGGAAGTGTCACCGGTCTTGCTATTTATAAAGAAGAGAATATGGAACCAGAGCCAAAAAACAGAAATAAAATACACGGTTAGTTTTATGGATTGCTAAAATGTATTATTTGAGGAGAATTATTTTAACTAGGACTAATTAAGAAATGTGGAGGTGAACTCATGGACAGTAAACCAAAACGTTATACTTATTTAATTGTCCAAATAGCCGATTGGTGGACATCTTAGGATGGTTCAAATGAACACGGCCAATTTCGTTGCCATTCAAAGATTAGGATTTCTCATATTATGAGTTTTGGACCCTTTTCAATAGGAGAAATGCGTGAGGTTAGTAGAGATACGAATCCATCGCATTCGTCCAGCTACCAGGTGGCCCTGAATCTCACATTGGGACCAGGAAGCTCTTGTTAATTTAAAACTGAGAACATTTGGGTAAAAATCTTCATTTCTCCATGGCTACTTTTCAGTGACATGTTTTTTTTTTTTGGTGTGGAGGTGGACTTAGTCTTACTCAGCCATTACATTACTTGCAAAAGTCTTCGGATAAGTAGGGCCATTTGGGACACGCATTTTAATTTGGAAGGGAGAGGGTTACTATTCTTACTTATAAAAGTCCTCGGATAAGTAGGGCCATTTAAGGGTTATTTGATTTGGAAAACAACCAAGAAAACAATGGACAACCATTTAAAAAAAAAAAACAACTCTTTAAATTTTTTGCCTAAAACTTTGAATGTCCTACTTTTATGATGGAGCTCACATAATGCGCGGACTGGATACCCTGTTTGAACATTTCAGCTACAATTGCATGTGTTGTGATACATGGTTGCCTACTTGTGTCTTCTGATTGCATGCATTCAGCTCTAGAGGATTGAGATTCCTCCGCTGGTATGCATTTTCATCTAGACGGTCTATTTTCCAAAGGACACGAGGCAGGACTATCCTAACTTTTGATCGGCGTATTCAAGGGTATGAACGATTCTTCTCATTGTGTAGTTGCACCAACACGGCTCGTCTTAAAGTGGAGATCAGACATTTCCTCCATTATTTTCCAACAAAGGATGGTGGACCCTACATTTCTCAATCCATGACCGAAGAGAAAGGATTCATTCAATCCGGTGGACCCCTCGTTATGTGTCACATTCCATGACCAGAGATGAAGCACTGGAGTCGTCCCATGCCGATTTAGTGGATTCATGACTGTGGGGCCAACCATGATGTTGTGTTTTATATCCATCTCCATCCATTTTTCTAGATCATTTTATGGCATGAGCCTAAAATGAAGCAGATACAAATCTCAGGTGGACCACACCACAGACAACAGTGGTGATTGAACGCCCACCATTAAAAACTTCTCGAGGGCAACAAAAGTTTTGGATCAAGATGATATTTGTTTTTCCCTCTGTCGGTCTACGTGACATTATCAATAGGTTGGATGCCAAATAAGGATAGGCCCACCATGTTTGTCCATGTGTATCCACTCTGTACATGAGGTCTCCTACTTGATGCGGTGCGGAAGCGGATTGGCCGGTGACCTGGTCACCAGCCATATCTCCGCTGACCAAACTGTGGGAACCACCATGATGCATGTGTTTCATCCACGCCATCCATCATTTGGTCAGCTCATTTCAGGTCAAGATCTAAAAATGAAGTAGATCCAACGCTAGAGTAGGCCACACCACAGGAAGTGATGCCTACTGAAGCTTTCCCAGGCTCCACCATGATGTCTATTTATCATCCAATGATCAGGTCCGGCAGAGATGGATGAAGTGAAAACACTAACATCAGCTTGATCCAAAACTCGTAGCCCGGAAGAATTTTCAGTGGTGGGCGTTTAATCCCCATTGTTTCCTGTGGTGTGGTGCACTTGATCCTTAAATTTGCTTCATTTTTTGGTTTATACACTAAAGCGAGTTGAAAAAATGGATGGACAGAATGGATGAAACACATACATAATAGTGGGCTCCACGGAGTTTTGTCACCAGGGATGTGGCTGGTGATCAGGTCACCAGGCAATCCACTTCCCCTTGATGCTAGGCCCTGGGGCCAGCTACATAGACAACTTGGGTGGGCGACACCATTTTACAATGTGGTGTGTTGATGTAGAAATTTGGTTCACCCTTTTTGCCGAATTGTTGGACCTTCGAACGCCTGCACACAAAGAAAATAAAGGAGACCCTGGTTATAGCTAGAGCTGGGCAACGGTCCGAGGAGTCGATCGGATTTCGATAGATCCGACCCGGATCCTAAAATCTGGGTCGCCCTGATCCGAATCCGATCGAGATCCGGTCCGGATTCTGGCCACCACGACCCAATCCGATCCTAACGGTAGCTTGACCGACCCGATCCGCGATCCGTGACCGATCTTTTCTTTTTTTTTTTTTTTTTTCCTTTTCTTTTCATCTTTTCTTTTCTTCTCTTTTCTCTCTCTCTCCTCTTCCTTGCAGCGGGTGGCCGTGGCTCTTTTGCTCGACGGAAAGCGGTCAGCGGCCGATCTCTCTCCCTAACTCTCTGTCTTTTTCTCCCGTTTCTCTCTATTTTTACATTCTTTCTTTGATTTCCTTCCTCCCTTACCGTCGGACGAAAGGGTTGAATATGATTTTCCAGCTTTTGTTAGCTGGAAGGGAAGAAAGAGAAGCGTCGATCAGTTGATTTCGGTTCGGGTCGGTCGGTTTTATTGGCTATCCGAATCCGATCCGAACTACATTCGGATCTGCCGTTTTGCATCCGAATCTAACCGATCCAACCTACCGATCCTGTTCGAATCGGGGCGGATCGGGGCGGATCGGGGCGGATCCACCGGATCGGACCCATTTTGCACACCCCTAGTTATAGCAGGGGACCCTCCGATGCTAAAGTTAGGCTAAGAATCTGGGTCCAGTAGCGTGGATAGGCTTTTGGGTTTTATTTTACGTACCTCTTAGTGTTGACAAGTCTCCTATTTATAGTGTAGATAGGTCATTATTGGGGTCAGAAACAGTTTTCGATCACAGGCGCAATTCCTGCATATGTTTCTCAATCGTTACGCGGAATTTGTGGGGGGTGATAAGTGTCGAAGTGGTCAGCCCTAAAGTCATGTGAGAGACAATTGAGGTCGAGTTGAGCCGAGCCCTTGACCATTAGGGCTGACCTCCATGGTCGGCTCAAGGGGACCTCCGAGGTGACCAGCGTTAGTCGGCTGAGCAATTCCTTGGCCTGTCCGTGCTTGGGCATGGGGGACGGGTTCATCTCCTCAGCGAGATTCATCGTTCTGGATGACCATTCCCTTGATCTTGTCGAACTGGTTGGTTTTCTTGCCGTCTGTCGAGGCCGAGCCCTCGATTAGCTAGGCAGATTGTACAAATCTGAGCATCCCTCAGGACCAGACATGCTCGGTACAAGCTCGAACACATATGGTGTTGTGGCTTCAACTCGGGAGTTTGGCGCTTGTTTCTCTTCAAATAGATCTAAGATGAGATTGTTCAGAAGCTCCTTGATCATGATTAGTCTTGATTCTACCCATTGTTGTCATGTGCGATCGCATATGCGAATATGCGATCGCATATGCGCATATATGTGCAAGGATCGCATATGCTAAAGCGATGGCATATGCGACCCTGCACATATGCGATCTCATATTCCATATGCGATGGCATATGCGATCGCATATGCGTATGTATGCGATCGCATCACGCATATGCGATCGCATATCACAAACTGGAACTGAAAATGGACCGTTTTTTGACCGTTTTTTTTTTTTTTTTTTTTTTTTTTTAAATCTGGATTTTTTCTCTATAAAAATGTATTCTAAGCATTTCTCTCTATTCTCTATCTCTTATTCTTATAATCTTACATACATTCTAATTTCTAAGAGTCTTACAAGTTACAAGTTACATACATCCACTCCTCTCCATCCAATTCCATTTCCAAGTTTCCATATTTCTTTTCTTTTCTTTCAACAATCAACATTCAAGAATCAAGGAAGGGTTACAACTTACAACTTATAAGAATCAAGAATCAAGAATCCACCAATCCATATTCATTGTTCAACTGTTCAAGAATCAAGGACTCAAGATTCAAGACAAGAATCAAGAGACTCCTCACTCTAGTCTCCAATCTCCATCCACATTCCACAAGTTCTTCACTTCTTCTAAGTTCTAACTTCTAACTTCTTACTTCTATTCTAATTTCTAAGTTTCTAAATTCTAATTCGAATTAGTAATTTCTAAGTTTCTAACAAGTAACAACTTCTTTGATTTCTTTCTATCATTTTTTTTAAAAATTATTTTGTTTGTTAAATGTTAATTGATTCATTTTACTTTGTTAGTTGTTAGCAAATAGCAACTTAAAAGTTTGACTTTGAACTTCAAAGTTTGAAGTTACAAGTTAGTAAGTTACAACTTACAAGTACAAGACAAGTCACAACAAGAATTCAAGAATCAAGAACAAATACAATACTCAAGTGAAGAGGCAAAGGTGAAGAGATTCAAGAGAAGACAAGTAGACAACTTAGACAAGAATTTGGAATTTTGGAAGTTGAAAGTTGTTATTTTAATTTTATTTGTGTAAATCTCTCTCTCTCTCTCAGTCTCTCTCTCTCCTTCTCTTTCTACAAGTGTAAGTAAGTGTGTAAACAACTCTCTTCTTCTCCCTTTCTTCAAGTGTAAGTGTGTAACTCAAACTCTCTCCCTCTCTCTCCCTCTTCTTCTCCCTTTCTTCAAGTGTAAGGTCTAAGGTGTAACTCAAACTCTCTCTCTCTCTCTCCTCTCCCTCTTCTTCTCCTTTCTAGTTTCTACAAGTGTAAGTGTGTAAGTGTAACTCTCTCTCTCTCTCTCTCTCTCTCTCTCTCTCTCTCTCTCTCTCTCTCTCTCTCTCTCCTTCTCCCTTTCTAGTTTCTACAAGTGTAAGTGTGTGTGTGTGTGTAAGTGTAAGTGTAACTGTGTAAGTGTAAGTGTGTGTAACTCTCTCTCTCTCTCTCTCTCTCTCTCTCTCTCTCTCCCCAAGGCCCTAACCCTAAGTCCCAAGTTCCCAACTCCCAACTCCCAACTCCAAGTTCTAGTTTTCTTTTTATTTGTAGTTTACTTTATAGTTTCTAGTTAATACTTAATAGCTAGCTACTAGCTAGTTACTTTTTAATACACACACCACCATCCACCACCATCATAAATTCATAATGTCTTCTTCCCAATCTTCCTCTTTGAGGCCCAACTCGAATGATCCGGGTTGGAAGTATGGGCACTACCGTAGTGCTACCGAAAAGACTCACATAATATATGATTTATGTGGATTTGTGAGTTACGGTGGCATTGCAAAGCACAAGCAACACCTTGCACATTTACCCGGGTCAAATGCAAAAGCATGTGACAAGATTACTCCAGAAATCCGAATGGAGATCGTGGAATATATGGAAAAACAATCAAGAAAGAAATACGATAGTGCCCTACGTCAAGAGGAATATATGGAACAAGATGCATATGAAGATATAAATATAGTAGATGTCGATGAAGCTCAAGCTAGTCCCACTCCCCTTCTTCTTTGACAAAGCCGGTCTAGACCACAAGTACAACCATCGAAAAGAGCCCGAGGGCATGGACCCTTGGATAGATGGTGTAGACCACACCCGAGGATGTGGTCGACCAAAGGGTAGAGGGAAAGGGCCGGCTCAAACAACTTTAGAGAACCGGTATAAACAAAAGATAGGAAAACCACAATTCAATATATTGCTAAGTGGTTTTACCAAACCTAACTGTTGCTTTCAACACCGTTAAATCGAAAAGCTTCAAAGTAATGATTGAGGCTATAGGTCAATTTGGACCTGGGCTTAAACCTCCTTCATATCATGAAATGAGGGAGACATGCCTTAGAACTGAAGTTGAATATACACAATCCTTCATAGCTGAATATAGGGAATCATGGAAAATATATGGTTGTACACTAATGGCCGATGGATGGACCGATAGATCCGGTCGATCTCTCATTAACTTTCTTGGTAAATTGTCCAGCTGGGACGATGTTCTTGAAGTCAGTGGATGCGTCAGTCATTCACACACAGGAGAATATTTGTTTAACTTACTAGATAGTGTAGTTGAAGAAATAGGTGAGGACTACGTTGTACAAGTAATTACAGATAACGCAGCCTCGTATGTAATGGCCGGTCGTCTTCTTATGGAGAAGAGACGACGTTTATTTTAGACCCCTTGTGCGGCCCATTGTATTGATCTCATGTTAGAAGATATAGGTAGATTATTTCTAAATGTGATTGCAAAGGCTAGAAGAATCACGGTTTTTATGTACAAACATGCTCTTCTTCTCAGTCGAATGAGAAAACACATTGGGGGTAACTTGCTACGTCCAAGATCCTGTTTCGCTGACTTTTTAACACTACAAAGGCTACATGCAAAGAAATCAGAACTTAGAAGCTTTGTAGTGTCGGCCGATTTTACAAGTGGGCCTTGGTCAAGGAAGGCTGATGGGAAACGGGTTCAACAAACAATTCTTTCTCAAAGTTTTTGGACTCAAGTGGTAAAGGCGTTAAAATCATCCGAGCCCTTAGTCACTGTGTTGCGATTGGTGGATGGGGATGAGAAGCCCGCAATGGGCTACATATATGATGCGATGGAGAGAGCGAAAAATAAGATCATGGACCATTTTAACTATAGAGACCGTGATTACAGGCCAATTTTAGAAATTATAGATAGAAGATGGGGCAGCCAAATGTCATCCCCATTGTATTCGGCTGCTTACATCCTTAACCCAGCCTGTTTATTTGCTTCTGTGATCCAAATAGAAGCACTAATTGTGCATATGGTTGGATTTATTGATGTCTTGGAAAGAATGATTCCAGATAGAGGAGAACACGGGACAAGATCTCAAGTTTCTTTGGACTTCTACACAAAAAGTGAAGGGATATTCTCAAGGATATCGTAATAAGACATCGGACAATGAAATTACCCAAGTAAGTACTTATATGAATGAATGTTAGTGTATGTGGTATGTCAATCTGTGTCTCTAAGAGACTAAAACTAGTCTAACCTATACTTAAACTGCTTTTTTCTCACCGATGGTCGGTGGGTTTGCCTATGGAGTGGACCCGAACAGGAAGGATCCAGCTCTAAAGAAGCTGGCTATGAAGATTCTTGGACTCACGTGTTCTGCCAGTGGTTGCGAGCGTAATTGGAGCACGTTCGAGGCGGTAAGTTTAGAGTCTTTAGACTGTTTAGTGTTTACTGTTTACTAATTGTTTTTTTTGTAAGCTAAATTCATTACCTAAATAGCTAATGCCAAATGCGTTTTCTTTCTTACAGATTCATTCCAAGAAAAGGAATCGCCTTGAGCAAAAAAAGTTCAACGACTTGGTTTTCGTTCAATACAACCAAAAATTGCGAGAACGATTCCAAAGCAGGAAAGAAAAGCCCGGTTTCTTTGACCCTATCTGCTTAGATGAGTTGGATGCGATAACGAGTGGCTCGTAGAGACGGAGGACCCCAGTATTTTTGGAGAGGACCTGACATGGGCACAAGTTGAAGATGCCGCATATGGATCGATGCCTGGTGAAGGTAGTAGTAGTACCACTCGAAGGCGAAGGACGGGGGGAGCCGGGGGGCGAGTAGTAGCCGTCAACCCGTTGATGAGATTGAGGAGATTGAAGAAGGAGAAGGTGATAATGATGATCAAGCTGAAGAAGATCATCCACCATTGGATGTTGATGAAGTATTAGTACGTACAGATGATGAAGAAACGGAAGAAGAAGAAGTGTATGTGGAAGAAGGAGATGACTCGACTGATGATGATGATGATGGTGGTGGTGGCAGACCTGGTGATGATGTGCCACAATGGATGATAGATCAATGTATATGATTAATGAATAATGATTATTGATTAGATAAATAAAATAAAAAATAATTAAATACATACATAACTTCTTAATTTTGTTTAATGCTTGTCTCATAAGTCATAACTCATAAGTCTAAGTGTTGAACTGTTGATGACTTGATGTTGATGTTGTTGATTGTTGATACTTGATATTGATACTTGATACTTGATAACTTGATATCAAGTTATCAACAAAATGTTAGTTAAATTTAAATGTAAAATGTTTAATTGTTATTTGTTAAGATTTAAGAAGTTATCAAGTTAACTATATTATAATTTGTAAATTTATCAAATTATCATTGTTCATAACTCATAAGTCATAACTCATAAGTCATAACTTCATATGAATGTAATTGGTTGGTTTTATTTTTTCTTTTTTACTTAAATTAAATAAATGCATTTCATGTATAATAATTAATTTATTATGATTTTTCTGATTTTTTTCGAATTTTTTCTGATTTTTCTGAATTTTTTTGAAAAAGTGCAAAAAAAAAAATAAATAAAATATGCGACCGCATATGCGATTGTGCGATCGCATATGCATGTGCGCATATGCAATCGCACGGGATCGCATATGCGATTTGACAACATTGATTCTACCTTTCAACCTTAGGCTAGGAAGCGCTTGTTCATGAGTTCGAGCTAACCTCATAAGTAGTCATACCATTTTCACCTATAACAAAATCAAGACTGATAATGATCAAGGAGCTTATGAACGATCTCGTCTTATATCAATTTGAAGAGCAACAAGCGCCGAAATCCCGAGCTGATGCCATGACACCATATGTGTCCGAGCTTGCACCGAACTTGTTTGTTCCCCGAGGGATGCTCGGATTTGTACAATCTGCTCGGCTAATCAAGGGCTCGGCCTTGACAGACGGCAAGAAGACCAACCAATTCGACAAGATTAAGGGAATGATCATCTAGAACGACGAATCTCGCTGAGGAGATGAACCCGTTCCCCATACCCAAGCACGGACAGGCCAAGGAATTGCTCAGCCGACTAACGCCGATTAGCTCGAAAGTCCACCTTGAGCCGACCATGGTGGTTAGCCTGATTGGTTGAGGGCTCGGCTCTACTCGGCCTCGACCGTCCCTCACATGACTTTAGGGCCGACCACTTTGACACTTATCACCCCCACAAATTCCGTGTAATGATTGAGAAATATACGCAGCGATTGTGCTTGTGATCGAGAAACGTTTCTAATCCCATAATGACCCCTCTACACTATAAATAGGGGACCCATCAACACTAAGAGGTATGCAAAATATCACACAAAAGCCTATCCACGCTACTAGATGATGTTTTATTTAAACCAACATGATTTAAATGATTTTTAAACTCGTAAGTATACGAATCAGATGTAGATACGGTACGTATTACGAGATCGTTCCTACGTGGACTGATCGTCACAACTCAAATTCACAATTCTTCTTAACTAATCCAACAAATAATGGAACGAACTACTAAGCACAATTCTAGGAAAAATAATTAAGAATAGGGAAGAAAATTCAATCAGAGAGAGAGCACTAGGACTTTCGAATCTACCCCTAATTATCCTAACCCTTGTTTTGTCTGTTGATTCACCTTGATCTAGATTGATACCACTTATATAGAGAAAGCACAATCTGTGTCTTTAATCGGGCATACAGACTGTCTAATTCCTTTAAGCAATGCCATGAATGACATATCCAATGTCCTTGGTCGGGTACATGGAATGTACAGTTCATTAATGCATCCTATTTCTTCCTCTATAGGAAACCTGTTCTTGATCAGACACAAGCACCTATAATAAGCATCCAAACAACATCCATATATACACTTTGGTCAAGTTCATAGATGGAGAAGTATAGAATTTAAACCAATCAAGCCCACTTAGAGAAAGAAACAAATTAATTAATATTCAAAGTAAATTCAACCAATACAAGAGCTAATCAAATTAGGGGCTTCATCTCAGCCCTAGCTGAGAGATTAGTGACCCATAAAATCCATTAAAAAGATGGATAAACAAAATTCATAAAAAAACACCAAACCAATCGATCTCTCTTTCTCTTCTTTCTTCTCTTTCTTCTCTCCCTTGCTCTGGATCTGGAATCCCCTCTTTCTGAATGAATTTCCCACGTCCATAATTCCTCTTTTATAGCTACTGGAGGGCTGGAGTCGGTGGCAGAGTTGTAGCAGGACATGGAGTGCAAATTTTCGCAGCCATGATCGGTGGGCCCCACAGAAGTATTTTCTGGAAAATCCACCCCGTCCATTAGATTCAGGATGAAATTTCAGTCAGGAATGAGTGGTTTTGATTGTCCATTGACGCGGCCCAGAGAAGAAATCACGAAAAGATCAGTTTTGAACAATGCAGGGCAGTCCGTTTGTGGCCTCTGTACCGCGCATGTGTGCACGCATGAGAGCAGAATATCAGCATGGTTTTGAAGCTCTCGAAGCCCTCTACACAATGAACGGATTGGATCGGCCAGAAGGATGACGTACGGGGCCCACTCACTTCCGCAAAACGGAACTTGTATAAGAAGACGGGGACGCGAAACTCTTCCGCTGTCCGTTCTGGTGGGGCCCACTTAGATAATTGTTTCAATAATCCACTCCGCCCATTGCATGGAGGAGGAAATTCCGGTTGGGAATATGTAACTTCCGCCTTCTGTTGATGAGGCCCACATGTTATCTCTCTCTTCCGTTCAAGATGCTTTTGAACGGTTAGATTTCCATAATCGCTCTCATTTGAAATTCGGCCACCTAAATGTTGATGATATCGATACTAGAATTTCAGTGGACGGGTTGGATTGTCGATATGGACAATAAGTGGGACCCACAACTGAATCCCGCAGTCGGCAGCGTTAACACTGTTGGAAACTTCCGTTTGTGAGAGATGCAGTCGGTCAAACCGACGCTGACTAACGCCTCCGGTCCGGTGTAGCGCCAGCGCACGTGTGCTTTATGCACATGCTCAAGCATGTAGGGTCCACTGCAATGTTCTGGATAAATCTGCACCATCCATCTTTTTTATCTCCCTGATTACTGGATTGGGACCAAAGTTGACGCATATCCTGTTATCAGGTGGGCCCAGAATCAACGGTTTATGGGCTGATCTGTCAGTTGGGGCACTTTCATAATGATCCGAGGACTGAAATTTGATATATACGGTTAATTTATGGCCCTCATCACATGTATGAAGTTTCGAACTAATCGGATGGCGGGAACCATGTGATCTTGCATTCTGGACCCTTTTCGGGCCCCTTTGGCTTGCTTTCCTCAGATCCCAGGCGGGTAAAATCTTCATTATTGGTTCTCTGGAGTCCATCCCGTGCTCTGGTGACTTTGGATCATCAAATCCATGCTTTTAATACTCTTTTTCATTCCATACTCTTAATTGCATCCTGCAACAAAAATATAATTAAAATATGGCATTAAACATTATCATGATCATAAAATTAGATAATAACTGGGGTCTGAGATGCAATATTCGACCCTCATCATTAGACACAAATTTTTAGCCTGACTTTGGCACTGGAAGGTCCCTTTGTATAGCCAGGTTCTCCTTTGTCTTCTTTGTGTGTAGGTGTGCGAAGGTCCAGCAGTTCGGAAAAAAGGATAAACCAGATTTCTTCATCAACATCCAAACTCAAGTGGACCACACCACGGGAACTAGTGGTGATATTGACGTCCACCGTTGAAACCTTGACATAGTATTGGGACTGTCATTGACACAACAAAACTCCCATTGGCGCTATGTACTATTACATAGGTGATTAAAATCAAGAACTATCTACAGTCTATTAGATACGTTAATGGCAATCAGTCATAGGTGATTAAAATCAAGAACTACCTATAGTCTATTAGTTGCGTTAATAGCAATGAGTGAGTCTTTAGGCGCGTTTGTGGGCAACGGGGTCTATAGTTGCATTGACGGCAGTTTGGAAGAGGTACCTTTACCGTACGAGCTGATCATGCTTTCTCGTTATTTGCTACTCAGGTCAATATTTTTTGTTGTGTTTCTGTTTTGTTTGTTCATAATAAATTTCTATTAGCTCTCAAAAAACAGAAAAGAAACAAGCAAAAGAAAAGAATTAAGGTCCCGTCTTTTTGGATCCGTATCCCCCTTTTCTCTCTCTCTAATAAAAAGGTGCGGGCTTTACCATCCAAAACTTTGTTAATCAGCAAAATGCTATACACAGTTTCAGCTAAGCCTATCATAATTCATATGCCACAAAAAAAGACAGGCCACATCTATCATATACTACAGCTTAAGATCAATAAAGAAAGCAAGAGAGCCGGCCCAACCAAAAAACAGCTCACAAAAAAATAAAACTGCACAAGACTTGACAGAGGCATTCACAAAGAAGCATCAGCCAGCTTGCATAGTGAACACACCACCTAGCATGAGACGGCCAACCTCACGTAAGCCCGGAACACCAGATACCTCAGCTGAGATATAACACCCACGAAGGGCCTGTTCCTGTTTGGTACATGGGCTTAAGAGGAATTAAGTGGGATGGAATTGCAATTGGTTTTGTGCAAATTCCATCCTATCGGTTGGAGACGACGGGAAGGAATGGGATTAGGTGGAATGGAATTGCATTTGGTCGCATGTGAGATTTCTGGTGGATTTTGAAATCCACTACATCTCTAAGCCTGAGCTAGCACCACATTAATGCACGTGTTTTATTCCTATGGTCTATCCATATGCATCCTTTACACTTCTATCCATATGCATCATTTACTCATGACATTTGAGTTATATACGTGTGCAAGTGACTGACATCGATTGTAAATCTGGTCCATTGATGGAAATTCTATGGTCCATCAAATAGGAGTTTTTCTTAATCCAATGTTTTTGCCTAAGGAAGAATATGATCCCAAACATGGGAATTGGATGGTCAAAATACCATGACATTTACATACATGCAATTATTGTGGAATAATGGTGTTAACCCCATCTAATGCAATTCCATACCATTTAATCCCGCAGACCAAACAGAACAAACAACCAGCCATATCCAGCGTCATGAGACAATCACACAGCAGGCATCAGCCATCCACAGCCTCTGAAATCAACAGAAAAACAACAGCCCAAGCACCTCCTCCTCCTCCAAAAAAAAAAAAAAAAATGGCCCAGAAAGCATTCCCCCTCAACAAAGGAGGGAAGGCCAATCTGCAGGCAACATAGAAACCTCCGCACAACTGACAGCACCCACCACATATCAGCAGCCCCACGACAGCAAGATATTGTCCACTGAGCAGAATCAGCCACACAACCATCCACCATAGCAAAATTTCTCCTTAATTCTTTTCATTTTTCAATTTCTCCTTCTCAGCTCTTGTATTTTACATTACAAATACTTTCTCGCTCTGGAAGTTCTGATCAATTCGCATTTGTCATGTAGACAGAGCGTATGGGCATATCATCCATCTACTTTTGCAGAACGTCATCATCAGACTGGATGGTTCATTGTTTCTGACTAACCAGATATTCGATGTTCTGCCACCCAGTAAGACGAAAATTACTTCTGGCTAGCTTCCAATATGACAATACACGTATGGAATTATTTGATGAAAAATTTCATGTTGTTCCTCAGAAATCATGTAAAATTTGAGCCTTTTCTCTTAGGATTTGCAATTCCATTAACTATAAGCTCCTGACTTAAACTCAACTTCTATATGATCTCAATCCCTTATTCATGTTCTTACATTTCTGCTAGCTTAAAACATATATAACATAGAAAACTAGCCTAACATGAAATCAGGCAAGATTGTAACTGCAATGATGCAGGTGCACATGAGAAAGTAACAAATACGTTAGATCATATCATAAAATGCTTATGCAGTGACCAGAGGTGGGACGCCTACATCGAATGTCCCTTCTAACATTTGTCTCACCCTCTTCATGGATGGTCTAAGACCTGGGTCAGGGTGCACACACCACAATCCCACCATGGCCATCCTTTCAAACCTTTTGAAGTCGCTCAAGACCTCTTCCTCCTGCTCCACCAACCTCCGCAGTTCTCCAGCCTTCATACAGCTTAGGACCCAGTCTGTTATATATGAATCTGCGTCCTCAGACTCTTTTTCGTCCCTGTCCAGATCGATGTGCCTCCTGCAACAAATGATCTCGAGCAACATGACACCATAGCTGTAAACATCCACCTTCATTGATACGGGCAAATTCTTGAGCCACTCAGGTGCCATGTACCCCCTTGTCCCTCTGACATTGGTCCTGGTCCGAGTTTGATCTTTCTTCAGAAGTTTTGCCAAGCCGAAGTCTGCAATCTTGGCCGTGCAATTTGTGTCGAGCAGCACGTTTTGTGGTTTTATATCGCAGTGGATGATCTGGGTCTCACACTCCTCGTGCAAGTATGACAGGCCTCTAGTGATCCCAAGAGCTATTTCGGTCCTTTGACCCCAGCTTGGCTTATCGTTCCTACCGAAAAGGAAGTCAGATAGAGAGCCACCCTTCATCAACTCATAAACCAAAAGTCTGTGACTATTCTCATCGCAGAACCCCAGCAGTCGGACCAGATTCTTGTGATGGGTCCGACCGATTACCCTCAACTCGGTCTTGAATTCTTTCTCACCCTCTTCTATCACCTTCTCTAGCTGCTTCACGGCTACCTCTATCTGTTCGCCCTCTGACCGTAGGATACCACTGTAAACGGTTCCAAAAGCCCCACGACCGAGCTTTCTTGTGAACCCATCTGTCGCTTCTTTCAACTCCTTGTATGTATATGCCCGAAGGTTTATTTCACTGGAAGTGGGTTCCCTTTGCTTGGAACTGCGACGAACGTAACAGTAGAGGGCAAGCGCTACAACCAAGACAGCCAGGATACTGCTTGGTACAAGCCCAGCTACAAGTGCCTTAGAATAACGGCTCTTCTTGGTTCCTTTATTGCTGGTAGCCACCTTTATGAAAGCGATTCGTCCCGTAAACGGCTTAGTTCCCTCTCTACCATTCAGCAGAGGCGCTCTCTTCTTCCTACACAGCCCATTTTCCAGGACTGCAGCAATGCAAGAACAGTCCTCCATGACAGCCTTTCTGCAGATCTCTTTGTCCGAGTTTGTTATTTGGGAAAGATCTGCATAGAAATGATTAGGGAAATCAGTATCTTCCTTCTCGTATACCACAGATGTATCGGCTTCACAACTCTGCCGCAGAGGAATGTCGGCGTAGCATCCTTTCCACATATTGTTCAAATCCAATGGAGAGTACCCTTGGAGGCATCGGCATCTCGGTTCACTGCCATCCAAAACGCAGTAGCCATATGCCCCACAGAGCAGTTGGATAGCAAGGATGATCGGGCGCACTCCACACCATTGACCATGTCCCGTTCACTTTTGAACAAGCATATTGCTTGAAATTGCCCATGTCATCTATCATCGCCCTATGGTAGTAATCTCCAATGGGTGCAGGTGGATGTTTACCACCTGTTACACTGCGGATGATGTCTGCGTTATTGATGGCAAGGTACATGAGTGCGCTGCTCTCGTTAAAAATGAGAATCTGGTTTCGTCTTAAGTCCTCGGGTTCGGTGGTCCACCAGTAACCTTGATCAGTGAATCCGGATGCAGACATAACGAGATTGCCGTCATCTTGCATCTTCAACATATATCTTCCCGTCGAGTAGCCGCCGTTGGTGCTAGAGAAAAGCTCTTGGTTCTTGTTTAGAACTTGACCTGGTAGTAGGGTGTCAGTTGGGGAATCAAAGCTTTGCCATATGACCTTAGAACTTGAGTTCCTTAGTACAAAATTGCCGTTGTCTTGCATGGACGCTGAATTCGCACTGGTCTTGTTGTAGATATGGAAGTCACCATTGCCCTGTGGATCTTTGATAACAAGCCAACCGCTGCGGGTTAGCTCAAGGGTGGATCCTTCGCTGACCGGAGTGTCCCGATTCGCAGACCAAACAAGGGTTTTATCTGGGATTTTGTGAAACCAAATCCCAACGAGGAAGCGGTCTCCAAGGACAGGATAGAATCCAAATGCGAAGTCACCGGAAGGAGAGAGCCATGAGGCCGAAGTGTTTCCAGCAGAGAGGATGGAGCCCAAGGTTATGTTTGTAGCTTGAGTTTGAGCAACAGATAAATGAAAAGAAGAAGAAAGTAGTTGCAGTAGGAAGCAAAGGAGTATAATAATAGCCATTGATCACAGCAGCAGTGCAAGAAGTTCAATGGAAGAGAAAAAACAGGAATGGAAGGGAAGTGTCACTGGTCTTGTTATTTACAAAGAAGAGAATATGAAACCAGAGCCAAAAAGCAGAAAAGAAAAGAAGTTAGTTTTATCGATCGCTAAAACCTACTATTTGAGCGAGGAGAATTATTTTAAACTTGGACTAGTTAGGGCTTGTTTGAATTTTCAATTCATTGATAAATACCCGGTATTTACGGCACCATTCCCTGTGAATGATTTGACCCATGTGCTCTTCAGATGCAAAAACCCCATAGGCCACAAAATATTTGTGAGTCCCACCGTGATGTGTGTTAATTATCCACACTGTTCTTTTACTATGCCAGCTAAATGGATGGCATGAGCTAAAAAATGAGGCATATCCAAATTAAGCTCAAGTGGACCATGCCATGAGAAAGAGGACAAGGTATGGTGGACCCTACATTTCTCATCCATGACTAAGACAAAGGATTCATTCGATCGGGTGAAACCGCCGTTATGTGTCACATTGCGTGACTAGAGATGAAGCACTGGAGTCGTCCCATGCCAATTAGACATTTCCTCCATTACTTACTTTCCAGGCAAAGAGGACAAGGTATGGTGGACCCTACATTTCTCTATCCATGAGGACCATGACTACAGAGAAAGGATTCATTGAATCCGGTGGATCCCTGGTTATGTGTCACATTCCATGACCAGAGATGAAGCACTGGAATCGTCCCATGTCGATTAGACATTTCCTCCGTTACTTACTTTCCAGGCAAAGAGGACAAGGTATGATGGACCCTACATTTCTCAATCCATGACTAAAGAGAAAGGGTTCATTGAATCCGGTGGATCCCTCATTATGTGTCACAGTGGAGTCGTCCCATGCCGATTTATTAGTGGATTCATGACTGTGGGGCCAACCATGATGTTTGTGTTTAATATTCATAGTTGTCCATCCATTTTGCCAGATCATTTTATGGCATGAGCCCAAAATGAAGCAGATACAAATCTGAGGTGGACCACACCACAGACAACAGTGGTGATTGAATGCCCACCATTAAAAACTTCTTGAGGGCCACAAAAGTTTTAGATCAAGCAGATGTTTGTTTTTTACTCTGTCCAGGTATATGTGACCTTATCAATAGATTGGATGCCAAATAAACATTAAAACTAGGCCCACCATGTTCTCCATGTGTATCCACTCTGTACATGAGGTGCGGAAACGGATTGGCTCTTGATCTGGTCACCAGCCATATCCCTGGGGACCAAACCGTGGAAACCACCATGATGTATGTGTTTCATCCACGCTATCCATCCATCTGGCTAGCTCATTTCAGGTTAAGATCTAAAAAACGAAGTAGATCCAATACTAGAGTAGGCCACACCACAGGAAACAGTCGGGATAGTGATGCCTATTGTTGAAGCCGAAGCCTTCCCAGGCACCACTATGATGTTGAACAGGTCTGAAAGACAGAGATGAAGAGAAATCACTAATATCAGCTTGAGCCAAAACTTGTGGCCAAGAAGAATTTTTAATGGTGGGCGTTTAATCTCCATTTTTTTCTGTGGTGTGCTCCACTTGATCTTTAAATTTGCTTCATTTTTGGGCTCATACCGTAAAACGAGATGAAAAAATGGATGGACAACGTGGATGAAACACATACATAATAGTGGGCTCCACGGAGCTTTGTCACCATGGATGTGGCTGGTGATCATGACACCAGGCAATTCACTTCCCCTTGATACTAGGCCGTGGGGCCAGCTACATAGACAACTTGGGTGGGCCACATCATTTTACAATGCTGTGTGTTGATGCAGAAATCTGGTTCACATTTTTTGCTGAACTGCTGGATCTTTGGATACCTGCGCACAAAGAAGACAAAGAGGACCCTGGCTACAACAAGGGACCCTCTGGTGCCAAAGTCAGGATAGGCTTTTGGGTGAGATTTTACATACCTCTTGGTGTTAACCGGTCCCCTATTTATAGTGTAGAGGGGTCATTATTGGGATTAGAAACGGTTCTCGATCACAGGCGCAATCCCTGCCTATGTTTCTCAACTGTTACGCAGAATTTGTGAGGGTGATAAGTGTTGAAGTGGTCGGCCCTAAAGTCATGCGAGGGACAATCAAGGCTGAGCTGAGCTGAGCCCTCGACCAGTTGGGGTGACCTTCATGGTCGGCTCAAGGTGGACTTCCGAGCTGACCGGTGAGCAGTTCCTTGGCCTGTCTGTGCTTGGGCATGGGGGACGAGTTCATCTCCTCAACAAGATTCGTCATTCTAGATGACCATTCCCCTGATCTCGTAGAACTGGTTGGTCTTCTTGTCGGGTCGGGCCTTTGATTAGCTGGGCAAATTGTACAAATCTGAGCATCCCTCGGGGACCAGACATGCTCGATACGAGCTTGGACACATATGGTGTCGTGGCCTCAACTTAGTAGTTCGGTGCTCGTTTCTCTTCAAATCAATTTAAGATGAGATCATTCAGAAGCTCCTTGATCATGATTAGTCTTAATTCTACCTTTCAACCTCAGGCCAGGAAGCACATGTTCATGACTCCGAGCTGACCTCATAAGCGGCCAGACTATTCCATTGATCCTATTGGTTGGACATCACAGGAAGGAATGGGATTAGGTGGAATGGAATTGCATTTGGTCGCATGTGGAATTTCTTGTGAATTTTGAAATCCACTACATCTCTGAGCCTGAGCCCTACATTGATGCATATGTTTTATTCCTATGGTCCATCCATATACATCCTTTACATATGACATGTGAGCTGTATACATGTGCAAGTGACCGACATTAATTGTAAATCTAGTCCGTTGATTGCAGTTCTATGGTCCATCAAACAGAAGTTTTTCTTAATCTGGTGTTTTTGCCTAAGGAAGAATTTGATCCCAAACATGAGAATTGGATAGTCAAAATACCATGATATTTACATAAATGCAATTATGGTGGAATAATGGTGTTAATCCCATCTAATGCAATTCCACACCATTTAATCCTGCGGACCAAACATGACTCAAACAACCAGCCATATCCAGCGTCATGAGACAATCAGCAGGCATCAGCCATCCACAAAGCCTCTGAAATCAACGGAAAAACAACAGCCTAAGGTCCTGTTTGTTAAATCTGAAATCTGAAGTCCGAATATGAATTCGGACAACTAATAGTAAATGTAGAATAACTTGTTTGTTAACAAATGTTTGAAATGTTTGAAATATATTAATTTGACACATTTACCTATATGAAGCAATTGTAATTGAATCCCTACCTTTAAAAACTCCATGACTTCACTAAAATGTTTATTTGTCATCTAACCTATTAAAAAGGTCACAAACAGCTAGATGAAGAGATGACAAATATCAACATGATCCAAAGTTTTTTTGGCCCAAAAGAATTTTTAAATGGTCAATCACCACTGTTTCTTATAAAAAGGTCTATCTAAGATTCAAAGCTAATTTATTTTTTGGATCTTGCCCTAAAATAAGCTTTCCATATAGATGGATGGATGGTATGGATTATGGCCTAATTTATTTTTCAGCGCTAACTAACAGGCCCTAAGTACCTCCACCAGAAAAAAAATAATAATAATAATAAATAACACCCAGGAAGCATTCCCCCTCAACAAAGGAGGGAAGGCCAATCCGCAGGCAACATAGAAACCTCCGCACAACTGACAGCACCCACCACATATCAGTAGCCACGCGACAGCAAAATATAGTCCACTGAGCAGGAATCAGCCACACAACAACCATCCACCATAGCAAAATTTCTCCTTAATTCTCTTCATTTTTCAATATTCTCCATCCCAACTCTTGTATTTTACATCATTGTAGAAGCTGTGAAACTAAAAATACTTTCTGACTCTGGAAGTTCTGATCAATTCGCATTTGTCATGTAGACAGAGCGTATGGGCATATCATCTATCTACTTTTGCAGAACGTCATCACCAGACTGGATGGTTCATTGTTTCTAACTAACCAGATATTCGATGTTCTGCCACCCAGTAAGACGAAAATTACCTCTGGCTAGCTTCCAATATGACAATACAAGTATGGAATTTTTTGATGAAAAATTTCATGTTGTTCCTCAGAAATCATGTAAAATTTGAGCCTTTTTTCTTAGGATTTGTAATTCCATTAAATATAAGCTCCTGATTTATGCTCAACTTCTATATGATCTCAATTCCTTATTCATTTGCATTTGACATGTTCTTACATTTCTGCTAGCTTAAAACATATATAACATAGAAAACTAGCCTAACATGAAATCAGGCAAGATTCTAACTGCAACAATGTGATGCAGGTGCACATGAGAAAGTAACAAACACATTAGATCATATCACTAAATGAATATGCAGTGACCAGAGGTGGGACGCCTACGTCGAATGTCCCTTCTAACATTTGTCTCACCCTCTTCATGGATGGTCTAAGACCTGGGTCAGGGTTCACACACCACAATCCCACCATGGCCATCCTTTCAAATTTTTCCAAGTCACTCAAGACCTCTTCCTCCTGCTCCACCAACCTTGGCAGTTCTCCAGCTTTCATACAGCTTATGACCCAGTCTGTTATATATAAATCTGCATCCTCAGACTCTTCTTCGACCCTGTCCAGATCGATGTGCCTCCTGCAGCAAATGATCTCGAGCAACATGACACCAAAGCTATAAACATCCACCTTCATTGTTACGGGCGAATTCTTGAGCCACTCAGGTGCCATGTACCCCATTGTCCCTCTGACATTGGTGCTGGTCCGAGTTTGATCTTTCTTCAGAAGTTTTGCCAAGCCGAAATCTGCAATCTTGGCGGTGCAATTTGTGTCGAGCAGCACGTTCTGCGGTTTTATATCGCAGTGGATGATCTGGGTCTCACACTCCTCGTGCAAGTATGACAGGCCTCTAGTGATCCCAAGAGCTATTTCGGCCCTTTCACTCCAGCTGGGCTTATTGTCCCTTCTGAAAAGGAAATCAGATAGAGAGCCACCCTTCATCAACTCATAAACCAAAAGTCTGTGACTATTCTCATCGCAGAACCCCAGAAGTCGAACCAGATTCTTGTGATGGGTCCGACCAATTACCCTCAGCTCGGTCTTGAACTCTTTCTCGCCCTCTTCTATCACCTTCTCTAGCTGCTTCACGGCTACCTCTATCTGTTCGCCCTCTGACTGTAGGATACCACTGTAAACGGTTCCAAAAGCTCCACGGCCGAGCTTTCTTGTGAACCCGTCTGTCGCTTCTTTCAATTCCTTGTATGTATATGCTCGCAGGTTTATTTCACTGGAAGTGGGTTCCCTTGTCTTGGGACTGCGAGAAACATAAAAGTAGAGGGCGAGCACTGCAAACAATACCGCCAGAATATTGCTCGGTACAAGCCCACCTACAAGACACCTCAACTTCCTTCTTTCATCGTTGGGTAAAGCTGTAACATTACTGGTCGCGACTTTTATGAAACTGATTCGTCTGTTGGCATTAGATCCCACTTTACCATTCTGCAGAGCTTCTCTCTTCTTCGTACATGTCCCATTTTGCAGGACTGCAGCAATGCAGAAACAGTCATCCATGACGGCCTTTTTGCAGCTCTCTTCGTCTGAGGGTGTTATTTGGGCAAGATTTTCATCCCCACTATTAGAGAAATCAACATCGTTTATCTGAAATACCGTCGTCGTTTTCACTTCGCAACTCGGCTGCAGGTAGCATCCTTTCCACGGGCGATTCGAATCTAATAGAGTGTACCCTTCGATGCATCGACAGCTCGGTTCATTGTCATCCAAAACGCAGTAGCCATTCTCGCCACAAAGAGCTGTTGGATTGCAAGGATTACTAACCGCAGTCCACACCACTAACCATGTCCCATTAACTTTCCGGTAAGCATATTGCTTGAAATTACCCTTGTCATCGATCATAGCCCTATGGTAGTATTCTCCAATAGGTTTGGGTGGATGTATATTACCCGTTACATTGTAGATGATGTCTGTCTTATTGATGATGTACATGAGTGCGCTGCTCTCATTAAAAATGAAACTCCGGTTTCGTCCTAATTCATTGGCTTCGGTTGTCCACCAGTAACCCCGCTGAGTGGATCGGGCTGCAGACATAACGAGATTCCCGTCCTCTTGCATCTTCAACATATATCTTCCTGTTGAGTAGTTGTAGGTTCCATTGTCATTGGAGAAAAGCTCTTGGTTCATATTTAGAACTTGACCTGGCAATACGGTGTCGGTTGGGGAATCGAAGCTTCGCCATATGACCACAGAACTTGAGTTCCTTAGTTCAAAATTGCCGTTGTCTTGCATGGACGCTGAATTCGCACTGGTCTTGTTGTAGATATGGAAGTCACCATTGCCTTGTGGATCTTTGATAACAAGCCAACCGCTGCGGGTTAGCTCAAGGGTAGATCCTTCTCTGACTGGAGTGTCCCGATTCGCAGACCAAACAAGGGTTTTCTCTGGGATTTCGTGAAACCAAATCCCAACGAGGTAGCGGTCTCCAAGAACAGGATAGAACCCAAATGCGAAGTCACCAGAAGGAGAGAGCCATGAGGCCGAAGTGTTTCCAGCAGAGAGGATGGAGCCCAAGGTTATGTTTGTTGCTTGAGTTTGAGCAACAGAGAAATGAAAAGAAGAAGAAAGTAGTTGGAGTAGGAAGCAAAGGAGTATGATAATAGCCATTGATCACAGCAGCGTAAGAAAGAAGCTCAATGGAAGAAAGTGTCACTCTTCTTGCTAATATTTAAGGAAATGGGAATTGTTTTAGACGGTAAGTATGCTGTTTACCAAAGATAATTATCAATATATTGATTAAGTAGAAACCAAGATACACTATTATGGCATAAGTAACTTATTAAGGAGGTGTTTAGAGCTTAGGATTAGATGGGTTTAAGTGGGATGGAATTACCAAAATGTAATGATCACACTGTGCCAGGATTGTCCTCTGATCCATGGCTTGGAGGCCATCCCACTTCATGTTTGGGAAACGGATTGGCTACTCATCTTGCCACTACTCCTCGGTGCTCTGTAGGCCCTACTAGGATGTATGTGTTTCATCCATGCCATCCACCTATTCTTCCATGTCATTTTCTTGTATGAGCCCATAAATGAGTTTGATCCAAATCTCAAGTGGACCGTACGATTGGCCCTAGGAGGTTTTTAATGGTGTAATTCAATCACTACCGTTTTCTCATGATGTGGTCCACCTGAGATTTATATCTGCCTCATTTTGGAGATCAAGCCCAAAAATTATATTTCAAAATGGATAGACGGCATGGATAAAACACAAACATCATGGTGGGACCCACATAACCTTGACCATTAGCTACATAAAACCCAAAGTAGGATTGTCCCGCTGATTCCAAGAAAGGGCTTCACAACCCATACCTCACGTGAATCTAAATAGACGTCGCAATGATTCAATGGATCTTATCTGCTCCCACCAAATTTCATTTAAACCCATGTGCCAGATGCCCCCTTAGAAAAGTCTGAATGCGGTATAAAGTCCGTGGAGTGGACGCCGGGTTAGTCTGACTATGACACGACTTAGAAAAGTCTCAACTGACATGATATTGGTGTTACCGTTTCATCGAGGTCTTTGTGACCTTACAACAGGTTAGATGACAAATAAAAATTCCAGTGGCCCCAAGATGTTTTTGATGGTGGGTATATAATCACCATTATTTCCTGTAGGATTGTCCCACTGATTCCAAGAAAGGGCTTCACAATTCATACCTCACGTGAATCTAAATAGATGTTGCAATGATTCATGGGATCTTATCTACCCTTTAAACCCACAACGCCAAATGCCCCCTTAGAAAAGTCTGAATGTGGTATAAAATCCGTGGGGTGCACGCCAGGTTAGTCTGACTACAACACGACTTGGAAAAGTCTCAACTGAAACAATATTGGTGTTGCCCTTTCATCTAGGTCTTTGTGACCTTATCAACAGGTTAGATGACAAATAAAAATTCCAGTGGCCCCAAGATGTTTTTGATGGTGGGTATTCAATCACCATTATTTCCTGTATGATTGTCCCGCTGATTCCAGGAAAGGGCTTAACAACCCAAACCTCACGTGAATCTAAATAGACGTTGCAATGATTCATGGGATCTTATCTACTCCTACCAAATTCCAGTTAAACCCATGCACCAAATGCCCCATTAGAAAAGTCTGAATGCAGTATAAAATCCATGGAGTGCACGTCGAGTTAGTCTGGCTGTGACACGACTTAGAAAAGTCTCAACTGACACGATATTGGGGTTGCCCTTTCATCTAGGTCTTTGTGACCTTATCAACAGGTTAGATGACAAATAAAAATTTCAGTGGCCCCAAGATGTTTTTGATGGTGGGTATTCAATCACCATTATTTCCTGTAGTGTGGTCCACGTAAGATTTGGACCCGCTTCATTTTTGGGTGCATTCCTTAAAATGAGCTGTCAAAACGGATAGACAACATGGATGTTATGAACACACGTTACAGTAGAAGCGGGCTCCACAGTCATGGATTCACTATTGGTTCCGGTGCCCAAGCAGCTTCAAGGAAGGTGGGTTCCGAAGACTTAGAACAGTCCTCCAACGAGTGGGGACATTAGGGGTTGTTTGGAAAATGTGGAGAAATAAATAGATTTTCTAAGATAGATATTTAAGCCGCATCCAAAGAAAGTGGGACTCTGACACGGCTTAGAAAAGTCCTCTAGGAGTGAGGCCATTAGGAGTTGTTTGAAAACTGTGGAGAAATAAATAAATTTACCGAGAAAAGTTTATATTTTTGCACCATCTTTAAATTAGTTTAGCAACCTTTAGAAAATTTCCTTACCACCCTTCCCATTGTTTCAATTTGAATGTAATCTATCGTGAAAGTTGGATGCCCCATTATGGAAGATGTATGTGTAGATACATCACCTATATGAGATGACCAATTGTACTAAAATTTAGATGTTGTATAAAAGTTGGTATGGGACACCGTGGTCGAGCGTCGGCCTACGCTGGGGTGACGAAACTCCCCATAGTGTCCAGTGAACAAACCAAACTTGTAAGCCGAATACGGTGATATGAGACACTGTATTCGAGCTGTCGGCCTACGATTAGGTGACGAGCCTCTCGTAGTGACCTCGAGTATACATAGGGACTACGTTTAGATGACGAGCCTTTCTGTAGCGACCAGGAACTGCGCTGAGGTGATAATTCTCTCCGTAGCGACCAAGAACTGCCATCGTATATGATTAACTAGGATTGAGAACCCTAAATGGATCACTGTTTGGGTCAATGATATAAAGGGAGGTACCTTAGCTTCCCAACCTGCTGTATGAATAAGACTAATTAAGAACTTGGCTAATCACAATCATGCACCGCATTGCATGTGCCTTTGGCGTAGGAGTTGAGCACAGTGGAAGGGATGCATGCCGCGATCGTGAGATGATGTCACAGAGGTAGTGTAGGTGAGGGTATGCATCATTAATATATATCATCCTTGCATTAACTAGAGTACCTAGGAATGCCTGTTGTATTGCTTTATCATTACTGCTTGACTGAATTGATAATATATTAACCTTTGCCTTATAGCTCCACTAAGTTGATCACTCACTCCCACTCTGGGATGGTGTTTTAAAACACCAACTAGACTCTGTTGTAGTTTTAGGTGATGATGAGGCTTATGAGATGGAGCCCGTCTTCTATGATAACGGGGAGTTCTCTTACATGCAACTCTTTGGCGGGTCTATGTAGACCTGGAGTTACGCATCGGGGCTACAGGGATATGGATAGATAACATTACACTTCATCATTTTGTATATTTTGGAATTATACATGTAACTATTTAACCTGGTATCATGTTCATACTCTGGGGACTTACAATCACTTATATATTTTGTATACTTATCACAGTCTTCCGCTTGCATAATATAACTGTCTCTGGAGTATGATATGCTGATTTGGTATAATCCTACTCATGTTTAATGCACTAATACGAACAACATTTAATCATCATTATCTATGTTGCATACGTGATGCGTTGGAACTCGGGAGTTGAACTTCTACTCGACCCCCGATTTTCAGGGCGTTACAACATCTTTGCTGATTCTGAATAATCAGATCTAATCTAAGAGAGATCCGCCCGAGATCTTCTCCAAAGATCTCGGAGGATATTCACGACTTGCTTGGGATCCCGAGATCTTCGCCAAGGATCTTGGCAGATTCCCCCACGCGCTGGGATCCGAATTCCTCTACAGTACGTCCCTACTAAATAGGGAGATCTCCTCTATGCCACCGCCTCTCCACACCTATAAATGGGAGTGCCCCCTCTGATGAAAGGTACGTAGAATCTCTCACCCAAAATCTCTCGATACTACTAGACCTAGATTCCTAGCCTGACTTTAGTATCAGTGGGTCCCCTACTCTTGCTAAGGTTCCTTTTGTCTTCTTCCTGTGCAGGTACTCGAAGGTCTAAAAAGGGTGGACCGGATTTTTGCATCAACAGTTTAGCGCTGTCTGTGAGAATCGATAATCGAATAATCCATCAAAGTTAAACGATGGAGAAAGGGAAAAGGAAGACAACCCCCTCCATCGTTATTCTCAATCTCGCGCCACCAAAATAGTCTGTTAGCTATCAGGACTGTCTTCCTAGCTTTAGGTTGACTCTGCACCCGTGAGGCCGATGCAGCTATCTAGGAAACGGGGAGTACGACTTATTTCCCTCGGACAACAAGTTGAAGGTGGAGATTGTTGTGCAGATGCCTTGCATTTCATAAGGCACGGTCAACCATGAGAATCCATGGTCGACCGTAACTCATTGTGATGTTCACGGCTGACTGTAGAATTTCACTGTTGACTGTGACTTGTTGTGATGTTCGTGGTGAACCGCGGGTTTCGATCATTGGGTATCGCAATTTTAGGCGAAACAAGGTATTTAAATTTGATTTTTTTTTATTAAGGTTTTAATTCCAAATGACTATTTTCTTTTAAGAAATTTAAGAGTTTTCTAGAGGTGTGCATATCAAGGGGAGATCAGGTACATTTGTAATTGAAGAAGGCAAGTCTGAACAACTCTATAGTTTTGATTGGAGTAGATTTCTGTTGCTTTGTATCATGTTTTTTCGCAAGGGTTTTCCATATAAAATATCATATGTTTGTGAATTATTTGCTATTGAATTAATTACCTTGTATTAGTTTATTGTTCTATCTTCATTTATTGTACTTCCGCAAAGCGTATGGATCGATAATGTTAAATCCGAATTTCTAATACTTAAGATTTGATTTGGATTTATTATTGACTCAGGCTTACATCACTGTAGCATGAAATAGAGCGGGTTCACTCACAGCACATGGCTCGTCCCCCGAGTGTTACCTAGCTAAGACTAGAAAGCATTGATTTAGTTAGAAGTTAAAACATTCTTGTAAAAATCTTCACTTCTCTAATTTTCAATAATGAAATTGCCCCTGAATATTCAAACAGGTGAAACAGTAATAATCACCCACTTCCAAGGTATCTAGTGATGCAGACTGAGGAGGGTGGGGACAACGGAGTTAATTTGATTCTGACACGATTTAGAAAAGTCCTTGGATAAGTGGTAGGGCGGATGCTGATTGCGTCCTGACACTGCCTACCGGACGTGCTATGTAGGCCCACCATGATGTACGTGTTTTATCCGCACCCTCCATCCATTTTGGATCATTATTTTAAGTTTAAGCCCAATAATGAGGTAAATCCAAATCTCAGTTGGACCAAACCATAGGAAAACAGTGGTAATTGAATGCCCACCGTAAAAAACATACTAGGACCCACTGTAATGTTTATTTTCCATCCAACCTGTTGATCAGGTCACATGCACCTGGACGAGGGAAAAACAGAAATATCAGAACGAAACTTTTGTGCCCACAAGAAGTTTTTAATCGTGGTCTTTCAATCACCTCTGTTTTCTGTGGTGTGGTCCACCTGAGATTTAGATCGACCTCATCTCGGGGCTTATTCCATGAACTGACCTGGAAAAATGGATGGACCGCGTGGATAAAAGATGTACACCATGATGGAGCCCACAGAGCATAGAGAATCGCTACTGGCAGCGTCAGCACGCGATCGATATACGGGATGGCCGCCGGGTTAGTCTGACTATGACATGATTTAGAAATGTCCAAATGCAATCGACATACGTCAAGGGCCGCCAGGTTAGCCTGACTATGACATGACCTAGAAAAGTCCAAGTTATTGATTCTTACTAGACATAGGGATCCACCGAGGTCTCTGACTGTGGGGCCTACCGAGATATCTGTGCCTTTCATTGACGCCGTCCATCCATTTTGACGGATCATTTCAGGCCATCATCCAATAAAATTAGCAGATCCAAATCTCAGGTTGACCATACCACCAGATTAAGTGGTGATTAACCATTAAAAACTTCTATTAAAAACTTCTTGTGGGGCAGAGAAGTTTTGGATGAAGCTGATATTGGTGTGGCCCTCCAGGTCTTTGTGACCTTACCAACAGGTTGGAAGGAAAATAAACATTCCAGTGCCTTCCATGGATGCCGTCCATCCATTTTACATACTATTTTAGGACATCATCCAAATAAAATAAGCAGATCCAAATCTTAGGTTGACCATACCACAGGATTAAGTGGTGATTAACCATTAAAAACTTCTCGTGGGCCAGAGAAGTTTTGGATCAAGCTGATATTGGTGTGGGCCGTGTGGCCCTCCAGGTCTTTGTGACCTTGTCAACAGGTTGAGTGGAAAATAAACATTCCAGTGGCCCCCAAGATGTTTTTAATGGTGGATATTCAACCACCGTTATTTCCTGTGTAGTCCACTTGAGATTTGGACTGCTTTATTTTTTTGGGATCGTCCCTTAAAATGAGCTGTCAAAACAGATAGACAACACGGATGTTAGGAACATGAACATGCATTACAGTGGGCTCCACAGTCAATGATCCACCAATGGATCCTGTGCCCAAGCGGCTTCCAAGGAAGGTGGGTTCCGTCTCTGACACGACTTAGAAAAGTCCTCCCAAGAGTAGGGCCATTGGGGGTTGTTAGAAAATGTGGAGAAATAAATAGTTTTATTGAAAAAAAATTAGATATTTAAGCCGCAACAAAGGATGCACCATCATGGAAAATGTATGTGTAGACACATCACCCTCTATGAGATGACCAATTGTACTAAGATTTTGACCATGTATAAACTATAAATTTTCCTCAAAACCAAGTTTAAATTCAAACTCGAAACTAAACCTAAAATACAGAGAAAAATTCTATAATAACTCGTTTAACCCAAACTCAAAGCTGCACTAAAAAAACACTCTACTTGCTATTCAGTCTTCTCAAGGTGACAAAATAGATTAGCATTAGATTGCCCATCAAATTATAAATTATCTTAAATTATCTTTACTACGAGCCCAATATCACTCAAATCCGATGAATATCAAAAGAGATGAACTAATTTACCGAAGCGGGCAACACAGCTTTTGTATCAAGTTGATATTTGTGTTTTCCTTTCATTCCGGTCTGTGTGACCTTATCAATAGATTAGAGGGCAAACAAACATTAAGGTAGGCCCACCATGTTGTCTGTGTGGATCCACTCTATCCATGAGATGCGCTCCTTTTTTATTTTTATTTTTATTTACTTATTTATTTTTTTAACACACGCACACACACCCCAAACACTCACGCTAGTGGAATTTCACCACCTATGGATACTCGAACCCTTGACCTAGTGTTGAAACTCCCGAGAGTCTACCACCCGAGCAAGAGTAATGATCCATGAGGTGCGCTCCTTGATGCTGTGCCCTGTGGCGAGCGAAAAGTCAGTTAGAAAGAAGAGGACTCGGATGGGACACACCAGGGAACAATGGGATGGGACATCCACCATTGGTCTGGGCCTGGGACCATCGCGGTGTGTATCCTTCATCTGTTGGAGACATGCACATGATGATGGCCCACATGTATGCACATGTGCGCGGCTTCCACCCTCAACACATTCGAAAGATGAGAAGGTAAGTCAAGAGAGATCTACACCGTTCGGCGTGTGGACAGCCAATCATGACTGTACATCTTCAAGTTCGTGTAAGCAGGTGAGGGAGATACGATGGATCAACTATCAACCTTATGAGAGAGGTAACTATGTATCTCATCCAGTTTTGAATGCTCTCCATTTAATTTTGGTGATTTGCATGTGTTTCCGATCGGATCTAGCACATTCTGCAAAATCGCAAGTGTAGACCGCACGCTTGGGAGCATTTGATTAGATCATCCAATCTAGGCTATCCGTTTTGGAAAGTATTCAAGCGAGCATCCAATTGGGACCGTCCATTTTTCTCCGGACTTGATGCGTTTGCATCTACCAGAAACGTCTTAAGACCGGATACGTTCATACATAGCCACTCTATTTTTTATTTTTATTTTTTTTCCCCTCATGGACATCTATATGCATGCAATCAAGACAGTCTATATGCGCTTGATTCTGTGAACTGGACTGACCATGCGTTGGATGACGGTGCGTGATCGCGCAATCATATTTGTAACAAAACCGCAATTAATTGTGCAATTTGGACGGTCGATATATCTGGACGGCTGGGCTTGATCATTTAATCTAGAGAGCTATGGGCATGGTTGTTAGATCAAGACATCCATAAGTTGGCTGCCTATGTGCGACTACTCAACCAAGACCATTCACATGATGGATGCTTGAAATGGATCGGAAAATCTGACCGTCCGCAAGCTATGGATGTCTGTACACTATCATGTGATCTGGATCATCCATGTACTTGATGTCTGTTTATGGTTAAGCGATGCAGACCGCCCACAAGTGCTGGACTTTCGATGAGTGAGTGTACAACTGTAGATAGGTGTACCTTGGCATCTAATCTGGACGCATCAAGGATGGGGCGCTACATCTGGACCGTCATTATGAGCAACCCATGTAAGCTTATCAGATATTGAGGTGGGTGGAATTGCGTAACAGGATTCATGTGGCCAGGCCCAACTAATTGGGATAAGGTTCAGATGACGACATCACAATGACATTTACATGGGTGGAACTCCGAATCATCTGGCTGGCCGAACAGAGCCGGTTCCTTTCCTTTTTTTATTTTACACACCACATGGGCACTCTTAACCCATAGACTGCGATGTTGAAAGTCACACGGTCTACCACTGAGCCATGAGTAGGGACCCAGAGGCCGGTTCCTCTCCCACGTGTAGATTGAGCTTATTTTACCAAGCCGTGCACAGGTGCGCCCCCCCTCAATTTTTTCATTGGAACCCAAAAATGTGGCTGATCCAAATGGTTCCTACTCACAATCTGGAAGGTTTTAATGGTGGACGTCCCATCACAATTGTTACATGTGGGACCCAACTATATTTTGATTTAAGTCTTGATTTTTGTGATACGGGTGCATTTGAAGAGGCGTGTACCAATGGTGTCATTCACAATGCCAAAGGCCATTGTACGTTTGCTCATTTTATTTTCTTTTGTTTTGCTTGCTTAGCCAATGTCCGGGTTTGGAATGCTTCAACATGGTCTGACCGGTGGTTGGATGCAACAGCCAATGAAAATGGCTTGACATCCAGTCCGTTCTTAAAAACATTCCCCAACGCACCTCTACAAGCCAACTATCATGTCATGTCAGCCTGGCATGTGGGAAGGACACTCTACCCGTTTATCCACCACGGTGCAGATCATCTGTCCAAATGATCAGGCTGGTCAGCTATAAGGTACTAACACAGTAGGCATGCAAGGGCTGGTATGTCCTATATGTGCCAGGTTCGGACCTGTCCTTGTGAAGAGGCTAGTTTAGAGGGGTGCATGTGGGGCTAGCAAATTTCTCACCTCCCCTCGGCGGACCTTTACATGCAGCACATGTATCAACCTGGCAAGCACTTGAGACATCTGAGTGGCATGAATGGACGATCAGACGGCACAAATTCAACGTGCACATGTGGACTGCCTGATGAGTGGATTGTACTGATTTTCACACCTGTACAAAGTGAGTGGTCAGGTTTCCTACATGCTTGCCAGGTTGGCACATCTTCCAGGCATGAAGGTGTCTGTGGAGCTAGCAAACCTCCATAAATTCAATACTTATGGGAGTTGATTCTCAACCCAAGTGGTTTTCCAACAAATAATCAGAATGTACATCACCTGTGGACATCGTTGCGTGTGCTGTAATTTACGGAAAGAGGAAACTCAAAACTAGTATCATTTGGAGAAGCTCTCAACTGTTTTGGTTCTTCGTAAGACCGAATGTGTCCTCAACGCCGCTGGTCACCTTCTTCCGTCTCTCAGCAATCATATCTGAATATGCCTGTATACATGGAAAATGCTGACCTTACTACATATTTGATAAATACAATCTTTGCATGTCCCTTGTAATTCCAATGTATGTACTCTCCATGAAAAGAAAATTCGAAACACTAAGGGTATGCTTCGGATATGGCAGTTGTCAAGGTCGATGTGATGTACCACCATCAAATCATGGTTCAGACTGGGATTAGGACACCCACTCTTATCTGAACCTTGTTTGGGGTGGAAAAGCAGGAAAACACTAAGGGTCTGTTTGGCCGGGCCCATCCCATGGGATTGGATTGTATTAGGGTGGATGGCAAGTAATGATGGCTGTGTCAGTGGATTGCTGGTAATCCCATGGGATTGCTATATCCAGGGAATTCACCACCGAGTATGTTTGGCTCGCCTGGCCAATCCCGGGATTGCTCCGTCTAGCCAAACATGTCCCAAGCAAAGATTAAGAGGGATTGGGTGGATTTCAAGCTAATGATGGTGATGTCAGTGGATTGCTGGGATTGCTATATCCAACTTCTGCCTGTTTGGCACGCCCAGCCAAATCCCGGGATTGCTCCTTCCAATCCATCCTAATACAACCTAATCCCATCCACCCTGCCCGGCCAAACAGGCCCTAAGGGCCCGTTTGGCCGGGTGGATTGAAAGGGATTGAATGGTATTAAGGTGGGTGACATGGATTTCTAGGTAATGATGGTGTTGTCAGTGGATTGTCTTGAGATACATGGGATTGCTATATCCAGTCTGTTTGGCACGCCCGGCCAATCCCGTGATTAAACCTTCCCATCCCTTCCAATCCCTCGAGCCAAACACGTCTCAGGCAAATTTGAATGGATTATGGTGGATTGGATGGGATTTAAAGGTAATGATGGTGTTGTCAGTGGTTTGTCTTAAGATTCATGGGATTGGGATCAGATCACCGACTCTGTTTGGCACGCCCGGCCAATCCCGGGATTTAACTTCCAATCCCTTCCAATACCATCCAGTCCCTTCCAATCCGACCTGCCAAACGGGCCCTAATCTGCTGGAAGGAGGAAGATACATGTATGACTGGCCCAATCGGTTTTCCAGCCTGATTTTTGCGACAGCTGATGCAGACCTCGGACGTTCCAAGGATGTTTTACCTTGGCGCTCGTGACCATGTGTAAAGGTGCCACTGGGACTTAGCAAAGCTCGTGTCTTTTTCTTTCTTTTTTTCTTTCTTTCTTTCTTTTTTTTGGATAACATCTCTTGAAGAAGCCGAGTTGTTGTTACAAAGGTGTTAGATGTGCTTTGTCATATATTGTAAGAGCCAGAATATCTGCACCCTATTACATTTGGAGTTTATTGTTGTGGGCAGTTTCACATATTATGGGATCTTGTATATACTCTTACCATTGTTCTTTTGACGATTTAGTTGAGCTGAATCCCAGCCAATAGGCAAATTGAAGTGATTAGAGCCAATATAAGCAGGCTCCTCATCAAAGCCAAAGCTGATGAATCAACAGCGATGCATCCAGGCCACATCACTTGAGTGAACCAAAGGAGTCCCAAAGTGGGCCCCACTTGGTCACATAAGTGAAAATATTGGCCCTACATGTCAGCTGGATGAACCTTGGGTCCAAAAGTCCAAACAGCTATCATATTATATCATATTATTTCTCTATAGACGTGTAACAAGAGTCAAGGATGAACTGTTGCACATACACCTACCATACAGCATACCAAGGCCATACAGATGTATACAATTCTGCGCATGGTGCACATGGAGGTGTATTTTAAGCAAGGTGTTCCATAACGGTAATGGTGGCTGTAACAGCCACTGCCGTATGGGCTGTTACAACGGTTACAGACTTTTTAAAAAATAATAATAATAATAAAAATTACGGTATGGGCTGTTACAGACTTTTTTTAAAAAAAAATAAAAAAAAAATTGAAAAATGTGATTTTTGGTGGGTACTCGAACCCTTACCCGGTGTTGAGACTGTTATAAGATAAAAATTTGTTTTCTGCAGCAGATTGTTACGCAACTTTTTTTCTGCAGCAGCTGTTAAGCCCATTACGGCCCCGTAACGCGTAATGGTCATTACAGCCATTACGTAACCGTTTTCGTATACCATGATTTTAAGTCAGAGGTCCTAGTTTCAGTTTGAACTCTATTTTATTAGTTTCTTCTATGATACAAACATTTTAGTTGCAGAATTTTCATTATTTGTTTGGTTTCAAACTCTTTTGCCGATGATCTCTTTAGAGACTTTAGGAAATGTCTCTGTCTGGATCAAGATGGTTTTAGTATCACTTTTCTCATTACTCTGTGACTAATTGGATTCATCCCCTGGCTTTATGAGTATTGAATAACAATTACGTACTCATAGTCATAGCTATATAAAAGGCCATACATATGAACAAAAGAATATAGATTGATGATTATTTTGGATAAAAAGACTTATAAAAGTATTCCTGAGATGGGTTTCTATTCTAGCAGACTGATGCCCTAGAAAACCACTTAGTAGTGATTCCGAAATCTATCTTCTTAATTGCAGTTTATGTTTATTGTTGCTATAGTTGATAGGAGCTAGAGCTACACTTTGATTCTAGACTCGAATTCGATCATAGGAGGTATGTATTTAAATTGTGATGCTTATGGTTTTAATTTGGCCCTAAATGAATCAAGAGGAGATACTACCATGCGTCCAGACCCCAAATCATTCTGTTTTTAGCTAGTTTTGCCTGGACCATTGCCATCTAGTGTACATCACAATCTTTCAAAAAAAAAAAAAAAACCATCCAGTGTACATCACAGCATGCCATGAGGTTACTGAGAACATTGATTTGAATAATTGCTAATATGGAGATCATCAATGGAGTTTTAGCTAGTGCTGAAGGCTAGATTGCTAAGTCGATTCTGCAACGGCTGTTCTGTTTCCTGGAATTTTGTTAAACACGTGTTTGGGTCATGAATGCCATGCATCATGTAGATGAGCTGGCCCAAACAAGCCACAGTTACCCTGAATGCCGATACTGACAATATTTGATTTTCTTGAAACTCTCCAATGTTTTTGTAGCCACTTGATGAGTTGAATAGGTTGATTTTTTGGGCCAATTCATCTAAACTGTGGATCCCACCCGATACACTTCTAGGATATGTCCCAGACACGTGCTAGGTTAGCACAGGAAGCCATATGGATGAGAGATTTGAGAACCACAAAAGGCATAGAAAGGTTGCCAACTATATGAACATATGAAAATGGAAGAATATCCATGTGTGAGAATTTCTAACCTTGGGGTAAGCATACAAAAAAATATACCACCATGTGCAAATCAGAGAGAGGACAACTGTGGTGACTATGACTGAGTGCAAGATTGCCCAGCTACAAGCAATCACCATTACTCCAGTAAGTGATATTGTCCATGGCTGACACCTGGCGAGAAAATGGAACTGTGGAGGTTAGATGAAAACAGCTTGCAATACAAAAGTCTCACATTATTACGACTGGTAAATTACAACCCATAGCAGGTGGGTCTAACGTGCAACCCACCTACAACCCCAATGCATTGCATGTGCCAAGCTCTGCATGAGATGGGTCCTACAATGAAGATCACCTGGCACAACAAACAGGTCGGTCAAATTATAAGTGAGCCACATGTGTATGTGGAATCAGACTCGAGGCAGGTATGATTTAAACGTGGTGGCCTGATTGATGAGTTAGCCAGCCTTCTTTTTTTGCACCAGGGGATCTTCAAGGTCATCCATGGGCAATTCGGATGTCCCACACAAGTGACACATTGGCATGTGAACTCAATTGCATGTCAAAATCATAAGCAAGGGTTGTAGCTGATTAAAAGGAAAACCAGAAAAGTAAAGTAAATAGGAAGCTTGAGAAGAGAAGAGTCTTCTTTTAACGGTGGCAATACTTTACTTGCAACGTCATCATCATCATCATCATCATCATCTAAGCCTTATCCCATCTAACTGGGGTCACTGATTACTGAATGAATCCTTTTCTGCCATTCCACCCTATCAAGGGCCATAACTTCAGACCATATGCAATCAACTCTTCTCTTACTACCTTCACCCACGTCCTTTTGGGCCTTCTCCTTACCCTTTTGGAATCAAAAACTTGTACCAACTCGCTTCCATTGCAATGACTGAACCATCAAAGTCTACTTTCCCCCATATTATTACCTATTGGTGCTACTCCTAAGTTCCCTCGAATGCATTCGTTTCTGCTTCTATCCTTGTCTTGCCACTCATCCATCTCAACATGCTCGTTTCAGCTACTCTCATCCTATGAACATATTTTTCCCTAACTGCCCAACATTCTGTCCCATAAAACATGGCTGGTCTTATAGCTATCCTATAAAATTCACCTTTCTGTTTGAGTGGCACATGATGATCACATAAAACTCTAGAGGCACATCTTCATTTCTTCCACCCTACTTGAATTCCACAACATCCTTCTCCATCTCTCCACTTTCATGAATTATCGACCCAAGATATCAAAAGTGGACATTTTGGGAAACTTCTTGGTCAACAATCTTAACTAATTCGTCGTTCCCACTCCTATTGTTATTAAAATTCCACTCCATATACTCTGTTTAGTCCAACTAATTTTATATCCTTTAGATTCTAAAGCACCTCTCTGTAAATCTAGCTTTGTGTTTATGCACTCCCTCGTCTTGTCAATCGAAAACTATGTCATCTGCAAACAAGATACATTTTACTTAAAAGGAAGAAAAAGATAAAGCAGCAAACCAACTTACATTTAAGGCCTCGAGACTCACAAATACATCATTTGCCTAACATGGTAAAACAGACCTCGAATGAATGGATGATATCATGATCTTGTAAACAGCTTTGGTTGGTTTCTTAGGAGAGCCCCATACATCTCAACCATTGGATTAAATTGATCAAATCACATGTGCAAGGGGCAGAAAAACAACCACCAAAAGTTCGGAGACCTTCCAATAGTGAACATACGAGCTTCATTGGAATCAGTAACTCCTAAAGGTGCACCATGAAGCATTTGCACGGCACCATTTGCATTCCTAATAGCTGTGGATATTTGATATTATATCCTGCAATTCCAGATTTTTGTTTTATAGCTAACAGGACCTAGTAAGCGAATGAAACATACTTCCTTCTGAATACAAATTGCTCAAAAGAATATGTATTGCTGTTTTGGACTCTCTTGAACTTTTTATGCCTTTTTTCTTTCTTTCTTTCTTTCTTTACATTGTTTGAGGTTAATGCACACTTGGGGTGGGTGCTTTTTGTGGGTTTGGTCTTTCTTATTTTATGTATTCAATTTTATCCCAGATAATCTTCTATGTAGAGAAATGCTCGACTTTAGGCTATTCCATGGCTATCAAAGGGTATTTAAGAATGATGCCATCATCATCGAGCCTTGTCCCAGCTATTTGACGTCAGCTTTCTCATGATTTCTTCGCAAAAAGTTCACAGACTGGCTGCCTACCTGACATCAATCCCCATTTATCCATGCTGAGGACTGGCTAGTGCATCAGTACCAGGTGGAAATAAGAACAAAGACCACACGTTCTCCAAATCTGGAAGAAGTCAGGTTCTCCCAGCTAGAATTGAATTTGATAGATGAACGAAGTTCTAATTAAATATCAACATGGAATCGGCTTTCAAACAGTGATATTCATGGAATACAGAAAATCAGATGCATTTCTTGGTGAAATTCACATCACCCTAATGAATTTTGATACAATATGTTTGATGGGCCTGTTTGGATTGGTTGAAATATAAATTGAGGACATGTCATTTCCATGAAAATGGCATTTCGTTGTTTGTTTTTGTAAATTTTCTGGAAACACCATTTCCATTTCCATCTTATTTCCTAGAAAATTCCCCTTTTTGGTTTCCTTGCCCAGACTTAAGAAATGCCATTTCCGAGAAATGGAGAAAAAAATGTAAGGAAATGACCCTTCTTTTTATAAAGTGCACCATATGGTAGTCACATGTGCCACTGCCTATCTTCTAGTCTCCAACCATGCAACCGTCCATCTTCAAGTACCCTGCATGTACCAATGTGCCACATGTTCAGCATGTGCCACTATCCATCTTAACGTGCCACACATGTGCATTGTGCCATGCGTACAACTGCGGGACAGACTGGCAGACCCGTCGACAGGACGTGGCAAAAAGATGAAAAAGTTTGGGGAGTCATCATTAGCCAAAAATCTCAGAATCTGCAACAGGCTAAATGTTGTAGAACCACGATGACCCGAGGTTGAAGATGAGCAGCTTGGTTTGAATGAACTCCATGTGATCTATGTCCGCAAATTCCAAGTAAGGGCCTCGGTTATGAAAGGAAGGTGTTAGGCACCCTTCCTCGCCCATACGGATGCATGGCCTTTACTTCACATGATTTGGGACTACAAGGATTTTAGAACTCTATTATTATTTTAAATAAATAGATGAATAAAGCACTATATTATCGCTTAAAACAAATAGATAACTAAAGCAAAAAAAAATTAAAAAAATGAAGTAGAAAGTAGAGCAGTATAAAATAAGCAGTAATCCAACCATTGGATCAATCGACAAGATAGAGATGTGAGTGGAGAGGAAAGAATTTTGACACTCCTCTTCGATAGGGAAGATCGGAGCTCTTAAATCTTCAACCCTACAACATAAAAATATCTAATAACAACGACAGAGGGCCTTGATCAAAGATGTGAGTGAAGAAGAACTTCGAATCTCCTCTTTGAGAGAGAAGATGATTGGAGCTCTTAGACCCTCACCCTACTTAAGGACCTTCTCACAAGAGACTTGGGATGACTACTATGGGAAGGACCTAGGGGAGAGGCTTCACACACTCAAGGCTTTCTTGCTAAATGTAAGGCTTGTTGTTGGGACGGCTTGTTGAGAAGGGAGATGGCTATTTATAGTTAGAGGCAATGCCATTCTTGAAATTTTGAAGTGAATGCCAAAATAGAATGTTTTCGTTTGCTATTGGGTGCTCTTGGGCATATGGCACTCTACCATTGGTTAGTTGGGGTGGTTGGCTTGGTAATTTAGGTGAAGTTTAAGGGTGGAAGTGTAATTTAAAATAATAATAATAATAATAATAATAATGGATTTTGGGGGGGGGGGGGTTTGGGAAGAGACTACAAAAAGGTGTGATTAGGGGTGCACATTTTTTTTTTTAATCTAAAATTGTAAGATTTTTTGTAGGGGCCCAAGACCAATCTAAACCTTGGATCTAAACATGATTGATCCCAACTTAAACAAAAAAAAAAAAAAAAAACACCTATCTCTTTCTCATTCTCTCACCGTCTCCCTCTCTCTCGCTGTCTCTCACCCTGCAACTACGTGCGGCTCTCTCTCTCTCTCTCTCTCTCGTCGTTTGGTTGCCGACTGCCTCTCTCTCTCTCTCACTATCTCCCTCTCTCTCGTGCGTGTAGTCGCCCAGGCCCCTCTCTCTCTCTCTCACTCTCTCTCTCTCACCTCTCTCTCGTGCGTGTACCTCTCTCTCTCTCGTCGACTACAAAAAGGTGTGATAGGTAGGTTGATGATAGAAGAAAATGAAAATTGGAAAAACAATGTCATAAGGGTGTCATATCGAAAGTAGAGATCTGAGTTGTCATCCATCTTCTCCCTCTTTTTTTTTTCTTTTTTTTTGACCAAAAATCCATTTTTTCAATCTTTTTGATTTGATCCCATTGATTTTCGGGAAAATTTCAACCAAGAAAGAAGCCCCGGGAAAAGAAATCAACCTCCGATTGCGGGGAGCAAGTGGACACCTAGTAGTGGCGAAAAAAATCTAGGAAATTTACTCTCGTTTGCACCCTAGGTGTGATATAGGTTGATGATTTTGGAAAAACAATGTCAAAGGTCATACTACTGATTTTTGTGAGTGGAAATCCATTTTTCTCTTTTGACTTTGACCCATTGCTGAGCCCCAAGAAATCAACCTCCGATTGCGGGGAGCAAGTGGACACCTAGTAGTGGCGAAAATCTAATTTACTCTCATATTGTTTTTAGAAAGGAACTACTTTTGAAACCTGCTATTTTTGGCCTAATTTCTACCTTGCTATTTTTTTCTTGTAGGGGCTACAATTTGGGTGGTTTGGGTGTCCTAAAGTCTATGGGATTAGGCTGGAGGGTTTGGATGGTTCGGATTGGATGATTCTTTATGAGAAGCACCTTGTAATCTAGTCAAATCAGTCACTTCACTGTCTAGTGGGGTGTCTACAACAACATATGCCAGTACCCATCTTTTAGTGACCCAGGTTTCAATGTACCACACACCCAATGTGTCATGTGCACCCTCATCTTCAAACATCTAGTGTGCAACACGTGACACATGGTCATCGTTCATCTTTAAGCCACTTCACATGCAAGATGTGTACCTATGTGCAACATATGCAACATGTACCACTGAACACCTTCAAGTGACCCACATGTGCAAAAGTCCATTGAAGTTCTCCACATGTGCCAATGTGCCACAGCACTATACATGTGCGGCCAATGTGCCGCATGTGCAACACGTACAGCCACCCATCTTCAAGTGTGTCAATGTGCCACACGCCCCATTGTTGCCATATGTGCAACATGTGCCCCCCTCAGCTTCAAACACTCCATGTGCAAATGCACCACATGTGCCACTAGCAATCTTTAAGCACTCCACATCCGCCACACATGTCAACATGACGCATGTGCAACATGTGTCACCATCCATTTTCAAGCATCCCACACAAGCCAATGTGTCACGTCTAACAATGCGACACATGCCACAATCCATCTTCAGTGCACATGTGTCGCCTTTTGCCTTCGAGTAAAATCTTAATGAAATAATTCCTTTTTCTAAACAATAGATTTTGGAAATGAAGAAAAAAAATAAAAATCAAGAAAATCTTGTTAAAAAACAATCAAGAGAAACAGCTTTTCATTTCTCACTGTTTTCTAGAAATGACATTTCCTGAAAATCCCCATTTTCCTCATAAAACAAATTATATATATAAAAAAAAAAGTCCACGAGTCAAAATAGATCCTACAGAATTTCTGCCAGAGTAAAGACCCAATCATTTCCTTCTTCAACCATTTTGCATATAGTTGCACAGAGTGTGAAGTGAAGCAAGAACAGATCCAGATGTGGGAGTCGAGAAGTGCCTATCTCAAAAAGTTACCAAGGACAAACAACTAAGAAGTGGGACCAGGAGCAAGAGCACGAATCCAAAATGCAATTTGAATGGGAACGGCTCCTAGTTAGAAGGATTGTGCAACTTATGTTTTACATGGAGACCTAAAATTTTATATGGAAATCTTTTAAAAAAAAAAAAAAAAAACTATTCTTTTCAAAACAGACCACCTAGCTAAACATCCCAAAAGCCATAGTTTCTAGCCAGAATGCATAATCCAATAACAACAAGTCTAATGCTAGCTAAATGCTCACATATAGAAGACCCATCAATAAATATGAAGAGTGATATGGAAATTCCAAAGAAAAGATTGAGGCAGTTTTGTCCTAACATGGCGCACACATGTGAGATTCTGGCTACTCATCAGGTGTCCCAAAGTGAACATGCCCTGGCCCAAAAATCAGGTTGGTTAGCTCATCCAGCAGGCCACGGGTGTATGCATAAACTGGATGGTTGGAAAATCAATGAGCACCTGTCCATATTCAGCATAGATGTGTAGCCCACCAAATGATTGGACTGGCCAATTTTTAGACAATGAAATGTTCACAGTGAGACCTGCATCTATTGAATATTGGTTTATCCTTAAGAAATATTCATAGAAGAGAATTTAAAGCAAACCCAGAGAAGATCACCAAAGTATGTGACAATGGTGGGGGGGAGGATCGCATACGGCAAGGAAGATTCCGATAGCAATTAAGATTGTGTTTGGATACACAACAAATTTAGATTTGCAATTACTAATATGCAAGAATGTTGAATTGACTTATCACAGTGCTTTCCAACAATGTAAAACTATTAGTCTTCTCTAGATATTATTGCAATTGCTTTCATTCCAAATCCAACAAAGAACGAAAGTAACACAATTTAGCACTGATTATTCACTTCTTCAAGTCCACGTTTGGATGCACAAGGGAATTATTTCGTGAACATTCAGTTTTAATCACACGAAAAAATCAACTATGTGATTCCTTTCAGTTCCAACTTCAAAAGAATACATTCGCAGTTTGGAGCATTTCAAGATGGATGGCTAAGGAAGGATGTCCAATTTATTTGCTTGTAATTGCAATTCAGCTAGATACTGCAACCAGACACACACTCCAGCAACTTAATTATCTTAATTGAAATGGATCGTACATCCAAACGCAGCCTAAATGCAAGTGGAGGGTAGTAGACGTGAAATTTGAGTAGGAGATTATACCATGAGGGTTTGGTGTCCCAAACAGAATCGTACTCGAGGGAGAGGTAGTTGAGATAACCGTCCATGTCATCAACGATCCCATCTTCATCTAAGAAGATAGATTCGTTGTTGGAGTCGTTTGGGGTGCTCCGAAGGAGGGCGGATTGAGGGGAGAAATGGGTGGCAGAGATCCTGATTGGGGAGCGTTTGGGTGAGAAAATGGGACTGGAGAGATGGGTTTTTGATGGGGATTGAAGGTGTCTGTGGAGGGAAGGAATTGAGAGGGGGAAGAGAGAGAGTGCTTCCATTTTTCTTTTTGTTTTTTCAATCTTCTTCCAACTGAAATATCGGTCGCCGAAGCAAAACCCCCAAACACCAGGAGTTATTTGATACTCTGGCACCTCATGATAATTGATACTCGGACACTCGGAAATCCTGCACCTCGCGAGTACAACTCGTATTAAACCGTCTGAATTGTGGAACCCAATGAGCCATGTTAGAACAATATGATGGGTTGAAAAATTCGGACGCGGATTTCACGCGAGAGACCCAGGTGGGGACCACTGTGATGTTTGTGAGAAATCCACCCGTCCATCCGTATTTTGAGCTCATTTTAAGACTTGAGAACAAAAATGACTGGGATCCAAGACTCAAGTGGGCCGCACTAAAGGAAAAGTGGGTATGGAAATTCCTACTGTTGAAAACTCCCTGGGTCGACAGTGATGTTTAAATGTCATCCATACCGTTCATAACGTCATTCCTACTGAGATGAACTGAAAACACAAATATTATCCTGATTCAGAACTTCTCTGGCCCCACGAATTTTTCAACTGTGGATGTTAGATCCTCACGTTTTCGGCCCACTCGAGTATTGGATCCAACTCATTTTTGTCCCAAATTCCTAAAATGATCTCAAAAAACGGATGAACGGAGTGGATTTCTCATAAACATCACGGTGGGCCCCACCTAGGTTTCTTGGGCAGGAACTTCCTGCAAAAGGCTTTAGCAGGAAATCCGCATACGAAAATTTCTAACCTCTGATTCGTGTATATTTATTTTCTTAGATGTAACCGCTGCATATTTTTAATTTCATCCATCCAATAAATGTCCACCAATCTGATATTTTTGTAATCAAATGTGTAATTTCTAGTTTATGATACATCCAAATTGGGTCCCATAATTTGGGAAGTCAATTTGAACTGGATACCACGTGCCAGTGCCTGCTTATCATCTATCACACTTTGCCGGTGGTTCCGGTGGGCCCTACATCGCGTGTCAGGAACTGTTCATTTTACGCCTACCCGATGGATGGCCAGGATTTTGCACAAATAAAGCCACGTTTGTGGATAGTCGGATTTCGGATTTGTTACTCGGGTGAGTGGCCACGACAAAGCTCAGCTTAAAATTGGGCCAATCAGATGGCCTACACGAGAGAAATAAAAAAAGCGACTGTCCACGTTTAATATCCGTCTAGCCATGGTTGGCCACCATGAAATCAGTTTTAGCTGATGAGCGCCTTGTACGGTGGGGATTGCGTAGGGCACATTGCGGAATGCAGACCTGGATGTCGATTGCCTGCCTCTGCTGCTTTGGGAATTCTTGCGACAGCAAGCTCTGTAGGCCCTCCACGCCATATATGTTACATCCACGCTGCTCATCCGTTTTGCCACCTCATTTTTGAGGCATAGGGTAAAGATGAGGCAGATTTTACATGTAACGAAGGTGTTACTGAGCTAGTAATTAGTTGTACATGTGGCTTGTTAATGATACTCAAAAGAATTTAATTATCATCTATGTTGAGGCCAAAATCTGGATCGCCCTCCACTCCTTGGGTTGACTCTGGTCCTGCACAAAGGGTGAGCAAAGGAGACCTTGGCTAAAATGATGCCTAAGTCGGGCGAAAGGAATCGAGGTCAGTATTGAAGAGCAGAGGGAGTGTCAGATATTGCGTACCTGTAGCAGTGAGGTCTTCTCGTATTTATACTTGGCTATCGAAGGATCTGGATCCGATGATCATGGCACGATTCTCTCTATCGGGAGATTTTCGGATCATGGAGATATCGAAAAGATCATATCCGCGGCGACAAGTCGTCCACGTCTCATCTACATATAATCGCCCACGTCTCCTTACGGCAACTTCTAAGTCGGCATGGGAGGCATCCACCTTTGAGGGAGGGATCGGCTCGGCGCAATTGATGGCCACCATCATGGTAGATCGCTATGTAGGAATCTCGTCTCTGGGGCGAGACTTTGAGCGCCTTGTAATAACATTGGATCAAAACAAATGACGTAGCGTGGGCTACAATCCGCACGGACAATGGATGGGTCGAAGGTAATCAGCCGATACCCTTTTCGTTTCATATTTCCTGCCGGACCGTGTGCCTGATCTTGACGGTGTTTATTCACAGGTCGGCCAAGGGGTCGGGTCTTCCGTCATTATTATCCGAACTAAACTGCTACCTACTCGCCCGATCAGATAAGAGTACTGCCTGACCTCGGAGTTATAAGGGCCTCGGATTTTCCCATAACAATCTACAACACTAAAATCAAATTAATAAAATGATCCAAATGTATATCATTTTGAGGCCTAGGTTAAAAAATGTTAGTGATGCTCATTTAGTTAACCAAATTCTCTTATGAACATGTTAAATAGTTCCAATGCACTCCAAATACAAGCTCCTAGCTAAAAGCATTCCAATTACAAGTTGTGAATACAATTGAGAATTCAAAATCATCTTAATTCCAAGTATAATTATGCTTTGGATTATAATGCATTCCTAATACAAATTCATGAACAGTGCTTGACTTTGGGCTAGATAGCATATTGACATTTGAGTCGCTGTTGAACGGTGCTCTATGAGCTCCACCTTGGTGTATATGTTTCATCCATGTAGTTCATTAACTTTTCAGCTCATTTTATGGCTTGAGCTCAAAAATAAGACATTACCATACCAAATGTCAAAAAAAGATGACCTATACATGCTATAAAGGTGAGGGGATATGCGCATTTTCACTCTCTTACGTGTCCAACTTAGACAAGCTTCATTCATTTTATTTGTATGTGGGGCCCACTGTTATGTTTAAATGGTATCCAACCTATCCAGGAGGGTCCCTCCACCTGGTGTGGCCTCATCCATAGCCTTGATCCTTATCCTGAGGCAGACACCTGGCTTCGGTGACCTAGGAGGGATAGGAGGATCCGGCAAATTATAGTACTCCTAGTTGCATCGTTTCACTTGGATAGTCCAATTGATCTTAATTGCTCATTGAGTCCAGAGAACATTTCATAGACTACAATCTAAAAATCACAATGATCGAATTATCTAACCCATCTTTGATTTGGCTTTATTTTCTACAACCATGTATTTTCAAAGCCATGGGTGGGATGGTTACAATTCCCTAAAAAAAAGTGATTCTTTATAATCATAATCAATCCAACAAATAGATGGATCAAATTGTTGATCAGACATGTTTTGTGTAAATGATTTTGACAATACATATTAAAGACCATTGATTAAATGGTTCCTATTTCATAAATTAGTTGAATTTTTGCATGTTAGCCCATGAAACATGCATTGGATCACATAATGAACAGTTAGATCAATGGAGAAGATAGTTGAAGTGTCTGATGCAATTAGGAGAACTATTAACTTATGGTGTTGCGAGAGCATTTGAGAATTGACGGATCATTTATGCATCAATAATTGAACTTCAATTCAATAGTGCATCCAAAGGCAGCTCCACTGACCCGTGAGAGTTTCTACAAACTTTCGTTGGGGAGGAGTGGGTGTTGAAAATATTCCATTTCTCTGTTATACAGGGCTGTTGACGGCCCGGCCTAGATTTTGAAATGCTCCAGTGTGGAAATTTGAAATTATGAATTTTATACCATGGAGTGGACATGGCCTCATACTCTGTATTGACAGTCTCTTAGATGGGCCATCACCTAAAATTGCACTACTTTGATGTTCCTAATGACCTGATTAGTAAACATCTTTTCTTATGTTGCTGATGGTTGGTTAGACGGCCACAAGTAACCAGTCGGTCCCATTTTCTGGCCATGCCAGGTGCAGCGCATTTTCTGAGTCCAATCGGATTCTAGATCACGAGTCAGTATTGAGAAAAGATGGTGACTCGGACGAGTCACGACTCAACTCGGGACTGAATTAGTCATTCCGAGTCGACGAGTTTTTTAAAAAAATGCTCTAAAGCTAATCGGAGTTAGTTGTTTTACTTGCGGCTCCCAATGGCTAAGCCGTGTCTCCTCGGCTCTAGTCAACATAGAGCACTGCGGCATCTATCGGACCTGTTGTAGGCTGTCACATGCACTTGGTACTTACTGTAGGCCGCACGTATCTACGGGCAAGCATTCGTCGGCTAGAAGAGAAATAGCCGGTGGGACAGTGATCAGGCGATAACCCACGTCATTCCCCACATTGGTCTTCTTATTGGGATTCACCACAAGTATATCAGCTGGCTCCAAGCCGAGCCGCATCCGGGCATCGAATTCAGTTTTAGCTGTTTCTCTAACCACCGTCCAATAGCTCTCCAGGGGGGCGAGATCCCGTCCGTTACTCTTTGCGTTCGCATCTTTTCCTTGACAAACGAGTTTTCCTGGCCGTCGATGTCCAGGTGATGAAGTGGTCATGATAGACGGCTATGGTCTTCTCAGCCAGGATCTCTCCGTACACTTTTTCCGTTATCTGACCGTTATTTTTGTACGGTACACTCTTCATCTCTAGAACACCAGTGAAACTCAACTTTTAATTGAAAATTAAAAAGTGAGTCCACACCGTTGTCAAATGGTAGTGACCCATCCATGGCACAATCGTACTTGTAATTCATCTGAGCCGTCCAATCCGTCCAACAAGTTGATCCCATCACGAGGATCACCTTGTGAAAAAAAAAAAAAAAAAAACCAGCCTTATCCACTCATTAAGCAGACCATAATTGTATTTTTCTATTTATTAGTGGCTAATGATTGTTTTCTATTGTGTGGTCCACCTAAGTATATAGGGCTGATTTTTGCACTAGGAGATCATCATGGTAGGGCCAACCTATTGGAAGGGTTGGATTTCACCTCCACTAAAAAGGTTGGAAGTTATCTTCTGGGTGGACCGTACCTTTTGGTCCAACAATCTATTGGACTTGTGATCTTCTCTATGATGTTGATGCACCATATAAAGTGAGACCCATCGTACAAACGGTTTGGATCATTTAAAGATGGCCCATACTGGCTAAAGTCCCAAACAGTTCCACACTACAAAAAAACTTCCTTGACATGGTAAAAACTAAAAAACTCTTAAGACCGGCCCATTGTAACGATCGTATAAAGGAGGAAAAGCCGCATCGAGCTAATCACCCTCAATTATCTTCAAAGGTACAATCTTACATTTATATTAAATTACACATGCCTAGAAGAAGATTTCATTTTTGTTTGCTTCTATTAAACATAAAGCTCTTTCGCTACACATGCATTCATTTCCTTACAATCCACTTCATTCCATGTAAAAATGTGCCCATACCTGATAACAAAGCCAAACCCAATTTGGGAAACGATCATGGTGTCCCACACTCAATGAGACACCACACTCAATGAATGGACTTAAAGATCTCCTCTCCAACTGGACCCAATTTCAAAAAACACTTTGTTATAGGAAGTCCATGCAACAAAAAGCTATTTGGGGTTACCATGAGGTATGCATGAAATCAACTCAATAAATAATTAATGCCTGCTAATGTCAGGACGTGAGCCAAAAATCAGGCCAATTCAAAACTAGAGTAGGCCATACCACAGTGAAATACTGGGGCGGGGAATGCCCGCCACTGAAACGTTCATGGGGGATAAAGGTTGCCACTGGGTAGGTGAAATTTATGAGGTTCAGTTTTTAGCAGGTAAAACTCAACTACACTTTACCAATCAACCAGACCCGAGTAAATGAGGTAAAAATCCCTTCCCGTGTCCTTTTAAAATCCAAAGTAATTCTGTTGGAAATGTTCATTCCCATTATAGATAATAGAGATGTTAGACATGGGATCAAAGACCCAGCGCATTCATCTGATTGTGTGCATAAACCCTACCACAAAACAGTACTCTTCAGAGAAATCTCAACCACCACAATCTTTTAGATTCGTTTCTCAATTGCTCTCCACTGTCCTCATTACCTCCGACAACCACAATGATTTTCAGATTAAGCATTTGGACCCCACCATATTAATTGTCTAGATTCTGCACATGTGTGACGCCTGGCTCCATAGAACTCTATCAGGTGGGAGACCCACAACCCAATCACTTGCTATTCTCCTCCTAATCTCATTATCACCATTCATTGCATTCATCTAGCAGCTTGGATATAACTAGCAAAGATCCCATCTTCCATAAAGAGTGACAACAGTTTGTTATACAAATCATTTAACATCATCCATTAATTCCTGGGTTCGTTTTGCCTGTGTCACAACTCAGGATCCTGCTGTGTGTTGCCGCCCACTGCCACCCTAAACTGTCGATGCAGTGAACTCTATGCTATAAGAGCTACTGTAAGAAACTTTGCAGTGAGAGACATCACCCAACAACGATTGTGACCATCACCATCCCATTCATCTCCATGAATGAAATACACTATACAGTTTCCAATGTAGTCTCTGATGCATAACATGGTATCAAAGCCCTTGATCCTCTCTGTTCATCAGCTGCCTTCCCATCAACCAGAATTGATCCCAGCCTTCCATCATCTTGTCACAGTCTGCAACAACATCAGCAGAGCAGATCACCTTCCAAGTTCAACCAATAGAAAATGACGACCGCCTTCCCATCAATCAGAATTGATCCCAGCCCTTCATCATCTGGTCACTGTCTGCAACAACATCTGCAGAGCAGAGCGCCTTCCAAGTCCGACCAATAGAAAATGACAACCCAACCAATGTAACAGGGTTTTATGTTGGATTAACTTAGCTTTTGGACCCAAAATTTGAAATTTGATTAACTGTGTCAGTGAAGCTATTTCATCTAGAACGTAATAAAAACCAAGCACAACTAACTCAGAGAGACGCATATGACCTATTTTACAAATTCCCAAGATAGAAAACAGAAACAATATCTTTTGTACTTGCTTCTGCTTTTGAGTAATTCTTGATGGAGTTCTACTGACTACTACTACGAAAGGGAAGCTAACAAGGGAACCATTATTTTAAACAACATGATCATTACAAGTGTATGGTATACACCCATCACAGATTGTTTTGAAGCAAGTCATCTCAGTGCAACCACTCCACCCATTCGGAAAGTAAAGGAAACAAGAACTAGAGAGAGAGAGAGAGAGAGAGAGAGAGAGAGAGAGAGAGAGAGAGAGAGAGAGAGAGAGAGAGAGAGAGAGATGGGTCCAGAGGTTACCTGCCGTTTACGCTACTGGGGTATCTTCTTTGGCACGGTGGATAAGTCTAGTGAAGACCCATACATCTTACGCAGAGCTTCTGTGCACCATCCATGACCGTCATCGACAGTTGGCATTCTCACTTCAACAAAAGGTGCTGCAGGACCTTGGGCACCAGGTATTACACCAGCCAATACTCTCAACACATTTGCAGCATCAATGTCCATGCACACACTAATCTCTGGAGTCCCTTTCGGCGCCGGTGGAATCCCCACAATCTTGAAGTAACCCAGTACATGGTTCTCTCCCACCTTCTTCCCTTCACCTTCGTAGACAACAATCAGAGCCTCAGTCTGGTTATCGTGAGCGGTCGTGAAAAACAAGTCTTTCCTTGCGGGTATGGTCGTGTTCCTATGTATGATTGGCACAAACCTATCGCCATCAGCTTGAATCCCAAGGCTCATAGGCGTAGCCTGAATAGTTAAAAGGTCCAAATTCCCAGAAGGATCGGTAATTCCAGAAGCCACTGCTCCTTCCAGCGCAGCGCCGCATACAGCCGCTTCGAACGCATTCATCCTGTCGTAGTACTCCTCCCTTTTACACAACCCAAGAACCAAGTTTCTGATCTTGGGAATTTTCGAACATCCACCCACAAGTATGACGTCGCTTATGTCTTCAACGGCTACTTTTGCATCATGCACACACTGCATTATGAGACTTCCACATTTTTCAAACACTTGGCTGTTAACCTCTTCGAATTCCTCACGGGTCAATGCTGTAGATATTTTAGTCCCATTCCCAAGATCGACGTTTATGGGAACGCTGGTTTGGGAAGAGAGTTTATGAATCGCATCCTGGGTTGCAACCCGCAGCAGACCCAGTGATTTGATTTCACCTACACTGTGGCTTGAAAAAGAATGATCCAAATCTGGCATGAGATGATGCATGACATTTAGAAGTATATCTTCACCCCCCACGGCACTGCCTAACAATGCCTTGATTTGGGAAACCCCTCCCGCTGTAGCTGTTATAGCAACGTCACAGTACCCTGCACCCATATTGAAAACAAGCGCAACCTTCTCAAGTCCGCTCCCCATATTGTCATGGACCATCTGCTGCTGCTGCTGTGCGTATAGAAGTGCTACAGCAGTTGGTTCCGGCATTAGCCTTAGGACTTGCAAACCAGCCATGGCGCAGGCCCGCTCGATTCGGGTCAGCTGAAAGCGACTGAAAGAAACTGGGATAGTCAGAACGACGTCACGTACAGATCGTTTCAGCTGAACCTCAGCCATGGCTCTTAGTTCCACTAGAAATATTGCCAGCACCTCCTCCGGCGTAGTGGATCTCCAGACATTGTTTACCAAGGCTGCGATGAAGGGTCGAACCCCAATACCCAATGTCTGTACCAGAAAAGGAAGGGTTTTGCTTGAATGAAGGACTGGGTCTGTATCCAATCTGCCCACCAAGCGTTTCATGTTAAAGACAGCACTCCCTGAGAGTATTTCGTACTCATCATGGCCCAGTACCTCGCTTACTCCTCCTGAAGGGACTTCATCTTTGAAGATGACATACGAGCGCATTAACTTCTGGTTCCTGGTGTTTTTAAGCAGTTCCACACGTGATCCATTCCATATTGCAACACTGCATTGCGAGGTCCCAATATCAATCCCAATTGCGGGCTCTGAAAGAAAAGGGGCTTGTTTGTCATCCCCAGTTGTTTCGCTGTCGGATGCCACAGTGTATGCTGGTTCAGCCATTACTACATAATGAAATATCATTATTAGACAAAGAAAAATGCCCTACAAGAGCAGGCAACCATCAGTTTCAACATATGAGCAAGTATAAAATAGCTATGAAGGGAGCAGGAACACGGTTTCAAGCATGACTGAAAAGCAAGATTAGCACCTGGGTAGAAAGGTTTGTGTACTAATATGCACTGAGCTTTGGCTAATCATAAGATGACATAGTTATAATTTCACATCGCACCGAGCTCTGGCTAATAATAAGATGATGCGGTTATAATTCCTACTTAAAGGGAAAGAAAAAAAAAAAAACAAACAAACACAATGAACCTACTATATATATATATATAGGGAAGAGAAACTAAGCCTAGATATAACAGTTGCAAGTAGGACTGTAAATGGATTGAATTCAAAGCAGAACTGTGCATAGCCGAATCTGATCCGATTAAAAAATAACCGATATCTGAATTCAATCCAATATCTAATGGATCCTTTAAAAAAACACTAGTCAAATTCAAATTTGTTAAAGATACAAAAATTCATATTTGATCCAGTTAAGAATGTTGATTCAAATTTCCCTATTTATACAGTAATTCATTAGAGAATAATATTTTTCCCTAAACCAATAAACCTCTCATCAAAACCTGATTACACATTTTAAGCATCACCATTAAAAACAGATCAGATCTTTTATGTGTCAAATCAGATATTTATTGAGTTGAATCATGCTATATCTGAATCCAATCTGAATACAAACGGATCCTGATTTCAATATCTGAATTTGATCCAATTGATCCCATTGATAATTCAAATCAGATTTAATAGGTAGGATCCAATTCCACTAGGATATTGAACAATCTGGTTCAAGATTTGATCCATTGACAGCCCTAGTTGCAAGACAGTTTCAACCGTTAAACAAAAAATGTTACCACATTATGAAATCATATCATTGATGGAGCCTTCACCCTAGTTTCTTTATTCAACACTTCAAACGCTGTCTCTTCCAGTGAGAAAATCAATATTGATCATCTGGATTTTGATCAATATTGAGAAAACGCATGTACATGAAGCTTCTAATCAATATTGATAAAATCCATATTGGCAATGTTGAGAAAATCAAGATCGATCATCTGAAAATGAAGTATACATGAAGACCATGACTGTTGCATCATGACCTTCAAATCAAACACCATCCTGCCAAAGCTCTTCAGCTATCAGGCATGACAAATTTCAGCTTTCTAATTGCAGGATCTTCCCTTAAGGAAGACTTCCGGAATAGGTTTTTAATGTATCTATAATTGTAAAATTACAGTCCAGGTACTTCACTCTCAAAACTAAGAGAATAAAGCAAATACTAACTAATATATAGCACTTGCTTTGAATCTGATGTATTGCTAGCAGTATCAAGAAACAGGTTGAACAGCTCATTTGAGAGGTCTATACCTCTTCGAGTGCCTTGAGCTGCTGCCAGCTTCAAGACCTGGGAGTACAACAAGAAAATGCATCAGAAGCCTTTGGCAATATACAAGGTATTTGCCAGGTTGACACTTGGGAAGCAGGCCCAGTGCAACAAGCTCCCACTGCAACTGATTTTTCGCCAAAGCTCTATACAGCAGAAGCTGCTGAGTGGACTCTTAAGGCCTCATTTTCCTTTGGATATTTTGTTGAAGGACTTGGTGTATTTCTCTCTGGCCTTCCATATTTTGTTAATGAAAAGACCTTGTGCCCACCAAAACAAAACAAAATACAAAGAAACAAAACAAAATACAAAAAAAAAAAAAAAAAAAAAAAAAAAAAAAACAAACAAAATACAAAAGGCATTCCAAGATGGAGATCCAATGGAAAGAAATTCCATGAAAACTAAGACATTGTCCCCTAAATCACACAAGAATATAATCCCTCGACTCTTTAGGGCAAGGTTTAAAGTATAGTCCGAAACCAAAACATATCACCCGATACAATACCAGTATCAGACATTAATGCTTTGGGTGTCGGTCCTGTATTGGCCCAAAACATCCCAATACGGGCAATACATAATGGTATGTTACATAACACACCCATTTCAAACCTTGGTTGGAGGTGCTTAGTACTTGGGAGGTAACTAATATTGCAAGTAGAACTGCAAGTATAACAGTGATCAAAATTTAAACAGTCAGAAATGACAATGACAAGACAGTTTTCAGCATACAATCCCAACACCGAAATACAATCAAACATAGCATGGTAGCAATGCAAGTATGGCAGTGACACATCACCAAGGTCTCAAACACAACTTTAAAAGACTAGCCTCAGTTTATTGTATACAACCATGTTCACCTGAGAATCAAATGCAGGATAAAATGAGATGAACATTGAGAAGAAATACTCCTAACTTCACTGTCCCAGGCGTGATTCCCGCATCCAAGAAATAAGAATCAGCCAACCATAAGTCTACGATAAGAAAAACTTCAACATTATACGAATTTCTAGGCTCAGCTTGATGGTCAAAGCTGGTCACATGCCGCTTTCTTTCAAGCAGGACTCAGCTCTCACACAGGAAATTTACAAAGCACCTGATCTACTGAATTGCTTTCTTGAATGAGAACAAAGTAAGAGTTTGACACTTCGCACATTTCTAGCATCTACTTGCATGGGCTACTAATTTTGGTTTCCCTGATTAAGCACTGCGATAAAGTGAAACTCGAAATTGAAGCAATCTCACTTCACTTGAAGTGAATGGTCAGTTCCAAATTGCAATAACATTAGCATTGATTAAGGTGCAAAGTTCCAAATTGCAAAATGCCACTTTCAAGTCTGACTTGAAAGGAATGTAAACTGCAGTTTGAGATAGACCTCCTGAATGAAGGCTAAGGTCATTCCAGTTAGATCAATCACAATGTCCATAGTTCCAACCGATTCACGAATGCCATCTTATGAATAGTGCATCCAAACACAGCCTACAGTCCAGGCCACATAGATGAATGGGAACATCAATCTACTAGCCAGCAAATGGCCCGCGTTCCAAAAGTCACATGCAAAGGATGATCTTCACCTTTAATTGGTCACATTTGATGGGTGGTTGAGGACGACCTACATTGAATGGGAAATATTGGCAGTCCAGATTTTCTGTGAAGTGTAATTTCTGGACCGTGGAGATCAATGGTTTGCTCTACTACTTTTATATCAGAAATTTAACAAAAGAAAAAACAGTGGCAATTCCTTACACTTTGATGTACACTAAAATTATTGCACGGCTATAGCCTATCCAAACACAGCCTTATTCCACATTCCAAGCATCAGAGAGCTTCTTCAGCTACTAACTCAGTCCATCAAAGGCTCATGCATTCATTAAAGCCATATGAATAAGAAAAGAGACTCCGATAGTTTAATTAGAAGCGATACTTCAACCGTACACATGGCATAGTCGTCCGGCAATCTAGACCATCAAAATCACGGACCCAATTGGAGAATGAGCATAACCCACTAGTTACACTGAAAAGACGGTGGTAATCATCTGATTTTGCCCTTGGAATTTGGACCACTCACTATTTTACTCTTAACCATCCATTCAATAGTCATTGATCAAACGGTTTCAATTGCTGAATCAGTGTGATTCTAGGCATTGCTCCCTCCACAACGCCCCGACAATCTAGATGGTCTAGATATCCGTACGTGAATGCTCACATGAACTATCATAGGAATCCATCCCATTGAAGAAAGATTGCCAAACTGAATAGCTAGAATCCAGAGACAATCCAAACCAAAACCAACCCAATTCCTAAAATGCTGATTAAATTCATGGGCATGAAATGAAATTAAGGAAAATTACGAGATTAAGACGAAACCGTGAGATTCTGCCTCTTTTTTCGCTCTTTTCTGTTAGCCAAAAAAACAAAAACCATGGCTTCTGAAAAGAACAAGCTTGATGTAGAGAGTAGAAAAGAGATCATATAGAAAGCAGAAGAGAAATTCAGAAAGAAAAGGTAACTTACAGAGTAGCTTAGCTTGAAGATTATAGAGCGAGAGAGCTTTTTCCAAATGAAAAGCTCGGCCTTGAAACTTTGATTAAGTAATACAGAGAGGGAAGTTCTAGAGAAGCCGAGAGAGGAACTGCTCCTGTTTAAAGAATGAGGCATTCTATACGATACGCGATCGGCGTCTTCCAACGTTGTGCGCAGATTTTTAACACTAGACAAATTGGCCCATGATGCGGTAATCCAGACCGTTGGTCTGCTCTCTTCTATGTTAGATGGACATTTCATAAAATATTCCACTCTTTACGATCAGGAAGACTAATATCAGGACTTTACTCATTTGAATGTCATCCGTTTCTCTGTCAGTGCTATCATCTTAACCATCTATCATCAGGATAAATCGAAAGGTCAAGATTGTCCACTCATAGAGAAAATGGGACGGATAGTGGTCTGGGTGGTCGACACGTGGGCCAGGAACTGAAAGCGTGTGTAAATCGTTCGAGCTTCAGGTCGTGTACCATATGATTCGTTTCAAAAGAACCGGTGCGTCACTTCGAGAAGGGTCTGCGGAGATAGTATACAGTGATTGACACGGCGCCACAACGCGGATTGCGTACTAGCCCCGCCCGTCCCCAGCTCGGAACGGGCAGTTCTGTTAGCGGGCCCACCGTTATGTCTCTGTACATCTAAACCATCTATCCCTTTTCTCAGATTAGTTTAAGGCATCAAAACAAAAATGCAGTGGATCCAACGATCAATTAGACTACACCATAAATGACTCTTGCATTTAATACAGCTGACATTTAATGCTATGTGCATTTTAATTTTTAATGCAACCAAGATTATTATTTAGTGTGGTCGGCATGATCGTTGGATCTGTCTAATTATTGTTTTCATGCCTTAAAATAATCTGAGAAAAGGGATAGACAGTTACAGATACATCAAGGTGAATCCATCCACAGAATTGTCCGTTCCGGGCTAAGTACGGGCAGGGGGTAGTACGCAATCAGCGTCCGTGCTACACGCTCCGTTGATTCTTCAAGTGGGAAACGGATTGGCTACTCCCCTGCCACCAGCACCTTGGCTGGTGGTCGGTGCTCTATGGGCCCCACTATGTATTTCATCCATTAGAGGGATATAAATCTCAGCTGAACCACACCACAGGAAAACAATAGTGATTGGATATCCACTGTTAAAATCCTCCTAAGGCCGACTGTACTATTTATTTGACATCCAATCTGTTGATTAGGTTATATAGGCCGGGAAAAAACAAAAGTAAGCTTGATCAAAAACTTTTACTGCCCCCTATAGGTGTTTAATGGTTGACGCTCATTCAACATTGTTTCCTATAATGTGGTACACTCCATATTAGGATATACGGAAAAAATAGATGGACGGCATGGATTAAACAAATACATCACTGTGGGCCCACAGAGCACCGACCATCAAGCATTGGCCGGTGGCAGGGGAGTGGCCAATCCGTTACCATTCAAGTGGCCCCACCTGTCTTTCGAACATTGCAGGGTATTCGTGCCAAGGACTACAATCCTGGCCGCCTCACGTGTCAGCGTTGGAGTTAGTGTACTGAAAAATCATCGTGCCACGTGTAGCTGTTGCAGATGTCAGTCGTTGATTGTGGTAACGATCGGTTTGGGTCTGTTTGGTAGTGGGATTGGGTAAGATGGAATTACATTTGATCTCGTCCCGAGTCTGTTTGGTAGTGGGATTGGGTAAGATGGAATTGCATTTTATCTCGTGAAATGTTCATCTATGTTTGGGATGGATGGAAAGGTTTTAGGATTACGTCTGATGAAATTGCATCCGGTCCATGTGGAATTTTGGATGTATTTTAAAATCCACTATACATATGCAATCCACTATATATGTTGCCCCACATTGATGCAACGCGTGTGTTTTATGTCTTTTACATGTAACATTATAGTTATATAGATGTACCAGTGATTGACATCTTTTGTGAATTGAGTTTAGTGATTACAATTTTATGACCTATCAAATGTGGTTTTGTTTAATTCAATATTTTTTTCGTTATAAAAATTTTATAATAAACGTAGGATTGAATGGCCAAAATACCACGGTATTTTTACACATGTAATCAGTATTTAATAATGATGTTAATCCCATCTAATACAATTTCATACCATGCACCAAGTTAGCCTTTAGAAATTTGAAATTGGACATAATGGTTATTAACTTAAAAGAGTCGTGGTGTATGAATCTTAGTATCCTATTAGACCATGACTACCTGAGAACCATGCACACTACCCAAAGCAATTTATCCATTAGGTTACTACGTTACATACCAATGTATTACTTCAAGATCATATCTGATAGATCTAGCTTGTATTTAAGCAAGGGTAATGCCCACCCTCTGAAGTGAATTCGTCATGGGAATCTCTTATTGTCGCCTTTCAAAACTGATGGACGGAGTGGATTCGTCATGGGAATCTCTGTGGGCCCATACACCTCCTGACTACAGGAACTTCCTTTGTGGGTGATAGATGAGTTAGCTGACTAGATGAGGTATCTAGACCTGACCGTTTGTTAAATGGTACAGGTCTGAGTTCTAGTACAGACCCAATTTCCAAATAGGTCTGGATCTAGTTTCCTTTATATTAAGCTTGACTTGCCCGACCTAAATCTATTCAGTAAGTTACAAGGTATTCATCCAAACTCGAATCTGTCCAATCTAGTTTTAAACCTAGTAAAAATGCTTGTATACCTTGACAAGTAACATGAAAAGTCTAAACCCGCTAGACCCAATCCATTTATAAATGGGTATAGGTGAATCTCCCTTTACCAAACCCAGATAAATGGGTCTGATGCGGTTGACTCAGACCTGCCCATTTAATAAAAGGGTTTGGGTCAAAAATTTGAACCCATAATTATTTAGTAAATGAGTGGGTCTAGTTTTGGCTAAACGCCTAAACCTAACCATTTATCGCCCAATTCCTTTGCCCGGGACACATGCAATCTACATCTCCATCCATCCGAGAGAATGGAATCAGATTGGCTTCAAACGAGGAAAGGCTTATGGTGGATGAGAAAGGGCGTGGTAATCGACGAAATGCTTCAGAGAGTTGAAAATTGACATAGATCTGGAGATTCTCGAATAAGTCAACCTTTCGAACTGTCGTTGAATCCATAGAAAGGCAAGAGACAACCTGGCAAACTAAAATATCTCAGTAGCCAGATGGGGCACGATAACTGGTACACCAGAGGTGCGTCCTTCCCGGTCCTCTCGTACTAGGGAAAGGTCCTCTCAATGCTCTAACGCCCACACCGGATATGGACCGAACTGTCTCACGACGTTCTGAACCCAGCTCACGTACCGCTTTAATGGGCGAACAACCGAACCGACATACTTGCTATGAAGTGAATTTTTCGTTACTTAAAGAGTACTTTCGAAGCAGTTATTTGCTATGGCAGTCAAAATTTAGAGTTGGTTGAGTTTATGGATGTAGATCATGTATGAGATCGTGATAAAAGAATATGTACTACAGGTTATATTTCTCTTCAACGGGTGGTTTAGTTAGTTGGATGTTGAGATTATAGTACGTGGTAACATTACCTTGTCTACTATAAAAGTAAGGTACATGTCAACTACACAAGCATATAAGGAAGCTATTTGTTTGAAGAAATTGTTAGAAGAATTGAAATTTAATAAGAAAGTGGAGGTGATTCATTGTGACAGTTAAAGCGCGTTACACTTGGCTAAAAAACCGGAATTTCATACATGGACTAAACATATCAATGTTCAGTATCACTTTGTCCGTGACATAGTGGAAGATAATTAGATCTCATTGCAAAGTATTCACACTAACAACAATGCAACATATATGTAAAACTTTTCTTGGACTTGTTGTTACTTATCAATTAGTGACATTTGGACAATAGTTATTAAGAGTATAGCTTTTTTTTTCTTTTTTTCTTTTTTTCTTTTTTTTTTTTTGCGCTATTAGAGAAATTAGTATTCAAGTGGAAAAATGTTATGGTGGTTGAGATGTGCCATTTTGGGTGTTGTCTCCCAATAGGAGACGCCTCTCCCTTATTTCCATATGTCTATCTTTGTATGTACGTTTGTACATTTGGTCATGCATTGTGAAGCCTAATTTGTATAGGTTATCACAAGCTCTCTTTTTTTCTTTTTCTTTTTTTTGTTTCTTTGAATAATAATAATAATAATTTACACACGCACACACACCCCCACACACTCACACGCTACTGGAATTTCACCACCTATGGGTACTCAAACCTTTGACTGGGTGTTGAAACTCCTGAGAGTCTACCACCCAAGCTCAATGACCAGATGTTTCATATCAATGGATCTGACGAAACCACAAGCTCTCTCACATGGTATAATTTATAGAAAGTGAGGGCCTATTTAGAGTGAGTTATTCATTGGTATTCATCTTTTAAGGTATTCTTTTTATGGGTGAGAGTAGAGTTGGACATCGGTCTAGATCGGATCGAATTGGGCCTAACTCGGTCCGATCTGAAATTCCAATACTCAGACCCGAACTCGATCCGATCCGAGACTGAGTCCGGGTCACCTGACTCAGACCGATCCAATGCTTGATTGACTTGACCTGAACCGAGTCCGACTCGGTCAGGGAAACCGAGTCGGATCAGGTTGGGTACGATTCGAATCGTTTGATATGGTGTAGTCCACTTCAATCTTCAATATATCATACTTTTGTGTTCAATGCCTAAAATGATATGCCAAAATAGATGAACGACTTAGATAAAACATATACATCAAGGTAGGCCCCACATGACTATGAAAGAAGTGGCGCTTTCTCTAGACATATTATGTTGATGTGCAGTGACTCTTTTTTTTTTTCACCCAAGTCTGTAACTTGCTATATTGAGGTTAGCAAGCTTTATGGGTCTGATGGTGGGGTATGTGTTATATCCAAACCGTCCATTCATTTGGTGAGCTCGTCTTAAGGCTTGAGACTAAAAATAAGACAGATCTAACTATCATGTGGACCACACAAATTGTCTAATGGTGAAATCATTCTCTGCTGCTATTTGTGGTGTGGTCCAGATGATCTTTGGATATTATTCATTTTTTGGACAATGCTCTATAATGGTCTCTAAAAATATATGAATGGTGTAGATATAATAAATACATCACTGTGGGGCCCATGTAACTTTGATATCCTTTCACAACTTGAAGCTCGAGGAGCGTCAGTGCTCGTCTTGGCACGACACGTACGTACAGCTAGCACATTCATAGCTGTGTGCGGTACACCAGCAAATCCACTTGTTAGTGTACACCCTAAACTCTGTTGGGGCCCACCTTGAATGCATGTGATTCATCCACGCCGTCCATTCGTTTTTGCAGATCATTTTAGTGGTTGAACCCAAAATTGATGCATATCTAGAGCTCAAGCTAGCGGACTATACCACAGGAAAAAGTAGAAGGATCAATATGAACTACTCCGGATCGGGTAAGATGTCCAGATCCATTTGGATCAGGTTTTCGGGTTGGGTCGGGTCAGATCAAAGCCAATCTGAACTCGACCCGAAAAAATTTTGGATCTGGATGGGGCTACCCGATCCGCACTGATCCAAACCGTCAGTTTGGTTCTAATTGGGTCGGATCGGGTCGGATCTATCGGATTGGATCTATTTTGCCCAGCTCTAAGTGAGAGAAAGGTAACCCCTTGCATTTCCATTTCTCTCTTTTCCGGTGAAGAAAGCTTTATATTACTACCCCATTAAATAGACATATTGTTGAATTATATAAATCTTTATGCCTTTGGTCTCTTATTTTGATTTAACCCTTTTTAACTATTCTTTAACCTTTTTTTTTTTTTTTTTTTGCGTGTGTTTTGGCACTTCTTATTTTGATAATGTACAAGTATTTTTTCATGTGTAACTGTAACCATGTTGTTGCAGAGCATGCATCGGCATGTAAAGCCATTGAAAAAGATGCTAGAGGCAACTTTGCATTTTAAGGTCGATGCCATGGCTTAATACACTGCAATCCCAAGGGAGACTATGCAGTAGTGTTTGAGCTATTGGGTGAGTCATCTTACATCAAGGTGTCTGCCGTAGAGAATAATGGTCATTTCATTATAAAAAGCTGGGAGAAGGTTTTACCTTTAAAGGAGAAATCGTCATTTCATGCAAAATCTTTACCTTTTTATTATTATTGTGGGTCCTACACGTGTATGAGGCACATGGCCAATGCATCCAGCATCTGCTGGACACAATCCACGTACCTTCAGGAACCTCAGAGAATCTGATAATTTAACACAAAGGGAAAATGTAGTATATTAAGACAGCCACACATACAACAGCTTACCCACAGTTTCTTCAACGACCAGATGTTTCATATCAATGGATTGGATGTCATATCCACAGCACGGTGGGCCCTTTATGAGAATCAAGGGTAGGCTTCACCTCTCAATTTTCTGTTTGTGTGGCCCACCTGAGTCATGGATTGGCCTGTTTTTTGGATCCAGGGCTAAACATGGGCCGGAGAGAGTTCATGACGGTCCAAGTAAATGTTACAAACACATCATGGTTAGGCCCATGACAATCTTTTGCACAAAAATTGTAGTGAAAACGTTAGCACTTGATAATTTCCCCCTAGGGATGTACGTTTATGTAGGAATGTAGTTCGAGGCTTCGAGCAGATTGGGTTGAGTTGAGGGTTAACTTGAGCCTAACCCAACCTCAAGATGACCAACCCACAACGTAAACCCCCAGATTCTAACCAAAAGTACCCAACCCAAGCCCAACCTGAACCCGGACCCAACCAACCTATGTGCTCAACATGAACCCAACCCAAGTTTAAATCAGGTTAACATTTTCCAAACCTGAGTCCAACCCAAGGAATTCAACAAACCTGACCCGAACTCAGGTTGGGTCAAATGGGCACGTTTAGGCTGGCCGAGGTCTGTACAAGCCCGGCCCACAAAGTAAAACCCATGCCCGAGTCTGGTCCAGCCCTGTGATGGCCCAAAACAAACAGGCCTAAGCCCAGCATGTGATGATTTTGTATGGCCTGGGCACTGGTCAAGCCACTTTCTATCGTGTAACATCCAGGCTGTTTGTTTGGCACGCTTAATGACGCGTTACCTTGACAAAATGCCCTTGAAACCTTAAAGAGGTTGGGCAGGCCGAGTTCAGCTCATGCTGACTGTTTCTTACATGCAGCTCAAGCCAGCCCAATTAATAAATGGGCTTGAATTTTATGCCTGTGTCCAGCCCTCTGGCTTAATATTCCAGCCCAATCCCAGCCCCAAACAGGCCAACCCGGCACACGATCATCCCTAGTAACAAAGCTGCTGACCAGTTCTGAACGGTTGGTTGGTTGGTTGCATTGGTTCCCTCTCTCTTGGGGATTTTCTATGAAACCCCTATCGCCTCCAGGTTGATGGAAATGCGTTCGAGATACAAGCCATCCATTGGATGGGTCCCACTGTATAGATTCCCCTGCCCAAGAATCAGGCGAATCCACCTATCAGACGTGCCATGATGTTAGAAACAGAAGGATGACTTGGAAAACTGACCAGAAGACAGGCCGGAATGTTTGCTCAAATCATCTGTACGGTGGGATCTGTCTAAATCTGTTGGACGGCTTGGATCTTGCATGTATGTTGCTCTGGCATATGGTGGCATGTACGTATCCCATTTCTTCCTTGCAACTCATGCTCGATCCCATGGGTTGAACCTAGATGTAGTCTGGGGCTACTCATATGGAAGGGGCTGTATGGCACAAAACTGCAGGTCCAGGGCCTGAGGCGAGGCCAACGCTAATGATGAATGCATGGCTTGGCCTGCTGTTGTTCCTGTCCAACCATCAAGTGGGCATTAAAGGGTACCCATCAAATGCACGGTGTTGATGGTCTACACGCATCACGGTGGGGCCCACACAGCCTGACCTCATGATAAGCTTATCGTCAGCTCGAACGCATTGTACCTTTTCCCATATATATATATATATATATATATATATATATATATATATATATATATATATATATATATATATATAAAAAGAATGGAATATGGTTTAAAGACACTTGTGAGCTACTCCCCTTGAAACAAGCAGGTATACTCTAAAGACATAGGATCACATTTCAATGATCCAGGCTGGTTATTAGAAGGGACTCGTTGTGGATAAAGGTTATCCAATGAAAATTCTTAGATTAAATTATTTTAAACTTTTGATTATTTAACTTTTCTCCCTTACCTTGCAAGGCCAGGGCTAAAGCCTTTTAAGCTAGCTTGATTAGAGTAAGGGATAGAGCTTAGGAGACTGCGGCTGAGCTAGGGCCCAGCAGTAGCTTTGGGACTAAAGGTAAGCTAGGGATTGTTTGGAATCTGGTATTAAATAGTATTGAATATACATTAGGTGGAATTAACATCATTATTACACAATGATTACATGTATGGAAATATCATGGTATCTTTACCATCTAAGCTCATGATTGGAATTAAAATTTTCCTTTGAGAAAAAATATTGTATTAAGTGAAATCTGTGATTGGTGGACCATGTAATTGTGATTAACATACTAGATTTCATAATAGATGTCAATCACCTGTATGCATGTGCAACTTGATTGTCACGTGCAAAGGACACGTAAATATGCATCAACATTGGGCTCATAGATGTAGTGGATTTTGAAATCCATAAAAAATAATAATAATAATAAATCCTCCTTATTTCCTGCTGGGGCAAGATGATATGATATCTAAATTAATATAGTCATTTCTATTATTTCTAAATTTAAGATAGAATTTACGTTGGACCAAATGCAATTCTATACTGCCTAATCCCACTTTCCTAATGCTAGAACAACCTTAATTTATGCCATTTTCTTTTAAATAAGTTAAACTGTAATTGGATAGCAGTGTGTGGTGTTCAAGTAAAATAGCGCAGGAAGGAGGTGGTTGCACGCGCTTTGACTGGTGCTGCCCCATACTTTGAGGTGTGGGTTCCACCACTTCTAAGAACCAATCAAAGTATGTTTGGTGCTTTCTCCGAATGGGAGTAATGTTATTATCTTTTGGAATATCAGTGTCATTATCACCTTTATCATGATCTATTATTATTCTCAGAGTGACAGGTATTGATCATGTGAGCTAAAACCATCACTGCTAGGATTTCATTTCTATTTAGATTTCTAGCAGCTAATCTTTGACTGATTCGTACCAAAACACGGATGGCGGATGGACCTGTCTTTGTCAGCAGTCTTACCTCTGGTCTAACCCCGATCGGTTGAACCAGTCTGAGCCTACCCGATTTGAGCTTTGTGGGGTGCACCCATGATGTGGAATTGAAATCCAGACCGTGAATCAATTGCTACACTTCATGTTCACCACATGTCCAAAGAAGAATCCGGATCTCAAACCTAGGTGGGACACAACACGGGGAGAAATGTGCAAGCATGCCTAAATCCTATATATTGACGTGGTTTGGCCCACATGTGTTTTGTAATGGCCTTAGTTTTGGTTTGTCCCTTCATCCTAGTGGGGCTTTCTTAATGACTATGCTGGATGGCATATACACAAGATGGTGGACCCTACGTTCATTTGAAAGTTTCTATGGTGAGCTTCACCCTCCCTCATGCCTCCAATTTTTCCTTTGGGTGGGGCCCAACTGAGTTATGGATCAATCTAGGTTTTGGGATATAGGCCTAACTTAGGAAGATGCGCATTATTAGATGGGTTGAAAAGAACTCACACATCACGGTGGGCCCACACAGCTACCATAGTTTGAATTAATGTGATTGTATCCCTACACATTCATTTCTACCCCCCCCCCCCCCCAAAAAAAAAAAAAAAAAAAAAAAAAAAAATCATTTCTATCCCTACACGGGTCTTTTTCAAAAATAGTCAACAATGTCTCATCCATCTTATCCGGTTCTGGCACTTGGTCCTGTACATTTTGCCACATTTACAGACCACTGCCACAAGCAGTGTTACAAATTTCATTAGATGTAAATGCTATCCCATCCATGGCCAGGAAGTGACATGGAATGTGGAGCCCTGATAACAAATCTCCATCTAACCATGGAATCAATGGTCATGAGGTCCTCCCATATGTAGGATGGGCTTAGTCGTCTAGATTCGACAAGAAATAAGAACGCATTTTTGGAACCATGCATGCGAAGTTGTCTTGCAGTGCCATACAAATGATAGACATTATCATCATGCACATGGTTCACATGTTCTAAATGTGATGCATGTATGAGTATCCAAGTTTAAGCACCGTATATATGGCCATCTGTCACCACCAATTTCAAGCACTCAAATATAGCACACATGTCAATGTGCCACCATCTGTATTAAGTTTTCACATGTGTCAGGTTTGAAAAACACTCACAACATATGGCCATGGATAGCCTACCGTAACGCTATTGAATCCAAACAGTCCCATTGCCACATGACATGACCGGGCCAAATTGGATGGATCATGCAGTGTGAACTCCATCCCATCCATGACCACTAAGGGAGTGTTTGGTTCGTGAGTTACTTTATATAAGTTGCTTATGACATCATAAGCTTATCTTGGTTTCTACTTAATTAAAAGATGAGTACATTAGGTAAACAACGTACTTATTACCTAAAACATAAAAAAGTATATTTGGTTTCCAGCATCTTATGTAATTATAAATATGTTTGGTCTCCCTCACATCTACCATTTATTATGTGGGGCCAACTTTTAATGTGGATCGCTCATTGTAGGTGCGTCCTACATTTGATGTGAGACATTCAACATGCAAGGCCTACCTTGGTTGTGGGCCATTCATCATTAGAAGCCGATATTTAACATGAATAGATCATTAGGTAGGCCCCACCTTTGATATTAGTCATCCACCATGTAGGGTCTACCATAAGTGTTATTGTCCATCATGTGGAGCCCGCCTTTGATGTAGACCATCCATATGTGGGCCGTCCATCATGCAAACCTGCCTTGAATATGGGTCCACTTATTATTAGGCCGACCTTTGATATATATAGATCGTCCATCATGTGGGACTCACCTTGACGTGGATCATCCATCATGTGGGGCCCACCATTATTAATTGGCCATCATGTAAAGCCCAACTTTGATGTGAGTTGCCCATCATGTGGACCCTACCTTCAATGTGGGTTGTCCATCATGTGGGGCTTGCCTTAGATGTGAGTCATTCATCATTAGGAGCGAACATTTGATGTGGATAATCCATCTTGTGGGTTGCCTCGATATTCATCATCATCATGTGGGCCCATTAGATCATCTATACATTCAATTGAATAAATTTTCAATACCGTGAACTTGGGAGAAAATGAAAAAATAAGTTATTTGGAAATTAAAAAGCAATAAAAAGTAATTATAAAAATAGAAAAAATTACTTATTTAAATTTAATAATCAAACTATCTTATTTTAAAAAAGTAATTTATTAACTAAGTTAAAAAAAAAAGCTACTTATTTGACCTATCCAAATGGGTGCAAAGTAACAAGATGTGTCGCCGCGGATAACCCAACACCAGCTGACCATGGAATGCTTGGCAATGGGACTCCGCGATTGCTAAACCAAGCTTGTTACATACAGTACTTGTTGGAGCTTTGTGGGCCCACCATGATGTATGTGTTTTATCCACACCATTCATCTATTATGCCAAATGATTTTAGGGCACCACCCCAAAAATTAGGAGATCCAAAGCTCAAGTGGACCATGCCACAAGAACTTGTGAGATCGAATACCTACCATTGAAAACTTCTTCCTTCCTTCAAAAGTTTTGGATCAATTTAATCTTTGTCCTTCCCCTTCAACTAGGTTTATGTGACATTATGAACACGTTGGATGGCAAATAAACATATCCGTGGGCCCTAAAAAGGCTTCAACTGTGGTGCTTCCTCACAGGATGTGGTCCACTTGGCCTTTGGATATACCTCATGTTTGGGTTTATACCCTATAATAAGCTCACAACCCTAAATTAGATAGCATTGATAAAATATATATGTCATGGGCCATGTAGGTCGGTACTTGACGGGGCACTACCGAATCCGAGTCCATGGCAATATGGACAAAGCCATGGTAAGCTTAGTAAACTCTGTGGCACCGATCATGATTTATATATTTTACCCACTCTACTCATCCATTTTACTAGATAATTTTATGACTTGAGCCAAATAATGAAGCATATCCAGAGGTTAAGTAAACCACACCACAGGAAACAATATAAATTAGATGTCTACCATTGAAAAATTCTTAAGAGCCATAGAAGTTTTAGATCAAACTGATATTTTTGTTTTCCTTTCATCCATGTTCGTGTGATCTTATGAACCTATTGGATGACAAATAAATATCAATGTAGACCCTAGAAAGCTTTCAACCATCGAAATCATTATTCTCATTGTTTCATGTGTTGTGATCCACTTCAGCTTCAGACATACTTCTGTTTTGGGTTCAACTCATAAAATGATCGGAAAAAATGAATGGATAGCATGTATAAACTACAAACATTTATGATCAGCTCAACAGCGGTACATCACATTGAGGTAGAATTGCATGCAAGGTAGGAAGGGATGCATGTCATGTACCCCTATTTTACATCACATTAGGGCCTGTTTGGCCGGACCAATCCCACGATATTAAGAGGGCTGGGATCGCAATATCCCAGGATATGCATGACAAGCCAAACAGACCCAATGAACTTGTCCCGGGATATAAGCAATCCCACGTATCTTAAAACAATTCATTGACATCACCATCATTACCTTAAAATTGATCCCATCCCTTAGTTGGACCGATTGAATGGTAAAATCCCGGGATATGCCAGGCGGGCCAAACATACCCAGTGAACTTGTCCCGGGATATAGCAATCCTATGGATCTTAAACCAATCCACTGACACCACCTTCATTACCTTAAAATCCATCCCATCCCTCCTAATCCCATGGGATTCGCCCTGCCAAACAGGCCCTTAGTACGGTTCAGATTCTCTTCTTACCACAAACAAAAAAGAGAAAATGACCACTGTAGACAAACCCTTTTACCCAGCGGTTTCTATGAAAGAATACAAACCTTAGTTACCAATCTAGATTATCACGTGCGGACAGCGACGTTGAGGACGAAACTACCCCTCCTTTTCGCAGCGAAGACGTGCGCTGACGCTCCTCGAACTGAGAGTTGTACGAACGGCTTAAAAGAGATCAAAGTTACATGGCCGCACAGCTATATATTTATTATATCCACAACGTTCATCCATATCTCAAGATCATTTCGGAGCATTATCCAAAAAAAAATATCATATCCAAAGATCAACTGGACCACACCACAAAGAGCGGGGAAATTGATTTTCACCGTTAAAAATTTTGTAGGGTCCACCATAACATTTATTTTCCATCCAATCTATCCATAAGGTCACAAAGGCCAGGATGAAGAGGAAAAACAAGTTTCATAATGATCCAAAACTTCTGTGACCCCTAAAAGGGTTTCAATGGTAGACATTCAATCATCCACAGCCTTTAACAGTGTGGTCCACTTGATAGCTAGATCTGTCTTATTTTTCGTCTCAAACCTTAATACGAGTTTGCCAAAAATATGAACGGTTTGGATATAACACATACCTCATAATAGGACCCACAAAAAGTGGTGGGATTACAACAGCAAAAAATTAAAAAAAAAAAAAAATAAAAAAAAAAAAAAAAAAACTGTCGATATATCGACAGCCAGTCGATATATCGAAAATGGTCCAGAACTGTCCAGTGAGTTTTCCTCAAAAATCTTACAATTTTCGATATATCGACTATCTGTCGATATATCGAAAAAGGTGTTTTACCTTTAGCTACGGATTATAACCGTAGCCATAACTGTAGTCTGTGTCAGTCTATGAAATTTTTATTTATTTTTTATTTTTTTTATTTTTTACATGGAGAAATTTATTCTACCTACAATTTTCTTTAATACATATTTATATAAATAGGTATATATAAGCATATAAAAAATTTTTCCCTCGTTTTTTTATTTATTTCTTTTATCATTTAACAAGAATATTCTTCTAAACCAAAATTAGTTACTTGACGTACCACATATGATTTTGGGGTAAGAGAAGCTACTTTAGCCAACCAACCTAGTTATTTTCCAAGATTCCATTAGGTCGATGGTTGAAAATACATTTCATTCACTTCGCTGTCAATTTCAGTCACTTCACGGTCAAACTAGAAATTGAGCGGGACAAATATGAAATTGAGTAGGCAAATTGAAAATTGAGTGAGGTAAGGTAGGAATTGAGCGAGGGAACCTAAAAATTGAGAGAGGCAAGGTAGGAGTTCAACAAGGGAATCTAGAAATTGAGCGAGGTAAGCTAGAAATTGAGCGAGGCAACGTAGAAAATGAGCGAGGGAAGGTAGAAATTGAGCGAGGGAAGGTAGAAATTGAGCGAGGCAACCTAGAATTGAGCGAGGGAAGGTAGAAATTGAGCGAGGCAACGTAGGAATTGAGCAAGGGAAGGTAGAAATTGAGCGAGGGAAGCTAGAAATTGAACGAGGGAAGGTAGAAATTGAGCGAGGCAACCTAGAAATTGAGCGAGGGAAGGTAGAAATTGAGCGAGGCAACCTAGAAATTGAGCGAGGGAAGGTAGATATTGAGCAAGGGAAGCTAGAAATTGAGCGAGGTAACCTAGAAATTGAGCGAGGGAAGGTAGAAATTGAGCGAGGCAACGTAGGAATTGAGCGAGGGAAGGTAGAAATTGAGCGAGGCAACCTAGAAATTGAGCGAGGGAAGCTAGAAATTGAGCGAGGGAAGGTAGAAATTGAGCGAGGGAAGCTAGAAATTGAGCGAGGGAAGCTCGAAATTGAGCGAGGGAAGGTAGAAATTGAGCGAGGCAACCTAGAAATTGAGCGAGGGAAGGTAGAAATTGAGCGAGGCAACCTAGAAATTGAGCGAGGGAAGGTAGAAATTGAGCGAGGGAAGCTCGAAATTGAGCGAGGGAAGGTAGAAATTGAGCGAGGCAACCTAGAAATTGAGCGAGGGAAGGTAGAAATTGAGCGAGGCAACCTAGAAATTGAGCAAGGGAAGGTAGAAATTGAGCGAGGCAAGCTCGAAATTGAGCGAGGAAGGTAGAAATTGAGCGAGGCAACGTAGGAATGAGCGAGGAAGGTAGAAATTGAGCGAGGGAAGCTCGAAATTGAGCGAGGGAAGGTAGAAATTGAGCGAGGGAAGCTCGAAATTGAGCGAGGGAAGGTAGAAATTGAGCGAGGCAACCTAGAAATTGAGCGAGGGAAGGTAGAAATTGAGCGAGGGAAGCTAGAAATTGAGCGAGGCAACCTAGAAATTGAGCGAGGGAAGGTAGAAATTGAGCGAGGCAACGTAGGAATTGAGCGAGGGAAGGTAGAAATTGAGCGAGGCAACCTAGAAATTGAGCGAGGGAAGGTAGAAATTGAGCGAGGCAACCTAGGAGTTGAGCGAGGGAAGGTAGAAATTGAGCGAGGGAAGGTAGAAATTGAGCGAGGGAACCTAGAAATTGAGCGAGGGAAGGTAGAAATTGAGCGAGGGAAGCTAGAAATTGAGCGAGGCAACTTAGAAATTGAGCGAGGGAAGGTAGAAATTGAGCGAGGCAACGTAGGAATTGAGCGAGGCAAGCTCGAAATTGAGCGAGGAAGGTAGAAAGTGAGCGAGGCAACCAGCAGAAATTGAGCGAGGGAAGGTAGAAATTGAGCGAGGCAACGTAGGAATTGAGCGAGGGAAGCTAGAAATTGAGCGAGGGAAGCTAGAAATTGAGCGAGGCAACCTAGAAATTGAGCGAGGGAAGGTAGAAATTGAGCGAGGCAACCTAGAAATTGAGCGAGGGAAGGTAGAAATTGAGCGAGGCAATGTAGGAATTGAGCGAGGGAAGGTAGAAATTGAGCGAGGGAATGTAGAAATTGAGCGAGGAAACCAGAAGGTGAGCGAGGCAATCTAGAAATTGAGCGAGGGAAGGTAGAAATTGAGCGAGGAAGGTAGAAATTGAGCGAGGAACCTAGGAGTTGAGCGAGGAAGGTAGAAATTGAGCGAGGAACCTGACAAGAAATTGAGCGAGGAAGCTCGAATTGAGCGAGGAAGGTAGAAATTGAGCGAGGCAACCTAGAAATTGAGTGAGGAAGGTAGAAATTGAGCGAGGAAGGTAGAAAAGCGAGGCAAGCCAGAAATTGAGCGAGGACAGAAATCGAAGTGGCGAGGGAACCAGAAATTGAGCGAGGAAGCTGAAGGTGAGCGAGGAAGGTAGAAATTGAGCGAGACAACCTAGAAATTGAGCGAGGAAGGTAGAAATGAGTTAAGGCAACGTAGGAATTGAGCGAGGAAGGTAGAAATTGAGCGAGAAGCTATAAATTAAGCGAGGAAGGTAGAAATGGCGAGGCAACGTAGGAATTGAGCGTTTAGGAAGGTAGAAATGAGCGAGGAACCTAGAAATTGAGCGAGGAAGGTAGAAATTGAACGAGGGAAAGCTAGAAATTGAGCGAGAAGCTCAATTGAGCGAGGAAGGTAGAAATTGAGCGAGGCAACCCAGAAATGAGCGAGGGAAGGTAGAAGGTGAAGCGGCGAGGCAACGTAGGAATGAGCGAGGAAGGTAGAAATGAGCGAGGAAGCTAGAAATTGAGCGAGGCAACGTAGAAATTGAGGAGAAGCCAAAATTGAGCGAGGGAAGCTAGAAATTGAGCAACGTAGGAATTGAGCGAGGGAAGCTAGAAATTGAGCGAGGGAAGCTAGAAATTGAGCGAGGCAACATAGGTTCCCTCGCACAATTCCTACGTTCCCTCGCTCAAATCCTAGGTTACCTCGCTCAATTTCTAGCTTCCCTCGCACAATTTGTAGCTTCCCTCGCTCAAATCCTATGTTGCATCGCTGAATTTCTAAGTTCCCTTGTCAAATTCTAGCTTCCCTCGCTAAATTTCTAACTTACCTCGCTTAATTCCAAGGTTACCTCGCTCAAATTCTCGGTTCCCTCGCTCAATTTCTACCTTCCCTCGCTCAATTTCTACCTTCCCTTGCTCAATTTCTAGATTGCCTCGCTCAATTTCTAGTTTCCCTCGCTCAATTTCTACATTCCCTCGCTCAATTTCTACCTTCCCTCACTCAATTTCTAGGTTGCCTCGCTCAACTCCTAGGTTGCTCGCCATTTCTGCAGCTTCTGCCTCGACTCACAGGTTGTCTCGCTCAATTTCTACATTCCCTCGCTCGATTTCTACCTCGCTCAATTTCTACCTTCCTCGCAAACCTACGTTCCTCGCTCAATTTCTACCTTCCTCGCTCAATTTCTAGGTTGCCTCGCTCATTTCTACCTTCCTCGCTCAATTTCGAGCTCCTCGCTCAATTTCTGCTTCCTCGCTCAATTTCTAGGTTGCCTCGCCTCAATTTGTACCTTCCCGCTCAATTTCAGGTTCCTCGCTCATTTCTACCTTCCTCGCTCAATTCCTACGTTGCCTCGCGCTCAATTTCTACCTTCCTCGCTTAATTTCTTGGCTTCCCGCTCAATTTCTACCTTCCCTCGCTCAATTCCTACGTTGCCTCGCTCAATTTCTAGCTTCCCTCGCTCAATTTCTACCTTCCCTCGCTCAATTTCTAGGTTGCCTCCTCATTTCTACCTTCCTCGCTCAATTTCTACCTTCCTCGCTCAACTCCTAGGTTCCTCGCTCATTTCGAGCTTCCTCGCTTCAATTTCGAGCTTCGCTTAATTTCTAGATTGCCTCGCTCATTTCTAGTTTCCTCGCTCAATTTCGAGCTTCCTCGCTCAATTTCTACCTTCCCTCGCTCAATTCCTACGTTGCCTCGCTCAATTTCTACTTTCCCTCGCTCAATTTCAACCTTCCTCGCTCAATTTCTACCTTCCCTCGCTCAATTTCGAGCTTCCCTCGCTCAATTTCTAGCTTCCCTCGCTCAATTTCTAGGTTGCCTCGCTCAATTTCTACCTTCCCTCGCTCAATTTCTAGGTTCCCTCGCTCAATTTCTAGCTTCCTCGCTCAATTTTGAGCTTCCTTCGCTCAATTTCCTGTGTTCCTCGCTCAATTTCTACCTTCCTCGCTCAATTTCTAGTTTCCCTCGCTCAATTTCTACCTTCCCTCGCTCAATTCCTACGTTGCCTCGCTCAATTTCTAGCTTCCCTCGCTCAATTTCTACCTTCCCTCGCTCAATTTTTAGGTTGCCTCGCTCAATTTCTACCTTCCCTCGCTCAATTTCTACCTTCCCTCGCTCAATTTCTAGGTTCCCTCGCTCAATTTCTACCTTCCCTCGCTCAATTTCGAGCTTCCCTCGCTCAATTTCTACCTTCCCTCGCTCAATTTCTAGGTTGCCTCGCTCAATTTCTACCTTCCCTCGCTCAATTTTTACCTTCCCTGGCTCAATTTCTACCTTCCCTCGCTCAATTTCTGGCTTCCCTCGCTCAATTTCTAGCTTCCCTCGCTCAATTCCTACGTTGCCTCGCTCAATTTCTATCTTCCCTCGCTCAATTTCTACGTTGCCTCGCTCAATTTTTAGCTTCCCTCGCTCAATTCTAGGTTGCCTGGCTCAAATCGTAGGTTCCTCGCTCGTTTTTCTACGTTGCCTCGCTCAATTTCTACGTTGCCTCGCTCAACCATCGACCTGATGGAATCTTGGAAAATAACTAGGTTGGCTGGCTAAAGTAGCTTCTCTTACCCCCAAAATCATATGTGGTACGTCAAGTAACTAATTTTGGTTTAGAAGATATTCTTGTTAAATGATTAAAGAAATAAATGAAAAAAAAAGAGGGAAAAAAATTTTATATGCTTATATATACTTATTTATATAAATATGTATTAAAGAAAATTGTAGGTAGAATAAATTTTTCTATGTAAAAAATAAAAAAAAATAAAAATAAAAATAAAAAATTTTAAAGACGGACACAGACTACAGTTATGGCTACGGTTATAATCCGTAGCTAAAGGTAAAGTACCTTTTTCGATATATCGACAGACAGTCGATATATCGAAAATTGTAAGATTTTTGAAGAAAACTCACTGGACAGTTCTGGACCATTTTCGATATATCATTAAAATTTGATATATCGGCCGTTTTTTTTTTTTTTTTTTTTTTTTTTTTTGTTGTAATCCCACTGCTTTTTGTGGGTCCTATTATGAGGTATGTGTTATATCCAAACCGTCCATCTATTTGGCGAGCTCGTATTCAGGCTTGAGACTAAAAATAAGCTAGATCTAACTATCAAGTAGACCACACGGTAAAAGGCAATGGGGAATTGAACGTCTACCATTGAAACCCTTTTAGGGGTTATAGAAGTTTTGGATCATTATGAAATTTGTTTTTCTTCTTCATCCAGGTCTTTGTGACCTATGAATCAACTTAGACGGGGAGGATTTCTCACGAACATCACAGTGGGCCCCCAAAAAGTTTTTAATGGTCGACGCTCATTCAACACTGTTTCCTGTAATGTGGTACACTTGAGATTTGCATATACCTCATTTTTGGTCGTATACCATAAAATGATATGGAAAAATATATGGACGGCATGGATGAATAGCATACATCATGGTGGGGCTCACAGACCACGGACCCCAATCCTTTTAAGCCGTTCGTACAACTCTCAGTTCGAGGAGCGTTAGCGCACGTCTTCGCAGCGAAAAGGAGGGGTAGTTTCGTCCTCAACGTCGCTGTCCGCACGTGATAGTCTAGATTGGTAACTAAGGTTTGTATTCTTTCATAGAAACCGCTGGGTAAAAAGGTTTGTCTACAGTGGTCATTTTCTCAACAAAAAAACTCTTATTTATTGCAATTTAATTGAGCCACGTCATTACAAACAGCATGTGCAGTAAGTGATGTGTGACCCATCACAGCGCAGGAAAACAGGAGTTAGCCTGTTTGTGTCCTACCCCACTATCCTAGCCACGAACGGGCAGTTATGCAGGCAGACCCACCATGATGTATCCATTTATCCACGCAGTCCATCCCTTCTCTCAAATCATTTTAAGATAGGTGCACAAAAATGAAGCAAATCTAATGCTCAAGTAGACCACCCCAAATAATAAGCTTGAGATGCATTAAATGTACAAAACATTAAATGCAAGAGTTATACGTGGTGTGGTACACAACATTCGATTTGGAACTTAAAATGATATGAGAAAGGGATAAATGGATACATCACGGTGGGTCCGCCCATAGAACTGGCCGTTCGTAGCTAGAGACGGCAGAGGTAGGATACGGATTCTCTTCCTACCAACGTGCCACTGGTCCTGGACCTTCACACCATGCAATTAGTAGGCTCCATCGTAATCAAAGTGTCTGGAAAATCATACCAATCAACATATTAGGCGGGCCACACCTGTTTGTCTAGTCAGATTGTCGGTTTTCCATTGATCCCAATGAGCCAGCCCTTCTGATGACCGCACCTGGCCTGATTTTTGTGCCCGGTGTTCCTCACAGATGGGGTTGTACCATTCCCACAGTATAGATGTCCTATGCAAGTAGTATATTGGTGAGAAAGATGGGGCTGCACAGCAACCTAGCATACATGTGGCTGTAGGTGATCAATTATCTTTTGGGAGGGGAAGAGAAGCAGAAATACTCAAATGTTTCCAGATTTAGGTGGGGCCCAGTAAAACTAATGGCGTGAAAGAACATCTCAATGTTTCCAGATTTAGGAGGCCAAATTAGGAAGATCTCACAAAATCCGTTGAAAAAATTGGGTAATTGGAAGTGTTTAGATTGAAGAAGTCATGACAAATATGTTGGGGGGGCAAAGATGAGATTTGCCAGAATAAGTTTACTTCTAGGCAGGCATTCACACAGATGAGTCTCATCAATTCTACTTGTGGGCCACCTCTTGGATCGACATCACAATCCCTCACCCATCAATCACATTCTTTTGGATGGTCATTGATGTTACATGCAACTGCCTTTGAATTATTCAAAAGAATGCTATTGATTAAATGGTTGGCAGCCGAGAGATGTGAAAGCATCCAGTGCTGATTGCTACCATCTAAGTCACTCCTTCAATTTCAGTACACGTGGCATACGTGTATGAGATTTGGATCGTTAATCTAATCTGCCCTACCATGGATAGGCCATACCTGCGAGCATCAGCTAATCAGATGATCATAGCCATTGATTAGAGTATTTTTGCAAATGGAATAGGACTGATGGTTGGTCTTTTGCCTAACTCCTCATTTGTGGTTGTTAGAAACATTAAAGGAGTTATTTGGCAGCCCGGAAAAGCATCCATCTAAAATATTGGAATACATGAATGAGGAAATTTCTTCACAACTATCTCCTAACAAATGGATCCTTACTCTTGTTCCGGTGGGAAACTCCCCCCGGTCAAGGAGTTGAGTATCCTTAGGTGGTGAAATCCCACCACGGCGTGAGTGTGTGGGGTGTGCGTGCGTGTGTTATAATTATTATTATTAAAAAAAAAAAAAAAAAAAAAAAACACTCCCAGCTTGAGTCTTGCAAATTCTTAGGAAATGTAATAACTCTTTATAGTCACCATTTTTTTAGTTTAATATAAACACTAAATGGTCGTTTGGCAGCAATTTCAAAACGAAAGGTAAAAGGGAGTTTGAAATTGACGCAGGGATGAACGTGATGAGGATAAATACTCTGAATCCACGGAGCTTCTCTGGACTCCTCACAGAGACTTCTCGAATCCACGAGGAAAGAAAGCAGAAAATAGAAATAAATTCTAATAAATTCGAAACTGATTAATTGATGAATAAAAACGAGTTCACAACCCTTTAAATAGGGATACCAAGCAATAGGAAAGAAATCAGAATCAAACTACAACTAAAACTCCTAGAATTCGTGACTTACTATAAATAGTAAACTTACTATTTATAGACGGTCGTGATGTCTACTAGTGCGCAAGGTTTTCGGCCAAAAATAGTAAGTGTCCTATTTGGCTTCACCAAACCGTTCTCCTAATTATTCTAAGCTCTTTTCACGTTGGGCGCAACTCCTAAAGCCCGACGGATGAAGAGTTATAATCAAACTAAAACTTACTATTTATAGTAAAAATGAAATTAAAACAGGGAAACGACCGTCGATCCAGGGGTTTTTCACAATTCCGAGCATCGCAACCCGGCGTAACTGGGTTGGTTGGCTAAAGTAGCTCGTTCTCCCCAAAATCATATATTTTACATCAGCTAACTCATTCCGGATTGTGAGATACGCCCGATTTAAGGTCCGATGGTCTGGATCACTTTTGTTGCCGACCGGGCCTTTTCTGATCCATCTTGGCCATGAAACTGTCCGCGACCCGCTCTACATCAGTCTCCTCCACTTCAAAAGAACTCGTCCTCGAGTTCTCATCCTGCTCTGGTTCATAATACTCGGTCAGGTCCGCGACATTGAAAGTCCGTGAGATTGTCATGTCATCTGGAAGATCAACAACATAAGCGTTGTCATTGATCTTTCGAATGATTGGGATGGGTCCAATTTTCTTATTTTTCAACTTGTTGTACGTCCCGGTCGGAAATCTCTCTTTGCGCAGATGGACCATAACGCGATCGCCCACCTCGAATACCTTTTGTCGCCGGTGCTTGTCCGCTTGTTCCTTGTACTTCTCGTTCGAGGCATGTAGCTTGGTCCGCACTTCTGTATGAATGCCCATGATCTTGTCCGCTATATGTTCTGATGCAATGCTCGTGCCTGGGTGCTTGGGCAGAGGGACCAAGTCAAGTGTGTGGCGAGGCACTCGTCCGTAGATAATCTGGAACGGTGATTTCTCAGTCGAGCGGTTCACCATGTTGTTGAATGCGAACTCTGCTTAAGACAAGGCCAAATCCCACTGCTTCGGTTTTTCTCCTGAAATACAGCAAAGGAGGTTTCTCAACGTGCGATTCACAACTTCGGTCTGCCCATCAGTCCGTGGGTGGTAAGCACTGCTGAATTGAAGTCGCGTATCAAATCGAGTCCACAAAGTTCGCCAAAAGTGACTAATGAACTTCGTGTCACGATCATAAGTAATGGTCTTGGGGACCCCGTGTAGCCGTACGACCTCCCTGAAAAATAGATTCACCACGTGTGTTGCATCGAGGGTCTTCTTGCATGGGACAAAGTGCGACATCTTGGAGAAACGATTTACCACCACGAACACCGAATCCATGCCGCGTTGTGTTCGTGGGAGATCAAGCACGAAGTCCATTGATAAATCCTCCCAAAGACCGTCAGGCACAGGTAATGGGGTGTAGAGGCCCGTATTCTGAGATTGCCCCTTAGAGGTCTGACAAACATGACAACGTTGTACGACTTTTTCCACATCACGTACTAATTGCAGCCAGTAATATCGTTCTTCCACAAGAGCTCGCGTCTTGTCTCGCCCAAGGTGTCCATCGAGGCCACCTCCATGTAGCTCCTGAATAATCTGCTCCCTTAGAGAACTTTGGGGGATGCACAATCGATTCCCTTTGAAGAGAAAATTGTCCTGTATATGAAGGTCACTGGGGTGACCTTCTTGGTACTTCACCCAAGAATCTTTAAAGTCTTCATCCTCGGCATACAGCTCCTTGAGACAGTCGAAGCCGACCACCTTGTTGCCCATCGTAACAAGTAGTGATGCACGACAGCTAAGTGCATCAGCTAACTTGTTCTGCTGTCCTGACTTGTGCTTCAAAACGAACGTGAATTCTTGTAAAAGCGCAACCCATCTAGCATGCGCACGATTCACGTTAGTCTGACTATTAATAAACTTTAATGCTTGATGGTCAGTGTAAAGAACAAACTCTCTTTGAATCAGATAATGCGCCAATGTCGCAGTGCCTGAACAATTGCGTACAACTCAAGCTCATAAGTCGACCACTTCTTTCGGGCTTCGCTGAGCTTCTCGCTGTAAAAGGCTACCGGTCTGCTTTCCTATGATAATACTCCCCCAATTCCGACGTATGAAGCGTCACACTCAACCTCAAACAATTTATCGAAATTAGGAAGCACCAAGACTGGTGTTGTAGACAAATGATGCTTGATCTCATAAAAGCTCTTGTCAGCTTTATCGGTCCACTGGAATGGTCCTTTTTTCATGCAATCTGTAATAGGGGCGACTATGGTGCTAAAATCTCACACAAATCGACGATAGAAAGTCGTCAACCCGTGAAAACTCCTCACCTCATGAATGTTCGTCGGGATCAGTCATTCCCTAATAGCTCGCACATTTTCATCGTCCACACATGCCTGTGGACGTTACAACAAACCCTAGAAACAAAAAGCTGTCATTTAAAAAACTACACTTCTTCAAGTTGAGGTACAACTTGTTAATTTGTAAGACCTGTAGCACCTGCCTGAGATGTTTCCTGTGCTCTGCCTTACCCTGACTATATATCAATATGTCATCAAAATATACTACCACAAATCGGCCAGTAAACGATTTTAGCACTTAATTCATCAAACGCATAAAAATACTTGGTGCGTTTGATAGGTCGAAGGGCATGACCAGCCACTCATACAACCCTTCCTTGGTCTTGAATGTCGTTTTTCACTCATCACCGGGTTGGATACGAATCTGATGGTACCCGCTCCTTAGATCTAGTTTAGAGAACACCTTGGTCCCTTCTAGCATATCGAGCATGTCGTCCAATCATGGTATTGGGAACCAATATTTGATAGTAATTTTGTTGATTGCCCGACTGTCGACGCACATGCGCCAGCTTCCATTTTTTTTTTGCGTTAATAATGCTGGTACAGCACATGAGCTCATGCTCTCTCTCAAGAGACCTTTACGGATCAATTCCTCCACTTGCCCCTGAAGTATCTCACACTCCTTCGGACTCATCCGATAATGAGGGCGGTTGGGCAGGCTAGCCCCAGGGACGAGGTCTATGTGATGTTGGATGTCCCTCATGGGGGGCAATCCATCAGGTAAATCCTCAGGCCAGACTTCTTTGAATTCGTTTAGCAACAGTCTTAAACTTGGAGGGATGTTTGAGGGTTCCTCTTCCACGCCCTTCACCACTATGGCGTATACCTCGCCAGTTTTTTTGGATTCCTCCATGAAATCCCGAATGGTCAAGAGGGAACTCTCCTCCACTTTAGAAGCTTCAGGGTGGTTCTCTGGTGCTATAGGGGCAATAATTATTTTCCGACTATCCTTGACGAATACGTAGACATTGTCTCGTCCCCGATGGGTCGCATCACGGTCCGACTGCCAGGGTCGACCGAGTAGCATGTGGCAAGCTTCCATGTCAACCACATCACAAAGTATCTGATCCTTATAATTTTTACCAATTGAAAATGAGATAGTGCATTGTTCAGTTACCTTAGTCTCATTCACCTTTTTTATTCAGCCAATCGAGTACGGGGAAGGATGTTTCGTCGTTGGTATCCGCAATTTGTCCACCATCACCCTTGAGACGATGTTCTCACTATTATCACTGTCTATGATCACATCATAAACATTTCCATTGACAGTGCACCAAGTACGAAATATATTGTGTCGATGTGGATGTAATTCCTTTCGTGGGGTATACAGTAATCGCCTCACAACTAGAAATTTGCCACGATTCTCGCCCGTCATTTCATCGCCACTTGCTATTTCTTCAGTGGCTTGCTCATGTTCATCATAGCTATGACCTTCTTCTGCGGCCTCATCTTCAACGCCCCCTTCATTTATAATCAAGTGTGCGCGGGACGTTGAGGACAGGTGTTTGATAAGTGGCCTGGTTGGCCACAACGGTAACAATTGTTCGACCTTGGCCGAGCATAAGGATTTTGAACCCTACTCGGGTCCGCTGTTGTGGGCGCTGCACGTTGAGGTCTGGATGAGCCGCTCCCGGTATCACGGTTTGTGGTTGTAGGAGGTTGAGAACGTTCTCCTACTGGATCTTTTCCTCGTACCAGCACTGGATCCTGCGTGGGACCTGTCATGGGGGGTCGATTTGAAGGATAGGGATGAGCAGAAACTCTTACAAGTTGTATTTCTGCCCTACCTGCCAATTGAACTACTTCATCTACGGTCTCGACTGGATACATCTGAACTCGGTCATGAATTATTGGCCGCAACCCACCTATAAATCGTGCCACTTTCTGTGACTCAGATTCTGACAAATCGTTTCGTGTAGCCAACCGCTGGAATTCTTCAGTGTAATCTGTGACGGTTCGATTTCCTTATCGGCAATTTTGATATTGCTGGAAAAGTATCTGCTCATAATCACTGGGGAGAAATCGTGATCGAAGAAGACATCTTATTTGTGGTCATGATGAGATGGGAGCCTTGTTCTGGCGGGCTCGTGAGAGTTGTAATTGTTCCCACCATGCAGAAGCACCAGATTTTAATTTAAACGCTACCAATTTTACCCTTTAATGATCTGGTACGTCCATATAATTAAAATATCTCTCTACTTTGGCTAGCCAATCGAGAAAATCTTCTATACGTAATAAACCATTAAAACTAGGAAGTTCAGCCTTACCTCGATAGTCTCTTTCAGCACGATCTTGGTGATCGCCTCCATGGATTGGTCATCTGGCAAAACCCTCATTAAGGTCCTCGTCGCTAGAACTTGAATCATCTGGCGTAGCCCTACGGTTTGCCACTGGTAGTACTCTACGAAAATCGGGGTTGTGTGGTACAGCAACCACGGGTGGTGGAGCCACCCTGGGCGGTGGAACAACCATAGGTGGTGGAGCACCGCCTAAGGCTCGGGGCAGAAGTAGCGCATCCGCAAGACGGTCGAGAATTACCTGCAGCCCTTGCATGGTCAACTGACTCTCCCGATGGAAAGCTTTCATTCTTTCCAAAAGATAACGAATCCCTGGATCACCGTCCACAGGATCTTGATTCATACCTTCATTGTTTGTTATCGGTCCGAGGGGAATCCTCGCTCTGATACTAATTGATGCAGGGATGAACGTGATGATGATAAATACTCCGAATCCACAGAGCTTCTCTGGACTCCTCACAGAGACTTCTCGAATCCACGAGGAAAGAAAGCAGAAAATAGAAATAAATTCTAATAAATTCGAAACTGATTAATTGATGAATAAAAACGAGTTCATAACCCTTTAAATAGGGATACCAAGCAATAGGAAAGAAATCAGAATCAAACTACAACTAAAACTCCTAGAATTCGCAACTTACTATAAATAGTAAACTTACTATTTATAGACGGTCGTGATGTCTACTAGTGCGCAAGGTTTTCGGCCAAAAATAGTAAGTGTCCTATTTGGCTTCACCAAACCGTTCTCCTAATTATTCTAAGCTCTTTTCACGTTGGGCGCAACTCTTAAAGCCCGACGGATGAAGAGTTATAATCAAACTAAAACTTACTATTTATAGTAAAAATGAAATTAAAACAGGGAAACGAACGTCGATCCAGGGGTTTTTTGCAATTTCGAGCGTCGCAACTCGGCGTAACTGGGTTGGTTGGCTAAAGTAGCTCGTTCTACCCCAAAATCATATATTTTACGTCAGCTAACTCATTCCGGATTGTGAGATACGCCCGATTTAAAGTCCAATGGTCTGGATCACTTCTGTCGCCGACTGGACCTTTTCTGATCCATCTTGGCCATGAAACTGTCCGCGACCCGCTCTACATCAGAAATCCAAGGTGAAAACTTGGATTACATTTAAAAATTTTCCAAGAGTTGCATGTATAACATGTGTTACTAGGCTATTAATTTATTGGGCATATATCCTACTGATGATATTCCAAAATATTCAGATTATCAATTGTATCACTATAATTACTTTAATACGATGATTTGCACCATCCAAACATTGTCCATGTAAATCAACTGTTAAAAATCATTGGTTAGTCACTTGGATGTGATCTTGTGCTTGTGGCCTATCCGAGACTTGGAATTTCATGATTTTCTGTTAAAGTATATATTTCAAGGGGCTTATTATAACTATTATGTCAAACATTACATATGTACACTAATTAGATATATTAAAATTGATTTAATAATTAAATTCAAAACCTTGTAAATATACTATCCATAGCTACTGTGGGGTTACTTGGGATTTTGAATTCAGGCTGCCAAACACAACAAAATGATTTCAAATCAAGGGAGTTTTAAATTCTGGGGGTTCCAAATCTAGGGGTTCCAAATCCATACTCCCAAACAGGCCCCAAGTCTTTGCCAAATAGAATTCTTGTTAATTATTACCCAAACACAGATTATGAATATCATGGAAATACATTCCCAATACCCAAACATAATTAATAGAATTTGTTTATTCGGAATTTTGTTTTCTAGAAAATAAAAATTTAAGTCCTAAATGGTAGGGAGCCAAACAGGCCATAAAAGTCAATAAAGCATGGATTGGAAGTCATCATAATTAATGGAAGAGATAATCAAGTACATAGACTTACCCATTAGAGGTTCACCAAAGTCAAGTTCTTGAAATTCGGTAGGGTTGTAAGAAATTATCAATGAAAAATGTGCTTTACCCAGCATTGGATTGAACCAAACGCACCAATAACCTTTTTTTCCTTTCCTCTAGCAATAGCAAAACTATTTAATTATCATGAGTTTTTTTTTTTTTTTTTTTTTTTTTAAATTCTTTATATTGGTTTTCCTATATGAATATGTTAGGCTTGTAAACAATATATCAAGCATTATCATTTTAAGTGAAAGGATTTTTTCTTAAAGAAAATATATAAAATGGTTGAAGTGAACAGTGTTCAAGGTTAAAGTGGTCTTGTATGTTGGGATTCAAATCTAATGGCTAAAGTCTCCAAAAATAAGCTCAACGTATCGTAGCCACGTGGCACTGACCTTTCCAATTGACGTGTCCCCTCAACTTACCTAAGTACCTGAAAATTGGCACGCCCAACCTTGATTTTCACCACGGCCCACATGAGAAAACAGCCTCATGATTTTCATCTTGACCATTCATCAAGGGTCTTGATGGCTTGGATTTTGTATGTAGAACATGAGAGGGGCCCATTCAAATCAAGGGTGGGCAATCCTTCTCAACTTTGCCTCATGTTCTGTGACTGATTTGAGTTTCTGTTTGGCTAACGGGGGGCAACATTAGGGTACTGACACATCTAATGGATGGGACAGATGTCATGGATACATCGCATGGACCCACTTCTGCATGAAACCGGTACCGTGGAGCATGTCCCTTGTTAGTTACAGAAATTAGCCTTTTAAAGCAAAACGATTATAGAAGGTTTTGCTGAAAACAATTATAGAGAAAAAGTGTGTGCTCTTTTCCACGTGTGTGCATGTGAACATGCAGCCTGTTGGATAAATGTGATACCTAGCACATGTGCACAAACACACGGGTTAACGTACGTTACCACTTTTATTCGGAAATATAGGACAATCTCCTTTCTATTTCTAAATAAATGAAAATATATATATGTATGTTCAAGCAAACAAGGAAATAATAGGATGAGATAAATGTATCTTTCAACTTAAAATTTTATCCTATAAATATATTTGGACTTGCGAGATAATTAATCTAATCTTATAATATTATAATAAGACAATATCTCAGTACACATATTTTCATACAAAGGTGTCCGTAAAATTACTTGGCACATTAATCTCTAGAGCTTGAATTATGTTTCATGAGTGTTCAAGAGATTTAGCTCTGAATCTTATAAGTAATTTAATGAAAGATGCTCCATGCTGTTGAAAGCAATGCTATAAAAAATATTCAAATAATAATTAGTAAAATATATAATAGCACACCTGTTCAGCCGATTGCGGAAGCAATAAGCATAGATGAAGAGCTGTCATCTTCTGTTTTCTAATTGAAAGGAGAGAAGATAATATTGGAAGATAATGTTTTGATATTTCGAAATTTAAAGATCAAGATACAAACCCTTATTTAAAGACAGAGAGAAAAACCTATAATATGCATTGGTTCATGTGTATGGAGACATGTTTGAGAAAGTAAACCACATTGAACTGATTAAATAAAATTTGACAAAATCAAGCTTACCTTGCTTCAAAGAAAGAACCCACTCAAGCCTACGGAGGCCCAAACCCCTTTCATCTCGGGTGTGCATATCTAATTAATTGATTTTCGAACTGAATTTAGACGCACAAATAAGTTAAAGCATAATGTAACACTTTTTAATAATATAAGTATCAAAAAGAAGCCTTTGTAAATCCTTCACAAATCTTTTCTTGTTTGTTATGGAACTAAACTGTTACACAATTAAAGTGAAACCGCAACTTTACCAAAAATGTTTTTCTCTTTTACTATTATTGTTGTTGTTGTTGTTGTTGTTATTTGAAAAACCCAAACACATACAGCTATAACAACTTTAGATCTCATTAAAAAACTTGCCCAACCTTTCTCATGTTACATAAATTGCACTAACACAACTAAAGAATGGAACTTGGAGAAGGATCAATATCCTTCTATTTTAAGTTAATGCTCTCAACAAATTTCTAATATGAGATCCTATCAAAACTAAAATTTCTAAAATCTCTGGTTACTGTCACTGTTATTAAATATTAATGTATCGGCACAAGTTCCATTTCTCTCAACCTTTCTTTTCACTTTTTCCCTGCAAAGCCATTTTGTCGAGGGGATCAACCGGATCACAGGTTTTAACAAAATTCAACCATCTCTTCATAATCAAGCAAGCTTTGTATAATTATGTACCTATACTTAGTGTGAATAAAAAAGTCCACTCTCTATGGTGGGGAATCAATAGGGAGATCTCATGAGTGTGCTTTTATTTACTATCATGAAGTTGCTTCATGGAGGAAGGCATTGTAATGAGTATTAGCTATGAGATGCTAGCTGTTGGGGTTTGAGGAAAGTATATACATCAGCTCTATGCCATATATATATGTTAGCCATTCGAGGAAAAAAAAGAACGTATATTTAACCTTCAGGCAACAGCATGGGCCAACATGCCACTTGAGTTGATCTATACCATCAAAATGGTACACCCCACCATGACGATCGTTGGGCACAAAAAATCAGGTAGTCTACTTGTTGATGCAGAAATCCGTTTAGCTTTTGATGGGCCTTCGCGTACCTGCACAAGGAATGGACAAAGGAGACCCTGGCTAGTATAGGGGACCTTCCAATGCCTAGGTCAGGTAGAAAATCTGAGTTTAGTCGAATAAGGGATTTTAGGCTATCGACGTGCCGAATAGGTATTGACAGACTATTGGCTAAGCGGATAGTGAGGTTTCTTACGGTCACTTGGACTGTACGGTTGGGAGAGCGACAGTGCCATTTGGAGTGTACTAAACCCCAGTGATGATCCTAGTACTGATATGTGGAGTTAATAAGCAAGATTTGCATACTCATTCATTCATTCATCTACTATCTACTCAGGCTGGTGGTGCGCAAATATTTGTTATGTGAACTTTCGCAATGGCCAGGATTTCGGTTGGGGCGCGCAACTAACCTGAGATCAGGAGTTTACCACATTGAGTCTGACTATCCAAATTTAGGTATGGGACTGGTTTGGATAGAAGTCCCTTGTGATGGACCCTATAGCCTGCGATACCACGTACTATCATCCTGACTTCACACTCTAGTATGGTCATTTCATTCGCACCGCATATTGTATTACATTTGTGGCATATGACATTTTGGGTTACCTGTGTTTCTGCATTTATATGGTTTAGATACAGCATCTAATATTTGACTCTTTATGACTCCTCATTTATATAGTTGATCTGTATCACGTATTCTGATATTATTCCTCAATTGTATAGTTGACCTGTATCGTGTATTCTGATATTATTCCTCATTTGTATAGTTGATCTGTATTACGTATTTTGATATTACTTGACTCATGGACTTGTCAGTATTTTCGCTTACTCTGATAACGTATGATTCATGACCTTGCGCCTATTTCGACATTGTATGATTATAACATTGCGTTGAATACTTGATACTTACCTTGTGCACACACTTACACCACCCTCTAAGCTTTTTATAAGCTTATGCATGATAGATGCGTGCAGGTGATGTTAGGTTGTAGCAGTGTTGAGCTTGGAGTGTGCGGCGGCCTTCTGGAGCTTGATTTTCGATTTATGTATTTCCTTTTAGCATTGTACTCAAATGATTATATTAGTGGATATGTGACGATAATGTTGCCTTTATGATTTGGGTATACTTGTGGTTATGCTTATTATGAGTTAAATGTACATTGGAAAATCCTCCTTGTAGGATCCCAGGATCGAAATTTGGCGTATGGACGCCTGAGAGCTAAGAATGGGTACTACGAAAGGGTCGAAGACGGATTTGGTGATCGGGATTGAATCCGATTTCCGAATTTGGGGCGTGACACTTATTCTTAAAGCAGTGCTAATATTTAAAGAAAATTTTTTGTATACTTCTATGTAATTATGCTTAATGGTTAAAAAAGTACGATCTTCGTGATAACTTCAGATATGGAACTAAAAGTAACACATGATTAACACAGACATAATAAGTTCGAAGTTCAAACTAGTTGATACCAGAAGCATATTATGGTTATGGATTCCGAAGTTCAAACTAGCACTACCCAAAAACTAGCTAGTTGATACACCAACATTGTGTACACGAAATCGGTATGTTCTACCTATTCCACAGACAAGTCCTTGTCATTAGCTCTAAGGATATTTTCCATATGAAAAAATATGAATCGCTGATAGTAATTGGGAGATGAAAGATTAAATAAACATAAAGTGTTGAGAACACTAGTATATTTATGCCACAATGGATTAGCAATTACCACTACCCAAATGCAATGAGAAGCATGATCGGGCCATGGGCATGTGTAAGTGTAAATTGTAAGTATGGTTCTAGCCCACTATGGTTTATCTGATGGGTTATCTGAATTTCAAGATCTATAACAATTCATGGGGATCACTATGGCAGAAATTTTAGGAAATGAACAAAGATTAAGGAAAATGATGTTTATAGCTTGCAAGGAAATTGTATAAAGGTTTAAGAAGCCTACAACTACTGGTCGCATGGAAGTTCACTTAGTCCTACAATCTTGAATTCCATATTAGAAGGTCAGGTTTTTTAGCATTCTCTTTGCCTGACATGAAATAAAATGGGTTAGAAGTATGAAACATACGACAAAAGGTCACAATCAATTAAGACAACAGGTTTTCAAGTGTTCACTTAGGCATGAAACTTGCTTGCCTTTCCCCAATCTATCTCAGAGGGATGTCTAACATTTTGGTTAGCCACTAAAAAATCTACAATAGGTCCTGGCTTTATAATCATTGTTGTAAACACATCTGCACATGGTAGTTGATGAAAAAGTGATGAAAATGACATTGTCAAACACGTGTTGCAATTAAGAAACACATGGATATCAATAACCCCGTCCACAAACTATTCAAGGAGATACCAATATTCAGAGACAAGCCTCATTGGGTGGTGCAGAAGCTAGAATAGAAACCTTGATAGCTATGTTACAAGGCTCATTATTGAAATACGATTGCCGTACGAGTAGGCATCCTCTGGAATTACCAGCTATGTTAACAAGTTTATGAAAGGAAAAAGAAAAAGTGATGCCAACAATAAAAAAATTGAAATTACATACTTCTTTGTTGCGTGATGCCTTGGTATGATGTCAAGCACTCATAAAGCTTCTTAAGGCTAACAAAATTCAACCATCTCTTCATAATCAAACAAGCTTTGTATAATTATGTACCTATACTTAGTGTGAATAAAAAAGTCCACTCTCTATGGTGGGGAATCAATAGGGAGATCTCATGAGTGTGCTTTTATTTACTATCATGAAGTTGCTTCATGGAGGAAGGCATTGTAATGAGTATTAGCTATGAGATGCTAGCAGTTGGGGTTTGAGGAAAGTATATACATTAGCTCTATGCCATATATATATGTTAGCCATTCGAGGAAAAGAATGAACGTATATTTAACCTTCAGGCAACAGCATGGGCCAACATGCCACTTGAGTAGATCTATACCATCAAAATGGTACACCCCACCATGACGATCATTGGGCACAAAAAATCAGGTAGTCTACTTGTTGATGCAGAAATTCGGTTAGCTTTTGATGGGCCTTCGCGTACCTGCACAAGGAACGGACAAAGGAGACCCTGGCTAGTATAGGGGACCTTCCGATGCCTAGGTCAGGTAGAGAATCTGGGTTTAGTCGAATAAGGGATTTTAGGCTAAAGATTGTGCGTACTTTTCACCATTAAGGGCGTCTCTATTTATAAATTAGGAGTGGTGGTGGTGTAGGACGGATACAAGAGGATTAGAATCCTATTAAGAGTCATGGTAATCGTCTTATATTCTTGGTTGAGATCTCAGGCGAATCCGTATCGCCGACCTGGGTCATGCTGACTTAGGACATTCTGGCCTGGAACGTGCCGACCTGGGACATGCCGAACTGTCTCCTTAGTTGAGCGGTTGGGTCCAATTGAGGTTTGTGGTCCTTCTGACATGCTGGTGGGACATCGAGCTCGACCTCATCTCCTTTTTAGCTTCGAAGCCGGGGCTCAAGTTTAGAGTTTCTGTTATTGGCTGCTCGGTTGAGCGCATAAGGTTTCGACCTAACCTTTTCCTATTGACCGGTCCGTTTTCCCCATAACACTACTCATCAAATAAGCCAAACTTCTAGAATCACCGAACAATCGAACAATCAACAGTCTGACTCAACATATAGTTGTGACTCAACTGATTTGATGAGTAGACTGGTCTAATTTCTGCGAAGGGTGATATTCACGGAATGGCCCACCGTTTTTATGGCACGATGTGTGTCCTACACAAGTGATATGTTAGCCTTGTAGTGCTGCTGCCTGTAGTTGATCAATGATCTCATGTTTAACATTTTTTTTTTCTCAGAGAGAGAGAGAGAGAGAGAGAGAGATGAATATCTAAAGGCATGCCATGACACTTGAGCATGGGGCCGTGAAGCACCATGACTTGGAGAATATTGTAATTGAAAAGGTTGAAGAAAATCTTACTCAACCTACATCCTACCTTCTTCTTTTTTCTTGATTGAGTAAAAGCATCAGTATTGGATGCATGTGTTGATATTCATGATTACAGTCCTCACAAGATCGGAACAAGAGGAGTTATTTGATACTCTGGAAGTGTATGATGCTTGATAAGCAGGCACTCAGAAATTGCATACATATATTAACACAAATTTAACAGACTAAATTGTGTAACGCTTGCTTTGTCGCATTCCCAAAGTAGTTGTACAATCCTGACCTCTAGATTCACGGACACTTGTTTGTTGAAATAGGACGGTGGATATTTTTCATCTCGGACCGTCAAATAAATGTCCTGTAATCCTGTGGTCGGATCACTCAAACAATCTCAATTTTTGTTTCATGATATATCTAAACTGGGACTTATATAGTGTAAATAGCTTAATTTGAATTACTTGTATGCGACATATGGAATGTGTAAGTAATTTTAAAGTACCTGCGTATCATCCATGTGCTCTGCCAGAGTAGCAAAGTTCTTTCTCTGGGAAGAAAGGAATGATAGTACCACAAGGAAATAAAGGGAAAGGTTGGTAAAGCTACGTAGCTGTCTTCATTGCGTAACAGCTTTGCACTTTTCGATGCTGGTGGTATGTTGTAAGTGGGCCCCTATCTTAATTTTGTATCAGTCAGAAAGAGTGATGGTGACTCTTCAACCGTACACGTGGCATAATTGTACCGTGATCCAGACCTTTCAGATCGCTGACCCCGCTGTGGATGGAAACGGATTGGCTACTCCCCCTGACACCAGCCAATGGCTGGTGGTCGGTGCTCCGTGGACCCTACCATGATGTATGTGTTTCATCCATGCCGTCCATCTATTTAAACAGATCATTTTACGGTGTGAGAACAAAAATTAGTTATATCGCAATCTTAAGTGGACCACATTACAGGAAACAGGGTTGAATGAGTGTCGACCATTAAAAATATTTTGGGGCCATAAAAGTTTTGGATCAAGCTGATTTTTGTTTTTTCCCTTCATCTGGGGCGGTATGACCTAATCAACCTATTGGATGTCAAATAAACAGTACAGTGGACCTTAGGAGGATTTTAATGATGGATGTCCAATCACTATTGTTTTCATGTGGTGTGGTCCACATGAGATTTATATACCTCTCATTTTTGGGATCAAGCCATAAAATGATCTGTAAAAATGGTTGAACGGAAAGGATGAAACACATACATCATGGTTAGGCCCACAGAGCACCGACCATCAGCCACGGGGCTGGTGTCGGGGGGAGTAGCCAATCCGTTCCCGCCGTGGATGGAGCATTAAACCGAAAAGTTGCACTGGGAAGATAATAACATTAACCACCTGATTTTATTTTTATTTGTTACCGTTGAACTTAGACCACTCAGTATTTTACTTTTAACCATCCATTCGATAGCCATTAATTGGATGGGTAGGATTGCTTGATCAGTGGAATTTTAGAGATATGCTCCAATCATATATCGACTGTGGTATTTTCACCGTAGCTGGGGTTTTCAGTTATAAGTGTGTGGCCATGACTGTGATCCAAACCGTTCACAGATGGGACCCACTTCGGATGATGAGAGAGATGTGGCCCCAAAATTGGGCAAACGGGGAAGTTTATTTCCAAACACCAGCTCCCGCACATGTTGACGTGGCACGCGCGTGTGGGATCTGAGATACTCCTTAGACACCCCGTCCCCTTGATGCACGCCAGTCATGCCGGTCCACTCATCAGATGGCGCAATACTCGAACGTTGAATAACCGTCCATTTCCTTGTACGGCCATGATGATTGCCAATGTACAGCCGAGATCTTGTACGCATGTACCGCGTTGGCACACTTGGAGCTGTTTGTACAAGCGGAAGCCATGGTTTGGTGATCCAAATCATAATAGATCTGATGGACCATCGCGAAAAGAAAAAAAAATCCTCCTCTAAGCAACAATCATAACCGTACGTTTGATGGCCTGTACATGGACAGTCAAGAAAAGCAATACCGTAAAGAAATCCACGCGCAACTGGAAAAGGGCAAAGATGGGAATGGTCAAAATCTTCCAATCTATGAGATGATTGAACAGGTCCATCCACGGAGAAGGAATCTTTAATAGCACCCGTCGTGGCTGAGGACGCGGCTTCCCTGTAACCCAAATATCTGTGGGGCCTACCACAAACAATATCTACTCCGTCCATCCGTTTCTTCGTATCATTTTAGGATATGAGTCAAGTGGGCCATACCACAGGAAACAGTGAGAATGGAGATGCCCACCATATAGACCTTCCTGGGGCCCACCGTGATGTTTAGATGACATCCAACCCGTGCATAAGGTGATTTCCACATGTAAGAAGGGAAATCAAAAATATAAGAACGATCCAAAACTTCTGTGACCCCACTGAGTTTTTAACAGCAGGCGTTCAATCATCACTCATGTGACACACTTGAGTTTTGGTTCTCCCTCATGTTTGGGTTCATAAACTAAAATGAGCCCACGAAACTGATAAACGAATCAGATATAATTAATACAAACATCGTGCTGGCCCCACAGAGCTTTGGGCTAGTGGGGGGCCATGTAACCCCGGGTTAGAGGCAATTCGCCACGTCGTGGCTCGTGGCCAGATAAGCCACTTTCAATCACGTTCTTATTAAGTCAACTAAGAGAGACAGAGCTTCAGTCGGCAAGGTCGACCGTTCAAAGGTTCCAACATGGCCCAGCCATATAGGCTTCTAACCAAACAAACCTTTGAATTACCATATTTTCCAACCGTGTGGAGCCCACCTGATGTTTGAGCGCCAGCCATCCAACCTGTTCATTAGATGTGCCCGCCTATGTTACGCCTACATCCGAAATCTAGCATGATCCATGAATAGGTGGGCCACACCAAAGGTAACAATTGGAGGCATTGGCAAAAGTGACGCCACCATAGAAACTTCCTGATAGATTAAGGTCCATCGTGTTGTGCTTATGTCATCTAACGTGGTCATCACGTCGCCCCACCCAAATGAAGGGACACCAAAGATCAAGATATTCCAAAACTTAGATGGCAATACCATGTGAATATATAGGTTTATGGGTGATTGTACACCGGTCCTAGTAGTGTGTCTCCTTGAGTTTTGGAATCGGGTGATTTTGGAACGTACGGTTAACATGAGTAGACGCACCAGATAGACGGTTTGGATTCTATATTCAAATCACTCAGGTCCCACACACAGCTCGAACGCATGGCAATCATCTAATTATCATATTGGAACTGTAGGTTATCATTCACATTGTCTCAATCGGTTACCTTTCATTTACATAAAGACTCCAAATGAATGGGTTAGCTAGCTTTTATCTGACCAATGCTAGTAGAACCATTGACCCGTTTCAGTTCATTTTTTTTGTCCACGCACATGAATTAAAGTTCCAAACTTGGAAAACTCTAGAATGCAAACAGGAGCACCCAAAATCATGTGTGAGCATGCAAGAGAATAAATAAATAAAAAGATTTCTTTATATTGATTTGTTATAATTGGGAGTGCCACCAATGGATAATAAAATTAAAAAACTGGACTTGATTGGTTAGAGGGAGAACGGTATCCTTTAGGAGTAAATTTATCTAAATTGAAAACTTTAAAAGAATTAAGCGAAGGTCCAACAAACATGGATTGATTTGATAACAAAATATTTTAATAAAGTAAGAGTATGTTCCTTAGCAGAGTGGAACGGTGAAATAGGATATATGTAGCATATCTGATAAGTTACTTGAGATAAAAGTGTAGATGATAAGATTTTTGAAGATTTGCCCAAGTACTCAACCATTGATGGACAAGATGTTCAAATGATTTGTGAAGATAAGATTTATTCCATTAGATAAAAAATAATAATAATAATAATTATTATTATTATTATTATTGAAAATAAAATCTTTTATCACAATAATAATAGTTTGATGGTGTTTATTCACAAAAATAAAAAAAGAAAGTAAAACATGAATTTTGAAAGACTTAAATATGATTTTATTAATATGAATGAAAATTCAATACAAAAAATGTATAAAATTAAATAAAGCAAAAAAGATACGGACAATGATTTAGGTGGACTGGGCGATCATGAAAAAGAACCAAGTAGTTATGAGACGGTGGTAGTTTTTGGTTAACAGGATGTGATTGAAAAATGACTAAATAAAATGCTCAGATTTTAAAGAAAATTTGACGAGGTCTTTGATATTTATCTCACGAGGATGTGACAGACTAAATAAGATCAAGGATCTAACAACGACGTCTTGGATATTTCTCTAAACCAAGCTGATTTGCTACAATAATGCGACAAAAGCGATGCTAGGATAAAAAAATTGTTAAAGACTTCTTGCATTTGGAAGGGATTGAATGGTATTAGGGTGGATGGCATGGATTTCTAGGTACTGGTGGTGTTGTCAGTGGATTGTCTTGAAATGCATGGGATTGCTATATCCCTGTATTGCTATATCCAGTCTGTTTGGCACGCCCTGCCAATCTCGGGATTAAACCTTCCCATCCCTTCCAATCCCTCAAACCAAACACGTCCCAGGCAAATTTGAAAGGATTAAGGTGGATTGGATGGTATTTAAAGGTAACGATGGTGTTGTCGGTGGATTGTCTTAAGATCCATGGGATTGGGATCAGATCACGACTCTGTTTGGCATGCCGGGCCAATTCCGGGATTTGACTTCCAACCCCTTCCAATCCGACAGGCCAAATGGGCCTTTATTTTACAAAATGTTACCATTGTTGATCTTAGCATTTAAGGGTTCATTTGGCACCGTGGATTGGAGGCAAATGGAGGGGGTTTGATGTAGAGCGGGTCGCGCACAGTTTCATGGCCAAGATGGATCAGAAAAGGTCCGGTCGACGACAAAAGTGATTCAAACCATCGGACCTTAGATCGGACGTATCTTGCAATCCGGAATGAGTTATCTGACGTAAAATATATGATTTTGGGGTAGAACGAGCTACTTTAGCCAACCAACCCTGCTATGCGGGGTTGCGACGCCCGAAATTTTGAAAAACCCCTGGATCGACGGTCGTTTCCCTGTTTTAATTTCATTTTTACTATAAATAGTAAGTTTTAGTTTGATTACAACTCTTCATCTGTCGGGCTTTAGGAGTTGCGTCCAACGTGAAAAGAGCTTAGAATAATTAGGAGAATGGTTTAGTCAAGCCAAATAGGACACTTACTATTTTTGGCCAAAAACCTTGCGCACTAGTAGACATCACGATTAGTGCCTATAAATAGTAAGTTTACTATTTATAGTAAGTCGCGAATTCTAGGAGTTTTAGTTGTAGTTTGATTCTGATTTCTTTCTCATTGCTTGGTATCCCTATTTAAAGGGTTGTGAACTCGTTTTTATTCATTTATTAATCAATTTTGAATTTATTAGAATTTATTTCTATTTTCTGCTTCCTTTTCTCGTGGATTCGAGAAATCTCTGTGAGGAGTCCAGAGAAGTTCCGTAGATTCGGAATAGTTATCCTCTTGAGGAAGACGGTGCTCAACCTCACGTCCTCTCTTGTGTCAGTTTAGTATCAAAGCGAGGTTTCTCCTCGGATCGATGGCTTCTAATGACGGGTCGGGCAACAATCCCATTAGTGGTGCTCCAGGGAATTTACTTTTAACGGAGGCAGCTTTCGAAGTAGCGCAACAAGAGAATCGGCAAGCCATGCAAAGGTTGCAGGCTTCCATCGACCGCATAGTTGATCTCTTTGGGAAAAACCTAAGGCAACTTCGTGTTCCTGGTGGTAATCCTCCACCGCCAATTGCTGAAACTCGTAATCGTCCTGATTGCAAGATAATACTGGTAATGCATCCAAAGGTCATTTCTGAGGAAGGGGGATCCAATGAGGAGAAGATCGACGACATAATCTTCCAACATCCCAGACATGGTGGCGATCAAGTAGATCAAACGGATCGAGAATTCAAGATGCGAGTTGATATTCCTAGCTTCAATGGCCAACTACGCATTGAGAATTTTCTCGATTAACTTTCTAAAGTTGAGCAATTTTTTGACTATATGGATATCCCTGAAGCAAAGAAGGTCAAGCTTGTGGCCTACAAGCTGAAAAGAGGAGCTTCAGCTTGGTGGGAACAACTGCAACTCGCGCAAACCAGGCAGATGAAAGCATCAATCCACACCTGGTAGCGGATGAAGCAGCTACTACGTGCCTGATTCCTCCCTAGCGATTACGATTAAATATTATTCCAACAATACTAAAATTGTCAACAGGGTAGTCGGTCGATGAGAGAATACGCAAAAGAATTTTATCGCCTGGCGGCGCGTAACGATTTGGTCGAGATTGAATTGCAGCAAGTCGCCCAATTTAACAGTAGATTGTGTTCACTCCCCAAGTATAGGGTTGTGATGTAGTAATAACTCGGTAAGACCGAGGTCGAATCCACAGGGACTGAAACCTGTACGTAATCTGAAACTATTAAAATTAGAACTAGCCTAAGATGAAATCTAAATCAATCATAATTTGAGGAATAATAGTGAAATAACTATCTAAAACTTAAGAGAATTCAGAGGAAATGACACTAGGGATTCAGAGGATCCACTTGTAGAGATCAGGGAGATCTTATGCCTGCATCAAAAACTCAACTGGACTTAGAGTCCATCTTCATCCAGTTGAAGGGTGTAACCATGAAAATCAAACTGAACTTCCCTTGATATAGTTTTCAAGAGATGAAAGGTGGAAGAATTAGAATGGATTCCATCACCAAACCATGCCCAGGAGACAAAGTAAACAACAGAATTAAACTAATTACCAACCAATCAATATGATATGAAGGTTAAGAAGGGTACCGACATCCAACCATGCCCAGGAGACGATAATGAACAATAGAGCTTCCTGACGTCATAAACATCAAAAGGAAAAGGAAATACTCAAAGCCATCGCAGATCCATTGTAATTTCAGTCACAATAGACCATTAAAAACTAAAAATATTCCCATAATAATCAAACCAATATCAAATTCGGTTCATGAATTAAAATTAAATTAAAGACAATGAATAAAATCTCCCATCTCACTACAAGATTCACCTCTTAGCCCTAGCTAAGAGGTTTAGCCACACATAGACATAATGAGGCTAATCTCAATTAAACATAAAGAAAATAAAAGAAACCTCCTATCTCTCTCTCTTTCTTCCCACACTCCAAGAAGATCTGATGTTCCCAACCGAGATCCCTTCTTCTCTTGTCTCTTGTCTCTTTATAGCACCAAAGGAGTCGGTGGAGAGAAGATGGTCAGTTGCTGCGTTTTCTTTACGCACAGCAGCGTGCATAACAGAGCTTACACAGGTGTATTGGTGGAACCTATCTTTGATGCTGAAGGAGAAATCTACTCCGTCCATCAGTTTCTCCTCACAAAACCAGTTAGAGATAGACGATTTTAGACTTCTTTTGATGTGGCCTACTTGGCTTATCAAGTGACATAGTTCTGTTATCCATCCGTTTTTCACCTTCTGTCCGCCATGTTTCAAACCAAGATCAACTAGATCTTGGTCTAAATCCTCCTATAATTTGAATGAACGGTTCTGATTAACCATACGGACGATGAGTGGGGCCCACAACGATCACCCGCAGCCTCTGTTGCGAAACAGAGCCTGCGGATTCACGCACTTTGGTGGTCGGTGGACCCATGATTGATGTCAGTTGAGAAATCCATTCCGTTCATTAGAATGTACTCGAAAAATCATTCGGGTATGATCGGTTTTGGATCCAAGCCATGGTGGCCCATGATATTTTCATTCCGCCGTCCATCTTGATGTTGAACGGATATTTCTTGTGATCGGGTGCATGGGACCAAAAGGTCACCTAGGCATTAGTTTTGGCCGTCTCTTGAGATAAGTGAACGGTTCAGATCATCGAAACGGATGATGAGTGGGGCCCACAATGATCAATCGGCGATCGGATGAAGGACGTTGTTGCTCTTCATGATTTTTTTAGAAATTCGTCGGTCAGCACCTACTGACCGACCTTGGGAAAAACAGTGCGCAGCTAGAGTATTCACGTTGTACACGTGCAATGTACAGGTGGGTCTCATGATGATGTATATGAGAAATCCATACCATCCATCTTGTTTCTCTTATAATTTAAGGGGTTGAGACTAGAATTGAAGCATATCCAAAGATTGGATGGGCCCCACTTAAGGATTTAAAGGGATGATCTGTCTGTTGGGACACTTTCATAAGGATCCAACGGTTGAATTTCGATGTGTATGGTTGATTTGTGGTCCTCAGGCCATATATGAAGTTTCGAGCTGAACGGATGGTGGAAACCCTGTGATCTTACATTCTGGACCAATTTCAGGCCACTTGAGCTTCAGTTTCTCGATTTTCTCAGATCTCTGGCATGTAAAATCTTCAATCTCGGTCCCCTGGAGTCCCGTCCATTGCCTTTGATGAATCTTAAGTGCTAAAACCACGCTTTTAATACCCATTTACAGTTCAAGCTCCTAAATACATCCTGCATCGAAAACACGATTAAATTGAGCCGTTAAACAGTAACATGTTCGTAAATCCAGGCAATAACTGGAGTTTAATATGCAATATTTGACCCTCAACAGATTGCGTATGGCTATCCAGGATCGAGTCCAAATGCAGTCCGTCTGAACGATGAATGATGCGATCAAGTTGGCTACTAGAGTAGAAGCACAACTTGAACGTCCTAACACACGGACCTATCCTACTGCAAGGATCCCTGTGGCAAGTCCGCCCCAGAGAATTGCATAGCCCAAGGGGGAGGAGCCTGTAGGAGCACGCACTCAACCTCCTATGTTTGAAAACCGAGATCAGGGAAGCGGACAAGCTAGACCCCAAAGGGACGTATTGACTGCTGCTGGTCCAAGTAGAATCCCGAACCCCTATGCTCGACCAAGGCCCGACAACTGCTATCATTGTGGCCAACCGGGCCACCTATCAAATACTTGTCCCCAGTGAAAAGTGGCAAATCTCACCATCAATGATGGTAGTGCTGATAATGCTTATGAAGATCCAGATATTGAAGAACAGGAGTATACCACCGAGGACAAGGCAGATGATTCAGGCTGGGTTCAGCAAGATCACGGTGAGTCGCTCGTCGTGAGGCGACTATTATAATATGCACCAAAAAAAGAAGTGCATCCACAGCGGCATAACATCTTTCACACTAAGTGTATGGTGAATCGAAAGGTTTGTGACGTGATCATTGACAGTGGGAGCAGTGAGAACATCGTATCCAAGGTCATGGTAGTAAAATTGTAATTGAAAACAGAGCATCATCCCTCTCCATATACAATTGGTTGGATCAAGAAGGTGAGCGAAACAAAGGTAACTAAACGGTGCACCATATCATTTACAATTGACAAACATTATAAGGATGAAATAATATGCGCTATGGTTGACATAGAAGCATGTCACATACTGTTCACTCCCCAAGTATAGGGTTGTGATGTAGTAATAACTCGGTAAGATCGAGGTCGAATCCCACGAGGACTGATCGTCACAATTCAAATCTGTGATCCTCCTTAACTAATTCAGCAAATAATGGAGTAAATTACTAACACAAATTTATGAAAAATAACTATTGAGGATAGGGAAGAAAATTCAATAAGAGAAAGAGCACTAGGACTTTCGAATCCACCCCTAATTATCCCAACCCTTGTTTTGTCTGTTAATTCACTTTAATATAGATTGATCTAACTTATCTAGAGAAAGCACAACTGTGTCCTTAATCGGGCATCTGATTGTCTAATTCCTTCAAGCAATGCCATGAATAACATATCCCATGTCCAAATCGGGCATATGGAATATGCTGATTCAAATAAAGCACCCTGTTTCTTCCTCTACGAGGAACTGTTCATGATCAGATACAAGCACCTAGAATAAGCATCCAGACCACATCCATCCATAGACTCTGATCAAGTTCATAGATGGAGAAGTATAGAATTTAAAGCAATCAAGCACACCAGGGAAAGAAACAAACCAATCTAATTAAAATAAAATCAACATACAAAAAGAGGTGTTCAAATTAGGGGTTTCATCTCAGCCCTAGCTGAGAGATTAGTTACCCATAAAATCCATTAAACATATGAATAAATAAAATTCAATAACAAACATCAAACCAATTTCTTTCTTTCTTCTTTCTTCTTTTTCTTCTCTCCTTTGCTCTAGATCTGGAATTCTCCACTTTTTCCAATTTCTGAATGCCCTTCCTCTTGTTTTGCAACTCTTTTTATAGCTGATGGAGTGGCTGGAGTGGTGAAATTCGGATTTGGGAAGTCATGCCGCACTGCTGCAAGACAAAATTCCTTTTCGCAGCCAAGTTCAGGACCTCAAAACACCATACTTTCCTCGTTCAAATTCCAACAAACACCGTCCCTTAGGACTTTCTTGGGTCCTCTACATGATAGACGGTTCAGATCTGTCATATGATCAAAGATGGTGGCCCACAACCGCCTGGAAAACCGGATTTCCAAATTTGTGCAAAATTTTCGCACCCTTTCGCTGTCGTGATCGGTGGGCCTCATAGAAGTGTTTTCTGGGAAATCCACCCCGTCCATTGGATTCAGGACGAAATTTCAGTCAAGAATAGGTAGTTTTGAACGTCCATTGATACGTCCCAGAGAAGAAAACACAAAAAGATCAGGTTTGGACGTTGCAGGGCAGCCCTTTTGTGGCCTCTGTATCGCACACGTGTGCACGCATGAATAGAAAGTATTAGCATGGTTTTGTAGTACTCGAGCCCATCTTCAAGATGGACGGACTGGATCATCCAAAAAGACCTCGTGTGGGGCCCACTGCCAACCGTAAAAACGGACAGCGGTCCGTTCGTCGCTGCCGCGTAAACAGGGACGCGGGCGATTTCCTCTGCGTAAATGGTGGGGTCCACCGTGATGTTTTGCTTGGAAATCCAGCCCGTCCACCGAGTTCCTCTCGAAAAACCAATTAGGAAAGGGGATTTTTGGCCATCCTTTGGTGCAACCCACTTAATATTTAAAGTCACCGTCCGTTTTGTATTTGAATGGTTATGATCACATTCTATTCGTTTCTTCAAATATTGCCACCTAGGCCTTTCTAACAGGGGCCTTAGAGATTTAATGGACGGTCCGGATTGCCCGATTGAACCATGTGTGGGGCCCACAACAGAGACCGACGGTCTCTGTTGCGAAACGGCAAACGGCAGCGGCCGTTTTCGGATTTTAGAAAGAAAGTCGGTCGTGCCTGGCTGACCGACCTTTGATTTTCCTGTGCACACCCGGCGCACTTGTGAACCGTACACATGCGATGTACAAAGGGGTCCCACAGAGATGTTTTTAAGGCATCTGCTCAGTCCATCCGTTTTCCCATCAAATATAAGGGGTTGATGCTAACTTTCGGCATATCCACTTATCGGTGGACCCCAAATTGGAAATTAATGGGCTGATCTGTCCATTTGACCACTTCGAGATCTTGAGTGGTGAAATTTAATGTGTACGGTTAATTTACGGCCCCCATCATATGTATAAAGTTTCGAGTCAATCGGATGGCAAGAACCATGTGATCTTGCATGTTGCACCAATTTCAGGCCTCTTTAAACGTGAACGGCTTGATTTCCTCGGGTCCCTGACATGTAAATTCTTCAATATTGGTCCTCTGAGGTTCATCCCGTGCTCTGGTGTCTTTGGAGCGTAAAATCCACGCTTTTAACATCATTTTTTCAATCAACACTCCTGGTATCATCCTGTAATAAAAATATAATTAAAATATGGTATTAAGCATTATCATATACATAAAATTAGGTAATAGTTGGGGTCTAATATGCAATATTCGACCCTCATCACAACCCCCAACCAGCATTTTGCTAGTCCCGAGCAAAACATGCGAAAAATAATTTCAGAAATAAAGACAATTCCTATAAGCTCAAGTGACGGGTGAACAGATTAATTAAGATGTGAAAATTCCACGATTCATGAATGGTGAGAAAATTTTTCTCCTGAAATCAAGCTTACAGTAAACTACATAATCAAGTTTAAAAAAACTTAATCCATTAATTAGAACAATTTTAAACATTGAGTTCCATGAGTGTATAATGTCATCTCAGCTTTCAACCATTAAGAGATTCAATTGTCAATTTCATGATATCATTGGTAATTAACAACAGAGCTCGTGTCACCCAAAACTGGAACCACACTTGCCTTACAGATTAACCTTTCATTCTACCATTTTTTTTATATTCTTTATGAATAGGAGAATCAAATCCGCACCTATAGGGAGCAAACCTATGGTGAAAACTTGTCACCTAAATCTTTTCTCATGTCAACTATAAGGAATCGAATCTTCATCTATAGGGAGCAAACCTATGATGACGATTATGTGACTTATTCTTTCAATTCTTCTTTATAGACTGATGTTAAAAATTTTGTTTTTCAGGCTGGTTCCTTTCATGCTTATTACCATGTTATCAATTAATATTGAACTGAAAACTTAATGTGTAAACGAGATCTGATATGTGAAATCATGGCTCAATCAATGTTTACAACTTCTAATCATGGATTAACCATTCAAACTTCAGTGTGAAATTTGCGGAACAATGAATCAAGAGTCATAAATTTCTCACATTCTCGAATCTTGTAATTTCAAAATCACAACTATCCTTCAAAATCACCTTGAATTCAATAGAAATTCAGGAAAAATTTTAAAAATTTTCACAATTTTTTTTCGCTCAAGACCAAGAAAATCTTGATTAGGTAACCTAATCTCCCACCCCCAACCTAAAATCTACATTGTCCTCAATGTAAAAGAAATAAGCATGCAATGCACATGAGACAACGAAAAGAAAAGAAGAGTAGGGAAAGATAGTACCTGAATGGAGAATCAAGGAGTTTTCTCAAAAATAGCAACATAAAAGCAGGTCAGCACAAGAGAGAAATCAGTAAAATAAAAGATCCTACCTATACCACTTTCGCAGGTGCTCTCGATTGCATTTAGCATATGCAACAAGCCTTTAAACCCCTAGGTTACCCCTAGTGGACGAGTTGTAGTCTCGTGAGGGTTTGCAGTAATGTTACCCACAAACATTGAACTAACTAACAAGGAAAAAGAAATCAAATGAAATGCTGGGTTGCCTCCCAGGAGCGCTTAAGTTTAACGTCTTGAGCCAGACAAGAACGGACCATGAATTCATTAATCTTTAAGACTAGGGTCCGCCAAAGAACTTACCTCAACACGTGGTTAACCAATCCCAGACAAATGATGCGAGTTCCCATAAACCGTGCTATCTGAAATGAGGTAATTGACACTATCATCAAACAATTTAAGGACTTCCGCCCGAACAACTTCTTCCATGTTAAGATCATGCTTCCTTTGTATTTTACGTGACATTTCCACAAAGACATGATCCTTACATACTGAGTGGGGCACACTCCTTGTATTTTGCTATCTTCGTTCAATTCTTTGCCTTATATGTTCGAAGAACATTAAGCAACCCGCTCTCTTTTGCTTTCTCGAGTTAGAAAGCTGTCTTTGTTAGGAAGAGTCTCGAGAGGGATGAAGAGGTTCCACTTTCGCTCTCCATTTTTGGTCTCCAATATAGGAGTAGAGTCGAGCAGTGCATTGACTTCGTGGATGGGACTATCGATGTCAAAATCCATGCCCGATTGTGCTAAGCAAGTCTCAAGAGGATCTTCAAAAGATGTACGGAAGGAATCCTGCACAAGGCTCTCGATCATGTCCACTTCAAAAATGTCGTCCAAATCCGCGGGTTGTTGTCCTGCATTAAAAACATTAAGTTTAATATTCATGTTACCAAATGACAACTTCATAACTCCATTTCGGCAATTTATAATAGCATTAGATGTGGCCAAAAATGGACGACCCAAAATGACTGGGATCTGACTATGAGGATTCTGAACAGGCTGAGTATCTATAACTATGAAATCCACTGGGAAATAAAATTTGTCAACCTGGATTAGCACATCTTCAATAACACCCCGGGGAACCTTGACAGATCTATCAGCCAGTTGTAATGTTACCTTAGTCGGTTTCAACTCACCAAGTCCTAGCTGCTCATAAACCGAATAAGGTAACAAATTAACACTCGCCCCTAAATCAAGCAATGCTTTCCCGATCTTATGATCTCTATGCCGCAAGAAATGGTGGGGGCTCCTGGATCCCTAAATTTAGGAGGGGTGTTATGTTGGATCATGGAGCTGAGTTGCTCTGCAAGGAAGACTTTCTTATGAACATTCTGCTTACGCTTTTGAGTGCATAAATCTTTAAGAAACTTAGCGTAAGGAGGGACTTGCTTGATGGCATCAAGTAACGGAATGTTGACTTGCACTTTTTTAAACACATCCAGGATTTCATCAAAGTTATTTCTTTTCTTCATTGGTGCCAGACGTTGAGGAAATGGTGCTTTGGGCACATAAGGTGGCACGTCAGCAGTTCCTGGAGAATCAGAGAGCTTTTGAATTTTGGATGCATTGGTGTGTCTCTCTGCTTCATCTTGATCTTCCGCTTTAGAAGTTGATTCATCCCTAGGCATCTCTATTCTGTTATCAATCTGTTTGCCTGACCTAAGGGTAGTGATCGATTTGGCTTGCTCATGATATTGACCTTGGTTAGAATTAGAGCCAATCTCATACTGTCCCTTTGGATTAGCCACAGGTTGACTAGGGAACTTGCCTTTCTCTCTCTCACTCAATGTGGCAGCTAGTTGACCCATTTGTACTTCCAGCTTGGCAATGGATTGCGCATTTGCATGTAAGCTTTCTTTGGTTGGCTAGTAAAGTTTGTTGGGTGTCTTTTTGGAATTGGAGAGAACTCGCATAAAAAGATGGAGTGTATCCTCAAGAGATGGTTTAAAGTGATTGTGAAGGGACTTGTTGATATTGCGGAAGCTGTTGGAGTTGTTGATTGCCAACTTGAGGGTAAGGTTGCATGGGAGGATTTCCAGATGGTCCTCCTTGTTGTGGCCCTTTTGCCCAAGAAAAATTTGGATGCCTAGCCCAACCTGGGTTATAAGTGTTTGAGTAAGGATCATTCCCAGGTTTCTGAAAGGTGTTCAAAGCATGAACTTGTTCAGAGAGGAATGGAAATCTTTGTACGGATGGGCAAGATTGCGTAGGATGGGTAGAACTAGAACATATGGCACAAGCCTCGGCTTGAGTTGTTTGTGGAGGTCCATTATGTAACATCAGAGCATCAACCTTCTTTGTCAGGCCATCAATCTTGGCATGGAGATCTGGTGTGACTCCTATCTCATATATGCCACCTCTCTTTTGTGGTTGGGAACTTCTTTCACCTCTATCTGAATAGTCCCATTGCTGAGAGTTTTCACACAAGGTTTCAAAGAATTTCCATGCTTCGGTATCGCTTTTGGTCATGAAGGACCCTCCACTGGTGGCATCAACCATGCGACGGTTCTGGGGTGTCAGACCATCATAAAAGTATTGCACTTGTTGCCACTTCTCAAAACCGTGGTGTGGACATTTAAGAAGTAAGTCCTTCCATCTTTCCCAACATTCATGAAAGTGCTCTCCCTCTTTTTGTGTGAAATTAGTGATTTCTCTACGGAGAGCATTAGTTTTGTGAACAGGGAAGAACTTGTTTAAGAACTTTCTAGACAATTGGTCCCATGTAGTGATAGACCCAACTTCTAGAGAATTCAACCATGCCTTCGCCTTATCCTTCAAAGAAAAAAAAGGAAACAGGCGTGAGGCGGATCGAAATCGTCGAGAAGTTTTGGAATTTAAAGGTGGAGCAAATGTCAGAATTCTTTCACATGATGATATGGGTCCTCCTTGTCTAACCCATAAAAGGAAGGCAACAAGCGTATGACCCAGTCTTGAGTTCAAAGTGTCTTTGCCGTGGTGGTGGGCAACACTATGCATGAAGGCGCATTTAATTGGACAGAGTGAATAATCTCTAAGAGTTTTAGTTCCATTCTCTTCGCCATTTCAATGAGATGTCTTTCAATCTTCTATGGAATGTTCTTTCTATTTCGGGATCAAAAGGTGCTAGTTCTTTATCTAGAGATCTACGTCCTAGCATAAACTAAGTAACAACCTAAGAGAAAGAAAACTAGAACTAGAAATTATGAGATCTTAAAACAAGTTAAAACTATGTGAATAAGAATGGGAAGAAAGAACCAGGAAAGGAGATGATTGATGGTAGAAGATTTAAGAAGCTCCCCTTCACTTAGTAGCTTCCTTCCTCAATTCCTGTAAATAAAAACAAAAACAATTCAAGTTTCCTAAAATAATGATAGAAAAATCCTAAGCAACGGTTAATTTCTAAAAAAAAAGTTTCTAAAACTAGAAAATAGAAAGTTACCAAATCCAAAGTTAGAAAGTAGAAAATTCCTAAAAATTGAAAACTTAAATCTCAAAATAGAAAGTAGAGAGGATTTGGAGAATTTAGAAAGATGTTACCAATTGGAGATCTATGTTAGAATCCTGTAAAAGAAAACAAAACAAGTTAGTTTCTAAAATAGAAAATCTAAAATTAGAAATTTTCTAAAGAACAAAAAGTCAATTTCTAAAAAGGAAGGAAATCTAGAATTGGAAAGTTACTAAAAATAAAAAGCTAAGTTAGTTTCTAAAAGGGAAAAATTTTCTAAAACTAGAAAATAGAAAGTTACTTAAAAGAAGAATCTAAATCTAAAATTAGAAACTAAAAATTTCTAAAAAAAATAAAATCCTAATTCTAAAAATAGAAATTAGAAAAAGTAAGAAACTTAGAAGGGATTACCAATTTAGAAGTTTATTTTAGGACCCTACAAAAGCAGGAAATAGGTTAGTTCTAAAATAAAAAAAAATTCTAAGTTAGTAAAATCCTAAGCTATGAATTATGATAGAGAGAATCTTAAATTCAATTTGGATCGAAAGCTTGATCCCAAGACAGCGCGCCAAAAACTTGTTCACTCCCCAAGTATAGGGTTGTGATGTAGTAATAACTCGGTAAGATCGAGGTCGAATCCCACGAGGACTGATCGTCACAATTCAAATCTGTGATCCTCCTTAACTAATTCAACCAAATAATGGAGTAAATTACTAACACAAATTTATGAAAAATAACTATTGAGGATAGGGAAGAAAATTCAATAAGAGAAAGAGCACTAGGACTTTCGAATCCACCCCTAATTATCCCAACCCTTGTTTTGTCTGTTAATTCACTTTAATATAGATTGATCTAACTTATCTAGAGAAAGCACAATCGTGTCCTTAATCGGGCATACAGATTGTCTAATTCCTTCAAGCAATGCCATGAATAACATATCCCATGTCCAAATCGGGCATATGGAATATGCTGATTCGATAAAGCACCCTGTTTCTTCCTCTACAGAACACTGTTCATGATCGAGATACAAGCACCTAGAATAAGCATCCAGACCACATCCATCCATAGACTCTGATCAAGTTCATAGATGGAGAAGTATAGAATTTAAAGCAATCAAGCACACCAGGGAAAGAAACAAACCAATCTAATTAAAATAAAATCAACATACAAAAAGAGGTGTTCAAATTAGGGGTTTCATCTCAGCCCTAGCTGAGAGATTAGTTACCCATAAAATCCATTAAACATATGAATAAATAAAATTCAATAACAAACATCAAACCAATTTCTTTCTTTCTTCTTTCTTCTTTTTCTTCTCTCCTTTGCTCTAGATCTGGAATTCTCCACTTTTTCCAATTTCTGAATGCCCTTCCTCTTGTTTTGCAACTCTTTTTATAGCTGATGGAGTGGCTGGAGTGGTGAAATTCGGATTTGGGAAAGGCTGTCGCACGCTGACAAAATTCCTTTTCGCAGCCAAGTTCGGGACCTCAAAACACCATACTTTCCTCGTTCAAATTCCAACAAACACCGTCCCTTAGGACTTTCTTGGGTCCTCTACATGATAGACGGTTCAGATCTGTCATATGATCAAAGATGGTGGCCCACAACCGCCTGGAAAACCGGATTTCCAAATTTGTGCAAAATTTTCGCACCCTTTCATCTGTCGTGATCGGTGGGCCTCATAGAAGTGTTTTCGGGAAATCCACCCCGTCCATTGGATTCGGGACGAAATTTCGATCAAGAATAGGTAGTTTTGAACGTCCATTGATGCGTCCCAGAAGAAAACACAAAAGATCAGGTTTGGACGTTGCAGAGCAGCCCTTTTGTGGCCTCTGTATCGCACACGTGTGCATGCATGAATAGAAAGTATTAGCATGGTTTTGTAGTACTCGAGCCCATCTTCAAGATGGACGGACTGGATCATCCAAAAAGACCTCGTGTGGGGCCCACTGCCAACCGTAAAACGGACAGCGGTCCGTTCGTCGCTGCCGCGTAAACAGGGACGCGGGCGATTTCCTCTGCGTAAATGGTGGGGTCCACCGTGATGTTTTGCTTGGAAATCCAGCCCGTCCCTGAGTTCCTCTCGAAAAACCAATTAGGAAAGGGGATTTTTGGCCATCCTTTGGTGCAACCCACTTAATATTTAAAGTCACCGTCCGATTTGTATTTGAATGGTTATGATCACATTCTATTCGTTTCTTCAAATATTGCCACCTAGGCCTTTCTAACAGGGGCCTTAGAGATTTAATGGACGGTCCGGATTGCCCGATTGAACCATGTGTGGGGCCCACAACAGAGACCGACGGTCTCTGCACATTAGGAACGACAAAGCGGCGACGGCCGTTTTCGGATTTTAGAAAGAAAGTCGGTCAGCGCTGCTGACCGACCTTTGGATTTTCTGTGCACACCGGCGCACTTGTGAACCGTACACATGCGATGTACAAAGGGGTCCCACAGAGATGTTTTTAAGGCATCTGCTCCGTCCATCCGTTTTCCCATCAAATATAAGGGGTTGATGCTAACTTTTCGGCATATCCACTTATCGGTGGACCCCAAATTGGAAATTAATGGGCTGATCTGTCCATTTGACCACTTCCCGAGATCTTGAGTGGTGAAATTTAATGTGTACGGTTAATTTACGGCCCCCATCATATGTATAAAGTTTCGAGTCAATCGGATGGCAAGAACCATGTGATCTTGCATGTTGCACCAATTTCAGGCCTCTTTAAACGTGAACGGCTTGATTTCCTCGGGTCCCTGACATGTAAATTCTTCAATATTGGTCCTCTGAGGTTCATCCCGTGCTCTGGTGTCTTTGGAGCGTAAAATCCACGCTTTTAACATCATTTTTTCAATCAACACTCCTGGTATCATCCTGTAATAAAAATATAATTAAAATATGGTATTAAGCATTATCATATACATAAAATTAGGTAATAGTTGGGGTCTAATATGCAATATTCGACCCTCATCACATACTACTCGATCGGCCCTGGCAATCTAACCGCGACGCCACTCATAAAGGGCGAGATAACATATATATCTTCATCAAGGACGACCGGAAGACCATATTGGCCCCTATGGATCCAGAGGGACCACCTGAAACTTCTAAAGTGGATGTCCATTTTCTCTTAACCATACGAGACTTCGTGAAAGAATCTAAAGAAACAGGACAGACTTATGCATTAATTGTAAAAGGGAAAGAACTCGATCCTACCATCATCCCTAAAAGACTAAGGCCTCTGTTACATGAATTCAAATAAATCTGGCTCAATGACCTTCCCGATGGGTTACCCCCCATGCGGGATATCCAACATCATATTGACTTTGTCCCTGGGTCCAGTTTACCTAATCGTCCTCATTATCGAATAAGTCCAAATGGGTGCGAGATTCTGTAAGGACAAGTAGAGGAGTTTATCCGTAAGAGTCTTATTTGAGAAAGCATGAGTCCACGTGCTGTACCAGCTCTATTAACTCCAAAGAAAGATGGGAGTTGGCGCATGTATGTCGACAGTCGAGCCATCAACAAAATCACTATAAAATACAGGTTTCCTATACCACGGCTGGACGATATGCTGGACATGATAAAGAGCGCAAAATTATTCTCTAAATTGGACCTAAGGAGCGGCTACCATCAGATTCAAATACGACCGGGTGATGAGTGGAAAATGGCCTTTAAGACCAAGAAATGATTATACGAATGGATAGTCATGCCCTTTAGTCTTTCGAATGCGCCTAACACATTTACGAGATTGATGAACCAAGTTCTGAAATCTTTCATTGGACAGTTCGTTGTGGTTTATTTTGATGATATTTTAATATACAGTCAAGACGAAACCACCCATATGGAACACCTCAAGAAGGCCCTTCAAGTACTCACTAAAAATAAATTGTATCTCAATTTAAAAAAGTGCAGCTTTATGACTGATAGCCTATTGTTTCTGGGTTTTGTCGTAACATCCACGAACATTCGAGTGGATGAGGAAAATGTGAAGGCAATCAGAGAATGACCGGTTCCCACAAATATTCACGAAGTGCGAAGTTTTCATGTACTGGCGACATTCTATCATCGGTTCGTGAAAATTTTCATTACCATTGTGTGACCAATTACAGATTGCATGAAGAAATGGCAGTTTCAGTGGACTGACGAAGCCGACAGGAGCTTTGCCGAAATTAAGTGAAGATTATCCATGACCCCGGTTCTTGTACTTTCCAACTTCGACAAATTGTTTGAAGTCGAATGTGATGCCTCATATGTCAGAATTGGGGGAGTCTTGTCTCAAGAAGGTAGGCTGGTATCCTTCTACAGTGAGAAACTTAACGATGCACGCAAGAAGTGATCTACATATGAGATCGAGTTATACGCGGTGGTCCAGGCATTGCGACACTGACGACATTATCTGATTCAAAGGGAATTCATACTTTACACGGACCATCAAGCTCTCAAATTCATTAATAGTCAAGCTAACATTAACCGTGTGCATGCTAGATGGATCTCATTTTTACAGGAATTCACGTTCGTACTAAAATACAAGTCAGGGCAACAGAACAAAGTAGTTGATGCACTGAGTCGCCGTACAACTTTGTTAGTCACTATGAGCAATGAGGTTGTCGGATTTGAGCGCCTCAAAGACATATATGCCGATGACGACGACTTCAAGGACGCATAGGTTAGATGTCAAGAAGGTCACCCCGGCGACTTATGCAAGATGGGTTCCTTTTCAAGGGAAATTAATTGTGCATCCTGAACAGTTCGCTAAGAGAACAAATAATCCAAGAGCTACATGGAGGTGGCCTCAATGGACACCTTGGTCGAGACAAGATGCGAGCTCTTGTGCAAGAACAGTATTACTGGCCGCAATTGGTACGTGATGTGGGAAAGACAGTCCAATGTTGTTATATTTGTCAGACCTCCAAGGGGTAATCTCGTAATTAGTGGTGTGCAAAATGGGTCCGATCTGTCCTGAGCCGCCCCGATTCGAACAGGACTGGTAGGTTGGATCGGTTAGGTTTGGGTACAAAGGGGCAAATCCGAATGCAGTTCGAATCGGATTCAGATAAGCATCAAAACCGCCCTATTTGAACCGAAATCCGATCCGTATTTTACTCTCTCTCTCTCTCTTTCTCTAATATATTAATAATATATTCTGGTTCTTATATCCCATGCGGTGGAAGTCAGGAAAGGAAAGAGAAGGAGATAGAGACGGAGACACCATTTCTCCATTTGAAGGGTCTGGCGCTGGAGACACAAATCCCCTCTCCCTCAGGTATTCCCCTCCTTCCATTCCATTCCTCTTTACCCTCTTCCACGTTCTCTCTCTCTCTCTCTCTCTCTCTCTCTCTCTCTCTCTCTCTCTCGTTTCAAAAAGAAAAGAGAAGAAAAGAAAATGGGGTTTGCCGTTTCAAAAAGAAAAGAGAAGAAAAGAAAATGGGGTTTGCCTAATCCGACTCGGTTTCGGATCATTCAATGGACAGTTAGGATCAGATTAGGTCAGGTGATTCGGATCCAGTCTCGGATCGGATCCGATTCGGATCAAGGCACTCAAAATTCGGATCGGATCGGATGGATCCTAATCCGATCTGACTCGGACCGATGCCCAACTCTACTCATAATAAGGGCCTCTACACCCCGTTACCCGTGCCTAACGACCCTTGGGAGGATTTATCTATAGACTTCATGCTTGGTCTCCCACGAACACAACGTGGCATGGATTCGGTGTTCGTGGTAGTAGACTGTTTCTTCAAATGGCGCACTTTATTCCATGCAAGAAGACTCTCGATGCAACACACGTGACGAATCTATTTTTCAGAGAAATTGTGCAGCTACACGGGGTTCCCAAGACTATTACTTCTGACCGTGACACGAAGTTCATAAGCCACTTTTGGCGGACTTTTTAGACTCGATTCGATACACGACTTTAGTTTAGCAGCGCCTACAACTTATAGACTGACGGTCAAACTGAGGTTGTGAATCGCACGTTGGGAAACCTCCTTCGATGTATTTCAGGAGAAAAACTGAAGCAGTGAGATTTGACTTTGTCTCAAGTGCAGTTTGCATTCAACAACATGGTGAACCGCTTGACAGAAAAATCCCCGTTCCAGGTTATTTACGGACGAGTACCTCGCCACACACTAGACTTAGTCCCTCTGCCCAAGCTCTCAGGCATGAGCATTGTAGCAGAACATATGGCTGACAAGATCATGGGCATTCATGCGGAGGTAAAAATTAAGCTACATGCCTCAAACGAAAAGTACAAGGAGAAAGCGGATAAGCATCGGCGACAAAAAGTGTTCGAGGTGGGCGACCAAGTAATGGTCCATCTGCACAAAGAACGATTTTTGACCGGATCGTACAACAAGTTGAAGAATAAAAAGATTGGACCGGTACCAATCATCCGAAAGATCAATGATAACGCTTATGTTGTTGATCTTTCAGATAACATGACGATCTCACGGACTTTCAACATCGCGGACCTGACCGAGTATCATGAACTAGCGCAGGATGAGAACTCGAGGATGAGTTCTTTTGAAGTGGAGGGGACTGATGTAGAGCGGGTCACGGATAGTTTCATGGCCAAGATGGATCAGAAAAGGCTCGGTTGACGACAGAAGTGATCCAAACCATTGGACCTTAAATCGGGCATATCTTGCAATCCGGAATGAGTTATCTAATGTAAAATATATGATTTTGGAGTAGAACGAGCTACTTTAGCCAACCAACCCTGCTATGCTGGGTTGCGACTCCCGAAATTGTGAAAAACCCCTAGATCGACGGTCGTTTCCCTGTTTTAATTTCGTTTTTACTATAAATAGTAAGTTTTAGTTTGATTATAACTCTTCATTCGTCGGGCTTTAAGAGTTGCACCCAATGTGAAAAGAGCTTAGAATAATTAGGAGAACGGTTTGGTGAAGCCAAATAGGACACTTACTATTTTTGGCTGAAAACCTTGTGCACTAGTAGACATTACGACCGTCTATAAATAATAAGTTTACTATTTATAGTAAGTCGCGAATTCTAGGAGTTTTAGTTGTAATTTGATTCTGATTTCTTTCCCATTGCTTGGTATCCCTATTTAAAGGGTTGTGAACTCGTTTTTATTCATTCATTAATCAATTTCGAATTTTTTAGAATTTATTTCTATTTTCTGCTTTCTTTCCTCGTGGATTCGAGAAGTCTCTATGAGGAGTCCAGAGAAGTTCCATGGATTTGGAATAGTTATCCTCTTGAGGAAGACGGTGCTCGACCTCACGTCCTCCCCTGCATCAAGGTTTCAAATCTCCTGGTTGTTTGGCAGCATAAAGGAACTAGGGGTTTCAAATGCAGGGGGTTTCCAATCCCCTCGTTAAGGGGTTTGTAATCCACAGTGAGAGATTGGATTACACCTAAAATCATTTTAATAGTTGCAGGTGTAACATGTGTGTCACTATACACTATCATTCTATTGCGCACATGGCCCACTAATGATGATCAACACCGTCCAAACATTGTCCATGAAATCAAATATTTAAAAATCGTTGGTTAGTCACTCAGACATGATCTTGTGCTTGTGGCCCATCCGAGACTTTGAATCAATTTTGAACAAAGCATATATTTCAGTGGGCTTATCACAACCATTGTGTCAAAAATTGCATATCTCACTAATTAGAGATATTAAAATTGATTTAATAATTAAATTCAACCCATGTAAATATATCAGGGATAAATACATTTGGATTAAAGTTGATTCCGGATGCCAAACACACTTGGAGGATTGCAAATCCAAGGGGTTTCTAATCCTAGGAGTTCCAAATCCAGGGGGTTCCAAATCCACGATCCAAACAGGCCCTAATACTTTCCAACACAAACAAGCCTGAATGTTCATCTTCACCTCATGGTATACATTACTGCAATGTGGTATTTTCTACATCGTCTAGTTTAATCATGAGGTATAAACACATGCGATCGAGAAAATTAAGCAAAAAAATAAATTTTATTTCAATTAAAAAATTAGCGTCTCACTTTTCAAGACTACCAAAACTTAGAATTTGTAATTTTTTTTCTAATACTTTTTATGATTTGGTTGGTACAATGATTGTCTTACGGTGTGCACATAGGGGTGGGCATCGAGCCGAGTCGAGTCGAGGTGGGCTAAGCTCGGCTCGGCTTGTCCATGTTGTACTCAAGTTCGAGCTCGAGCTCAGCCTCAAGCTCAACATTGAAACTTGGCTTGTTTGTCAAAGCTGTCAAGTCGAGCTCAAGTTGAGCTAGTGGTTCGAGTCGAGTCGAGTTTACCTCGAGTCGAGCTCGAGCTTGTTGGGTGAGAGAGTAATAGATTCTGTTCTTGATCCTCCTCCATTGATTTAGAAGAGAAGCTAAATATATATATAAAAAAAAAAAAAAATTAAAGAGGCATTTTACATTACGCTCCACCAAGCGAAATTCATTTTTGGTTTGGCCCGGCAACCGAAACAGGGTGTAATCCATCTTTCAGTAGTCCAGAAAATCCATCTGTGTGGGCTCTATGATAGAAGAACCATGGGCCAAAAGCATCATCAATTGTATGTTCTGAAATACCCATCATCAAGGACAAACTTTCCAATGGATAGGATTTCGAACAGACCTGGGACCACGGAAAAGTGGGACCCACCTGTATTGTTGCTACTCAGACAGAAGCACAATTTCCGTTACCTTGCAGATAATCTGAAGACTTGTAGCTCACAACATATTCAGGAAGGATATGTCTATTCATGTGAGTGTTCCATACAATATACCATTTTGGATTCAAGAGATCATCAACACCAACATCAAACTCTTCGCTGCTGGGGTGAAAGCAAAGAGATCTCACTTTAACTTTCTCCACATTCCCCACAACTTTAATATATTTATTAATCGAGCTGAGTTGAGCTCGAGTTCGAGCTTCGAGTTAAGTTGAGTTCGAGTTGAGTCGAGTTTGAGTCGAGTCGAGTTAAAATGCCCCCTGGTCAAACTCAGCTTGAACTCAACTCGAGCTTCAAATAATTAGCTTGACTCGGCCCGAATCGACCATTCAAGCTGAGTCAATCTAAGCTGACTCGAGCCGAATCGAGCGAGTTTTTCGAGCTAGCTCGACTCGTGAACAGCCCTATGTGCACGTATCATGATTAAATATTTTTAAAAATATTTAATTTATTATACTCATTATCCTCAAAATACGCCACAACATGATTAGAGAAATTCAAGAGCCAAAAACGGGTTCTCAAACACAATTTCTAAAATTTTAGAATTTGAAAGTTCAACAAAGAAAATCTAAGATATCAATCCCATGATTCCAACTCAGACAAGCAAACCCTTGACTCACCTTGAGTCCCAACTCGACTCAGGACGTGGGTCAATCTAAAGTAGTCAAGTCAGAAAAACCATGCCCTTTATTGTTTTAGTGGGCCATTTTCAAGGGTTAGGTTTAGTGATGTGATGGAGGGCAGATGGGCCTAACTGTTGTTTGTGGCCAACAAAATAATAATAATAATAATTATTATTATTAATAAAAGGCAAAAAGGCTCTTATGGTATCTGATGCCCTTGGTCCAAGTCGTACATGTAACACGTATGGAAAGTCATCCAGACCGTTCTTTAGGCTGGCCTTGATAAGGAGAATCTACAGAACAGCAAAAAACATGTTGATAGGACTATCTTAACCGTCAGTTTTGATCCCAAAACATATACAACAAAAACAAGAAGCAAATTCAGAAACTAAGCAAAGCATAAATATAGGTAAAACCAACACATCCATGTATAAATTAAGCACACATGATTGGATGTAAGTACCTACCCTTTTTCTTTTCTACTTTTTGTATTAGAGTGGTAAAACCGTTGGTCCTATTCTAGTGCCAAAATTAGGGGAAAGGGTGCAAGTACCAATAAAAAAAAGGTGCGCCCCTTGATTGGATGGATGAGATTTCTAGATCTACGAGCAATTTACGGTGGAGATGTAAACCCCTCTTATCGTTGGGAGTTGGTGATAATGGGTTGGACCACCTGGGCGTGTGAGAGGAATATTTACCATAATTAAAAGTAGAAGTCTTCCTTATTCATTCGCAATACTGTATCGGAAAAAATTAGTTCTGTAGACTCTTCCCTCTTATGCCTTTTTTTTTAAACGCCCGGAAACTTTGGTTACCAAATTAGATTTTTAGTAGGATAGAGGTCTAGTTTGGTCAAATTGGTTTTGTTCGGTTCAAATAAAAAAGGTGGGTGGTACGTCGGGTCTATACTAAAAAATTATCCTACTATATCGTTGGGCGTTGGCTGATTTACTGAAGAGTTATTTGATACACTGGTAGAGTCTGATGCTCCATACGCTTGCGCAGATTGCACATGTCGCATACATTTGCCTCACGTTCAAATTCTTAAAAGTGGAGTCCACTGTCGATGGTTAAATCCCAACAGGGTATTGATTAGAGGATTCTAGTCTCAGCCTTAGATTAATTTGTATTTATTTTATTCAATCTGGACCATCTACTATCTTCATATTTAACAGCCATCAAGATTTTTGGATAATATGATGATTTAAATTTTGGGTTATGACCCATATATAGGGCCCATGGCCTGTGCAATTCGATTTATTATGGATGTATGGCACGTAGACAACTTTCATGTGCCTGAGTATAGAGCGTCGTAGTCTCCGAGAGTATCAAAGTTTTTCTTCTATTTTAGAAAAAATTAGAAAGGGAACTTCCAATCCTGATATTTTGAAATTTGAGAGGTGTGACAGCTCCGGGGAATCAAGACTGGGAATTTGAAAAGGGTGCGGATTAGGCGAGGGCGCGGCCTCATCCAAGACTGCGCCGCCCTTACCACGTGGCCCACGTCGATGCATGTATTCAATATCCACGCCGTCCATCCGTTGTATCGGATCAATTTAGGAAATTAGCTCAAAAATGAAGAAGATTCAAACCTCAGGAGGACCATACCATAGGAAACAGTGTTGATTGAATGCACTACTACCGTTGAAAACTTCATTGGGCCCAAGGTAATGTTTATTTGCCATCCAAACCTGTTGATAAGGTCACATAAAAGTGGTTGAAGGGGAAAAAAAATAAAAAAAATCAGTTTGATCCAAAACTTCTCTAGCTCATTAATGGTCAATCACCACTGTTTCGTTGGTAAGGTCCACCTGAGAATAGGATCTGCTTCACTTTTGAGATATTGCTATAAAATTGATATGGTAAAACGGATGGACGGAGTGGTTATAAATAAATAGATCAAGCTGGGCCATGGTAAAGGCCGTACCGTCTTGGGTGAGGCTGGGGCCGCACCTTACCCCGCTCCCATTTATTTGAAAACGGGAGTTGTTTGATACTCTGGCAGAGTTAGATTCTTGATATACATGCACTTAGAAACTGTACTTGTGGCGTGGAGCCCACTGTCTCTAAGTCACAAGCCAAAAATTAGATTGGTTAAAAAAATCTGAAACTTCTGACTCATGGCCACTTTTTTGTGGAAATAGGACCTTAGGATAATTTTATTTTTAACGGTTCAATAAATGTCCACCAATCCGAAGGTTATTTTTAGCGGTTCAATAAATGTCCACCAATCTGAAGGTCAGATAATCAAACAAACTTAGTTTTTTTTTTTTTGTTCATGGTGCATCTACATCTTTATACATAGTTTGAACGGTTTAATTTTAATTACATATATCACACGCCTGCAATTTCTATATCATAAGTGCCCTCTTCCAGAGAGTATCAAAGTTTTTTCTCATTTGAAAATGGCACGCTTTCGTTCAAACTAATCGTCCACCCTGACGCCGGCATTTACAATCTTACGTTTGCTACAGTACAATCCAATGTATAATAATACTACGCAATCGAGACTACATCAGTTGGATTTGGGAAATTTCGGTTATTAAAATCATTCATCCCTACAAGATGCAGAGCTGATGATGTAATATGCTTTGAAAACCTTCAAGATTGGAAGATGATATACTTTTGATCAATGGCCCACAAAACAACTGTTCGTTACACGATTGACATTCAACGGAAAATAGTCAAGCAAGAAAAGAACATTGAAGATTGTGTTGTAATCGGATGTCTTAAATATTGTAAATTCCCATGCTTTTCGATCAGTCGAGGGGATTGCTCGACCGGTCGAGGGAGCTACTCAACTGGTCGAGGCCTGCTCGACTCGAAGTCCGGATACTATTGATTTTGCTATTCTACACTGCTCGACCAGTCAAGGGGTTTGCTCAACCAGTTGAGGGTATACTCGACAGTCAGAGGTTTGCCTCGGATTTTCGACCAGTTGAGGGTATACTCGACCAGTAGAGGCCGTCCTTCGACTAGTCGAGGGTTACGCAGATTGTGCGTGAATTTTATGACGACTACGTAAATTTGAGGCGGTTTCGCAAATGTGCAGAAGAAGTGTTTCCTAAACTATAAATAGGGGTCCCTAGGGCTATTCCAAGGTATTCTAAGGCTTTCTAAAGGAGTTCCAAGGGTTCCTAAAAAGGTTTTAGAGTTTCTAAAGGGTTTATCAAGGGTGAGATTCGAGGTTGTTCGAATCAGGTAAGTCCTCTCTCTTTGTAATTGATGCTTTTATAGTGGAATTCTGTCGCTTTTTGCCATTGTTTTTTCTCGAAAGGGTTTTCCACGTTAAATCTACGTGTTCTCTTGTGTGTACTTGGTACCATTGAATTACTATCCTAGATCTAGATCTATGTGATTCCGCAGCACAAATCCCCAACAAGTGGTATCAGAGCAATCGTTGAGGCACATATCTGAATCTGAGGGATTAGTAATAATGGAAAACATTAGATATGATATTGAGAAGTACTCGAGGAAAAATAATTTTGAGTTATAGAATATCAAGATGACGAGTTCCTTAATCAAGTAAGGCGAAGATGGTGCTCTTGAGGAGCGAAAGTCTACCATGACTGATGATGAATGAAATACTCTTGATAAGAAGGTTTTATCATCAATCCGTTTATGTTTTACGGATGAAGTTCTATACAATGTTATGAGGGAGAAAACTGTGGCTAAGTTATGGATAAAGTTAGAGGACGTCTATGCGAAAAAATCCTCTGAAAATCGTTTAAACTTGAAGTGACAGTGGTATAACTTTAAGATGGTAGAGGGTAGAGATCTAAAGGCTTACATCAGCAACTTTAATAAATTGGTTTACAAATTACTGGATATGGAGGAATTGATGAAAGATGAAGAACAAGTATGTATGTTGCTGAATTCTCTTCCGACGTCTTATGTGTCATTCAAAGACACAATGTGCTCCACGAATAAAACTTTGAGTGTCAACACTGTTATCTCAGCCCTTCAAGGGAAGGATATGAGAAAGTTTAACGTCGACATGGAGATATCTTCTGATGCACTGGTTACAAGGGGTAAGAATTCTGAATAAGGTACAGGTTCTTCAGGTTCTATGTCTAAATCCAAGGGCAAGGGCAAAATGAAGGTAAAGTGCTGGAATTGTGAGATGAAAGGACATGTGAAAAATGATTGTACAAATCCTAAATCTAAGAGAGAATATTCTGAGGCTTCGTACAGAGAGGTCAATGCTGCCATGTCAGATAGATTGAGTGGATGTGATGGTGATGTTTTGTTTGTGTATACGATCAGACGGTCATATGATGATCGTAAGGATGAGTGGATGCTAGACACAGGGGTATTTTTTCAAATGACTCCTCATCGGAGTTGGTTTACCAATTACAAGGAATGCGATGGTGAACAAGTATTTATAGGCAATGACTTTGTCTGTAATGTTGTCACTGTTGGTTCGGTGCGCATTAAGATGGTTGATGGGGTGGAGTGTACCTTGACTGATGTCAGGCACGTTCCTGATTTGAAGAAGAATCTGATTTCTCTTGGTGTACTTGAGGCAATGGGTTGTAGGTTCACAAGTATTGATGGTGTCCTTAAAGTATCTAATGGGGCACGGGTAATCATGAAAGCACAACGACTCGATAATGTTTACAGGTTGATTGGGAACACTTCAACAGGTGGAGCTGCAGTGGCTGTAGCGGATTCCACCTCTACAGGTGTGTGGCATGTTGGGCATGGTCACACGAGCGGGCAAGGAAGGAAGGCCGAGACGCGCAGACAGGGATACAGAGCAGGTGGAGCAACCACATGTGAGAAGAATCACCCAACATAATCGCAGGATTTCGGTGAGGTACATGGAAGACTCCAATGTTGTAGGGGATTCATCTTCTATTCAGACGGCTCTAGGTGAGCCTGGTGCTGAGAAGTTGAAGGTGACTATGAACGATGTGATGGACTCATTATACCATACCGACATATGGGAGCTGGCGGAGCTTCTAGTGGGCCGAAAAACAGTTGAATGTAGGTGGATCTTCAGGAGGATACAACATAGATACAGAGCGAGGTTGATAGCAAAGGGTTATGCTCAGAGAGAAGGGATCATCTTTTCAAAGATATTCGCGCCGACGACATAGTAAGTGTCTATTAGATCCGTGATTGGAGCTTATTGGCCAATGTGATCTTGAGCTAGAAGGATAGATGTGGAGTCTGCACTTCTGTATGGGAAATTGGAATAACAGATTTACATGAAGCAACCAGAGCGGTTTGAAGTTAAAGGGGCTGAGAAAAAGTTTGCAGGAGGTCGTGGTACGACTTGTCGCTTAGGCAGTGGTTTGATTCCTTCATGGTGAGTCAGGAATTGTATATCGATGACATGTAGATTGCCAATTATAACATATTTGAAATCAATGTACTGAAGACTCGGTAAAGTGGGATATTCAGGATGAAGGATCGAGGGCTTGCAAAGATGGTTCTAGGCATTGAGACTGGAAGAGGAGTAGGCTTTGGTTATCTTAGGCAGAATACCTTGGATAGGTATTGATCAAAGAGGTGATGGACCATGTAAAGCCGGAGGGCGTTCCCTACGCATATCTCATCAAGTTTTTCTCAGGACATGTCCCAAAACAGATGAAGAAAAGCAGGACATCTCATGAGCCTTATTTGAATGCGGTTGACAGTGTATGTCATGGTCTGTATTAGACCGATAATTTTACAGGATATCAGTGTTATGAGCAAGTACTCCGGCAAGCAATATTGGGTAGCGGTGAGATGGTAAGAAGACTACGCCTTTCCTTTTGAGAAGATATGAGCAAAGGTGGCGGGGCACGTGGATTTTGATCCGACGGACATACTCACCTAGAACATTCCTGTAAAGAAGTTCAAGTTCTGTGCAATTTCTCTGGGCTTGGCGATGGTAGAAAAGAAGGACAGAGTGTGCACAAGAAGCTATGATGTAATGCAGATATAAGAAAAGAGGTCAAGAAGCTATATGTTGAAGATTGAAGACATGGCGAAAATTGTTGTAATCGGATGTCTTAAATATTGTAAATCCCCGCGCTTCTCGACCAGTCGAGGGGGCTACTTGACTAGTCGAGGTCCGCTTGACTTGAAGTCTAGAGACTATTGATTTGCTATTCCGCACTGCTCGACCAGTCGAGGGGTTTGCTTGATTAGTCGAGGGTCCGCTCGACCAGTTGAGGCCCTCCTTCGACTAGTCAAGGGTTACGCAGATTGTGTGCGAATTTTGTGCGAATTTTGTGCGAACTACGTAAATTTGAGGCGGTTTCGCAAAGGCGTGGAAAAGGTGTTTCCTAAACTATAAATAAGAGTCCGTATGGCTATTCTAGGGTATTCTAAGGTTTTCTAAAAGGGTTCCAATGGTTCATAAAAGAGTTTTAGAGTTTCTAAAGGGTGTAGCAAGGGTGAGATTCGAGGTTGTTCGAATCGGATAAGTCTTCTCTCTTTATAATTGATGCTTTCATAGTGAGATTCTATCACTTTGTGCCATGATTTTTTTTTAAAATAGTTTTCCACATTGAATCTACGTGTTTTCTTGTGTGTGCTTGGTGCCATTGAATTATTATCATATCCTATATCTATGTTATTCCGCAGCACAAATCCCTAACAGATTGTTCCTGGTAGGCCATCATCAATGATAAGACATAACAGGTAAACGGTTTGGGTGATTGATACATTATCCTGTATCCCACAACCAATGGTTTTGAAGTATCGTGTAACAACTAGTCCTGGCGTTAATGAGCCCTGCGACCCAAGAATGACGGGCGCGGATTAGGCGCGGATTAGGTGAGTCCCGGACAACAGCTTTAGTTGACGCGTCCCTGACAATGGCCCCACATAGATGTATGTGTTGTATATCCACGCTGTCCATTCTATTTTTTTCAGATCATTTTAGGGCATGGCATAAAATTGTAGCAGATTCGAGTCTCAGGTGGACCACACCACAGGCAGAATGGTCATTCACCGCTAAGATCTTCTTGTGGGCCACCAAAGTTTTGGATGAAGCTGATATATATATTTTTGCCCTTCATCCAAGTACGTATGACCTTATCAACCGGTTGGATGGCAAATAAATATTACGGTGGACTTTGGAAGTTTTTAACGGTGATCATTCATTAAACACTGTTTCCTTTGATGTGGTCCACCCGAGATTTTTATATGCTTCAGTTATCGAGAATGCTCTAAAACGAGATGGAAAAAAAGGATGGACGGCGTGGATATACAACGCATACATCAAGGTGGACCCCCACGGTCAGGGAATCATCCACCAAGCTTGTACCCGGGACACCTAATCCGCGCCCATAACTGACAGGATGTGCAAATGGTCCCTACACGTGTTGCTACCTTAAATCCGGAAACGGATTGGCTACTACCCCTGCCACCAGCCATTTGGCTGATGGTCAGTGCTCTGTGGGCCCCACCATGATGCGTGTGTTTCATCCATGCCGTCCATCTATTTTTCGTTATGATTTTATATTGTGAAACTTAAAATGAGATATATTCCCATCTCAAATGGACCACATTACAGGAAACAGCGTTGAATGAATTTCGACCATTAAAAACTTTTTATGGGCCATAAAAGTTTTGGATAAAGATGATCTTTGTTTTATTCCCTTCATCTGGGTCTGTATGACCTAATCAACAGATTGGATGTCAAATAAACAGTACAGTGGGCCTTAGGAGGATTTTAATGGTGGATATCCAATCACTATTGTTTTCCTGTGGTGTGGTCCACCTGAGATTTACATCCCCATAATTTTTTTTATTGAAAGTAAAATGATCTTTAAAAATGGATGAACGGAATGGATGAAACACATACATCATGGTGGGGCCCACAGAGCACCGACCACCGGCCACCGAGCTGGTGTCAGGGGGAGTAGCCAATCCGTTTCCCTTAAATCCAATCCGTTTAAAAAGAGGTACCCCTTGTAAATGGACTACACCGTAAGCACGATCGAAACTGGCCCAAGGTGGGCATCCAACGGATGGTGATAAAGAAACGTAGTAAACGGTGCAAGTTCAAGGAACAAATGTATCCAAATCAGAGGCCAGGATCGTCTAATCAGTCTGATTTTTGGGGTGTGGACAACCTTAAGTATATCCCACTATTTGGACCGTGAAACTTGTACGGTGGATGAGCCTTTACAGCAGCATAGATGTGTGGTCCCCAGCTCACCACAAACATTCCCAAAGAGAATCTGTTTTGAGTCTACAGCTAAAAGTAGGCACTGTTGCTTTCGTTTTTAACGCCTAATGCATGTGGAGATGTCTAGCGTCTATTGAGAGAAAGACTTTGATACTCCGGCAGAGTATGTTAAATAATATGTAGCCGCTTATAAATTACTTAAAGATTTCATACTTGGCATATCGTAATTCAAATTGGACCGTCCATGTTTTGTTTAAAAGTTTAGATTTACTATCGATGAAAATATATGATTATATTAAAATCTAAATATCAGATTATCGGACACTTATTCGACGGTTACAAACAAATTTTTTCCAATGATCTTATTTCAAGAAACAAGTGTGTATAAATCAGAGGTTAGGATTTTTCAACCAATATTATTTATTGAATTAACTTATATACTGTAAATTAAAATATTTAGGCGGTTTAGATTGAGTAAATATAAGCCGCGTATATCATTTCCAAGTGCCTGCGTATCAATCGTCACAGGCAGCCAGAGTATCAAATAACTCCCCCTGTGGTTAAAAAAAATAAATCCGTCATTAAACAGAGAGAGAGAGAGAGAGAGAGAGAGAGAGAGAGAGAGAGGGCTTTTGTATATATAACAGAAAAAATAAAAAATAAAAAATCAGGCTTTTGACGAAAACCCATCTTCCTTCATTTTCATTTTCATTTTCATTTTCATCGCTGGAAGACCCCAGCTGTCTCTCTCCCAATCCTTGTGTCTCTTTCTCTACCATTCCTATGTCTGGGATTTGATTTTTTTCTTTTCATCTCTTTTTTCTTTTAGGCTGTGGATTCCAGCAGATGTACTGACAGTCAAAAAACAAGAGCCAATTTGTCTGCTTCCACAGAGCTTTTTTACTGCAAAATTCTCCATATTTGTCTGAGATTTGAGAGGACTTGTCCTTTGTCTAAAGCATTTGATGAAGGGTCTCTTTAGTATCTATTAACCCAACACCCAAATCTTCTGAAATCTTTCACTACCACTTCTCTGTTTCAATTTTTGAAATATGGGTTCTTGTATTCTTGTTTCAAAGAGGTCTTGAAAAGATTTTTCTTTAATTGAGAGAGAGAGAGAGAGAGAGAGAGAGAGAGAGAGAGAGAGAGAGAGAGAAGATGGTGTTCTTGACTTGTGCATTGGAAGAGGTAGGGATTTTATTTTAATTTTCATTGAAGGGTTTTGGGTTCTTGAGTTCGTGATTGAATGAGGTCTGGAAGGTTATCTTTTAATCATTTCTTTTTTTCATTTGGGTTTCTTTCGTTATGGTGTTTTTGAGGGTGGGAGTTCTTGAGCTCTTGATCTTCTCCTTCTTTCTTTCAATTTGATTTGGGTTCCTTGCTTTTTGGGTTGTTTTGAAAGAAAGATTGGATTTTTATCTGATAAACCAATAATACAAGGGCCGTAGACAGAGAGAGGTTAGATTCTTATAATCAGGATGAGGGATTTCCCTTCCTGTTTTGGTGAAAATGGAGTCCAAGTTGCAGATTCTTCGTCGGGGGCTAGCAGAACTGCTCAGAATTTGGTTACATGTGTTTATCGGAGTCACCTATGCAGCCGCTCTTGCATCGTCACGGTTACATGGAGCAAGAATCTGATGGGCCAAGGTCTTAACGTTGGTATAGATGATTCTACCAACCAGTGCCTCTGCAAAGTGGATATAAAGCCATGGTTGTTCTCCAAGAGAAAAGGGTCAAAAAGCCTAGAGGTTGATGGTAGCAAAGTCGACATCTTTTGGGACCTCTCAGCCGCGAAATTTGGGTCTGGACCAGAGCCGTTGGAGTGCTTCTATTTGGCCATCGTCTTCGATCATGAGATGGTTCTCCTGCTCGGCGATTTGAGCAAAGAAGCATACAGAAAGACAAACGCTAGCCCCCCTCCTTCGAATGCAGTGTTTATATCCAAGAGGGAGCATATCTTCGGCAAGAGAGCGTATTGCACAAAGGCTCAGTTCTGCGACAAAGGGCATGTTCATGATGTTGTGATCGAGTGTGAGACGGTTGGCCTCAAGGACCCTTGCCTCTCAATCCGTATCGATAAGAAGACAGTAATGCAAGTGAAGCACCTGGCATGGAAATTCAGGGGGAATCAGACCATCTTGGTTGATGGGCTCCCCGTTGAGGTGTTCTGGGATGTCCATAACTGGCTTTTCAGCACGACCGTCGGGAATGCAGTGTTTATGTTCCAGACAAGCCTATCGGCAGAGAAGCTGTGGTCCAGTCATACATCCGACCTGTCAGTGTTGCCTTGGTCTTGCTCACAAATATTCCGAGAAACCCAACTACAAGGTCTTGGTTTTTCATTGATTTTGTATGCTTGGAAGAATGAGTAGAGGCCGACAATGGAGGATATTTTATCACCTCTTCTTCTCTTTTGAGTGCTAACAGATATTTTTAGTGAGTGATTTCCATTAATGATGCGTGTGAATTACATTTGATTTGTAAGTGGCTCCCATTTGTTTTTATTTCCCCACTTGACTAAGTCGACCATGTTTCGAATAGACTAGAAATGGTTCCTTGTCTTTTAATGGTTGTTTTGTATTCTTTGTTTGTAACCTGTCTTGGAGCGTCTTCAATGTGATTCTTGATTCCTTGTTGAAAATTGCAAGTTGGTTGTTTAGTTCCAAGGCATCAGATAAAATTTTGAGTTGGCAGATGATGGAATTTTGACTCGTCCCCTCTGAGCTCTGTTGATTGAAAATGACTTTATCACTAAAGTGCAGTCTGTTGTGGATAACACTTTGGGATATTGTGGCGTTTCTCTCTAATGATTTCTCTTACTTCACACGGGGATCCAAATGTACCAACCAGCTGTGTTCTTCCCAACCATCACAGTAAGATCTTTTTTGACCATGTATTTAGCTACTGATTCTGATTCACTGAACCATAGGTCCACACATACATGCATGTGTGCATTTGTGCACTGGCCGTGTGTCATTGATATTAGCCTTTCAGTTGTGTCCAAATGAACTTTGATTGGGTTTTTCATTTCCTTTTCATTGCAGGAGAAGCTGAAGGTCCACAATACATATGGACCTAAACATTAGCAGGATTACTATGGTTTGACTGAAGTGAAGTGCACGGTTATATTCCTGTTGCCAGTCTCCTGAGTACATATTCCTCACTTTAGTTATTTATGCAGTCTAGATGAGTGGATGCTATATTATCTGTGTAACTTTACATTTTGCTGTCACTTATTTTCCATGCTCACAAGCTTTTTTTTTTTTTTTTTTTTTTTTTTTTTAAAGATCACTGGATCTTTATTAAAAGAAAAGGAGGGTGAGAAATCCTCACAGCAAGTTACAACAAACAAAACCAAAAGGAATCAAAATAAGCTACAACACATGACAGACAGGACTTAAGAATCAAAGCCTAAGCTAAGGCATCCAATCTTGCCCTCCTGAACACTTGATCTGGGAGCCCATGCTGATTTTGGAAACAATTCCACTCAGCCCAAATCAACCATAAACCAGCAAGGATCAAAAGCCTCCATAGGGTCCTTTCTTTCTGGCAAATCCATGACATGCTAAGAAAAACTCTCCAATCAACATCACACAGTTGCATTGGAAGAGATCAAATAAGCTTACCCACACCACTTTGTGCCATGCTTTTAGGATTTTTCTTATGCCACCCGTTTGAAATTTCACAGAAGGGGTCACTTACCCACAGTAATGCTGTCGAATTTCTCTATTATCGTGGGTTCCTTTTGTTGTTATTTTGTTGGTTTCTTTTGCTTTTATCTTCTGTACTCTGCAGTTTTTAGTCTTTGAATTTTCCCTGCTGAAGCCTGAAGGAAAAATCAAGATGGATTTGATGATGTCGCAGGCCTGGGATGACGATGCTTTTACAGAAGGCCATTGCTAACAAATTCTCCTTTCGAAGCCCACATTCACCCTAACGTGGTTTTAAATACTGGATTACAAGTGTGACTCACCATTTGACTGAAACTGGCACGAACCCCCTAAGTTGGTTGGAGTCAATGAACATTTTGGCCTGGTGACTAGTTTTGTTTTTCTCTGCTAACGTTTCAACTTGGATGTGTCAACTAGGTACTGGACAAGGTTTAGAACATGTGACTCTAAAACTTCTTTGATGGACGACCATGAGTTTGTTTGGCAGTAATTGGGGTGGACAATTCGGAGTGTGTTCTCAATGGTATAGAGATATGGTCAATGGCATTATAAAACTAAAATTTTGAACTTTTAGGCTTTCAATTTGATGTGCTGAAGGAACCATTAGGATGGATTCGATGTTGTGAGCCCAAAGGGGAGTTCCTTTAGAACTAACACTGCATCGGACTAATCTTCTTTCCAAGACCTTAATGCCCAAAATGATCCTTGTGGGATGCCCTAATGAGCTTTGACAGTAGTCATGAGTGAAGATTATCTGGATTTTGGAGATAAGTGAATGGTTTGTCAGAATGTTCAGCAGATCTATAATATAATGGATTTATCTCAAGCTAACTAGCATATGTTCTAGATTCCCAACTGGATATACTGGCAATTAGTTGAGACTTTTTTTTTTTTTTGGAACTGTCAATTTAGCTGTTTGAGTCTTCTCTTTATATCTGGGGGAGTGTGATTGTGGGCCCTCCTTCTTGGAAATTGAAGTTCAGTATATTTTCATCTGAAGTTGCAATGTGCATGCTTGATCTCTTGGGACTCTTGGAATTGGTAGATTTTCATAACTAGCTGTTGCCATCTCATGCAGACAGTTTCACCTTCTCAGATGAGTTCAGTTGGGACTGATATGGAATCACTGTGCTTTCTTTATCTATATTCTGCATCATACTGTGGTGGCTGTCGGTGACGTTAATTATCTACAGTTCTCTTTTTGTGTTTTGGGCCATCATAGAGAACTGTAGATATCCCGCTTTCAAACTTTTTAGTTGTTTAACAAGTCTAGAATAGTGAATGGATGCTGAGAAGTACATAGGTGAGATTTGTACAGATGTGTGGTAGGTTCAAAATTAGTTGTATTTTCCTGTTCATATGTATCAGTGACCATTGGGGAAGCTGATGAACTGTAGTTAGTCTCAGTAGTTTCTAATGTCTTTTTGGATAGAACTGTTAAGAAGCCCCAGTTCGTTATTTTTTCAAATAAGGAGTTCTATTTGTTGTATGCATCAACTATCAAGCATGCGGATATGTGAGAATTTGCAATGGCGGATCCAGAGTGCAGGTAAAATATGAAGGTTGATGCCTGGTGGGCAGCTATCCAATGTTATGTAAATCACCAACCCCCTACGTTTTTCATTCCAAATCATGTGATCCGATTTATGGGTGGTTTGCGATCTGGATCACTATATTTACAAACTGAATCTTTTGTCCTATGCTCTTATTGTTGATTAAGTATTTTAAGTTATATTGTAAAGTTGAATTTAGAATGTAGGGATTTATACTTTGATTGATGCAATAGCATGCATGTGCGATCTATAAGATAACTTCCATTGTATCATAATGATCTACAATACATTATCAATTTGCATAAAACTATATTGCATATAGTTACTGTATGTACTTGAGGGACGGGCATGATCCTATCTCTAGTATTTGGATGAAGTAGCGTGCCATGTAACCATTCCCATACCACATATTGGGGTGACCTACCCCATTAAATAATAAGATCTACCATTTAAAAGCCAACCCCAAATTGTTGGGAGAATGCTAAGATGATGATGATGCTACTACACTTCAAATGGAAGTTTATGCTCCGCATGGAAGAACTGAGTCTAGAATTTTTATTTTTATTTTAAAAGAAGGGAAATTTGGGTCCTGTTTGGTAGGTGCCTAAAAATGAGCTGATCAAATTTTAACAGTAACTACATATTCAGGATCTTGATCTCTAATACATAATTACTTTTAACATGAACTTGTTTTGTATTGGAGATCAAGATCTTTAATATGTGATGACTGTTAACTACAATGAGATGAACTCATTTTTAGGCATCTACCAAACAGGGCCTTAGATTTTGCCTTGGAAGAACAAAGACAGTCAATGTCATTTTCCAAAAGAACAAAGTAATGACACCATGGACCCTTGGTCATTACTTTGTATAGCACTGCGACATCATGGAACCTTCATGAAACCAGCCTTCTGTGATAATCCGAAGATATGACCTTTTGACCTGCTATCAAGATTTTGTATTTCCTGAAGCACCCCACATTTACCATGTATATGATTTGTACCACATTGGCATCTATACGCGTGCTGGACGTCTTTAATCAGATATGTTGCAGATGTCCACAACGTCTGTTATCCATCACCATAGCCTTTTCCCAGCTATTGGTATTTGGGATTGGCTTTACAAAGGCTATGTTGCCAATCATGCTATCTGAGGCCCATCCTTGATCGAAGTCCTTCTTAGATCTTCTCTCATCCCTTTTCCGAGCCCTTTAACCTAATTAAGCTTCCCTTTTTTCAAAAAAACTTTCCCTTCGTTTTGCTTTATTTATTTATTTATTTTGAGCAAGAAACGGTGAAATGCTCTCACCATTTTGTTGTGTTTTCATTGAGATCTCCTATACCATTTTCCCTTCTCAATGCGACCCCTCGTCATCCCAATCTCTTGCTCAGGCAACCTTCTAACTGTAGGTCTAAAACTCACTGGGTCGACACAAAACTCAGCTAAATCAACTCTAATCGGTGAGATTTCGAGCTAAGTCACTGAGAAACTCAGTCCTGGGCTGACTCGATCCAGACTTGGGACTTTTTGAGTGGACTTGACCCCTCAGTTGATTCGGCACGACTCACTGTGTGTTAAAGCAGCACACCGTTGAGTCATTTGGTGGTAGTGTTTGTATTTTATCTTATATTTAATCTTAATTATGTTAAAATCTACACCAATCCCAAACTTTTTAAATATGTAACTATTAGACAGCCAGTCAAGTCGTGTGGAGTCTTCAAGTCAACCCAACCCTGCTGAACATCCAGTCGAGTTTTCAGGTTTTTGTACTATGCTTCTAATTATGTGCTGCTACTGCTTTGAACTTGCACTCTTGTCTTTCACTTTCCTGCTCATGCACCTGATTCTGCTGACACTTTGAGGGCTACCTCAAAAAGCAATGATGGGTTTGATGAAGAAGGAAAATACACTTACCATAAACCCAATCGAGGTTCTGGGCATGGTTTGGCTGTCTAACAACCAACTAACACATGATTAACACTCACTCTTCAACCCTGAAAGAGAAAGGATCAACACTAGTTACCACTACATTTGGTGAATCATGCATGACATCTTAGCAGTCTGGATTTTGGAGCAGTGGCTATAGTATAGTGTATTTATGCTTCTGATTATTAATTGCATAACAGATCAAATGCACTCTAGATGCAGGGGAAGATGGTGATGCGTGGGGCTGCTGCTGCTGATAACTAAGAGGCGCTGTAAAACACAAGATACCAATGCAGCACCTTGGAAGAAATGCAGGTTATTATCTGTTTGGTGGGTCCTGCTTGATATGTACTATGACTAGTGAATCAGGCCAATCCAGCCATCAGATGCCACGTGAGTGCATCAAATATGGAACATTGGTTTATTTATTTTAACCATCTTTCTCTTCTTTCTATTTTTCATCCACCTGTTTGCCACCAGATGAGACGATTAGGCCAATGCTCCAGTCACAGAACATGCAGCAAGCCCACTCAGCTATTTTTCTTGAATCAACAGGAAAACACACAAGAATCTGAATACCTAAGCCTCCATTTCTTCTTCTAAGCAGTTCGTCATTTGGCTACTGATTTTCCACGCTCAATCATTGACACTGAACTTTGGAAGAAGATGTGATTTTCCACGTTCAATCATTGGCCTAATTCAAGAACACTCCCCCCCCCCCCCCAAGCATTCTATTCTTTTTCCCATGATGAATGGAGGATTGTTAGTGATGGTAATCAGATGATGGATTCTTCTTCTATAATCTCAAAACCAAGATATGGTTACAACTGCTAAAGACATTTGTAAGCGAAGGCAGAGTTGTGGTGCAGGTCAAGCCATTCATCAAGAACACCTACCTCTTATCTTAATGGTCCGTACTCATATCAGAATGTTGTTATGAAACACATTGACTTAAAGACTCCACCATCTTGAATTTCTAGCACTAATAATGGAGGGGCATTTTCACACTGGGCTCGAGTGGAGTTGCATGTGGAATGCAGGGGCACACTCGGGGTGGGCAGCCCATGTGAGGCGGGCCCCATCTATATGAAGAGGGTGACTCGTGTGAAGCGGAATCCATGTGAAGGGGGGCCACGAGGGGAGTTCAACCAATGTTCTAACATTTGTAATGTGAGACTTGGGCTATGAGATAAAGGGATTAATTCACTGTGTTCTATTAGTTCAAGCTTTTAGAGCAAGTGATTAATTGTCTTAGATGATGCATGGGCATTTCAGCCTTTTTTTTGTAGCTGGAGCCTGATATGTATTGAGATCAGATGGGACTAGACTCAGTTCCTCAGCTCATGGGTTGGACTGGGAGTTCCTTCAGCCTGGCCCAGCAATTTTTATCACGATATCAATGTTAAACGGTTATATGGTTTTGGGTTCACATGCTAACTCATGATTTATACATATGGTATTTCAGAAGAGATGCTGTGGCGTGCAGTGGTTGCATTTTGGATTCATGAACAATCAGATTAGATGATCAGGACCATAAATTTGGGTCCAACCTCATTTCATGGGCGACCAAAAGAATCACACAGATCAAATGATCCTAGCCATACACATGGGCACTGTTGAAACGTAATCCGTTTACCACCGGAGCAATGGGAAGGGACCCAATTTTCATAAAACTCATCTACTGATATTGATGGCCTAAATCATCCGATCAGTATGGATTTCTTTTGTTATAGAATAGTTTCTACAACATTGACAGTTCAGATTATTGGACCACTCAACACATGGGCCCCAGTGAGCCACCACACCCAATGGAACCTCAAACGCCACATAGGCAAAACGAACTACAAAATACCAAGGGTGTCAAGGGTGTTTATTGGATACACTGTAGGGCTGAAAGTTGGGCGGGTTGAACCGACCGACCGTGACCGACCCAACATTGGGTTGGGCTTGGGCTGGATGTATAGAGTCCGATCTCAGGCTTGGGCTATACAAACACCAACCTGATAAAACTTGGGTCGGGCTCGGGTTGAGGTCTTGTGTTGCCCGACCCAACCCGAACCCGATCAATATAGAAGTTACTTATAAATTATAATTGAGTGTGGATCGTATGTGTTGAAGACAGGAAATTTCAGTGTTGTCAGGTCTCATTGGTCCACATCATTTCTGATGACTCAAGCTAACAAGAAATGCTGGATTTCTCTCTCCCAAATAGATTGTGTGATACACAACACGACTTTTAAAAACGTAGTTGTCATGTATTTTAGCTAGAATAAATGAAGTTCTTTACGATAAATAAGTACATATATGATTAATAAAATTATATATATAAAAAATAAAACTTGTATTGAAATATAATAAACTAATGGAATCATTAAAATATTAGCATGTATCTATCCGATCAACCAGACCAACTCGACTGAACCCGCTTGGGTTGGGCTTGGGTTGAGAATTCCCAACCCGAGGTTGGGTTGGGATTGAGGTACAAGAACCTTGCGTTGGGCTAGGTTGAGCACCAACCCGACCCAACCCGCCGGACTTTCAGCCCTAATACACTGGCAGTCTAGCATGCGTGATACACTGACATGAAGAACTTGTCCACGTGGCGTGCGTCGGCACAAATTTAACCTACTATATTCGGGATCGCATTCGTGGAGAATTTTTAACCTTTGGTTGGTGGACGCTTGTTTATCTAAATATGACCTTTGAATACTTTCATTTTAAATCGTCCAGACAATCTCCACCAATCCGTAGGCTTAACATTTGCTTAATGCTATATCAGAGGTGGACCCCACAATTTGGACAGCTTAATTTGAAATACTTGCATGCCACATAAGAAAATTCTAAGTAATTTTTTAAGTGACTACCTATCGTAGTTTTCTTGATATACAATACAATACGTGAAGCCACGTCTTATGTGCAAGTCCATAAAGAATAAGCTCATTCTAGAGGTGTTATTCACACGCCTGTAATATTCTATTAATCTGTGTAGGTCCCATGTATCGTGTGTGCCATCCAACCGGTGCATTAGGTGAGCCTCACCGTGATTGCTTGGTCGCAAGACTCTGTAGGGCCCGCCATGATGTATATGTTTTATCCATGCCGTCCATCTGTTTTGCCAGCTCACTTTAGGGTACAAGTCCAAAATTAAAGCATATTCAAGCTCGAGTGGACCACACCAAAGGAAACCGTGGGGATAATGATGTCCTCCATTGAAATCTTCCTAGTGCTTAAGAGTGTATGTTTATTAGTCATCCAACTTGTTCGTAAGGTCACACAGACATGATTAAGGGAAAACACAAATATGCTTCTTGATGCAAAACTTATGTGGCCACCGACAGAAGTTCTCAACGGTAGGTGTTCCATTCCCACTTTCCTGTGGTGTGTGTCTACCTGAGCTTCAGATGATGTCCTAAAATGAGCTGTAAAAACGGGCGCGGATTCCTGACTGTGGGCGCACCGTGATGTGTTTTCCTTACATCCACGCCTTTTAAGGTCATGGCCTCGAAAATGAAACAGATCTACATTACAGGTGGAGTACACTACATGAAACACTAGTTATTGACCATTGAAACTTCACGTGGGCCAAAAAAAAGTTTTGTATTAAGCTGATATTTGTTTTGTCCCTTCATCCAGGATCTTTGTGAACTTATCAATAGGTTGGATGGGAAATAAACATTCGGTTCCCAAAAAGTTTTTAATGTTGGGTATTCAATCACCACTAATTCTTATTGTGTGGTCCACCTAAGATTTGTATCTGCTTCATTTCGAGCACCATGACCTAAAATGAGCTGTCAAAATGAATGGACGGCATGGATGTAAAGAAAATACATCAAGGTAGGCTCCACAGACAGGGATCCACCCACCTTAGTGGAACAGGGAAACAAGCCGCACCCCGAAAAATGGAAATGGAGAGGCAGTCTGGATACATCACGGTGGTCCCAGATAGTGTAGCGGCAGGGTCACCATGCAATCCGTTGTCCCCAAAACTCAGGCCTATCCAATCATTTGGTGGGCCACGCTAGAGAAAACAATGGAGGCTTGGCAAGTCCTGTGTGGCAAAACTCTCGGGTACATGTTTCGGCCCCAAGAAGTTTTCAACGGTAGGTGTCGAATTCCCACTATTTCCTATAAGTGTGGCCCACTTGAGCATTAGATTTACCTCTCTTCTTAAATTTATGTCCCGAATGGTATAGAAAAATGGATGGATGATGTTGATTAAACATATATATCACGGTAAGCCTACATTGAGCCCCTTACATCTTCAGCTATGTCCTGTGCGGTAGTACCCAGTGCCTGCCGGATTTGGGAATATTGCTTGGTGTGCCGCGCACCACCAACCTCTCTGGTGTGTTGACGTCACTAAGTTTTGTAGAACCCACCGTGATATATCTATACCGTTCATCTATTTTACAAGATATTTTTAGGGTACGAACCCAAAAAATTATCGTATATCCGAAGTTCAAATGGAGAACGCCACAGAAAACGGAGGGATTGAAAGTCTGCCATTGAAAACTTCTTTAGGGAACAGATGTTTTGTCAATTTGATATTTATTTATTTATTTATTTATTTTATTATTATTTTTTTGCCTTCATCCAGGTCTGTGTGACCTCATGAACACTTTGGATGATAAATAAATATCATGGTGGGCCATAGGAAGGTTTCAACAGTAGAAATCATTGCCCCCACTACTTTCTGTTTTTGTGGTCCACTTGAGCTTTGGATTTTCCTCATTTTTTACCTTATAACCCTAACTGATGTAGCCAAATGGATATACGGTGTGGATATAACACACATATCATGGCCGGGCCCACAGAACTTGATGTCAACACACTACCGAGCACACTGAACATAGCCCCCATTTACTGAAGGAATAGGGGACCAAAACATCAACTGTTTGGATCAATGAACATGGGCCCCACTCGTATAGATGAAAAACAGTACTGTGTAGTCTTTGGACTCTTGCCGATGTATAATATACCTGTCCTCCAATATTCTAACTTTCATTTGGAGAACTAGTCACCTACATGCCGTGCAGGCAATGGCCTCCTTCTTGAAGATCAGGCTGATACACTCACTTGGTGGACCACACCTATATGTTTTTTTTTTTTTTTTTTTTGGGTTAGCTTGTTAGCACATACCTACTGTCAGTACACACTCCAGTGTTAGCCACCCCCACAAGGGAATCATACCAAGACCTCAGATGTTGAAACGAGGTATCTACACTCAGTCTACCAGTTGAGCTATGGATCTGGGTGTGATCGACCACACCTATGTGTTGACTCAGACAATCTCTTGTCCATTGGTTCCAACAGTGTGACCCACGTGATGAGTGGACCATCCTGATTTTAGTTTAAGGTGACCTTCATGGCACTGATGTCCTACACAAGGCTGACAGATGGTATGGCTCCCAAAGTGGTGCCTTGCCTGTAGGAGACATGGTTTTTGACTTTGGTACCTCGACCGACTTGTCCCATGCCGTGTCGAGTTTGGGTTTGACTCATCCGAGTTAGGCCTTATATTCATGGATCTTGTCTGAGTCCACTTGGACGAGTGCAGTGCTAGGTGATTGCTCTCTACGTGGATGTGCAGTGCTCTAGCATATCATACTAGAAAGTCCCTGATATGAGGTGGTGCCATGCAGAGTAGAAAATGGGCCATTCCTGTCTGGCCCATGACCATGCCCAGCCCAGCATTGTTGAATCCTCAACGTCCATGCGTTACAACTGGGCTTACTTAGCCCCAACAATTAATTGGACTGCACCCGGTCTTACATATGACTAAAAGCCAGATAAGTAGGACTGTCTGGTCAGGCTTGTTTGATGTTGGTCAATCAGTAATTGTGTGGTTGACCCATCCTGGCCCACCCAAGCTCGATCCTTAGCACTCCTCAGCTTTTCATTCTTCCGCCCACCTGATAAGTTGGCCAGCTAATTTCCACAGCGGGTCCCTGCGGATACACAGCTTGGATGAGTGGGCTTAAATATCTTGAGATTCAATCCTGGTAAATGGGTACATTGTTCGGGATCCAGACCGTTGGTCTTATTGGGACTTAGCATGGGTGGACTATGCCTCATATCTCCTTTATACAGCATTTATATTTTTTGATTTGTAAGACTAGAAATAGACGGCTGAAGAGGTTATAATAGCAACGAACTCCACGTTCAACCGAGAAAAGGCTCCAGATTGGTGGCTAGGATCTTCATTATGTGAAGTGATACCATAGAGCCATCTCTCCATGATACTATTGGGTATTAGCACAGGATTAACATATGTGGGCGGTTCATCTAGTGGGCCATAAAAAGTATGGCTCGGGTTCAAAATCTACAGCCATGGAACAATCCAAGCTATCACCATTCTGCGCTGCTTTTAAGGTATCAGATGCTGATCACATGATCAACAAGCACATCGAATAGATATGGTCTTATTTAACTTGCAATCTGCCTTTGCAGTAGGGGCAACTAGATGGACGTTCTGAAACGTAGTTGCTGATGCAAAAAACTGGTGAGTCTCCTTCCGTACTTCCACCTACACGAAGAGGAAGACGACGAAGACCCTGGCTAGAGCCAGGGAACCTCCGACGCAAAAGTCAGTATGGGGGACGTAGTGGGAAGTTTTAGGAGAGTTTTTGCGTACCTTTCACATTGGAGGTTTCCTGTATTTATAGGAATAGAAGGACCCGGCGTACAGGAATTCTTCTCCTGATTTCTTGGAGATTTGATTTTGATTCATTTTTGGACTCTATCCGATCCCAAGGTCTTCAGGATCGAAGATCCTTTTACTGGATTTTCGGGACAACGTTTTTGTTTACACAGTCTTCTCCTTGCTCGGCTTGGTCTTGACCGACTCTAGGAATGAGTGTGCCTCGGCTGGCTGCAAGGATGATACTGTTCACCTTCCGTCAGACGAAATGGAACCGATCCGTAGTCGATACCCTTTCTTAATCCGATAGCCGACTCTATAACCGACTTAAATATGAGTCGGTTTTACGGTTGGTCGAGTGGCTTATGGGCTTTGGGTCTTATTAATCGACCTCTTTGGATGTTGCTGCCTTGTTTACCGAGTCAACTTTATACATCTTATAAGCTTTACCTTGTGGCTAATGACTTTATAAGCTTCGGTTGGAATTCATTCCTCGGAACCCGAGCTAAGTCTCTCCTTTAGGCTTTTTGCTTACCCGCCTCAGTCGGGCTTATTGCCTCGGATCACCAGGCGGTGTCAGTAGAGTTGGTCCATTCCATAGCCAAGCCTTCGGATTTGTACTATTTTTTCCCTAACAGTAAGCCCCCCTACTCCTCGCTTCAACGTTGTTGACGCTATAGAGTAGAGTAATCGTTAAGCCGGCTTGAGCTGGGACCGACTTTATGATGGACCATTTAATGCTCGCAGGAGTCTTATGTTGTCCAGAGCACGCAACAGTTCGTTGATCGAGGTCACACGAGCGGGCAGCCGTCGGAGCGTTCTTTCCTGCATATAGGTGCTGGACGCGTGGCGATGGCAGCTGTTGTGTCGTTCGAAACATGCCACGTGTCGAGCGGGGGAGTCGAAACGACCGTCGATTTGACTCCTCCTTAAATGCCATAGCGACATGGCGCGGCTATAAAAGGAGGAGAGGGACACACCTCTCCCATTTTCACGCATCTTCCTTTCTCCCGATTTTTACTGCTTGTAAGTGCTATTGTTTATAGTCCCTTTTGTTGTCAAATTTATGGTGCCAAAGACACTGTTATGAAGCTTGCATATGTGAAGATCAAAGCACGACTCAAGATCAACTTTGATGGACAAGCATTGCTCACAAAGTCGAGACTCGAGGAAGTGAGTTTGTTCGACTTAATTCAAAGACAAGGATAATGCAAGAAGCTTTCAAGTTCAATCTCAAGAAGCTTTCAAGTTTGAACTATATCAAGACTTCAAGCTTTACTACTTTCAAGGTCTCGTGTCTTTAAGTTTCAATGTCCTTACTTCACTATTGAGGTATGACTGACTGTAGGTTGACCTTTAGAGTAGGCCATTTTGGATACGTAATCCATATATTTTATATAAGTGAGTTTGGCCTGTTCTAAGACTAGTCCTAGACTTTGGTCGACTAGTCCTAGCACTGCTTCGACCAGTCTAAGGATTTTCTGAATCAGTCGTAAGTTGGTTGTAAAATTCGGATATTTTCTGTTAGGCTTCGACTAGTCGTAGGAACAGTGTCGACTGGTTCTTCGACCAGTCATAGACCTTCGACTCAAACTACAACAATGATTTGCACTGATCTTCGACCAGTCGTGTGTGACCTTCGACTAGTCGAAGGTGCCTTACAACTAGTCGAAGGTGCCCTACGACCAGTCGTAAAACCGTTTTATCTTATCGCGCCTGAATTTTCAAATATCTGTTGGATCTTTGACCAATCGCAGTGACTTAAGACCAGTCGAAGATGTGATTTATTCACACTATAAATAGAGCACGAATCTCATAATAAAATAGATTATTCAAGCTAATTTAATTCGGTCTTCTGAGAGAGAAATCTGTGCTCTGTTTAAGCTAAGTGTGCATATTTAATATTTTCTTTATTTAGCTTTTTTAATTGATTTTGTTTCTTGTATTCCAATTAAATTTGAAAAGAGGAAGTGCTGTCTTTCTTTTTTCTGGAATCAAAATCAATTAAAGCTAGCTAGCCCTTTTGTTTTAATTTAAAATCTATTAGAAATTAGAATCATTATATAGTGAGTATTGGACATTGAACTTTGACATTCAAACTTCAACTGGTTCTTGTATTGGTTATACTTTATTTGGATTTGAGAGCCAGAAAAAAATTGGTTATCGAGGAGAGAAAATAGAGGGTTTTTTGAATTGTATAAGCCCTTTGAAAAAGACACAATTGTGAAGGTTTTTGGTGAACCTGTGAAAACCTATTTGATAGTGAACGCTAATATCCCCTGTGTGAGGATATTAGGAGTGGAGTAGTATTCGGTGTGGCTGTTGTTGAATAGTTGGTGTACACAGGCAAACCACTATAACTCCTTGTGTTGTATGGAAGTGTGTTTTATTTTCTATCTTTGATTATTCTTTTATGGAGTGTATGTGGATGTGAATGTTGTAATCATTTTAAGTTCAAGCTCAGTGGGGAATGTTGTAATAGTTTAGATTTAAATTTCAGCAATTTATTTCAAGCTATTCCTTTATTTTGTTTGAGCTTAAGATTTTCTAAATTCTTCTAGTAAGGTTGCCTTGCCATTTCTATGGTGCATGGTTGTCCCTAGAACAATCAATATTTGAGATTACATTCTATTTCTCTGTTTAGCTTCAATTTGTCTATTCCTCATAAGTTTGAGTTCTTGATACAAAGATCTTTCTAGAAATCAGGTTGTCCTACCATAAACTTTGGTTTTTGGTGTAAAGTTGTCCTTAGAACAACTTTTGTATCAATCTCTCAATACTTGTTTATAGAGGTTGCTATTCATTTCAGTATTGTGAATTGATTTACTTTATTTGGCTATCTAATTATTTAAATTCCGTTGTAATTATTTTAAATTTGGCATAGTCCTATTCACCCCCCCTCTCTCTCTCTCTCTCTCTCTAGGACATATAGCTTGGCCATTTCAAGTGGTATCAGAGCTTAATAGATCGCTTTTAATTGTTATTCTTAGATTTACTTCCTGAGCTAACGATCTAAGTTTTATATAAGATGTCAAATTTTGGTAGCCTTTCAGTCACTAGGCCTCCACCTTTCGATGGCACCAATTATGCCTATTGGAAAGCAAAGATGAGGATCTTCCTTAAATCCATGAATGAAAATGTGTGGCTAGCCACAGTGAATGAATAGACCCCTCCTACTACCGAAGTGACTGGTATTGATGGTTCAAAAATAACAAAAATAACAACTTATTTTTCTTGGACCACATTTTAGAGAAGTGAGAGTAGTGCAAATGCTAAAGCACTAAATGCAATTACATGTGCACTATCACTGGATGAATTCTTCATATATGATTTCAATTGCTCTTTGCGTGTTTGGTACACGCTAGTGAATTGATTGATGATCAACTGCGAGTCGCTGAATACGTTGAGATGAGTAACACCTAGACTGGCTGTTAGTCGGAGGCCAAGCAACAATACTTCCTATTCTGCGTTATTGTTCGAATCTTGAAATCCAAGTCTTAAGGCATATTACATGTAAGTTTGGTCGGGAGTTCCCAAGACGACTACTGCCCGCTTGCCTTAGAATTGGATGAGCCATCAACATAAAGCTTCCAGGGGGTTGGGTCGGGTGATGACTCGGGAGTAGCGGTCAGCTGTTTGGTTGGATCATCTGTAGGCTCGATTACATAATCGGCGTGCGCTGTAACTTCGGCTATGAAGTCAGTCACAACTTGTCCTTTAATCGACACCCTAGGCTTGTACTAAATGTCGAATTCGCTGAGCTCTATCGCCCACTTCGTCAGTCGGCCGGAAGTTTCTGGATTCTGAAGAATCTGACGCAGTGGAAGGTCAGTCATGATGACGATAGTGTGAGTATGAAAGTATGGCCGAAGTCATCGTGAAGAGACAACTATGACTAAGGCTATTTTTTTCCAGAGGTGGATATCCTATTTCTGTCGGTAATAGTGCTTTACTGACGTAGTAAACTTGCAATTGTTTTCCTTCATGTTCACGTATCAGAGCCGAGCTTATGGTTGCATCGAAAACCACTAGGTACAATAGCAAAGCTTCCCCAGGCTCGGGTTTCGATAAGCAGGTGGAGATCCGAGGTATGATTTTAATTGCTGGAACACTGCTTCACACTCTTCTGTCCACTCTACCGTTTGTCGACCCTTGAGTTGTTTGAAGATCAAGAGGCATTTATCAGTAGCTCGGGAGAGGAAGCGGTTGAGTGTGGCTACTCGTCCAGTCAGCCTTTATATATTCTTAATCATTTTTGTGAATTTCATGACGAATAATGCTTTGATTTTTTTAAGATTTGCTTCAATCCCCAGCTGACTAACCAGAAATTTAAGAAACTTTCTCGAGTTTACCCTAAAGGCGCACTTGCTCGGGTTTAATTTCATCTGCTATTTTCGAATGATGAGAAACATCTCCTCTAAGTCGGTAATATGATCGGTCGAGGGATACTTTTGACAAGCATATCGTCAATGTATATTTCCATGGCTCGGTCGATCTACCGAGCGAACATTTTGTTTACCAATCGTTGGTAGGTTGCTCCTGTATTCTTTGGACCAAATGGCATCACACGGTAACAATAAAGTCCTTTGTCGGTGACAAAGGTAGTCTTAGATTTATCTGACTGATGCATTACAATTTGATTGTATCCAGAATAAACATTCATAAAACTAAGAAGCTCGTGTCCTGCCGTGCTATCCACCAGCTGATTGATTCTTGGAAGAGGGAAGCTATCCTTCGGGCAGGCTTTGTTTAAGTCGGTATAGTCAATATAGACTCGCCACTTCCCGTTGACTTTCTTAACGAGTACGACATTATCTACCCATTCTGGATAGTATATCTCCTCGATGAATTTAACCTTCAGAAGCTTACTAACTTCTTCTTCAATGATGGCGTACCTTTCAGGGCCGAGCGGTCGTCGCTTCTGTCAGATCAGTCAGTAGGCCGATCGATGTTGAGTCGGTTGGTCATTACTGAAGGATCGATCTCAGGCATATCTTCATGACTCTATACAAATACATTAGCGTATCGGCGGAGTAATGATATCAGCTTTTCTTTTAAAGGCGACCGCAGAGACGAGCCAATTCGTACTATTTTGGATTCGTCTGTCTTAACTAAAGGCACTGGGATAAGGTCTTCTACCGGTTGCCCTCGCTCATGTGTTTCAGCCCGGGGGTCCAACGATTCAATCATGGTTACCTCAGCTGGCGCTTTTACAGCCGTCACATAGCAGCGCCGCGAGTCGTGTTGGTCACCTTTTACGACTCCTAATCCTGACTCAGTCGAGAATTTAATGGAGAGATGGTACGTTGATATCACAAGATGGAGAAGGCACAGAGAGGGTCAGCCGAGTATAGCATTGTAGACTAATGGTTAGTCAACTATCAGAAAGTCGACCATTATTGTCGCCAGCAGCGGAGAGTTACCTGCAGTGAGTGGCAATGAGATAACTCTTTCGGGGAGTGTTTGTCCACTAGAGAATCCGATTAATGGGGTGTGAACTAGCCGTAAAGCCGATCGTTCAACACCCATTTTATCGAACGCTGAGTAAACAGTACATTTGCAGATGACCCTGTGTCAACGAGAATGCGGAATACCTTGCGGTTCGCTATCGTGAGGGTGACGACTAATGCGTCATCATGCGGGTGAGGGATACCCCGAGCATCTTTATCAGTGAACGATATGCAGTATTTCTCCATTTTCTTTTTTTCGAAGGCTGACCTAGTATCAGGATTTCAGACTTGGGTTCACTATGCTCCTGACATGGTTTTTGCAAGCATTATTTGAGTCGCCTCCGCCTCGGGGTCCACCAACGATGGCTCGAGTTTCTTCCGTAGGTCGGTCATCTCACAAACGTTCTTTCGTTGTCTCGGTTCTTTCACCTTTTACAACTCCTACTCCCAACTCAGTCGAGAATTTCATGGAGAGATGATACGTTGATACCACAGCTTAGAGAAGGCACATAGAGGGTCCGCCGAGTATAGCATTATAGACTGATGGTTAGTCGACTATCAGAAAGTCAACCATTACTGTCGCCTGCGGCGGAGAGTTACCCGCGGTGAGTGGCAATGAGATGACTCCTTCGGGGAGTGTTCGTCCACTAGAGAATCCGATTAATGGGGTGTGAATTGGCCGTAAAGCCGATCGTTCAACACCCATTTTATCGAACGCTTGAGTAAATAGTACATCTGCAGACGACCTTGTGTCAACGAGAATACAGAATACCTTGCGGTTCGCTATCATGAGGGTGACGACTAATGCGTCATCATGCGGGTGAGGGATACCACGAGAGTCTTCATCAGTAAACGATATGCAATATTTCTCCCTTTTCTTTTCTTTCAAAGGTCGAGCTAGTATCAGAATTTCAAACTCGGGTTGACAGATGCTCCTGACATGATTTTTGCGAGCATTATTTAAATCGCCTCTGCCTCAAGGTCCACCGACGATGGTTCGGATTTCTTCCGTCGGTCGGTTATCTCACGAATGTTCTTCCGTTGTTCCTGTTCTTTCAACGTGCTCTTTGAGATGGCCTTCTCGGATGAGCCTCTCGATTTTCTGCTTCAAATGGTAGCAATCACTCGTATCGTGCCTGTGATCGCGAAGATAATGATAGTACTTGTCTTTGTCCCGTCGGTTAGAATTGCCTCGGAGTTTGTTGGGCCAGTTCATAAACCTCTCTTTTTTTATCTCCATAAGGACTTGCTCTCGTGACTTACTGAGAGGACTATAGGTTGAAAACTTGTTATCGGGCCGCTTATTCGTCTTGCGATCGTTGTAGGACCGATCCTCTTTTCGCTTCTTACAACCAGCCGAGTCAACTTCCTTTTTTGCTGACTCTTTGGCCGAGGTTTTTGCATTCTGAGTGGCCTCGCGCATGATCCGAGTTTCTTCGGTATCTGCATATTTATTCAACCGAGCCATGAATTCTTTCCAAAGTAGTCGGCGGGTTTTTGTCTAAGGAGTCCAGAAACGGCTTGTCCCTTACACCTTGCATGATTGAGTTAAGCACTGTTTCGTCCGAGTGTTTCCGGACTTAGAGTGACTCGAAGTTGAGCGTTTGATGTAATCTTTCAGCTTCTCTCCCTCTTTTTGAACTATATTGTTCAAGTGTGCTGGTGACTTCAACTTTTTCTTTCCACCAATGAAATTAGTGAGGAAGGTGTTGTTGAGCTCTGTAAACGAGCTAATGGACTTTGGTTTCAACTGTTTGAACCAATGCCGAGCTACGTCGGCTAATCGTTAGGGAGAAAGCTCGGCACATTACAGCATCTGAGGCATCATATAACTCCATATATGTCTGAAAGGATTCGATGTGCTCGGTAGGATCGGTCGTGCTGGTGAAGGGTGTAATATGCGGAAGACGAAATCGTTCGGATAGCCGAGCTTGCATTATCTCTTTTATTAATGGAGATGTTTTTGCCTCGGGCCTTATTAGATGTACCTCACGGCCTTGCTTCATGTTAGCGATCTCTTCCCGTACTTCCCTACTGAAGTCTTGGAGGTCGACTTTTCAGGGTTCGTCACTGTTAACCGTACCCTCGACCGAAGGCCTACTGTGCCTCCTCAAATCTATTTCGTGTCGAAGATCGGAGGCTGGCAACGGGGCGGTGACAGAATGAGCAGGTGTAAGCTCGGTGGGACCCTGGTGGTGACTTGGTTGAGGGACAAATCGGGGAGCGGCAGGCTGAGGGTCGGCGAATTGTTGTGGAGCATTCGCCCGGCCACTATTATATTGAGGCAGAACTTTCTGGCGATGGATCTGCTTCAACATCTGCTTCATATAATTCAAATCAGTCCTGAGCTCTTGGACTTCCTTATCTAACCGACCGTTTCCTCGGTTCCATTGATTATGCCGGGTCAAAACGGAGGTTGTCGGATGAGGGGCAGAACCTTGTCGGTTATCAAGTTGATTCTGAGCCCCTTGGGCTCCGTTCGTACCCGGCGGACCTTCAAGTGTCGGCGGTCCAATAACAACGACTTCAGTAGGCACATTTTGAGCAGTTCTTCTAGTTCTCACCATTGGAACTTGTTTGAAGCTTTTGGATAGCCTGAAAAAGGACTTTTTGTATTGTTCCCACAGACGGCGCCAAACCATTGATGCAAAAAACTGGTGAGTCTCCTTCCGTCCTTCGACCTTCACAAAGAAGAAGACGACGAAGAACTTGGCTTGAGCCAGGGAACCTCCGATGCTAAAATTAGTATGGGGGACGTAATAGGAGGTTTCAGGAGAGTTTTTGCGTACCTTTCACCTTGGAGGTATCCTGTATTTATAAGAATGGGAGGACCCCGGCGTACAGGGATTCTTCTCTCGATTTCTTGGAGATTTGATTTTGATTCGTTTTTAGACTCTATCCGATCTCGAGATCTTCGGGATCGGAGAACCTTTTACTGGATTTTTATGACAGAGTTTTTTTTTTACACCATCTTCTCCTTACTTGGCTCGGTCCTGCCCGACTCTAGGAATGGGTGGGCCTCGGCTAGCTGCAAGGATGATACTGTTCGCCTTCTGTCGGACAAAATGGAACTGATCTGTAGTCGATACCCTTTCTCAATCCGATAGCCGACTCAATAACCGACTTAAATATGAGTTGGTTTTACAGTCGGTCGGGTAGCTTTTGGGCTTTGGGTCTTAATCGACCTCTTTGGATGTTGTTGCCTCGTTTACCGAGTCAACTTTATACATTTTATAAGCTTTACCTTGTAGATTATGACTTTATAAGCTTCGGTTGGGATTCATTCCTCGGAACCCGAGCTAAGTCACTCCTTTAGGCTTTTTGCTTACCCACCTCGGTCGAGCTTATTGCTTCAGATCACCAGGCGGTGTCAGTAGAGTTGGTCCATTTCATAGCCGAGCCTTCAGACTTGTTCTATTTTTTCTGTAATAGTAGTCACCGTCCACATGGACGATGTATAGACATCTGTGTGTAGACACTGGAAATCGACGCCCACGCTGATTTATATGTTATGTTTTGGGGGTGATTAGGCTGATTTTAGGATGTTGGAGTCACCACTAGCTAATTAATCTCAGAATTCCGCGGTCAGCTAGAATCCACAGAATATGTAAGGTTGGAGAAATTTGAATACTCTACTACCTTAGATTGACTCCTGGTATGCGATCTGGGATTCCGGATAAGGGACCTTGATTACAAAGAGGGAAGGTGTTAGGCACCCTCTCTGCTCGTATGAACGTACGGTCTCTACTTCGTGTGGTGAAACAATGTCAAAGGATGGGTGATTGTGGTCGAGATAGGATTAGGCATATACGTGGATTTCTGATACGGTAAGATCCGAGATTTTGGTAAGCCATAGAGCATACGTCCAACAACGTGTTTAGAAAGTGGATGCGATAATGCTTATGTAAAAGGGTAAAGAAAAGTGGACTAGATTATTAAGAATTTCTAATGTGGCAGGATCTGATGTTCGGCAAGTCACAAATCATACGTTCACTAGAAATTTAGAGAAGCAAGGGGGTTGAAAAGGGAATGGATGTCATGATGAATGCTTATATGTAAAATGAATAGATCTTTGTCTTGATCTTGAGTAGGCTAAGAGATGAACTGAACCATGACCAATCTTCGCTAGGCTTAGGGGTTGGAAAGGTTGAGAGGAAGATTAGGGGATGGCTTGAAAAATCAGATCTTTGAAGGCTTGGGAGCTCCTTCCCTCTCCTTCACTCTCTTCCTTACTCTCTTTTTCTCTCACTTTTTCTTGGATGAGAACTTGTTGTTGTTGAAATGAGAAGAGGATAGGGTTATTTTTAGCCTTCTCCAATGGTTTTATGGTAAATAATAGTAGGTAAGGGTTAAAAATATGAAATAGAGGTTTGTAATTGGCTAGGGAGAGAGGATCGCCACGTGGCGCGCTCCCATTGGCTCTTAAGGCTAGTAAAATGGTAAATAGTGAAGAGGAGGGGGGGATAAATCTAGGAAAAAGTTGACTTTTGGACGCTGGGACAACTGTCCACACGCGAGCCGCGAGCGGTGGTACTCGGAGTACCGCCGGTGGTAGTCAAAGTACCGTCAGCGGTAGTCCAACTACCACCCAGGCTTCGCTCGGGCCGAGCTGGAGTGTGTGGGTCTTGTTGTCGTGTTGGTCCGTCCAGTGGTCTTCTTTTGGGGTTTTACGGCTCAGGTAGGTGGGCTTAGGTTTGGATAAAGGAGTCCTAATCAAGGCATAGGGTAAAGATAAGGCTGCATGAGGATTGAACGGTTTGGATCCTGGTTTCTTGTTGCGGGTTGGCAATTTGGAGTTTTAGGGATGATTTGTCAGATATAAGTTGGGATTGGGTTCGGAATATGATTACGATTCCTGGACTGTCTTAGCCTTCTCGAGATATTAGCTTGGGTGGGGTGTCTACACTGCGATACTCCATTCTTTCTACATTGTCGTTTTTCTACATACATACTACCTATCGCTGTACCATGTCACAAGTGTAGTGGATCAAAACGTCCATTTCCATACTGGTAAGATCGTGCGCAATTCAAAAACCGAACCCGCTGAACGACCAACTTCGTTTTGCCTTTGTGGCGAAGCAGAATGCAGCGTGTGTGACTACCCATGTTGAGATGGTCTGAACCATTCACATTCACATTACTAGCATAGATAAGCTATTATCCCATAACTAGGACTTGGGGTGATGATCTTAACAGTTGAATGTCAGCCATTGAAACTCTTATTTTCATTGTTTTAACTTCATCTAGAGTGATGGTCAGAATCATCGGTCCAATATGGGGCTATTCAGGTGCATGCAATGCCTAAGATAACCGTTTATCAGGTATAATATACCTTTGCTCAAAGGGTCTGATAAACTATACGGGTACTTGTGTGAGTATATTCTGTGCACATGCACATGCACCATATTTACGTGCACCACATGCATTAAATGCTTTACACGTGTGACCATCCACAACCTAAGCGTGCCACCATCTGCCTTACCTATTCCACATTTGTCAGTCAGCATACATATTAGGGCTGAAAGTCGGGCGGGTTCAACCCGACTGACCCGGGACCGACCCAACTTTGGGTTGGGCTCGGGCAGGTTATTTCGGGTTCGGTCTCGGGCTTGGGCCATAGAAACACCAACCTAACAGAATTTCGGTCGGGCTCGGGTTGAAGTCTCAGGTTGCACGACCCAACCCGAACCTGATAAGTATAATATAAATATATAAATTTATAGTTAGTCAGATCGTTTTACGTGCCTGCATATTTCCGATGAAGGATTTCTCTCTCCCATGCACCGGATTTTTCTCTTTCATTCGCCGAAATGTTCTCTCCCTGGTTACATGGGACGTCGATCTGCTGTGAAAGCCTTTCACATAAGGTTATGCTCAAGGATGCAATGTGGGGTCCACCATGATGTTTATGAGAAATCCAACCCATCCATCTCTTTTTCTAGCTCATTTTAGAAATCGTCCAAAAATGAGAAGGATCCAAAACTCGACTGGGCCATACAAGATGAAACAGTGGGAAACCTTTGAAACCTTTCTAGGCTTTGCCTTGATGTTTATATGCCATCCAAATCGTTTATAAGGTCATTTTTACTAAGATGAAGTAAAAACATTAAAAACTTATTACGAAACTTTTGTAACCATATAAATATTTCAACAATGGCCACTAAACCCCCACTGTTTCCTCTCGTGTGGTCCATTTGAGTTTTGTATCCATCTTACTTTTGGTCACATGTCCTAAAATAAACTCAAAAAATGGATAGACAGGTTTGATTTTTAATGAATATTGCAGTGGGCCGCACCCAAAATCCTTTCACAACAACTTCCTGCCAAAGCTTTGGCAGGAAATCCGCGTCTGATTGCATTCTCTAATGGTAGCGGAAACGGATTGGCTGGTCGGTGCTTCGTGGACCCCAACATGATAAACATGATGTATGTGTTTCATCCATGCCGTCCATCAATTTTTCCAAATAATTTTATAGTATCAACCCAAAACTAAGGCAAATCAAAATCTCAAGTAGACCACACCATGGGAAAACAATATTGATTGAAGATCTACCATTAAAAATCTCAATTTTGGTAGATTTTGATCTACCTCAGTTTTGGGCCAATAGCATAATTTTATCTAAAAAAATGGATGGATGGATGAGACACATATATCATATTGGGGTCCACATAGCACCAATAACAAGCCATTGGCTAGTGGAGAGAAGTTAATCTGTGTCCCACGTCACAAATTCTGTCCAGATTGCGTGATCCTCCGCATGACTTTTAACATGTAGTGGTTCGTTGGCCCTACGATGATTTGTGTTTTACATCCATACCGTCTTTCAATTTATATGGATCATTCTAGAGCATGACCCCAAAAACGAGGCACATAAGCTCAAGTGGACCACACCACAAAAAGCAATGGGGATTGAATAAATTACTGTTAAAACTTTCCTAGGGCCAAGCTTGAGGCTAATTTTCATCTGACCTGTTCATAATATCACATACACCTGGAATAAGTTAAAATACAAATATCAGCTTGATTAGAGTCTTCCGTGGCCTCAAAAATTTTCAACGGTAGTAATCTAATCCTTGTTACTTACTATGGTGTGGTGCACTTGAGCTTTGGATGTGTCTCATTTTTAGGCTCATGCTCTATAATGATATGTAAAAATTGATGGACAGTGTGGATGTAAAACCTAAATCATTGCGGCCCCCAAGAAGTTTCACATGCTAAAAGTCTGGTGTGTAAGGCCATTTATTTTGGAAAGAAAATTCCAAGCGTAGGAGAGAGAGAGAGAGAGAGAGAGAGAGAGAGAGAGAGAGAGAGAGAGAGAGAGAGCCCTTCTGTGTAGGAGAGAGATCTTTGGTGCTGGAGAGATATCGAGGGAGAGCATCTCACAAGGTATGTAACTATGTATCACCATCAATCTATTATTCTCTCTTTCTCTTTACATCATACAAAGGTTGGTTTGATCATTTTCCTTTTTATTTTATTTTATTTTTTTCTTTTTGTTTCCCAGCATTTGTAATTATTTTGATATTTTTCATGATCATGATCAACAAATGTGCGTAACACATGTAAAGATTTAGTTTTTTTGATAATCATAGCATGAAATATGAAATGTACATAATTAGTAATATTGATGACTTCTTTTCTACATGTCTCTTATGTACAGAGTTTTTTTTTTTTTTTTTTCCTTTTGATATCAGGATATATAAGTGGATGTCTGAAATGAGTGATAGTAATGCTCCGGTTGATATTATGAATAATTCTATGGTTAGTGAATAAGTGATATCAAAAAAGAAAAAATATTTTTTTTTTTGATAAATAACTACATATATAATTAATCAAATCACGTGTATAAAAAATAAGGCGTGTATTGAAATATAATATACTAAGGGTCTGTTTGGGAGCGTGGATTTGGAACCCCCTGGATTCGAAACGACCAAAATTGGAAACCTCCTGGATTTCAATCCTCACAGTGTGTTTGGCACCCTGGAGTGTGAATCAACTTTAATCCAAAAATACCTATGCATGGTATACTCACAGGGGTTTCAATTAAATTACTAAATCAACTTTAATATCTCTAATTAGTGAGATATATAATTTTTGACATTATGGTTGTGATAAGCCCGCTAAAATATATACTTTGCCTGAAAATGATGAAATTCCAAGTCTCAAATGGACCGCAAGCATAAGATCATGTTTGAGTGACTAACTAATGATTTATAATCGTGGATTACTACAATGTTTGGATGGTGTTGGACAATGTTTGGACAGTGCTGATTTACATGGACAATGTTTGGATGGTGTTGATCTTCCTTAGTGTACAGTGACACACATGTCACACCTGCAAATATTGAAATGATTTTAGGTGTAATCCAAGCTCTCACTGTGGATTGCAAATCCCCTTAAAGAGGGGATTGGAAACCCCCTGGATTTGCAACCCCCGGTTACTTTATGCGCCAAACAACCAAGGGGATTTGAAACCCCTTTTGATCCCCTCCAATCCACGGTGCCAAACGACCTCTAATGTAAAAACGAAAATATTATCACGATACCAACCCGATCAACCCGACCAAGCCCTCTTGGGTTGGGCTTGGGTTGAGAATTTCCAACCAGAAATTGGGTTGGGTTGGGTTAGGGTTGAGGTATTGGAACCTTGGGTTGGGCTAGGGTTGAGCACCAACCCGCCCGGCTTTCAGCCCTAAATTACATATAAGCCGTTATGATTTTTTGCCATCTTAAGCGATCTACTGCTCCAATGTCGCAAGTGCTTGACAAACATAGTATTGTACACCTGATCCTTGTTGAGACCCACAGACTGCAACAGTTCCAATTAAAAGATCATGCAAATTGCTTGAAGATTTCTTCAGGAAAAAAAAAATTAATTAATTAATTCACAACATATGACGATACTGTAATTAAATCCAAAGAAGACGAGAAAATGGAGAAGACTTGCAGAGGAAAGGGACAGCAAAACTAGGTTGTATGACGTACGCCCTCGAACATAACCTCGAGTGCTAACGGACGCTCGCAATAGACAAGACACACCGAGACCGACCGTGTGCGCATTTTTTTTTTAAGTCTGTGTGGTTCCAATTTCCAACGCAGTTCAGTCATGCAACCTTTGACTTCAAGCAAACAAACAAACACGACACATATTCCTATTGTTTCCCCAAAACATATCTCAGATTTTTACTAATTTAAATCTTTTATTATTTTGTATATTCATTAAAATACTAACGAGTACGGTACACGATGTAAGCAATGTGAACGATACGAAGGTAACATTGATTTTCATGGTTTCCTTGTTTTTCTTTTTCAATGTTTGGGCATTTAAATGATTTCCGATGCCACGACGTCCCGACCACGCTACCGGATTTCCATAGTCCGCCCTTCAACGGCCCCGAGAAAATAAAATAAAATAAAATGAAATGAAAAATGAGGAAAGTAGAAGAGAATCGCCACGAACATCAAAAACGGACAATGAGCACACCCTCTCATAACCCTCTAGGCACGTCTTCTCCCTTCCGCTGACTCGCGCACTGTGCGTAGAACACGCACCACGTGCTTGGAAATCGTGTGAGGAACTATGCGTTTTCGGCATTGCAGGATATTTCCAGTTTTGTTAGTGATAACGAAATCGGATTTATATATAAGTATGAACTGAAATATTGGAAAAAAAAAAAAAAGGGGATTTTTTTTTTTTTTTTGAATCTTCTTCTTCTTCTCTCTCACTTCTTGGTTTTAGAACCTTTGCGAGGTGACGTGGCGACGCTTGAGCTGAGGAGAGACGATCGAGATGAGCCCGCCAAGTGGAGGCCTCATCTTCGAACGGTAGATCATCTCGTCGTACGGATTCCGATAGTACCTAAGGTAAGGGAAAAAGGATTCCCGGCACCTGTCGGTTCTGCTGCTGATCTGGAAATCCTTCCTGAAAAATGCCGCGGGAGACTGCAGGAAGGACGGCCTTGGAGTCATGGGGTGTCTCGATGGCTGCGGCGTAGAGGGGAAGGTCTTGGGCCCACCGCCACGTAGTGTCCTTGTGGCAGGGGAGGCGAAGGAGAAGGAGCGGGCATTGAGCGGGGAGACGAGTGCGGGACCCATGAGCGAGGGGCTGGCGTTGGCGGCGTAGCCCACCTGCGAAGATGCTGACGTGTCCGTGCGCGTAAGGTACCAGGGCTTGAGGGAGTCGAAATGGGAGACGGTGAAGGAGAAGCGGGAGGAGGAGGAGCCGCCGATCTTGGTGGGGACGGACGAGGGTTCGAAACGGAGGGAGGTGGTTCGAGGGTAGGAAGAAAATGTGTCATCCAAGGACTCTTCGAAGTCCAAGGACGATACCACCATCGTCAACGTTGAAAGCTCCACGAAAGGACGGACACCCTGCATCGAAATCGTTTGTATCAAGGACTAGTGACAGCAACCAATGGAATATAACTCAAATACGTGGGCCCTTTGCTTTGATGGAGAAACTCGCATGCTGTTCTCAAGTGGCCCAACCTTGTTAGTGCTGTCGTCCTGAAATCAGGCTTTCCATCATCAGGTGGGCAACAGTGTATGCAGGAATGCAGTTGTTCTGACATACGTGTGTCCCATATGGTGATTGATCTGGCCTGAATTTCGTGGACCAGGTCGAAACACAGAAAGGCCCACCTGATGAACAGACAGGATGTTGCACAAGCATGCACGTGCTAAGAGGTCTCACACACTACTACAGACTGTTGACTAGCTTAAAAGGGTCAACGGGTGAAGTGTATACAACACCCAATCCGTCCACAAAAGGTTTACCCCACCATGAAACACCTGATGCAAAAATCAGACAAATCCACTCATCATGTGGGCCACCACCACCCCACGGAAAAAGAAAAAGCCACCCAACCAACGTATGAATCTGATTTTCGCAGCAAGTTATCTTCAGGGTGGGGCCAACCTATTCAACGGCTCGGATGGATGTAGTACACGCATGACATGCAAGCAATTACTGCATTTGGACGACAGATTAAAACAAAAGGGTTTCGCATCTTTCCGACAAGAGAACCTCTTCCATACTCTTATGTGCTTGTGAAAAAGAAGGGGCAAAAATTTGTAAACCTGGCATACAAGTAACTCGATAAAAACCGTCCACATTGTGAGGAATGGATCATAAACTAAACAAACATTAATTAATTATCTAATTGGACAGTTGAAATGTAAAAATCATAATGTCATTACCCAGAAAACGACTATGATTTCAACATCTAAACTTGGTCCCACATTTTGGACAGTTGAATTTTGAGTTAATGTAGACCATGTTTAGAATCATCAAGTGTCTCTGTGTCAACCATCATACTCTGTCAGTGTAACAATCATCAACTAACTCCCTCTCAGATATGGCAGGAAACGGGTGGAGGAGATTGGGAATGGGGCACTTAAAAGTCAAGGCAGGTGAGGACACCTGGCGATCACCGTAATTTCAAAGGTTCGCCTAGAATGAAGTTGGGCTACAGGTGTTTCGGGTTGAATTATAATCCCTTTCTATGTAACTCGATTTAAAATTTCTATACCTACTCTCAGAATATCCAAAATTACGAAAATAACCCTTCCATACGATACAAGATCATGAAGCAAAAAAGCACCAACAGTGAAAGTTTCTTTAGTTTTACCTTCCAAAGGCAGGAGAAGAGAGAGGGAGGGTCGATGACGAAGGCCTTGTGCAGTCTTCCGGGGTAGTATTCCGATACGATCTTCAGTGTTGCCAGCAGTAAATTCAAGAAAGCCGATCCCGATCTGAAAAAGCCTGCAATTGCACGCTATCTCTTCATTAAAAATGAGAAGAGCTTCAGTTCTGCAATGTCATGAACGAAACCTTTTCTTTTTCGGGACTATAATCCGTTCATACGCCCGTTCTTGTAATCCGCGGACTACTGAAATAATCCCTAGCCCGCTAGATGAGTTGCCACAAACGATTCCATCTGAACCGTCCGCAGATCAATCCAGTTCTGTTTTCGTATGTTTATGATCATCTTTACGGAGAACAGGACTGTCCATGAATTATCAAACGTGATACCCAGCTGGCGGACTGTGATTTCAGTTCGGTAATCAGACGACTACCTGCCCTCTAATAAGACTAAAATACGGATAAAAGAAGCCCCTCCTCTCATCTCCAACGCTGCCCTCCTTTTCCTTTCGTCTCAGGAAACGTCAGTCTGCAAAGGAGAATCTTCGGTACCTTTGGCCATTTATCAGATGAGAAATGCCATAAATGTCCCTACGCGTTGATAAATTTCGGGGGCAATACGGGCAGACTAAGAATTCAAAACGTGCCATCTCGGCTCTTTGGCCCCAAAGCGGACTGACATCGTCCCTGCTCGCCAGTGTTATTAATTACCGTAGTCTGCTAACATGCGCCACAGGAAGCAATTCCATAGCCGGCATGGCCTGCTCTGGAGGAGCATGGCAATGCATGACTCATACTGAAGGAGGAACAGCTTTGAGAATTAAAGGAAGGGATTAATGCATTTTGTTTTTTGGAGAAACATGCTAAGAATTTCAGACTGGCAAAAACAAGAAACGATTTATTATTATTTGACGACAAAAACTTTAGAACGGCTTAGATGAGAGAATACTGGTGATCCAGACCGTTGAAGTACCAATCGCTGATCAGTAATCCTCAGATGAACCGTCCATATCTTCACAAAGCTCCAGGACATTTGCGGAGTAATATGGTAATTTTGAAAAATGTACTAAAATATCTTTCTTCTTCTTCTTCTTCTTCTTTCTTTCATTTTGGAAACAGTACAGAAATTTCGGACAGATAAAAAAGCTTACTTGCATCGAATAGGAGTACGAACTGTTCCACATTTCTCGACATGGATGCAATCGCCACTTCTAGTGTGAATACCAGCAAACGAACATAACTGCAAAAAATTAAATAAAAAATATATAAGGAAAAGAAATAAAAAATACGTTTATCTTTTCAATTTTAAGAAGGATTTTCTCACAGTTTCTGCGAATGGAATTTCTGGTAATCTTGTTTTACCCGAAAAACCTGCATATGAAAAATAAAAAATAAAATCTTTAAATTATTATTATTATTATTTTTACTTTCATCTGAAGGAAATTAACGAAAAGAAAGAAGGAATTACCATAACAGGCCTGGCTTCCTGGTCGTTGCCGGCGACGTATGCGATGCCATCTGCCAGCTCAGCGGAGAACTCATCTGCTATCAAATGCTCTGTTTTTTTTTCAAAGAAGGGAGAAAAACAAAAAGATAAGAGGGATTCAGTACTTTTCAATTTTTCATAGAAGACAGATGTATGGTTGCTTTCACTGTTTTTGTTTTCTGCTTTAACGGCTCCTTCTACGGGAAATATGAGAGGAAAAGGCAAGATTCGCGAAGAAAAGAGAGAGGAATAGAAGGGAAAAAGCAGAAACAAGGAGAAGGAAGTAAAACGAGCATTACCGGTGCCGATGCTCTCTCTCCAAGAAAGACATGCTCTTACATGTTTTGCAGCCTTCTTTACGCTATCGCCTTTTGCTTTCAGAAACCGTATCAAGCAAGCATCGTTGCAGAACTTCTCCTGCATTCGAACAACATCGATCCATATTTCTCACTAAAATGCAAGAGGAACAATAAAAATCATATCATAGCATGCGTTTCATCAAATTCTCGTCAGATTGGAAGCGATTGAAATCTCAGATGATAAAAAAAACATCTTGAATCAGAAATCGACGACTTGAATAAGAAATGCATCTTCATGACTCCAAATCACGAAAATTTTGGATGAAACAAGAAACAGAGAAATGTCTTTCTCACCTGTTTTACAGTAAGAGGAGCTTGTTTTCGCAAGATCTGAAGTACTGCATTTATCTTCTCCTTATCTTGAAGCTCTTTTTTCCCCATTCCGCTAGAAAGAAGCGAAGAAAACGATGACAGAATACCCTAGCTTTTCTCACTCCATGAGAGAGACGATGACAGAAAACCCTACCTATCTTCACTTCGCCCAGAGAGAGAGAGAGAGAGAGAGAGAGTGTGTGTGTGCTGAAGCAATAGGTAAGGAAGGTGTGAAAGTGATGAAACTCTTCGCCGGATGTAGGGAGAGGAAAAGAGCCCGTATTTATAGCCGGACGGCACGCCGTCTGACGGATGCCGTTATATGGCAGACAATACCACGTCGGATCGGTCCAAGTCGGCTAAAAGGACCCTCAAAGCCATCATGACGGCGGATGGAGATTCGTAACGGAAATCGTCGAGCTTATCGAGCTCAGAGAGTTAGTAATTAGAAGAAATATTTTCATACTCTGGCAGTCCATGAGGGAAGATACGCTGTTAATTAGAAATTACTGAAAAACTGCATATGTCGCATACAAATAAATTAAACTGAACCGTCTAAAATTAAAAGCACCATTTTAGATGTATCGTCAACTAAAAAATATTTTTATTTAGTTATGTGAATATTAGATGGCTAGGCATCAATTGGACGGTTAAAAATGAAAAATATCCGATTCACATTTTTCAAAGAAACAAATGTGTATGAATCGGTGGTTAGTAATGTCTGACCAGTCTAAATTTTGAAGTGTAACTTGGAAACAGATAGTTCCCCAATTTAGTCGGTTTGATTTGAGTTATTATATGATAAGTATACCATTTCTAAGTGCCTGCATATTGAGTTTCACACCAGCTAGAGTATCAAATGATAGAAAGTTGATTTCCTGAGACCGTCTCCACAAACGAGCATTTCGGTGTAACCCACCATCTTATATCTGTTTATTCACTCCGTCCATCTCAATTTTCAAATCTTTCGAAGGTATGAGCCTACAAGCCAAGCAAATCCAACAATGTAAGGGCCCGTTTGGCCGGTTGGATTGGAAGTAGAGACGATTCGATGGTAAATCCTGGGAACCGGACGTATATAGGTGATCTGATCCATTCGGATGGATCTTCAGACAATCCATTGACAACACATCATTTTAAAATGTATCCAAAAGTTTAAACTGCGACATGTTTGGTCCATGGGATTGGAGCGATTGAATAATTCCGGAAAAGCCAGAGTCATTTGTGATAATTATTAATCAGGATATAACAATATAGATGGAATAGATAAACAGACCATCATTCAAAATTCATGCCATCTACCTAGCAGATGCAATCCGCTTCCTAATTAATCGTATTTGCTATTTAAATTAATAAATAATTTTAAAGTTTTAATATACAATTGTAAAATGAAATTCAACATTGGTTTTAATTTTAAGCCAATATAGATGATAATATCACAATAAAACCGACGACATTTTGGAAATGACGGGAAATTATCGCAGTTTTATCCATTAGTGGATATTCCACTGAAATATCGCGATAATTTTAAAATCTCGGCGATATCTGTCTGAATGGATGACCAGCGTTCGAAGTTAAAAAGTCAAAGTTTGTTTCGCCGGATCCAGTGGCAGTTCTGTTGATCTTCGTAACAGTATGGGCATTCGAGGTCATTTCACATTAAGGTACGTCTCGCAACCTTGATTTTTTAAAATCCAATATTCTATACGGAGATTCGTGGGATTTGGGACTGTGGGGCCCAATTTATTGTGATGATGGGCCTCATCGACTCCAACCCGTGATCAGATTTGCAGTATCTTCGAGAATCGCCCAGAAAATCTCGAGATAAGTTACAGTGCCAGTGCAGAACCTTAAGCTTCAGGAGTGGCATCCACCTTACATGTAGCATACGTTATAATCTTAACCGTTAAAGTTTTGGGTCCCATGATAGCCCGAATTCCCACTGTTTCACACGTTGTGTACGATCATAGCATCCAGAGGATTGTTAAATTGTCCAATCAATGTGATTTTCGAGGTGTATTATATGGACAGAAAACCCTGTGATTTCTACAGTATTGCTTGTCGTTCCCGTATGCCACGTGTAACTTAGAAAATGGCCCCGGAGGATCAGATATTTTTTTGAGTTTCCTGAGTCCTGTCGTGTCAAATCGACTGGACTGAGTCAACCATGTTTTAGACAAGTCTTAACTGAGGGGTTGGGGGTGGAGAGTGATTAAGGGCCTGTTTGGCTGGCGGATGAACGGGATTAGGAGGCTTGAATGCTTGACCAGCTGAGAGACAAGGTGGTGAGAGAGACCACAGATTGGCTACTCCCCCTGCCACCAGCCCGGTGGCTGGTGGTTGGTGCTCTGTGGGCCCCACCATGATGTATGTGTTTCATCCATTCCGTTGATCCATTTTTACAGATCATTTTAAGGCTTAATCCAAAAACTTAGAGGGATATAAATCTCAGGTGGACCACACCACAGGAAAACAATAGTGATTGGATATCCACCCTTAAAATCCTCCTAAGGCCCACTATACTGTTTATTTGACATCCAATCTGTTGATTAGGTCACACAGGCTCAGATGAAGGGAAAAAACAAAGATCAGCTTCATCCAAAACTTTTATAGCCCCCAAAAGTTTTTTAATGGTTGACACTCATTCAACACTGTTTCCTGTAATGTGGTCCATTTGAGATTTGGATATACCTCAGGTTTGGTCTTGTACCATAAAATGATATTAAAAAATATACGGATGGCACGGATGAAACACACACATCATGGGGCCCAAAGAGAACCGACCACCAGCCATTGGCTGGTGGCAGTGCAGTAGCCAATCCGTTTCCGTTGAGAGAGCTCTCTCTCTCTCTCCCTTGGTATGAGAACGAAGGATCTCGGAAGACCTGTTTGGATATCACCAAATGAGTTACTTTTTCTACTTACAAGAGTAGATAAATAATTTATTTAAGATAAGTAAGTTTGATTTAAGATCATTTGTTTGGGAACATGGATTTGAAACCCTTTGGCTGAAATCCTTTTATTGTAATCCAAAAATAACTATGCATAGTATATTTAAAGGGTTTGAATTTAATTATTAAATCAAATTTAATATCTTTAATTAGTATAAGTATGTGACGTTTGTTATGATTGTTGCAATAAGCTCATTCAAAATATATACATACTTCGCATGCCCTATTGATTTACATGGACAATGTTTGGACGACGCAAATCATTGTATAAAAGTAATTATAATAATGCGATTGATATTCCGATTGTTTTGGGATATCATCAGTGAGACATGTGGCTAATAGATTAATAGCCTAGTGACATACATGTTAGGCATGCGAACTCTTTGAAGGATTTTAGCTGTAACCCAAGTTTGTATCTTGGATTTCAAACTCCCTCTTTGCAAGGATTTGAAATCCCTAGTAACTTTATAGTGTTAAATATGTTAAGAGATTTGAAATCCCCTCAAACCTTACCAAAAAAAAATGAAATAAAATAAAATTCATAGTGTCAAACGACCTCTAAGTGACTTTTTTGCCTTAATCACTTCGGCTTAATAGATAGAAACCAAGATAAGCTACTTAAGGCATAAATAACCTATTTTAAGTAACTTACGATCCAAAGGATCTTTACTCTTGCTCGGGTGGTAGACTTTGAGGAGATTCAACACCCTATCAAGGGTTCGAGTATCCATAGGTGGTGAAATCCCACTACGGCGTGAGTGTGTGTAAAAAATAAATAAATAATAACTTATGATCCGAATGCCCTTTAAGGGATTTAGGCTAGACAAATAGCTAAAGGAGAGAAAAGGTCTTAGCATATGAGGAGCAGAGAGATATCTTGAAATGGGGAGGGCCGGGGATTGAAATGAGAGACAAACATGCTAAGTGAGTGCTTGTGATTGGATGAGAGAATGTGCCACATGGCATCCCCACGCAGGCTCATTGGGTAATGAGGGAAGTAATTGGGGGTGGGTGCATTTTGGAGACATCAAAGGAAAAAAATAAAATAATCTCCCTCAACTCTCTCACAAACTCTTCCTGAAAAAGCTCTGTTATGCCAACTGGCGGGTGACACTCTGCATGTCACTGATCTTTCCATTGGTGGAATATGATTGCCCTGACTAGGTGAACTTGCTTGTTGTTTCGTTTACTTTAACTTTCGTAATTGTACGACTAACCTGCTAACATTGAGAGCTTAAGCTTCTTGTGCGTATGAGGAGGGCATTTTGGAGTGATCAAATGTTGATCTCTTGCATTGAGGGAAAAACTCTCCCTCAACTCTCTCACCAACTCCTAAAAAAGCTTGAGCTATGCCAACTAAGCATGGGACACTTTGCATGTTGCTGGTCTTTCCACTGGTGGAATTTTATTGCTTTAATCGGGTGAACTCTCTTGTCGTTTTATTTATTTTACCTTTAACAATTGTACAACCATCCTGACATTGAAAGTTAAGGCTTGTCGTTCTTATTTAGCATTAAGTTCTAGCAATTTTGAGGAACAGAGTTAAGCCATACCACCTAGTGCCGCCAACACCTGATGCTTATTTCACTATCACGCAGGTTTTCAGTTTTTAAAGATTTTCTAGGCATTAAAAGCATCTGTTTAATTTTTGCCAGACTGCATTGTTGGTATTTATTATTTTATTTTTTTTGGCCAATTTTTTGCATTTTTAGATAAATTTAGCCTTTACCTCTATTAAGGATTCCAAATACACCCAGATCCATATCTCAACTGGCAGACTGAGTGGAGATACCTCATTTCAACACTTGAGGTCTTGGTATCGATCTCTAGCGGGGGTGGCTAACATGGATGTTGGGGGCCTTGCACAAAACCTTAGGATTTAGCCTCCCGAAACAAACCAAAATTATGGAATAATAATGCAATGAACTAAATCAAAACATAAACTACACCACACTAGGTATTTTTACGTGGAAAACTCTCAAAGAGGTAAAAACCACGAGACCTCGTCCAGATCAACAATCCACTATAAAGTAGAACGTTACAACCGATCACAAGTACACACCGCTTGGATCAAACCTTCTTCATTCACGCAGGACTGGATAAACAATAAGAGAGCAAAAGAAAAACGGAGAGATCTCATTGATCATGAGGACATAGAAGCGCTGAGACGTGGACTGCGAAGTAGATCACCTCTACGAGCAAAATCTCCAAGCTTCCTCTCTCTCTTTTTCTCTCACCTTTGATAACCCTAAGCCCTCCTAGAAAACCTTTAGTAAACTTAGAATGCCCTGAAATATACCCCAATCCTGGATACACCCTTTTATATAAGTATAGAAAGAGGTAGAATCCAAATAGGAAGCAAAATCAGTAAAATTTGCGTTTCCGCAATCGCATATGTGGAACTTTTCGATGTCATTGAGCCACTCTCGATGACAACCTCGATATCATCTGAAGGTCTCTCGATGATATCGACACAGGACCAAAAACTGTCCAGCGTCTAGGGGTGAAAAATCCAACAATTATCGATGCCATTAAGCCACTCTCGATGACAGTCTCAATATCATCTGAAAGTCTGTCGATGATATCGACAAGACCAAAAGCGTCGAAGAACCAAGAAAGTGAAAAATCCTGCAAAAATTCAACAATTATCGATTCAAGCCACTCTCGATTCAATATCATCATCGAAGTCTCTGTTCGATTTCATCAACGTGAACAATGAGGAGAAAATCCCCATCAATGGAGTGTGTGTAATGACATGGGTGTGTACTAACAAGCTAACCCAAAAAAAAAAAAAAGGATTCCACTATAGTGATCAAAGTCGGAATTTAATGGAGGAATCCCTTTTTTGGAATTTTTTTTTAATTGTTTTTTTAAGACTCCAGCTATAGAATAGGTTCTATGAGATTTTTAATATTGCAAAGATTTTTTTAATAGATCAGACTCACCTTCCTTCTTCACTAAATATTTTCAATGATTACGATCAGAGTTGGTTTTATTGACACTATCTTCGGATTTTGAGTATACGATCATGTTAGGCATCTTGCAATCCAATGGTAGTAATCAAATTAGTTTTTATTAAAATATTTTTGGATGATTTTCTAGAATATGATATACTTTGTTTACCCCGTGCAATCCAACAATCATAATTTTTATTGAAATATATTTTATGGTTTCTAGAATATGACCTAGTTCACCGTATCATGATCCAACGACTACAATCCTAATGGTTTTTATTGAAACATTTTTAGATGATTTTCCTGAATATGATCTGCTTTATCGTCTGGCGATTAATTAACGGTTGCAATCAAGACCCCTTTTATTGAAACATTTTTGGATAATTTTCTAGAATATGATCTAGTCCGTCGACGTCTCATGATCTAATGATTGCAATCTGACTATTGTGACTAGGACTAGTTTGAAAGATATTCGATCAAATATGTAATTGAGTGGGCCTCGTCTTTGACATCAGCTTTCCATCCAATCAAATTCACCGCATCTTACTTGTACCAACTCAGCATAGGTAGGGATTAATAGTACTTAATCAATTGAATTGCAAAGTGGGTAATAATGTTATTGTTGACATTTTTTAATAGTTGCACACTGTTTTCCATGCATGGTGTATCCCATGTGATTATTAGAATGTCCCATTTTTTGTTAAGGGATACTTGTTGTAAAGGTTGGATGACATATAAACATCACGGGGTCACACACGCAACTACTTCTTCAGAATTTTCATCTACAACTTTAGTAGAGTTACCCAACTTAAGTGAAAAATTAAATAATAATAATAATAATAATAATAATAATAAAAGAAGAAGAAGAAGAAGAAAGAAAGAAAGAAAAAACTCTATCCTCTGTAATTTCCTTACTAAGACAAACAAGACTGCAGTAATATTTCATCGATAAACATAAGAGTTGTATGCTAGCAATTCAAGGGTTGGATCCACAGTTATACGGTGTGGTCGTACCGTCCTCTATCGCCCTGTATGGGACTGTTTGGATCTACACGGACCGATGCTACCGCATCCTTTATGAATAATGCTCGTACATGTTAAGCCATTGTTTCTTGGATCGGCTTGAGTATTTATAGCCCTTGTTTTTTATGTTTTCATCTTTCTTTTGTTTTTTACGTTTTCATCTTTCTTTTGGTCATACGTGGTGAAGACGGCTTTCATTGCACGGTGGTTGATCTTTTCGTGCAGTTGCTAACGGGCCCAAGATAACTGCATAACCAAGCCCAATCATAGAGAAAAACAGAAGTGAATTTAACTGTCATGAAGAAGGCAGTTTTACCACTGTACACGTGAGAATAACACACGTGCCAACAAAAAAGTCTGAATATGAACGGTTAATGAACATATGTGGCCCACATGATCCTTGCAGAGAGCGGATTCTCTGGGAAACAACGAGTTTGGTTAGGCCATGACCTTAGGGCCATTTTGATGTATAGTTGTATATCCATGCCATTCATCTGTTTTAACAGCTCATTTTACCATATGGGCCGAAAAATGAAGTAGATACAAATTTCAGGTAGACTAGATTACAGGAAACAGTGGTGATTGAATGCCCGCCACTAAAATCTTCCTAGGGTCCACAGTAACATTTATTTGACATCCAACATGTTGGCACTAAAATCTTCCTAGGGTCCATAGTAACATTTATTTGACATCCAACATGTTGGTAAGGTCAAACTGACAATGAAGGGAAAACACAAACATAAGCTTGATGTAAAACTTTTGTAGCCCACACGCAGATTTTAATAGTAAATCACCACTATTTCCTCTTGTGGTTCACCTGAAATTTGGATCTACCTTATTTTTGGGACATGCCCTCAAATGAACTGGAAAAAATAAATGGACAGCATGGATACACGGCATATACATCAAGGTGGGTATCACAATCATGATCTCACAGAAATTGGTGTTACCCCAGCCTTACTGAATCGGCTCGGTGACGAGGGGACTCGAATTCCATACTAAACCCTCCAGATCCGAAATCTCGTTCATGGTGGGTGTCGTGATCCCTATGTGTTTCATTCATACCATCTGTCCATTTTAACAGCTCATTTTAGGTCCAAATTGCTCTAAGTAACCGTGGTCAGATTATAAAATTCTTGACATTAATCTATAGTCGGATCATAATAATTCTTTTAGCTTATAGTTGGGACAAAATAATTCCAATGACACAGTTGAATCATAATCATTCCTAACATGTGTAGTCGGACCCTAATCATTTACGGAACCCATGGTAGAACGCAATCATTCTTAAGACCTATAGTTTGAAAGTATATAATTATTCTTGAAATTTGTAGTCAGACCGTGATATGAGCCCCACCATGCTATATGTATTTTATACATCTGGTCCATTATTTTGACAGCTCATTTTAAACCACTCACCCGAAAATGAGGCAGATCAACAATAGTGATTGAAGGCCCACCCGTGAAAACGCATTGAGGGCCACAACCTTCTGATGTTTATCTGCCATCTAGCCTGTTGATTAGGTCATATAGACTTGGATGAAAGGAAAAATATAAATATCAGCTTATCCAAAACTTTCGTCCCCTATGAAAATTTTAACGTTGGGCGTTCAATCACCAGTTTGTCGTGGTGTGGTCCACCTGAGAATTAGATAAGCGTTATTTTTGGACTCATGTGCTGTTAAAACGAATGAATGGATGGACGGCATGGATAAATACATACATCATGGTGGAGCCCACAGCACAGACCACCACCAACCTCGGTATTCGAGGGGTCACTACCGAAATCGAGTCCCCGACGAGGAGTCCCGATCTCTAACGCTCGTACTGCATTTGCACGTGACAAAGATCCTTTTCAGCCCACTTTGCCCCTCCCACCAATCTCCTTGCAGGCACATGCCAAAGAACACGGAAACCACGTTCAACTGGCAAAACCCCCAGTCGGTATAATTGTCCAGTAACAGTGATTTTTTGCGCATCAAGTCCCCAAAGTAGGTCCCACCTGATGAATGGTCCGGATCTAATTTACGGACATGGATTATTTAGAGCCAAGCACACATATTTATGTGTCCGTCCAGAACAAGTCAAGCCCTCCACATCTGCATACAAGCACGTGTCATTATGAAAAACGTGTGCAAGAACCTAGCCATTCTGTCAACTGGGCCACAATCTACAAAACAAAATAGAGTTAACAGACGGCAACATCAATTGCTTGTAGCCATCCATCTCTCGGCCCACCTTACAGAAAGCTTGGATTTCACGCACATGTCCTCAGTTGTCACATGCGGTTGTGCGAAGATGGAATGGCTCCACACGCCCGTGGGCTTAGAAAAATGTTTCAGCCCAAACAGTACGAATCCATGACATTCTCAACCTGTTTGGATTTTTCTATATTAAAAAATTATCCGTAGAAAAAGAGCCTCTCGTCTTGAAGCTATAAGAGCCGTCTGTGACGAAAAATCAAGCGAAAAGTCAATGACTCGGAAAATATATTAGATTTTTATATATTTTATTTTTGTATAGTGCTTTAGATGCAACTAGCTGGACCACATCTTTGTGGTCCAACCATTGCATCAATGCCAAAGTGTCACGCTTGTGCGACATCCAACCGTCGTAAATTCCGGGTCCCACAGTACACGTCACTTTCTCTTTTAAAAAAAATAAAATAGATTGATCTTATCATCACGTGGGCCACACTGTAGTAAATAACGGACAGCCACTGATCTGACGTCATATCTCCATGACACGCTGCTACTAACAAGCTAGTTGGACCATAGCTTTGGCGTGCAACTAGTTATCTTTTTTTAGCAATCCTAGTTAAAATGAGGTGTGCTCTAGTAGTACCGGTACCACCGGTACCACCCTAAGCTGCAGTGCTACAGGGAAGATGTGGGATCTACATAGTGCATGTATCACATCCAACCCGACCATCAGATTCGTACACTCAGGTTTCACCTAGTTCCTCAAAATCAGCTTAATCCAAGGCTCTGGTGAGCCATAAAATAGAGAACAATGTGGGATGGTAGCCTCATCTTTGATTCACAATGGGGTCTATAATAGTTGCGTAATGCACTGATTTTTGTCGTAACGCTTCATCCAGAGAAGATGAAGCATCTGGACGGCCTGGATTCAGTATAAACAACACGGCGGGCCGCCCACGCAACTTAAGGTTGGGCACCCCCTCTCAGTCATTTCCCTGTGCTGTGACTTCCACCGGTGGGCTTACTGTCGAGTCCCGTGGGTAACATGGAAGCGGATTGTGTGATGACCGCAACTGTGGGGCCCACCTTGATGTATTTGTTTTATCCACACTGTCCATCCATTTTACCAGCTAACTATTGAACGTGAACCAAAAGCTCAAGTGGACCACACTACACAAAAAGTGGCGATTGGATGACCACCGTTAAAAAATTCCTGGGGCCATAAAAGTTTTAGATCTAGCTGATATTTGTGTTAGGCAATCATGACAGTGGGTCCTACCACTTTCATGGCACGGATGACTCACACAAATGGCACATTATCAGGAAATATAGTACGGCACCACAAGTTGTGGACCTGTGGTGAGGATTAGCTGTCTGTGATCACTTCTCTAAAAATAAAATATATAAAAATGAAAAAAGCTGGTACTCGTCCCTAACCGTAAAAAAGGGGATATGTGAACCATGGCTGGTGCCCAATTCAAGAGTAGAAAAATAAGGATTCCCAAAGCAAAGATAGACCTTTTTATTTATTATTATTATTTATTTTTCTTGGGTTATAAAATAATAATAGAATGTGGTATTTAGTGAACATTTGTTCCTCTTGTCGTGAGTGAAAAGGGTAGAGATTCTCTCCCTCCATCTGTCAGGCTGCCTGCTTTGAATATGCTCGGCCCAAAAGCCGCCCACAATACTCTTGCAGTCCCTCGCAACCTTACACCTAACCATAAACCCTAGATTTCAAATTTTGAAACGCACACATGGAATACCCCACAGTCCACTACATTAGGTGAATCATTTCCTTTCAAATTCAAAATACATGAACACCAATCATTCATTTGCTTAGTGATAATCATCAGTCAACACGATCTGTGTGTTTATGCATCACATCTATCCCATCCAGCAAATGGGTCCCACCTTGAGAGTCTCCCATCGTAAAAATCGGACCCATCTATGCATAGGGTTGGTTGAACGGTTGGAAACAATTTGGCTGATCAGCTAGTTTCTCGGCTGGCAATTATGTCACTGACCGACTTTTTGGATGGTTGGATGTTGTGAAAATGTCACTCTCAGTGAACTACTATCTCCTAACTTATGGTAATTACTGTGAATTCGAGCTTTCGTTGGACCGACATGATGTGATGTGTATGTGGAATCCAAATCCTACATCTGGTGTGCCTTCTCATCTTCACTGTACATCCAAAGAATAATCCTGATTAAAAACTCAGGTGGGCCACACTCCATGAAGGGGTCTACAGTCACGCTTAAATTAACCTACATACCCACTTGGTGTGGCACACGTGAGATTTGAAATGGCCTTATTGTTGGGGTGTCCCATCATCCTGGTGGGATGCACCATGTGACCGGGTTAGATGGCATATAGACAACATCGTGGACCCAGGTCTCTATGATGGAATCACCCTTCCCAACGCCCCCCATTGTTCCCTTTAATATGGCCCACCTGAGTTATGGATCCCGTTGGATTTTGGGATAATGGGGCCTATTAATAGACAGGTTGGATGGTATTCACATGTCGTGGTGGGACCCACAAACAGCTCGAACTTGAGGTAATCAACTTAAGTTCACTTTTATGTAGTCATTCCCATGATGCACCATAACTTACTGGGCCATCCTCATCCAAATCCACCACTCACAGAACATCCAAGCCGTTTATGAAGGCAACTGATCTGGTGTAAAAGCATCCTTTGTTTCTTCTCTGGTGACTTGCCTGATGAATATTGGACCAGCATGATTTTTATCTGCATGGTGGGGCCCAGCTTATTCACGGCTCAGATAGTCCACGTATTTGCTAGGTTGCTACAACTGACACGTGTGGAGAAAGGAGCTAATAAATTCGCACTCTTGAAAACAGGAGTGAAGACACAATCACCCACGATTGGAGAAACAGTTTTTTATCCAAGCATTTTCAAACTCCAAACAGATTTTTCTACGTTCACCTAATTATAATATATATGTGGAGAAGATGAAATCGACTGCACTCTGAAAAACTATTATTTTAAAAATGATTTTTGCATTAATAAATCATTAACTTTGGAAAAAGTTACATTTCCTAATCTCTTTTTTTTAAAATCTATTTATATAGGATCATGTTGACTCACCCCCTTCGAATTTTTAAGCTTTTTATTTTGAATAATGGGACCCGATTGACTGCATCCATATCATGGCCTCCAATGTGGGATACATGACCCAATCAAGACCGTTCACCTAATAGTTCAAATTGTGGATGGGCCACAATCCGAAAATCGCACTCTTTGGACAATTGTAACCCTTGAATCGGTGGCATACAACTGGTCACTATAAGACCGAAGTCATAATGTTTAATATTCAGGCCCATTTATTTGATGGTTAGGATGGTCCAATCGAGGAAGTATTTTTTATTTATTTTTTATCAGTGGCCAGTCAGCGGTGTAGCCTGACGATTCCTGGTTCAGATTAGTCTGCACATGTTCCATATGTATGATATACAATATAGAGGCACCAAGATGCCTTGTCTCCGCAGCGACACTGACATTATCTGAAAGAGTATTTTAGATCGTACGTACATGCATCATCTACCATACACATGGCATACTTGCACATCAGCTTAAACGGATGATGCGTTGGTCAAAACTTACGTTGGTGAGAGGGGAAACGGATTGGCTACTCCCCCCTGCCACCAGCCCGGTGGCTGATGGTCGGTACTCTATGGGCCTCACTATGATGTATGTGTTTCATCCATTCCTTTCATCCATTTTAAAAGATCATTCAAGGGCTTGATCCCAAAAATGAGAGATATATAAATCTCAGGTGGACCACACCACAGGAAAACAACAGTGATTGGATATCCACCATTAAAATCACCCTAAGGCCCACTGTACTGTTTATTTGACATCCAATCTGTTGATTAGGTCATACAGGCCTAGATGAAGGGAAAAAACAAATATCAGCTTGATCCAAAACTTTTATGACCCCCAGAAGGTTTTTAATAGTTGACGCTCATTCAACACTGTTTCCTGTCATGTGGTGCACTTGAGATTGGTATATAACTCATTTTTGGTCTCTTTCAATAAAATGATATGTACAAATATATGGACGGTATGGATGAAACACATACATCATGTTGGGTCCCACAGAGCACCTACCACCAGCCATTGGCTGGTGGCAGGGGGAAGTAGCCAATCCGTTTCCGGTGAGGGGATCCCCCTCCGTCCAAATAGATCGCAGTTGAATTGGATGTCAACAAGAAAAGGGTCAACGGTACTAATTACAATTTAAATATTGAACGGCAAGGATCTTCAATTGAGAGCTATTCTCAACCATGCCCCATCCATTAGGGGCCATGACGTGGACCGTCTGGATTTATTACATGAAAATATATGACGGTGTTTCATGTGCTCTTTTCGAAACTCCCACCAATGCCGTCACACTGATTCAAGAAAGTCGTGTAAGAATTAAGATGGATAGGCTTCACCACACGTGCGAAACGGGGATACATATTCAAGATCCAGGCCGTTTATTTGGGAGGAAGCACAACCAGGACGCCAAAGACCCAAATCTGGAATCCTCGGGCTTACGTGGTAGGCCACACATGTACGTTGAAAATGGACCTGCAGTCAATTTTTTCCTAACCGTGGACCGCCGGATGAGTGGATCATTCTCATTTTTGGGCCAGGGATGGATCACTGTGAGCCCAGCTGATGAATGTACTGGATCTCTCGCACAACGGTGCTATGGTGGCACATGGACCACGCGGCCCTCTGCCGTCCATCTCACACGAGGTGGTGCACATAGATTTCCCCAAAAAGAAGTGGTGCTGACGTGTCTGTTAACGTTGTAAAAGAGTCTTTTGTAAGTCCCGTGACCATCCAACCAAGGTCCAATCATAACATTGATGTGGGCCATGTGCACAATGCCATCTTTTTTTCTAAAGATGAGAGACATTGCAATCATGATAAATCCGGAATAGGAATGTGTTGACTACGGTGTAAGGATCTTTCACATGCTGTGGGTCCCATCTTTCCATCTCTCCTTGTCCAGCTGGCCAGCGTAACGGCCATCTTATTATCATTCACCCTTCTTGCACGTGTGCGTATGTGCCAGCACTCGTGTGTTTATAAACTCATGCAACTGGTTGTATCAGTAGCGTAATCTTACAGTATTACGAGTCATTTTGTATGTATGGGAGATACTATTCGTGGATCTGAACCATCCATTCACTACTTACCATTGTGAGCAGGCTACGGTTCGAAAACTGGCACCACACGGATGATAGCAACACTTCGGGTGTTGGTACTTTTACAACCGTCCATTTTACAATGGGTGCACGTCAGATGGATATTTACCGTTGATGATCAGGCTTATGTGTATCTTCTCAATCTTCACCATCCATTTTTTTACGTCCTATTGATCAAATGGTTAGATCTTCGTGTTTGGGTGATTTTTCCATTTTCACTTGCTTAAAGTCAGCCAAAATGATCGCACAACCAAGGCCATTGAAAGGACTGTCGACACGGTCCAAAACAAGGAATGGGTTACCAGTTCAAAAGTCTCACCGATTGGAAGATCCTAACCATCCGATCAACAGCCTATAAATGAAGGGTGGAGACCATTAATTTACTGGAAAAATAGATCATATTAGAATTTTGGACCATCAATTTGTTGGGCCCAGAGTAGATTCATATGGTGGTAAAGCTTCACTTTTAGAAAACAATCCTAAGCTAACCATCCATGGCTTCGGAAATTGACAACTAGGAGATAAGGAAAAGGCCCACTTACGAACGGATGAGATCAAATTCAATCTGTATGAGTTTTAAAACATGGGCAGTGGAGGTACCCGAGTATCTTTGGGTCCATATCGTGTCCTTACCGGTGGATCATGTGAATCCATATGGTATACGATATGCATGGTACATGTGTAAACAGGCATTATTACAACTCACGTTCCACATGCACGGTACATCAGAAATTAATAGATAGATAACCTTGATAGGACTATCCTATCCACCTTACGGAGGATCTTTTTCCCACTGATCTTGAACCATTGCTAACCAGTGCCCATGCTTATGCCACACATGTAAGGTTAGGATCGTCCAAACAGAGTAAATTTTTGTTCGTGGCCCATCTACTATTAGACTTACATAATGTACGGTTATGATCTTATCCATGTACCCCATGTGCATATTAATTACATAGAGGCACCATACCTCCTATGCCTGCGAAGGCACTGGATCAGCAACACATTTTTCCTTTTTTTTTTCTCTTTTCTTTTTTTAACACACGCACACACACCGCCATACGATGAAGCCGTCGTATTCAAACCCTTGCCCAAGGTTTGAAACTCCTGAGAGTCTACCACCGAAGCAATAGCCCAATTTCAAGCCTATGGTGGGATTTCACCACCTATGCGCCGAACCGAAGCAATAAGCGGCCAATTTCAAGCCCTATGGTGGGATTTCACCACCAAGCCATAGTGGGATTTAGAGGTATGCGTTTCGAACCGAAGACCTCGTGTTGAAACTCCTTATAGCTACCACTCCGGCAAGGACTGAAACCCATATGGTAATTTAAAGCCATCTAGGTGTCGCCGTGGTGGGATTTCTAATTTTTGAATTACGTGCTTTGCATATCAATACCATTTAACCAAGTTCTTTGGGCCCCACCATGATGTATGTTTTGTGGCAATTTCCAGCTATAGTGGAAGATAAAAAGCTTCATGGACAGTGACACCCACCATTAAAAACTTTTTCACCGCACACTCACGCACGCCATAGTGGGATTTCACCACCTATAGAATGGACGGTGTGGATATCAACCTAGTGGGGCCCATGTTCTAGATGGGACAAGGGCCACTCACTGGTGGCGGCGGATGTGCCTCTATCTCCGAGTTGTATACATGTACGAACGGCTCAAATGAGATCATGGAGGCCCACCAGTTCATCCGTTGATCAGGCAGAATATTCTATGATCTTGAGAGGGATTAAAAATAATATTCGTCCATTAATTATCGATCTCGGAGCTCGGATCGGACCGGGTTTTGTACTAGTGGGATTTCACCACACACACACACACGCCATAGTGGGATTTCATCACCTATAGGAAAAGCCATCGGGCTTGAATGATGAGTCAGGCATTCTATGATCTTGAGAGGGATTAAAAAAATATTGCATTAATTAAATTTTGAAAATCGGTGGATACAACTTAATTCATTTTGCATCGGTGGGAACAATAGGAATCGTCCAAACTATGAGCCCAGTTTGGATGTATCATGAACCAAAAATCACACTTATTCAGTTAGCCTGACTATGAGATTGGTCTACATTTATTGGACGGTTAAAATGAAAAATATCTAATCATCCTACGTCAACACGCGAGTGTCTACAAAACAGGGGTTGAATGGTTCAAACAATCTGATTTTAGGACCCTGGCAATAGAGAGAGTGGTGGAATGTTTCCACAGTTTACTCCCATGTCACATGCATAGTTTCTGAGTGCCTGCATATCAAAAGCCATACTCTACCAGGGACGCGGATTGGCCTCTGTGGGGCCCAAAGTGTTGTAAGTGTTTTATCCACACCGTTCATAATTTTTCTCAGATCATTTTAATTTACGATACAAAAAATGATGCAGGTCCATGGCTTAAGTGGACCACAAAGTGGGGATTTAACTTCCACCATTAAAAACTTCTTGGGAGCTGGAGAAGTTTCGGATCAAACTGATATTTGTGTTTTCACTTCATCCACGTCTGTGCATGATATTATTAATAGGTTGGATGGTAAAAAAACATCATGGTGGCCCTTAGAAAGGTTTCATCGGTGAGAGTCATTATCACTACAGCTTCCTTTGATGTGGTCCATTGGAGCTGTGGATTGGCTTAAGTTTTTATCTCATAGCTTAAAATAATTTGAGAAAGGTGATTAACAGCGTAGATAAAACATTTACATCACTTTGGGCCCGACAGAGGATGCAATCCGCGTCCACTCTACCAGAGTATTAAATAAGTTCCCTAACAACAAAGACAGGAAAAAATTAGCACTATAAATGAGTTCATACAACGCCGTTATTTTTTTTGTCGCTCGGGAACTTATCTCACCAAAGGTGATTTTAAGATACGGACATTGATTTCTTAACGAAAATACTCCTGCCAATTAGGGTAAAGCAGTGGGAAAAAGCAGAGATATTTTCATCTTTCTGAGTTCGTCTGTACTAACAGATGTCTACTTTTATGCTTAAGGTTTTTTTTTTTTGTCAATGAAAAAATGTGTGTAGTATATTGGGTCTATACAACACAAAATCCCGATGGAAAAAAATTGGCACCGTAGACGAGTGATGGATGATCCGCAAAAGTGCTCATGCGGCATACAAGGATTGTTCAGATGTACTAGTAATAGAAAATTACATTCATTTGATTATCTGATTATAAGATTGGTGGACATTTATTGGATGGCTAAAAATGAAAAGTATCTAATGGTCCTCTTTTAAATAAAGAAGCATCCACGAATCAAAGGTCAGGATTGTTGGACCAATTTGATTTTGCAATTGTAACTTAGATACTGCACGTTCCACAATTTAAACAGGTTAACTTGAGTTAATGCATGCCTGCGCATCAAGCATCATGCACAGCCTGAGTATCATATACCTCAATAAAAAATGCCACGCGTGGGACGCGGACGTCCTGCAGAAGCCTTTCGCAGGAAGTTCCTAGGTGGAGCCCACTGTGATGTTTGTTAGCAGGTTTCAAGACTTAAGTGCAGGTTCCAAGGCTTAAGTTTCCTACCCACCAAAGGAGAAGTGGGTAGGCAAATTCCTACTATTGAAACTTACCTCGGATTTACGGTAACGTTTACTGTTTACACATCATCCATACCACCATTCACGGCATTATTCCTCCTCTGAAAATATTAGCCTATTCAAAACTTCTATAGGCCCAGGAATATTTTAATTCTGAATGTTCAATCCTTACTTTTTCGGCCACGGCATTGGATTTATATCTTAAAATGATCTCAAAATGAAATGATTGATTTCTCACAAGCATATTCAAAACTCCTGCAGCTAACGCTTTAGCAGGAAATGGAAGAAAACAAAAACAAACAAACAAAAAATAAAAGGAAGGAATGATTGACGGTGAGATAGAGACTGGAAGTGGGTATCCCTTGATCTTTTCATCTTTGTTGGCCTCATGTCTTAAAATGATCTCACAAAATAGACAGGCATGATTGATTTCTCACAAGCATCAAAGTTACGAGGGCAATAACTTCCTGCAGCTAACGCTTTAGCAGGAAATGGAAGAAAACAAAAACAAACAAACAAAAAATAAAAGGAAGGAATACTGGAAGTGGGTATCCCTTGATCTTTTCATCTTTGTTGGCCTCATGTCTTAAAATGATCTCACAAAATAGACAGGCATGATTGATTTCTCACAAGCATCAAAGTTACGAGGGCAATAACTTCCTGCAGCTAACGCTTTAGCAGGAAATGGAAGAAAACAAAAACAAACAAACAAAAAATAAAAGGAAGGAATGATTGACGGTGAGATAGAGACTGGAAGTGGGTATCCCTTGATCTTTTCATCTCCACAAACCGAAATAAGTGTGGCCCACTTCTCATAAATGAATCCGTATTGATCGGGATGGGATAAGATATCGGTCCGCCCAAAATCATGAAATGCGTTAAATACTCCCTTTGGTGGGTTCACGTCAGGATGCAACAGATCTTTTGTTTCCACGTGGGTGGACCCCACCAATGAAGGGCTCTTAGTTATTTGGCTGGACTCGTTGCTTGCAGGAAAGAAAACCAAGTCCTAACTACCGAATCCTGCTAGAAGACAAACTCACTTTCCAACTTCCAACAGTTAGTAATAATAATAGACCAAAATAGAAACATAATTACCCAAAAAAAAAAAAAAAAAAAAAACACATGCCTTGTCAATTTGATCACTCGAACTGCTAGAATTAGAAATTAACTAAAATATCTGAAATTGGAGAAACCAACGTACCGTTTTAATTCTAGCCTTGCAAAGTGGACCATGTGAGATACGTGTCCATGATGCGCATGGCTCATCAGGTGCGTCTCACCATGTAGATGTCGGAGAAGGGCGCGTATGTGTCTCTGAAAGGACACGGACCATGTAGATGCCTTACAAAGTGGGCCGCGTGACATATGATTGCATACTGAGTAACTCTGAGTAAACTCTGTGGGGCCCACCGTAATATATGCTTCTTATCTACACCGTTCATCCATTTTATCACCTCGTTTTAGTATATTAATTCAAAATTGAAGCACGTGCTAAGCTTAAGTGAGCCACACCACAGGAACTAGTGGGGATAGCGATGAATACTGTTGAAATCTTTCTAGGGCCTACAGTGATGTTTATTTGTCATCCAACCTGTTCATAATGTCAGAAATGGATGAAAGGAAAACACAAATATCAGCTTGCTCTAAAACTTGAATGATCTTAAGAAGATTAATTTCAATGGAAGGATTGACACTGTTTCTTGTGGTGTTGCCCACTCAAGCTTTGGATATGCTTAAATTTTGGGGTCATGCACTCAAATGAGCTGGTGAAACGGATGGATGGCATGGATAAATCATACATCATGGTGGCCCCACAGAGTTACAGCCTATTCAGTATTGAATCCACCTAGCCTAGTCCACTCATCCAGTGGGCCCCAATGTTATCAAAAGAAATAAATGGTTAAGGGGTCGAGCATCCATAGGTGGTGAAATCCCACTACGGTGTGAGTGTGTGGGGTGTGTGTGCGTATGTAAAAAAAATAAATTAATTAATTAATTAATTAATTAATGGTTAAAGAGTTGACGGCGGGTCTTTGTGAAGATGCATGTTAAGTAGACCAATGAGTGCAACAGCCTGAATTATAAGCCCGGTCATCTATATAGTGGGCCCACCTGATGAACCGTGAGCACCTGTAGGTCATCATGGCCTAAACCTAGCACAACGTGGGTTAGGCCATATAGAGCTGCCGAACCTGTGGATGACTAACCGTTGAACATTTCCTAGCGCAGAATTAAGACCAGTAGTGGGCCACACGTTCATCAATTGACTACCGGTCCTCACTGATCAACATGCGCGTGGGACCTCTTTGACTTGAAAGATACAAACAAATCATCACCCTTCATCAAGCATGGAAAAGGCACATGAATTGAATACTTAGAAATGTATAAAACCATTGGATTGATACGACGTGTAGTATGGCCATGCACCTAGAATCTCCCAAATGTAAAATTAGTTTGCAACAAACGAAAAAGGTACCTACACTTTAGGGCTATAGCTAGTCGAATTTTTAAACTATGGTATGGCATTTCATCTTTTACTTCATTTTCAAAATTCTTACTAAATAAGGAGCAGAATCGCTAGTTCAAGGTAGTAGACCTAGGACCTAGCCATGCTTGTTGCAGGTAACATGACCTAAATTACTTGTGCTGAATGCAGCTTCGCCTCCATGCCAACGGCACCTAATGGCCAGCGGTTCATACATAAAATCCTCCCATCAGAGAAATTTTTAGGTGTAGCACATACACTTGTGTTCAATGCTGGGAATGGAGTGGGCCTGGACCCAGCAAATCGAAATTTTAAGTAGGGAGAGGCCTGCTGCCTGGCCTGACAAGTTCAAAATTCTGGCCCCTGCCCAGCCCAGCCCATTTCCAAGTAGGCCGATTGCATACTGAAGCTGCCAGTGGCGAGGGTTGCTACTGGAGTATGGTGCTCTATGGGCCCCACAATGATGTATGTTTTTTTTTAATCATTATTTTAGGGTGGATCAAACCTCATGAAAGTAGGATGATTGAACGCCCACCATTAAAAACTTCCTACAGCCCATTGTAATGTTTATTTGCCATGTAACCTGTTAATTAGGTCACAAAGGCCGTGATGAAGAGAAAACACAAATATGAGCTTGATCAAGAAGTTTTTAATGGCGTTTAATCACCACTGTTTCGTGTGGTGTGGTCCACCTGAGATTTTGATCTGCCTCATTTGTGGGCTCATTCCTTAACATGAACTGGCAAAATGAATAAATGGTGTGGATAAAATACATACATTAATATACGACCCACAAAACACCCTCTAGTAACGAGTCGCTAGTGGCAGGCAATCCGCGGCCCATTTTCGAGGCCCTACTGGGTCCCACTATATATCATTAAACCATTGGGCTCCATTCGTACAAGATAGCCCATGCTAGTGCAGGTATTCATGTTTAGCGGTTTTACAGGGAGAAACTTAGTTACCGGGGGCGTGATGTTCATAGGCATGGGCTCAGAAGTTGTACACGTGGCAACATCTTACTCAAACTAACGGTCAAAACCGTAGGCCCCTCATTGAATGGTTTATACTCCAAAAATTACACTTGAGTCATCTACAAACTAGGGTAGGCAATATTCGCTGATTGGGATGACCATATCGCTGTTAAAATGGATTCTAGAAAATAATATTAGCAATGGTCAGGATTTAACAAGAAAAGGTCCAACAATCTAGTAATATGAATCCAATTTGCACTATTTTATTTAATTTTTAATCCAGAGAGTGGACCGAATGCTTGGAATCCACCCCATTAACGGTTTGGATCGCTGGACAGGACTTGTGTTTTTTTGCTTCTCTGTGCAATGCACGGGTATAGAAGTCTCCTACAACTCCATCCTGCTAAGCTTACCAGGTTGCACGATTTGTCCCACCAACGTGAGACATGGTTAGGAGATCCAATCGGCATAAAGGTGGGGCCCATGATGAAGATCGCATGCCTAAAAAATCAGGAAAATCCTCAAATGAAGTGGGCCACATTGTTAAAATCAATGGACGGAAATGATCTGACCTGATGTATTGTTGTAGCCCTAAGGAGTGAATCAGATTGACTTTTCGCTTCAGGTACCTTGTGATGATTCCCACCTTTTGCACGGATGAGATGTGCCGCGCAGATTGACACGTTGGCAGGAAATGGTTCGGCATGTTTTTAACCTTAGCTTATTATGGGCTGAATATCACCACTTAGGGCCTACCAACCAGTTGGATGAGTCCATTATCTGGTAATCCATATTGGGCCTGGCTCACGGTGAGCCACAAGTAGAGGAGGTCATCTGAGAAGGGCTGGCAGGCGTCAACTAGTTCGGGTGCGCCGCATGGAGTACACATGCTAGGTATGGGCTCACCTGTCTGCAAGAATGGATGATCTGGGCCGTCCATTTGGTGTGCCCGTCACTTGATTGATAAGCTTCAAGGATAAATAACGAAAGAATAGCCTCTACCCACATGTAATGGGAAAAATACTATGGTTCTAACCTCATCAAGCAATTTTTGTACAGTCTAATGTCCATTTAGGGACCGCCCTGATTCGTGGTCTGGATTAGCAGCCACATGAACCCCATGCGGTCAGACCCACGGTCCATCTGTGGGACAGATCCAGCTAGGGGTTGTGATGGGGGCCCTGGTCCGATTTGTGCTCAATCTCTGAGCTCTTCTTTCTGGCCTGTTAACCTGGGTCAAGCCCAATGGCAGCCCTAATTCAACCCATGGCATCGTTTCCAAACCCGCCGAAGCCCGGCAAGGGATGGGCCTATCGTGACCTGGGCCACCCATGACAGCTACGTAACATATCTTTTAATGGACACAGACAATCGTAAGTAGCCAACTAGCTGTCCATGATCTAACTGCCTATCGCAGACGTGCATGGCTGCGCAATGTAGAGAAGGCCTGACGATGCATTTCGATGGGCCTAAAAATCAAACCAAATCCAACCACAAACCCATCTTAGCAGTCGAAGCCCATAAAAGTTACAGACCGGCTCGACCCATTAACTGCCAGTTGTTCCTCCGCATGTAAAACGAGAGGTTCAGCTCCAGTGTAGAAGCCTACACATATGGCCCATGTATGTACATGAACAAATGATCCCCACCATCCATATCTAAGCTCAGCAGTGGATGTCAACTGCACAAATATCAATATCTTCGAGGGACGGCTTAGAACAAAAATAGTCAACCGTCGGTATCAGAAACAGACAAGTACGATTGTCCCTTTGATGGACAGTCTAGATCGTTAGAGGGTTCAGACACATGGGCCCAGTCATGGAACAATCAGAAAACGGATCACTCATCACATGCGAGAATGTGGAACTAGATGAAACTTGATTAATAGACTCACGGGTTAATCACGCTCGTTATTAATCAGTCCTTATTGGGCCCGAGTCCACCTGAAGGCCCAACAGATCGGGTAACCCGAATCATTGAACATGGCTGGTCGGCTGGGTGACCATGGTTGGGGAGCGGATCAGGTGTTACCCGGGTAACACCATAGTGGGTGTTTCCCTGACCGTCGGGCCCACCTTGATGTATTTTTTGTATATCCACGCCTTCCATCCATTTCACCACTATTTCCTATAGTGTGGTCCATCAGAGTTTTGGATCTGCTTCATTTTTGGTATCATGCAATGAAATTATCTGGAAAAACGGATGGACGGCGTGGATATATAATACATTCATCAAGGTAGGCCCCATAGTCAGGGAAACACCCACTACAGTGTTACCCGGTTAAACCCCCAATCCGCTCCCCATGGTTTACTGACTCAGCGACTTGGACCGACTCGTCCGGGTCCTAAGTTGAATCAGGACACAGATGACTCACTGAGTGGGGCTCGCGGTACCGAACTGGGAGGTCGTCGGGGTTGTGACTCGTGGTGCCAAACTGGGTCAGGCTCAACTCGTCCTGAGTCGACTCAACCCAGGTAGCAATCCATGGATGGCCCTGGTTAGACCCAGATCCTTAGGTCGTTGGTCATTATGGGTCTGGGCCCACAAGATTTAGCTCATGGACTGGTGTGGATACCTCTCTGCATAGGCTTCTAATGATGATTTTGGTGGGCCCAATAGGGGTGCTGGTTACACGTCTCCAACTGTTTATTTCTACTAAGGTGCAGTCGGTGGCACTAAAATACAAAGAAATTTCATGATATTTTGCACCAAACTAGATTTTATTAATCATGAAATTTGGCATTTGGTGGAACCAAACGCACCCTTTAAAACATTCAAATTTGTGACTAAGCAGATTTTATGCCAATCTGATATTGTAATTTCTTAAGATTTGTACTTATGCCATTGTAATGTCTAAACAACCTTTCTATTTTATTCAAATAAGCATGATTTGGTTGCAGGGGGGATTCTTAGCACTGTGCCTGCATGGCATACATGTGCACCGTCCATCATCAATTGGGTCCCACCATTGGCATGCCCTGGCCACATAAATTAGGCCCAACCTAAATGGACGGTTATAAAAGAAACAACTATATTCAACATTCACTTGTGGACCAGCTTGATTTTTTGGGCAGAGGTGGGACCCATCTGATTAGTGCCAGATCATGTACACATGTGCTGGCTCACCCATCAATTGGGTCCCCCCAAAAGCATGCCCTGGCCATAAAATTTAGATCCAACGACTCATCTGGTGAAAAAAGAAATGGATGGTTATAAAATAAACGACTATACTTAAAATACCCATGTAAACCAGCTTGATTTTTGGGCAGAGCATGCTCATGGTGGGACCCGTCTGTTGTCCCTGATGATGCACATATGTGCCACGCTCATGCATGTATGGTTTTCTCTCTTGACACGTGGATCTATTTGATTGTACGAGTACAACTACTGGGGATCTTTGTCTACGGACGCGGATTGCGTCCTACCCCCGCTTGGACGGTAATCCGTCCGGGCAGGGCTCTGTGGGGCCCATCGTGATGTAAGTGTTTTATCCACGCCGTTAATCGTTTTTCGCAGATCATTTTAAAGTACTAAACAAAAAATTAAGTATTTCACAGCTCTAGCGGACCACACCAAAGGAAGCTGCAGTGATAATGACACTTACCGTTGAAACCTTTCTAAGGGCCACCGTGATGTTTTTTTACCATCCAACTTATTCCTAAGATCATGTAGACGTGGATGAAGCGAAAAAACAAATATCAGCTTGATCCGAAACTTCTCCAGCTCCCAAGAAGTTTTTAATGGTGGACGTTCAATCCCAAAATTGTGGTCCACTTAAGCCTTTTTCCTGCCTCTTTTTTTAAATTATGTCTTAAAATGATCTTAAAAAAACGATGAACGGCGTGGATAAAACACTTACATCACGGTGGGCGCCACAGAGCCCTGCCTAGACGGCTTATTGTCCCGGCGGGGGTAGGACGCAATCCGCGTCCCTTTGTCTACAAAACCAAGATGCCGCTATCTGGATAAAACCAAGCTGCTTGTGAGAGAATCCTTGGCTTGATTTCTTAAGAAAAGGAGCATGGCTAATATCATGTTTGGTAGAATTGCTGAAAAAAGAAAAAAACCAAAAAAAAAAACAAAAAAAAAAAAAAAAGTCTTTGACTTGTTATCCAAGGAACGTCATAGAGCGACGCGAGAGTATGATTATGACCCAGGCTATTCATAAGGTGAGCACTCATATTTTTGGTGGCTCGATCAGCTGGGCTACACCATCTACCAAAAATGGATGGTCGAAAAATGACACAATACGCAGCCAGAGTGCAGCCCGGCCTTGAGCTACTAATGTACTCATTCCAGTAGTGTTGACTAACTGGGGCCGGGCTGGGATGGGGTGTATAAGCATGGCTAAAATACTCCAGTGGATTGGCAAATAGCCAAGTAAGGGGTGAATCGGCCTGACTCGACTGAGTCGGGGGAATTGTGGTATCAAAATGGGCCCGGTACCAGCTCATTGAGTCGACTCGGACAAGTCTGATACGACTCCTCTTATTTTTTAATCCATTACAAATAATCGTCCAACTAATTATTCCGGCTGGCCTGATTTTAATTAGTATGTGCGTTACACTGTCGATGTGTAGCCCCACTGGTACGCTACAAGCGGGGCCCACCCACTCTCCCGACACGTGACACATTGGTATTATGGGGTAAGAAATGGAAAGGGAGGTATTGCCGTCTTCTGCTACAAGGGTACAGTGGTAGATAGTGACATGGTACCAAGAGAAGGACTGGTGTCCTCTCTAACACCTGTTTTACCCGGCGTGTAAAACACCCAAGATCCTTGTGTCCCACCATGTTTCATATGTGAAATCCACTCCGTCCGTCGGGAGTGATCCTCTATGCTATTCCTTAGGATTAAAAATCATCTAGATCCACTCTCAGGTGGGCAACACTAAAGGGAAACAATGGGGATGGTACGCAAACCACAGGTTTATGTCCGGGGCCACCATGGAGTGTTTATTTCATCAAACCCCTTCATCAGATGTAACTCACCAGGATGTAGGGAAAATACAAAAATCAGCCTCATCCAAAACTCATTCGCGTCACAACGCCTGAATTTTGAGGTTTTAATAGTGATTTTGAAATGTTCCATTGGTGTGGCACATCTGAGTTTTCTATCGGATTGATATTTTTTGGGTTTAGTGAAAATAAGTGTTACCACCTGATGGACGGAGTAGATTTCATATACGCAAAGCGCTTGGGTGTTGTACGCACTACGGGAAACATGCGTGTAGACGATCCCCAAGAGAGATGTGGTATGCATGATTGGCCTGCAAGGGAATTCAAATATGATAGAAATAGTGTTGTAGACTTCACCCTTGTCTAAGCAAACCCCTCTCTCTCTGTCTCTCTATTTCCTCTCCTACTTATTATGAAACACATACCCACTTCTCCAAATGGGGTGGTTGCAGTCCCTCTTCTCCCCATTGAAGAAGATATGGCTTCGCCTACATTCAGTCCACAAGAAGAGTATTTCTCATTTTACCCTTGCTATCTTCTCTCCGTTTTCTTTTTTAACAGTCCATATATGTAGTATTACAGCTTCTTTTAATTTTTCATGCCCTTTTGCATTAAACCTCATTGCACCATTACTATCTTCTCATGTGTGCACCACTTCCATCTAGTGCTAGTATTGCATGGTTTTGGTTGAAACCCGTTTCTCCAAATACCACCATTCTCTCATTCATGATGTTAGTTCTTCAACATTTCTTAAGTGGTTGTGACTCACGCACCCTACACTTGGCATAAATGTACATCAATCTGGACCATCCGAAACGTCAGACACATTGTGGATGGATCACATACCTAAATTCATGATGATCCGATCATCTATTTCCTTTCTAACCGTCACATTTGTTTCCTTCAATCAGATGGTTTTGATTGTCTCACCATCATAATATTTACGATATGTTCCATCCAAAATGGGACCTACAAATTGAACAATCTGGATTGGCGTACATTTATCAGATATGAAGGCTAGACAGCATTTTCTTTTCATTGCATGTACTGCATTTTCTCATGCACTTCTTGTTTTTTAATCTTTTTCAGGAAGAGGGATATATATTCTCTATGAGGATGTGAAGTCCTGCCCTTGTGAGGATGTACACGTGCTGTGGTCCATCCTAGTGGAGTCACATGCACCACCCTTGCCATCCACACAATGACTGTCCCTGTGGGGCCCCATAGCCTAAAAAACTGAGGGTTTTATTGTACATAAATATCATACACATGCACACACACATATATATATATAGGCCTTTTTTTCTTTTATTTCTAGCTATGCTAGATTGATGTGTAGAGAGGATCTCTTTAAATTCCCTACGTATTCACACGCTTGAAAATGGGGTGAGTCTTTTGTATAGAAAAACAAAAAGAAAATGATATGAAATCTTACTTTTCTTTTTCTTTTATTCTATTTTCTTTTGAATTGTTAGATTGTCTATTTTGGGCAGTTGGGTTGGCAGTTGGAGTTTCATTTTAGTATTACGTCCTGCTTCTTTGGTAGTTGATGCAGGGCTGTCCATGGACTGGGCTGGGCTTGTCTGGGCTTTGACTGAAATATTACTGGCCCATACCGGGGCCAGTCCTAAAATTTAAGCCTGTTCATTAATTGGGCTGTGATCAGGCTTCGTCTAAGCCTGTTCATAGATGGACCTCTCCCCCCCCCCCAAAAAAAAAAAAAATCACCTAATCCAAAAATCGGCCCTATCCATCCATCAAGTGAGACATACCATTGGAAACGGTATATGGCCATTAATAAATGGCAAAATACAAGTATGGTCCACTTGCCATTCAATTTATTTATTTAGACCCTAATTAGCCATAATTTAAAATTCAGGATTATTTGTTATTTAAGTGGGCCACACGACACGAAACTGAATTTAATTGTCCATTCCGATAATCCAATGATCCTAAGGATCAGAAATACTGTTTAAGCGAACTTTAACGGTTGATTTTGAAATCCAATGGTCAAAAATGTGCGATCAAGTGGTGGATAGCTATGCAGAAAATTATAAACTTGATGGACGGTGGATTTTACAAATTAGGACCCGAAACGGATAGTGTACTGTTTAATTTATCCCTAGATACTCTGTCTAAAGTTTTATCATAATCGGATACCTAGAAACAAATTTTCATGTACAAAATTTTTAGATTTCAGGTGTAGATTATGATGTGTATATGTAGTCTAGTCCCAATCTTCATGGTAAGACTCCAGGGTGTTATAATCTACCTCCTTAAAGAGAATTTTATTACTGAAATTCAACACTTTTACCGTAATATTATAAACGAGGATAATATATTTTATAATATTTCTAAACATTCATTATTTTTCCCATAAAATAAGTTAATATGTACAAGTGTATACAAGTAACTACTTGAACTAAGGTTATTACAACTTGATCAGTAGATAAGACTGATTGGTGGAGTAGGTGCTCCTCATGGTGGGGCTATCTTTTGAGGCAGCTTGGATCCCCCACCCCCACTTTTGTGGGGAGCCCAAGTTACATCTGCTTACATGGTGTACGAGTGGAAAATCCAAGCCGTCCATCAGGTGGCCCCGACATTATAAATCTTTGGGCCCAAAATTCAAGATGCTTCATTGATCATCATGCTCCACATGGTGCATGAAAACAAATGGAAGGGTAAGAACGCTCCACCCTCCGTTGTATCAGTTTGACAGGACCGATTTTATTTTATTTTTGAGAGGGAATCTATGAGGTAGGGCTCTCCTGATGGACGAGTAGGATATTCCATGTGTGTGCCATATTGTAGCACGTGGGGCGTGTATGGAGGCTGAGCTGTAATGCGTTTGGAATGAGCAAGCGTGCAGAACGTGATAGGTGATCAGGCCACGCTCTGGGATTTTCAGTCTTCCAAGAATCCAGACCCATGCATTACGCATGAACTGTTGTTTATGCAACGTTTGGGAGAATGTCCCTGGACTTATCTATCCTCACGTCTACCATATTCTCACAATGCTATGTTCCGGTTTTCAGTTTGTACAAGCATGGCCAATGGTTCGATGATCCAAACGGTTGATATGATAGGCCTCACCATGGATGTTCCATGCACCCAAAAAAAAAAAAAAAACACCGATTAGGATGCTCTTGCAAAAGAAAATTTGACTTTTTAGTTGAATGTGAACCGTTGATGTATTCTCTACCATAACCATCTATTTGTTGGCATTGAAGGGTTAAGAAGGGTTAAGTATCCAATGTGGGTCCATATCAATGCTTTTTGAAGACGAGCCCCACAGATTTTCAACCCCAACATTGTGTCATAGTAAATACCTCAATTTTAAATATTTTGGGTCCCTAATCTTGCTTAGTGGTACACAACGTGGGTTTCAACAAGGAGTTTATGAGTTCAAGTACCCATGTGGTGTGGGTAGAGGTGTACACGAGTTGAACCGAAAGTTCAACTCAGCTCAGCCACTAGCTAACCTTAGCTCGAACTCGGCTCGGTCCTCAAGATTGACTGGCCAACTTGGCTAGGTTCGGTCAGTAATCTAGCTCGGGCCAATTTGAGTCGAGTTCAAGCCAAGATCGAGCCAAGTTCACTTGCGCAGCATTTTCACAAATATATGGACTGCACCTTCAAATTCTCACTGTATGTAAAACATCAATAATGGTTTTATAGGTATTTCATCAAACACTTTGTAGGCAAAATCAAAACCAAGAAAAAAGAATATTTGTTTGATGAAACATTCCTTCCTTGCCACCCGCCGATACTTCGTTAAGTCATTTCATTAAACACTTGGTGAGCAACATCAATATTAAAATAACTAAATCATCAAACTGGTTCAATCCAAGTTGGGTTCGATCCGAGTTGAGTCGAGCTCAAGCAAGCTCAAACTCGGTTCAAAATTTTTTTCAAGCTCAAAAAATCAACTGAACTCGGCTCGAACTCAATTTCAAACTAAGTCTAATCGAACTTTTTTGAGTTGAGTCGAGCGAGCTAACTGAGCTAACTCGGTTCGTGTACAGCCCTATGTGTGTTGATGTAAAGGTGTGTGTTAATCTCTTTAGAGCCCACCTTGTATGGGTTTTATACAATGGCTCACCATTAAAAACTTCTTGGGAGTCACAATAGTTTGGATCAATATGATACTTATCTTAGGAGCAGGTTGGATGACAAATAAACATCATGGTTGCTCCTAGAAAAGGCTTCACCATGGTGAGGGATTTTAACACTCCCCCACATAGGAATATATTAGACAATGTTGGAGATACACTTACACTTACACTTACACCATAAATAGGCTATGCTTGACTTATATTATAGGGCATATTTTTTACCCCTGATTTTCAACACTTCACATATCACTTTGATACCTTGTCAAATCACAACTTGCTCTAATAGCTCGAGCCTTTAGAAGACGGTGTATTAATGCATAACCAAATACCTTAACATCATTGCTCGCCAACAATCAGACTCTATTTTCAAAAATAACTTAATGTCTATTTTTCCGTATGCACCACCAATGGGTATTCTTGCATATACAAGATGACTCCCCATAATCAACACTTGACTGTGTTTGAAGCGTGAGGTGGGCCACCTTCCACACAAGAAATTGGGCTTCATGTGTGGATTGGAAGGAGCAAGATTTTCTTCAAATTACGAGGGTCTTCCCAAGCTTTTAAAATGAACATAATCTCCACCAAGAAGATTTTTTTACTTGTCTTATAATCATAAAATAGTTTAATACTATATCATCATAGGGGATATGTTTTTGGGTTGTCTCATGCTCTCGGAGGAATGTGATGGATATTGAATCTTACATACACATGCAACGGATAATCCTAACTCTCCAATGAGTGACCGTGGAATAGATGGACGAAAATTAAAATGGTTGGTGATCCAATTTCAATGGAAAAATCAGATGGTTAGGATCATTGGATCAATGTGATCTTTCCATCGGCCACAGCCAATGTAGCAAGCACAATTTGAATGGTATGGATAGATGTACGGGTAACCCAAGGTGGACGTGTAAGTATCACTCACCATTTTGGGTCCGATTAATCACGCAACCGAGAAAAAGCGATTGAGTGAGGTGATGATTGGTCCACACGCAAAAAGGACGCTGAGGTAATTTAAGGGTGCGGATCGGGTACTGCCCTTTCCTGTACTGCCTCTATACCAACCAACGCCCGTATAGGTGTCATGTGGTGGGAGTTGATTCGACAGAAGGTCATTGTTGAGGCCTGCATAGAGCATTCTTGACCGTTGATTGGTCGATGGACTTATATTTCTGATTGTCAGCTCCTTTTAGCCATGGGCCCAAAAAATGAAGCAGATCTAAATCTCAGGTGAACCACACCACGGGAAACAGTGGTGATTGACCATTAAAAACTTTTTGTGGGCCACAAAGGTTTTGGATCAAGCTGGTATGAGTATAGAGAGTTTTTAATGGTGGGCGTTAAATCACCACTGTTTCATATGGTGTGGTACACGGGAGATTTGGAGCTGCTCGTTTTTTGTCACATGCCTAAAATGAGCTGGTAAAACGGATGGACGGCGTGGATGTACAACACATATATCGTGGTGGGCCCACGGTCACGACCTGACGGAACTTGGTCAGGTCCCGACCTGACTGAATCCGCGCCCGTTTCCTATCGGTTCCCGAGTGCAAACGACTTCCTCCCCCCACCTGCATCGCACGTGCCCTATATGCTCATGGTAATGAAAATGACCGGAGTCCTAATCCGACGCGCGTGTACATGGAAGCCATCTATGCACCGGTACATGTGCCATGATAGCACATGGGTGCGAGATCCAAACCATTCATCGATTGGGTCCCACATTGCAGTTTCCCCTGCCCAAAAACCAGGCCAATCTACCGATGAGGTGAGCCCCAGTTTTTGAAACAAATGGATAGCACTAACTTGGAATCCAAGCTACCCATCCACCTGACGAGTGAACCAACAAGATTTTCATGGTTAGAGCATCGAAACTTCTGCCCCACCTGATGGACAACCTGAATGTATCTCGTGCACTTGCCACGTGGATGGTGCAGATGGGCTGCCTAAGGGACGAGTATGGCATTATCCGAAGTAGGAAAACATCAATGATGTAACCTTATCGGCCTTAAATCAGGCGCATGTATCGGTGGGCCCCACATACAGCAAACTGCATCCTCACTCATTACTATATTTTGGGACCACTGAATTGAGAGGACTTTAGGTGGGAGAAGCTATGAATTGTGGATAACATAGCTTCTCAGTACACAGAGACATCATTTCCATGTATATTCAGGGTGAGAACGTGTTGCTTGTGTAGAACGTTCCAACCGTGCCAAAAGTGAGCTGCACCATACGTATCACCTGGGCCGAAGATAAGATTAATCCACTCTTTTAGTGGGCCACACCGGTGCATTGAATTAGACCATTGGCAGTGTAGCCACTTGGCCATCCCAATTTTTGCCCCATGGGATTCCTTCTAGTACGGCCCACCATTTGCATGGCTCAGCTGTTCCACATAAGTGAAACAGCGACATGTGAAAGCTCACTTACATTGTCCTTTTTACAGGAGAATAACCCACTTTCCACAGCAATAGAAGCTCGGTCCATAGCTTTTGAAAAGCCCCTTGTCTAATGTTTGTCTATAGTTGTCTGTATTGGATGAAAAATAATAATAATAATAATAATAATAAACAAAAAAAATCAAAATCAAGACAAGTTTAAATTTTCTATTGGCATATGGTTTTTCTTGTATTACTAAATGCCTTGATCGACTTAGTCTTGATAAGTATTTTTTAAAAAAAAACAAACAAACAAACACGCACTGACACCACACCAGTGGTTTTTCACCACAATGGGTGGTCGAAACCCATGACCACGTGTTGAAACTCTTGTGAGTCTACCACACACCCAAGCACTCTTCTTGTGATATGCATGTTAACTAAGTGTTACCATCCATCTTTAGCCACATTAAATATGCCACATTGGACGTTATATGCTCTTAATTACTGCATTTCCCGCATGTGTTAAGTTGTGCGGTCCTTGAATCTGCCTTCGCAGACTTCTTTTGGGGGTGGCATAATGGGAAGAAGAACCTTCATTGGATCAGTTGGAGGAAAATTTCTTCCCCAACCATTGAGGGAGGGCAGGGGATTAGGGCCTTGAAGGACGTTTCCGCGGGCCTCAAACTGAAAAGGGCTTGGTCAATCTTCTTCGGCCATGAGAGTAGCCTGTGGGGGTCTTTCATGTGTTCCAAGTACGGAATCAATGAGGCCCGAACTGCCTCCAATCAGCAGCAGTCTGACTCCCCGTCGTGGAAGCAGGTTTTGAAGCTATGTGATCTCCTCGTCGCTAACTCCCGCTTACTTCTAGGGGATGGTAACAGCAATTTTTGGGAGGATAACTGGACGGGACTGGGTCCTCTCAAAGCTCGGATCCTGGGCATCATCCCTCTTTCTTCCTTTCACCTGAAAATTAAGGACGTTTTAGGGCTTGAGGACCTGTTAGCTCCGCTGCCGGCCACGCTTCCTGGCTCCATGCGAATCCATGTGACAGCGAAAGGGCTGAAGCTTACCCAGGGCAGAGATAGAGCAGTTTGGACCAGAGAGAAGTCGAGGAAGTTCACCATCAGATCTGCTTGGCAGCTCTCTCGTCGTCACGGCCAGATTCGTTTTTGGGCCAAGTAGACTTGGCTCCCACACCTTCCTCCAAAAATTGCAACTCTTGTTTGGAAAATTTTGAACAACGCCATCCCAGTCGACTTAAATGTTAAAAAGAAGGGGATCCACATGGCCTCCTCCTGTGATTGCTGCATGCAGCCCTACTGTAGGGAGGAATCCCTGGATCATCTTTTTGCTAAAGAGGAGCTTGCTTCGGCCATTTGGAGTCACTTCTCCTCCATTCTTTCAGTCTCTTTCTTGTCCAACCAATCCATAGGCGGTAGAGCCTCGCAATGGTGGGCCATGGCAAGCGGCTCTTCTCCCTTGGGTGTCCTAAGAGGGCTGGCCCCGGCCCTGATTCTCTGGGAGTTTTGGAAGTCTAGGAACGCCCATCAATTTGAAGGGGTCGCCTCCGCTGCGCAGCAGGCCATCCACCAGATTCACTCTTGGATTTTTCTCGTCTCATCTGTGTTCCCCCTTCTAGTGAGCAAAAACCAGGCTAATAGGGACGCCCTGTTGGACCTTCACCTCCCGATGAGCTCTCCCCAACAGCTTTCTTTGTCTTTCGTGAAGGGTCTAGGCCTAACCAGGGGAAAGTGAAACTAAACGTCGACGGGTCTTCTAAGGGCAATCCTGGTCCATCTGGCGGTGGAGGGGTTTGCCGAGGGGATAAGGGCGAGTTCTTATTTGCCTTCTGCGAAGCTTACGGGCAGGGATCAAGTTTTCTAGCCAAAACGAAAGCAGTCATCCATGGTCTTCAAATTTGTAAACCCAAAGGGCTCCTCTCGGTGGAGGTGGAGAGTGACTGTCGCGCAATAGTTGACATGTTAACCAGCTCAGAGGATGCTCCCTGGAGCGTTTATTACTAGAAGAGTCATTTTGTCTCGCTTTGTTCAGCAGGCAGCATTTCCATCAAGCACTCCCTGAGAGAAGCAAACAAGGTTGCTGATAGCACAGCCCCGGGCAAGCTCCAACCAGCTGTCCAGAATTTTTGAGGAAGCTTCAGGCCTCCCCCTGCTCACCCGAGGGGAGCTGGTGCTTGATAGGACTGGTTTAGGTTCGGTTCGGATGTCCTAGTTAGTCTTTTCCTTCTTTCTTTTTTTTTCTTTCTTTCCTTTCCTTACGATAGGAGCGCCCCCCCCCCTCACGAAAGTGTATGTTCCTAGGGCCCTCCCAAATGTGCTTGCGTTGGCTTGCTGGGCCTCGGGGCGCTTTTTGTTAGCCTGAGTGCCCCTCTCTCTGTAAAGTCAATTCTCAACCAAAAAAAAAAAAGTTGTACATGTAATGCATGTGTCACCATATTCATCAAGCATTCCAAATATGCCATTGTACATCTTCAAACACCTACATGCACCATATGTCATCATATATTTTCAAGCACAACACATACGCCACATGTTTTATGTTTTCAATGTACACCTATGCCACATAAGCTAAATAATCCATCCTTATTTCAGGTATAACTAGTGAAGGACAATGACCAAGACAAATTAGACTAAGATAAGCCTGATTTAAGCTGTCATGAACTAAACTTTTATTACTACCAAACAGACCCTTAAGAGAGTAAATTGGTGGAGCCAATCAACCTTGTCATGCTCCTAGCCCAGAGAGAAACCAACAATCTAGATGCAAGACTGCAAGCTGCCAAGCTCAGCTGGAATAGCATTTGGCCCCAAAAATTCAGAGTGAGGCCCAGCCCCAAGATGATTAGTCAGTCCTAAGCTTGAATCCACCCAAAAACAGATGGGCCAGGTCCCTACCTTTGCTTTCATAGTTTTCATGCTCAACATAGTTCAGTGTCTAGAAGGCACCCAAAAGAGGATGCACGCACGCACGATGGGACTATCAAGCAGTTGCCCTACCAGCCACTATCTAGGAAATGGCCAGTTAAAATAGATTTGAGAATAAGAATAGAAAATTTCGGAATTCAATGTACAGAAATTACAACAATCGGACAGCTGGAATCATCGGTGATTTTGATCAATGTCCACAAGGTGGTCTGATCGATTAACAGTTCCAATAGACCCACTTGTACAGTGGAGATGTCAGACACAAGTGAGCCCTCTCCAAGGAGAGCTCAACAGCCTCTCTAGCTTTTCTCATTCCGAATATCAAGGTGCTCTAAAACACCTTGATACGATACGGCTAAACCCATCAATGCCGCCATCGCATTCATCTCACAAATTACATACACAGCTAAAACTACCTAAAAATGCTTTTATTATTACCCAAACCCGATTGAGGAAGAACCAAATGTTCAGTTCTGCATCCACAAGAACCTAATCCAAAATAATGTCACCCACATTAAAAAACAAAAGAGTAGCAAACAATGGGAAATAGTTCAAACAGCCAATGGTGACTTGGATAACCAAATCCAAATTGCCACAACCTTTGATTGGCTTTAGCAATCTCAGAAGGCGATCCAACAATGGTGTAGACAGAAGATGAAATACGTACATGAATCTATTTTTATCAATCTTATACGCTCTGTGGTCGGTCCCAATCAGCAGCTATCATGCTAGAATATCCTGCACAAAGAAAAAAATTTCAGTCCATATTCCCCAGCAAATTTCGCCTATCCAACAAAATCAAGTACATTATCAAACTGAAATGCAAACGAAGCTCACGTGCATGCCACTCATAGCATCAGCATGGCACATTGGTACAAGATCCAAACCATCCATCATGGATGTCCAACTATTTTCATGTGCTGGCTGGTCCACTAAACAGGTTGGCCACAGCATACAAAACAAGCGCGTGGCTGAATAAAAACTTGGTCAACGTTGTCTAAGCTGCCAACTCCTTTCTAACATCGTGGCCCACCTAATGAGTTGAACAACCTGACTTTTGGTCGAGAACACTCTGGATGATCAGACCCACCTGATAGACAGCTTGGATATCGCATCAGTCTCCTATGCTGGCATGGTTAGTGGTGAGTAGATTGAGCGCCTTGTCCATGCGTGTGGGCTTAGCAAACATCTCGAGGCATTGGGCTCAGTTTTACGATTACATAAGTTTCAAGTTGGATCTGAAAGGAATGTAAGGCTACTTCCAAATTATGAATGCTAGGAAACATTCATTACTTCACTGTCATTCCACTTGATTGAACTGAATGCCCACAGTTCAACTTGTGTATCCAAACACAGCCAAACGAGACATAAAACTTCTATCAAGCATTTACGATTTAACCCATCCCCATCCAAAAAGAAATAAAGAAAAAAATAATCTAATAACAAGAAAATGATGAGCTCAAATAGATGTTCGGAGAGATCATCTAACAAAGGGATGAAGTATTGAAAAGGTGTCACCAAAACCGAAATGAACATAATATTTCCAATAGAAGATGGAACTCACCTCTTTATAAGGCTGACGCCGACAGGTGCTCGGTCATACATACCATCCAATCTTTGAAGTAGGCCTGAACACCTTTCTCCGCAGCAGAAAGAGCACCGAGAGGAGTGACCGAAATCTGGAATCAAATCGAATATACCATGTTAATAATAGTCATCCTCCCCAATTGGAATTTATTTTGTAGAAAAAATTTAAGTTACTAACATATCCTGCTTTAAGGGCTGCATGGTCCAGATCTGTATCTTCTTCACATTCTGCCTCCCCTACTACCTAGTTGAAATGTCGAAGAGATATTTTAGTATTCATTCAGAAAAGAAAAAACACTACAGTTCTTTGGAGGTCCCCTGCAGAGGAGAGCATATAAATTAACACAAATGCATACATCTGGTGAAATGGGGAGAAAGATAATTTGATCAATAATAGATAGAATCAATTAAAAACAACATGAACTCATATGCGTCGATTCTTTCTCATTAAAGCTCTAATACAACATAAATGCAAATCACAGTAGTCCAAATTTCACACAGAAATTTAACAAACATTTGGTAAGGTTGGTTCATTTTCAATTTCAATGCACCCATTTCATTATTTTAATGCCATTTTCAGGAAAAGGGGAAATGACAACATGGAGTTATATTTTTGCAGGGGAATATTATTGTCCATGGTAGTAAGAGAAGTTCACTGGAGTTGTGCGGATCAGTATTCGAAATATTAGTATCGCGTTACATATCACAATCTTGGGATACGGATACGTATCGGTTATCGCATGGGATATATCAGTTGTATCGTGTAACGTATTGTTGTCGTTGGAAACATGGGGAAACATTCGGAAATTGGTTGAAATTTTTGATGAAACTGTGGTTGTTAAAAAAAGACACCAATACACACTAACAAATCAAAACATTACAGAAAACAAGTACACATAATAGGTTTTCTTTGTATGGGGTCCTAATCTATGTGTTGTCTATTCATATATTTTATAAATGTCAGAAGACGTGTGGAAACACAAGCAATACATTCAAAAGCAAAAGAAGAATCACTAAATTAGGTTACATACATGTTTGATTTGATGTTTGGACACAAAGACTATAAACGATTTGCGAGAAATTGGGAAATTTTGATTTTTTTTTCAATTTTCAACAACTTGGCCCATCTCCTCCAAATCTTGAAATTGAAGCTCCCAATCCATTTTGCATAAAAAAGCATGGATTTGTAACAATTTGACACTAATTTAACATGATTTATAGAAAATAAAAGGATTGAAATTCAAAAATGCTCACCAGATCGAACATGTGGGATATATTGCACTACTTGTGTGTTTCGTATCGCACTGGTGGGATACAAGATATATCATGGGAGATATCGGCCAATGTCGTCAATATTTAAACACTGGTGCGGATGCAATATAAAATTCATAAATTCAGTAAAATCTGACATCACATGTATGTGGAAGTTACAGTTTCAATTTCGAGGCACTCATTTCATTATTTTAATGACATTTTCAGGAAAGGGGGAAATGACGACATGGAGTTATATTTTTGCAGCGGAATATTATAGTCCATGGCAGTAACAGAAGTGACCTGTAGTTGTGTGGATGCAATAGAAATTGAGTAAATTGAGTAAAATCTGATGGCGCGTGTATATGGAAGTTACAGCAATTGTTGACAAATTTCATTAATTCCAGGTTTTTCAAAGAGAAACTTCTTGCATGCCACCATCTACAATCAATCTATGTTTTAATCTTATGCGCATGAATGCAAAAGATTCAAGTAGAGTAAAAAAAAAAATATGGTCAGTACTGGATAGCAGTTTTGCCAAGTATAGCCCAGCCCATCTACACAACAACCCATGTGCCAAGCTCACTTACATGTGAGAGATTAGAACCATCCATCACCATCAGGTCGATCCTACCTTGTAGATGCCCTCATCCAAAAAAATTGGGGCTGTCTATTCACCAGGTGGGCCATAGTTAATAAAATAAGTTGAGGGTTAAAACTATGTTTTTTTATCCATCTTTTCATTTCGACTGCTGTGGCCAACTAGATGAATGGGCAGGCCTCATTTTCCAACCAGGGCACCTATGTAGTGGGGGCCCACCTACAAATTGGGAGCTATAAAGCAGATGTCCACCACCATGGCAATCCTCGCACATTGCTTGTAGTGTAGATTGGCTGGGCTTGTGGGGTTAATGAACCCATACTGGTGCACATCCCATCTCAAATCACTATATCAATATATAATTCCGGCAATCCTTGCTTATGCGAAGCTTAGCTTAATGGAAAAAGTTTTAAAACAACAATATTAGATATCTTACTTCAGTGAAACAAAATCAATTTAACTTCCAGAAAAAACAAAAATGATAGCCATGAAAAGTGAATAACAAGCATCACTTGAATTCTAACCTGGAAGTCATGTAGATGAAAAGATGGAAACTATAAATTTTTATGATGCTCGATTGAAACAAATGGCTTTTTTTTCTTTCTTTTTTTCTTTCTTTTATTTTTGTTCGATGAACATATGCCATCACATTTGTGTCTTGCAAATGGAAATTACAGAAGTGGGGGATATTTTTTTACCCAAAATGATGCCCGCCACATCAACAGTTTGGACACAAAAAGGCAGGCCCTGCATGTAGGGTTTATTGAGCCAAACAAATTGCTCAATCAGGCATTATATGCTTCTTCAAGAGACTAAAATCAGCAATTACAAATGAGAAGCTTAAAGTTATGAGTCGATAAGCTTCAAGAGCAAACTACCAAGTTCTTGCAAATAAAGATTTTGCAACAAAGGGATCAAACCTCTCTCTTGAACACAAGGTGTTCTTGTGATGGAGTTGATGAGCTCTTTTCTGACCCTTTTATTGAGTCAGCCTCCATATCCATGGTTAATGTACTCCTTCTGCCTTGAGTGCTAGGGGTGATTTGCTTCCACCCAACTCTGATCATATACTTTCCTTGTTCGGTCAGCTTATAACCCTATAGGAGACCACAAGAAATAAAAGAATCGTGACAGCGTCATAATTATCTTTGGGTATACACTACCAAAATGCAAATAAATTGCCACAAATGGAACTGTCAGTGTCAAATTATTGACAAACTAGATGGTTTGACAGCTGATTACTTGGTTCTTTTAATGAGCTCAGGGTTTACTTGCAGTCGGGTCAAAAGATTATGAAGTTTCACACTAATATATGGTAGCCGAATCTCTGATTGTATGAAGTTCTTGACAAAGTTCAATTCTGCATGTGCGTTGAGACCACTTTCAAGCTAGGAATCTATATCACTGACTCACTCGATTCATCAAACAAGATTCCATTCTCATGATAAACAAGCATTATTTATAGGCAGCAAAATGGATTTCATATTGGGTGCCAGCATGGCACATAGAAGAAGCTTTGAGAAACTTAGAGTGAAAGACACCATTCAACTAAAATGATCAATGAAAACCATTAAAGTTCAAGAAACTTGAAGGAAACCAAAAATAACATTTGATATCTATTTCTTGGGAAATGGTTGCACCAATTGGTACACAAGGGACTGTGCGGCAAAAAACTGCCACCACCCACCAATGGTGGTGGAAATCTCTATTACATCCAAATGGGATTCTCACCCACTTCTTCATAAATTGACAGAAATCCTATTCTGAATGTGCATTAGATTCCCACACACCACTTATGGACAGCAGGAGATCTTTGTACACAACTCCTGCGCACCAATACCAACACAGAAATGAGGTATCTATTTTTTAAATTTTCTTCCCCCACTAGAGTTTTTTTTTTTTTTTTTTTGGTTGAATTGAGATCTGCACAAATAACTTGAGCTTGAGTCTTTTGACTGACAAACAGATGGTAAGATATATGACCACTACCTGTAGCTTCCATATAGAAGTCTGAAGATAAAGAGATTATCTTTGGAGAATGTTATCAACAGATGAAAGTATAAATAACATATAATCTAGTCCCGAAAATTACCTTATGATGTACAACATCTGTTGGCAAATCTATATTTAAAAAAGATCCTTGAGGAAAGGTTCTGTTCTTGATCTCAGCAATGATTGCATTTATGATGGGCAAACAAGCCTCTGCTCCGATTTTGAAGTCACTAATGCTGCTCCTACCTTCCACCCTGAAAGTTCATTTCCCTAGTAAGCGATGAAAAGTCAAAGCATTTCCATCCAATGCGTGTGTGTGTGTGTGCGCATGTGCGTGTGAATGCATGCATGCAACCATGTATATATGTAGACAGATAAAAGTCAAAGCATTTCCATCTAATGTGTGTGTGTGCGTGCATGCAACCATGTATCTATGTAGACAAACGGATAGATAGATAGATAGATAGATATAGAGAGACAAAAAGATAGGGGAAGTTCTTCCTTCTCCATAGAAATATATATATATATGGGAAATGGTACTATGAGGTCGACCTCATGGGAAGTTCCCATGAGGATGAGCTGTGTGGGCCCCACCGTGATGTGTGTTGAACATCTACCCCATTAGTCAGATGCACCATTCCATGGTGGCCCACGGGCTTAAAAATCAAGTCAATCCATAACTTAGGGGGGCCACACCACATACAACAGTTGAGAGAGGTAACCCTCCCATTAAAACATTCATAAGCATTTATTGGGCCCACCGAGTTGTGGTTCATAAATCCAGGCCATACATTGTGTGTGTCCCACTTGGATGAGGGGTCAAACCAAGTTTCAGCCACATCCAAAACTTAGGTGGGCCCCACAAGTACTTTTATATGTTTTAGGCATGTCTTCACATGGTTTTGGATGGTATGGCCCACCTAAGTTCCGTATACGGCTGATTTTTGGGATATCCCATAACCTAAAGGGGACCCATCAAATGCACGGTGTTGATGTTCAACACACATCACGGTGGGGCCCACACAGCTCGACCTCACGGAAACGCTCACCTGCGAACCAGTTCGTACGTAGTACGTACGAACTTTTTTGAGAACCCATCATACATGATGTGGATCCAAAATCTGAACCGTTCATGTGAAGCAGCACCTCTTGAAACCCCCCGGGCCCAAGTTTTACTTTGATCTAAAACTTTGATGGGCCATGAAAAATAAAAACAGTTTCTTCCCTTGATTTGCATTTCTCTTTTCTATGGCCTACCAGAATTTTAGATCGGGGTGAAAATTGGTCACATGAGGTTTCATGGGATTCCGCATCACATGAACCGTTCAGATTAGACACCCATCGCACGTGTGCAAAGGTGCGCATGTGCGTAGGTGCGCAGGGGAGCATGACTCTATATATATATATATATATATATATATATATATATATATATATATATATATATATATATATAGAGAGAGAGAGAGAGAGAGAGACACGCACGCACAGAGAACAAATAATTTATTAAAAAAGGAGCAAAAGCACAAGAGAAAACAGGCCCACACCACTGCCTAAACTACAACAGGAGGCCAGCCGAGGCTGCCTTAATTCTCCATAGGAATATTGTCCTACTAATTCATCCCATTCCTTTTATTCTAAGTATTCTTTATGTTTGTTTTGGACCACTTTCCACAGCCGAGTCAACTATTTAAGCATGTCCATGCAGGATAACAACCTGCTGATTAAAAAAAGAAAAAGAAAAGCACAAGAAACAATTGGAGACAGGGCCTTGGAAATAGTTTTATGAAAACTTAAACACCAAGTCAGGCAACCACAATTCTAACAAAGAAAAACTAGAGGTTTTCCAAACAAATGGTCACAACTGGAGAAGAAAATGCCAACAAACTTACGTGTAACTGCTTCATACCTATTAACTATGAAATGAAATGCTAAAAATGTATACGGTAGGCAACAGCTACTTCAATCTCCTCTTATTAATTCATTCATTTTCCTGTCTAAGGGCTCCAAGTTTGAAAAAAAGGTATTATAGCATGATTTCAGTCACACGATGACAGATGTACTTGTACAGTTGTACATACCAGTCTAATGATATAGATATAGAAGGCACCCCATATAAGAACGCCTCTCGAGCACCAGCTACCGTCCCAGAGTACACACTGCAAGTGTAGAAAAAGGAAGAAAATTCCATCTGGGTAATAAGCAGAAGTCACGGCTAACCACCGGTTTATAAAACAAGCACATGTAATTGGTGAAATGGTTAACCAAGTTAACATCCAAAAGGAAAATTAAATTAAATTAAATTAAAAAGTTCAAGAGTGCTGTTATCCTGCTCATAACAAAATATTTAAAGAGACAATGCAACCAAAATAACTTGAAGAATCCACCATTATGCTTGATTTCAGTCGAAGTACAAAATAACAAACGGATGTGCATGGTGACTATTTAACTGAACTAAAATCAAATGAGAAATGCTATTATGCAGCTAGCATCATTAAGTTTCTATGCAACTCCAACCCCACTGCACCCATGTCAAAGATGTGTGGTGACCGTGACTGATGTATCTGCTGGGCCACTGCATGGATGAGCTACAGGATAGAAATTGTAGTGGGTGAACAGCTCTGGTTGTCCAGTTGTTGTGAGTTTTGTTGGTTGCATGTGGACCATTTGTACAACTGTTCCTTCTGCAGGCCACTGATCAGATGACTACGCAGTTAAATCGCCTTGCATTTTGGTATGGCCTATCAACATGGTTGCAAACCACCAAAAGTCCCGATCGCCACATTTGCCACATGTACCACGAGAGAGCTGCATAGTTCTAAGACACAAGCTTCCAACTAGCATTTCTAATATCAAATTCCATGCATTAGTGCTACATTCAAGAAGACATTTATGAGATGACAAGGCTGTGGAATAACACCAAGAGGGAACTAAACTGAACTGGATGCATGGAATCTAAGTTTACAGTTGATATCAACCATTATCGTACCAGAAATCCACTGAATAACACGTTACCTTTAAAAAAAATATATGTTTCTTCTTCTTTTCTTTAGCCTTTGAGTTTTGAGTGTTATTAATTTGATCTTTCATGCATATCAACCATAAGAAGATGAACTTCAAACAACCCCATACAGTTGAAATCATTGCAGTAGAATGTTGAGAATTTGACCATATGCGTTTTTCAACCTTTCATCGAAGGGCGATTCATGCATCAAATACATGATATGTCAAAACTACATAAATACATGAAGGAAGAAAATGCATTATGGCCAGCTTAAAGGAGTAAAAGAACAGGTTCCAAAGAATGTAGTAGAAGATGAGGGTAGGTGCTAGGACTAGAATATTGGAAGAGGAAAAGAAGGAGAGAGAGAGAGAGAGAGAGAGAGAGAGAGAGAGAGAGAGAGAGAGAGAGAGAGAGAGAGAGAGAGAGAGGCGAGATGAGAAGAATGAAAAAAGAAAAGGAGAAGTTAAGGCCGGCTGCCCTATTCTCTTTCTTTTATTTATATATATAAATAAATAAATAAATAAAAACAAACTTATAACAAAATTACAAATAAGCCTCTCACATTCCTTTTATTACAAAGTGCTCCTTATAAACTCTATCTCTATCCTCCCCATCAAGCTAGGCATAAATGTTTATCATGCCAAGCTTGTTAAGAATAGATTCTAACTTTGTCTTAACAACTCCCTTGGTGAAAATGTCAGCAAGCTGATTCTCAGTCGTTACAAAAGGTAAGCAAAGTTATTGAGAGATAACTTGCTTATAGACAGTGTTGTCAAATATTGTACGATTTGAATCATATCGTACGATCGTACAATATAGATCATATTGTTGAATCGCAAATGGGCTATTATCGTACGATTTGAGTCGGAATCGTACGATTTGATATTTGCATCAAAAAACCGGCATTTTCCCATAGAAATTTCAAAAAAAAATTCCCTTTTGCAATTTTTTTAGGGTTTTTGTTTTTAAAAGCTATTTAGGCTCCACATGGATTAGAATATCACTTCTTTTGCTACTTTTGAGAGATTTTGGAGACTTTTGGAGGTTGTGAGCCATAGGAAACCTACAAAAAGAAAACAACATATTTTCTTCGTCGCTCAACAGAATTGAATGCCACTTGTTGCATTCAAATTCTACATTAAAATAGGTAAGAATACATATAAAATAATCATTTAATCTTTTCTATTTCATTTCTTTCATATTTAGGTGAGAATATGCATTTTCGGAAGAAAAAAATAGTATATTTCTGTTTTTTCAGTTTTTGCTATTTTTTTAGGACTTCTGCTTTTAAAAGCTATTTAGGCCCCACATACATTATAATATCACTTCTTTTCTTTCTTTTGAGAGAGATGTGATATTTTAAATTCGTGTGGGCCTAAATAGTTTTTTTTCAAGATTTTTTGCATTTATTTCAATAGTTTTCTCATTTTTTAATCATTTATAATCTTTTATGTTTGTATTGGCCTAAATAGTTTTTTTCCTTAATATGTAGGCTTGTCACCTGTGTGTTGATTATTGTTGAGCATTAGAGATGGGAAATAAATCAAAGACCAAGGACAATGATCTTACATGGGAATATTCTTCAAAAATGGATGCGAAAAATAATCTCCACCTAAGATGTAATTTTTGTGAGAAAGCATATTGGGGAGGTGTATTTCGAATGAAACATCACCTAGCCCAAATGAAGTAAAATGTAGCGGCATGTCCACAAATCAGTGATGATATAGCAGAAAAATTCAAGAATTTGTTGGGTTGTAATGTTAGTGAGAAGAAACAACTAGAAGAAATAGTGTACGATGTTGGAAGAGTTCCTATTATTGATGATGTAGATGAAATGGGTGGACAAAAAAGAAAAAGAACTGTGGATGATTTTATGGGAAGAAAGAGTGGACCAAAAGAAAAACAACAAGCCACTCTAAATAAAATCTGGAAGCAGGGAGATAGAGACAGTGTGTGCATTTCCATTTATCATTTCTTACATGTGAATGCTCTACCTTTAACCTTGTAAACAGCCCATTCTTCACACCTATGATAGAAGCGGTTGCTACATCTGGGTCGGGATTGAAGCTTTTGTCGTATCACGAAGGAATAATTTTTTGAAGATGGAAGTTGAGTCGATAGAGAAATCTATTGATATTTGTAAGAAGGAATGGCCAACACCGGATGCACAATAATGTCAGATGGGTGGACTGATGGAGTGAATCGGTCTATTACAAATTTTTTTGTTAATAGTCCAACTAGTACTATATTTTTTAGATCTGTTGATATGTCTAACATTTTAAAAAAAAAAAGTGGACAATTTGTTAGGCTTACTCAAGTCAGTTATTGATGAAGTGGGGGTAGAGACGTAATACAGGCCGTTACGAATAGCACATCCACCTATACGAAGGTGGGTCAAATGTTAATAGAAAAGAGAGACGTTTTGGTCTCCATGTGCAGCCCTTTGCATAGACTTAATGCTTGCAGACATTGGAAAGTTGCAAGTTCATTTAGAGATCGTGGCAAAAACAATGGTTATAACAGTTTATATTTACAAACACTATTGGATCTTGAATTTAATAAGGAAACACACAAAGGAGGAGTTGATAAGACCGGCCGTAACACAGTTTGCTACATGTTACTTGACTTTGAAAAGCATCCATGAAAATAGAATTGGCTTGAGTGTTTACCTCAAAAAAAACGAGAAGGCAACAGCTTCTCCAAGAACGTAAAGGGAAAGCATATTCAAGACATAGTTTTGGCCGATGTAGATTTTTGATCATCTATCAAGTTTTTCTTGAAGACCACTCTCCCATTGGTCAAGGTGCTACAGTTAGTTAATTCAGATGAGAGGCTGGCAATGAGATATATTTATGAAGCGATGGATTGGGCGAAAGAGGCTATAGCAAAGAACTTAAGAGAGGCGAAGAAGCGATATTCGGCCATATGGAAAATCATACACCAACGGGGGAGTCTTCAGTTGCATAGGCCCTTATATGCAGCGGCTTATTTCTTAAATCCTAAATTTCAATATGATGACAATTTCGATCTGGATTTAGAGATTAACAATAGCCTGTACGATTGTATTGAAAGAATAGTCCCGGATTCAAGGCAAAGGGTCATCATTGATGAGCAGATGAATAAGTTTAAAATGGTTTATGGCTTATGGTTTATTTGGAAGAGAGACAGCAAAATTAGCTAGAACGACAAAGCAACCAAGTAATTTTACTTACAATTATTTTGCTTCTTTGAGTTTGATGGTGTGCCTATGGTTTATGAATTAGAACGCCATGTCTTAGACAATTTATATTTCCGCAAGATATCAGAGCACGATAAGGCGTACCTAGAGAGACATATAGAAGAGCAGGAAATCAAGGAAGCAATTGATGTGTTGGGAAGCGAAAAGGCTCTAGGCCTGGATGTTTTTCCTATTCATTTCTACCAAGTTTTTTGGGAAGTGGTTATGAAAGATGTGACCAACTTCATTCAAGAATTCGACTCCGAAGGGAATCTTCCTAGAGGTATGGGGGCAACTTTCATAATCTTGTTCCAAAGAAGGAAAGGGCAGATTCCTTGCATGATTATACGCCCATCAGCCTCATCGAGAGCCCCTACAAAAGTGTTGGCTTCGAGATTTAGAAAGGTCCTCCCTAAGGTTATTTCGGACAACCAAGGGGCCTTTATTGCTGGCAAGCAAATCTTGGACTGCGCCCTTCTTGCCAATGAATGCATTGATGGAAGATTCAAGGCAAAGAAAAAAGGAGTAGTGTGTAAACTCGACATCAAGAAGGCGTACGACCACGTCAATTGGGACTTTATGAATTATATGTTGGAAGGATCGGTTGTAGCAAAAAATGGATTAATTGGATGGGGGAATGCGCATCTTCAGCTTATTTTTGGTTTTTGATCAACGAAACACCTAAGGGGTTCTTCAAATCATCGAGGGGTATAAGGTAGGGTGACCCATTATCTCCATTCATATTCATAGTAGCACAAGCCCTCAGCACAATGTTATATAAAGGCCAGCAACTAGATCTGATTTTGGGATTCCATAGTTCGATTTTTGGACCCACCATATCTCATCTGCAATTTGCAGACGACACTCTTTTAATGTGCGAGGCAGATCCAATCAAGATAGACAACTTGTGAAAAATAGTGGGCTGTTTTGAGGAGGTTTCCAGGCTGAGGATCAATATGCTCAAAAGTGAGATGTTGGGGATAGGGCTATCCCTAGAAGACACATCTTCCTTTGCATCTATTTTTGGATGCAGATCGGCATCCTTCCCTTCTTCCTACTTGGGTCTCCCCCTATGAGTGGGGAAACCTCCCAAACATTTGTGGAACAAGGTGGCTGAGAGTTTGAATGGAAATTATCAAGATAGAAAGGGAGGCAGTTATCATTCGTTGGTCGCATTACTCTCATTATGGCGGCTCTTTCAAAGCTCCCTCTTTATTTCCTCTCTTTTCAAATGCCCGAAATCAGTTGTAGAGAAACTTGAGAAAACTCAGGAGGGATTTTTTATGGCAAGGGATGGAGGAACAACATAAATTCCATCTTTTGAGATAGAGTGGCGTATGCTTGCCTCTAGCAGAAGGTGGAGCAGGGCTTAGGGATCTTGAGTCTATGAACGCGGCTTTGCTTGGAAAGTGACAGTGGAGATTTGGGGTCGAAGAAGAAAGAGTGTGGAGAGATTTCTTAGCTCACAAATACAGGCTGGAAGATAGAGGATGGGAGACAAGGAAGTCTTCACTATACCGAGCTTCAGCGATATGGAGAGGCATTCTAGCAGTTTCCCCTTCAGTTATTGCTTCATCAGCCTATTCTTTAGGTATAGGAGACTGTATTAGGTTCTAGGAGGATTTGTGGTGTGGATCGAGACCCCTTAAGGAAGACTTCCCGAGTCTAGCAGCTTTATCATCGCATTCAAATATCACAGTGGATCGGTGTTATTCTTCCAAAGGTAGGGGAGCATGGTGCCCTCTATGTAAGAGAGGACTATCAGATTCAGAATGCGATGACTTTGCAAGTCTTCTCCAGCACCTCAAACACTTTTGCCCCTCTCCAAGCTCTTATGATTCTTTGGTATGGTCGGCGTCAGCCTCGGGTTCCCTCTCGGTAAGATCTTACTAAAATATAATCTGGCCTTCTCAAAGTTCTTCCGAGACCTCCCCTCCTTTGCATTTTTGGTCCTACGGAGCCCCCCCCCAAAAAAAAAAAAAAGTCTCTTCCTTCATTTGGATGGCAGGTAGGAAATGAATATTAACGATAGACAATCTTCAAAAGAGGGATATGATTCTCCCGAACATGTCTTCTATGTATGACAAGTGCGGAATCCGTAGATCTTCTCCTCCATTGCCCTTTTTGCTAGCCAGCTTTAGAGTCATATTTTCAATCTATTCGACATCAGCTGGTCAGCACCCCAATCAGTTACACAATTTTTGTGGGCCTGGAATGGTGTTCAGCCCTCTATAGATAACGTAAGAGTGTGGTGGCTGCTTCTCATGTCTATTTTTTTAGAATAAGCAAATAAACTCTTATTAGTAGCTACTAAGGTGAAAAGTTGCATAAGAACCAGAAACATCCAAATGGTAGAGACCATCTGCTTCACGACCACTCCCAATCGTTTTCCTTGTCACCAAGTCATGGAAAACACAATGAGTGGAGAGGAGTTACACAGCAATTCAAACTTTTGATAAGACAATAGACAGAAAATTTGTGGATAAATTTAGAACATGAAGCACAAAAGACAAAGATAAGTGATCATTAAGATTGATATCACCCTTTCCAAAAATGTAAGATAGGATACATCCGCAACTCTCACTTTATCCCTTTCAGATGATAGACTGTATAACGGAAAAAAAAAAAAAAAAAAAAAATCGATGACAAACCTGTCATGTCACCAGACACACCTGAATCGATGATCCAAGATCGACTAGATGAAGGATGATTGACAAGGTTAGTAGACGCAACGCAAGCATACCTGACTGTGAAAATGAAGTGGAAGCAACCTTCCAGTTGGAAAGAAGATTGTGGAGGCATTCCAAGTCCACGGAAGATAAGCTGTCCACAGTTGATGAAGATTGTCCAGGGGGAGGAGCAAATATGGCAGAGAAAGTACTAAGTAATACCCGATGAATGAGAAGCAAAGGCAGTGACAAGAGCACTAGATGAAGACAACTGTCCCGAGATGTTGAACTTTGTTGGTCAACCATGGAGATCCCAACAAGTCTCCCACGTATGCAGGGTTTTTCCATAATGATCACATTTCAACTTGTGATTCTCATCAGGCACTCTATTCTTCCGATTAGGTCATTTTCCACCCCTAGGGTGACCAAAAGAGATTACAAGGGTTGAGTGGTCCCTGCTAGAAGGAATTGGTTTCACACCTTCTTCCTGCTTTCCTCAATCTACACCAAAGAATAAACTTGGTCCAATGATGGAAGTTCACTTCTCCCGAAAATCTACAAATGGGTCAATTCATATTTAAAATTCAACCTAGCAAAAAAATCAAATATTCGATTTTGTTAAACCCGTTTTTTATTTCTCTTCTTATCAGCATTAGTATCACATTGTAATAATTAGTAGTGATCCAACTCTTCCCACAGGCCCTATAGAATGGAGTAATATGTAGCCAAATTTTTTCCCCTGACAGATAGTAGCAATGTCCTGAGGTAACATACAGACACAAGCAACATTCTGTTGCTAGGAGTAAGTGCCGGTAAGTTTATCCTAGATTTCTTTAGTCGTCTGCAGGAATAGAAAACCTCTACTAATATGAGGTTGCATAGAACTAAGAAGCCAAGACATTACCATCAAATTTTCTTATTCCCACTTATAGTAGGAGGAAGCATCCATAACTGATTCTCTAACCTGACCATTCACATACTCTAGTTTCCCTCGCCCGCCGATATACATCTTGATGGATTGAGACCATTTACAAAAATTCATGCAATCCAACTTCCCAATTGTGATTGGCCACTAAGGTTGGTAGCCATAGAAACCTATTGTAAGAATGAAACTTGAGTCCCTGGAAACAGGTGAACTTATGGCCCCGAAATTGGAAGTCAACATCTTCCCACAAAATAATCCTTATATATTCACAATGAGTAGCAAAAAATATTCACCAGAAGATGAAAAGAGCTTAACCAGGAAAAAAAAAAAATCCAACCAAGAACAAGGTTGTATGACACCTTATCTTCATCAATTTTATCATAATTCTTTCAAATCTTATTGGGGAAAAAAAAAAGAAAAAACGGTTCTTATTTCTCAAGAAATCAAATAGTCAGATCCACCAAACTCATGTGGGAAAAAAAAAACACACACACACACAAGCCAGAGATAAATAAATAAATAAATAAAACGGTCCACAGTTTTGAGCAATCTCTATTTTGAAAGAAAAAAAATATATATACTTTTAAATACATACCAATAAATGCTGAAAAAATCACCAAAAATCTTCTAAAACCATCCTCTTCTAAATGCCATAATGTTCTCCATCAAGGGAACTAGCTGAAGGTACACTGCTGATGTCACCCATATGGCATGATGACGTCAACAGTGAGTCCGACCCAATAACTCCTGAACTTGCTTTGATACCAAGTAGAAAATGAGGGTAGATGCTACAACTGGAAGATTGGAAGAGGAAAAGAATACGAGAGAGGAAGAGAAAGAAGAATGAATGAAAAGAGAAAAGGAGAAGCTAGGGCCTGCTACCCTATTCTCTTTCTTTTATTAAAAACTTATAAAATTACAAATAAGCTTCTCACATTCCTTTTATTATAAAGAGGCAGCCCTTGTAAACTATATCTCAACAAAGGTAAAATCAAAAGTAGAAAATTTGAATGGTTAGTGTAGAAAATGGCTTTCTCACATCAGTCAGATCTTAGGTATTTTTGCTGATAATTTAGAAAAGGAAAATGAGGGATTTGTTTTTGACAAATCTATGATTATGATATGAACAAAGGTGTCAAAGAAGGAAGATAACAGATCAGCAATTGGCAAGAATATGGTGCATGGTTGCTCCTTAGAACTAAATTAATACATCTCGACATAATCATAATGAAGCAGCAAGAAAACATATGTTCGCTGATTGGTCCATAAATTGCCAAGCAATCATGAGAAAGCCGGTGCAAAATAGGTAGGACAAGGCTATGGTGGAGATGAGAAAGGCAGCCCCAAATAGCTGGAACAAGGAAACGATTTATCTTTTCCTTTTTTTTTAATTTTTTTTATTTTTATAGGTAAGCTGAGCTCAAAAGTCAAAACCGAGACCTCAATGCTGAAACACGCCTTGTCTACCATTGAACTATGGGCCCAAACCTAGCGACTACAATGACAATCGAACCATCTATGAATCGAATCATATGATGCTTCTTAAGGATCATAGATAAAGAAGGATTTGTTACTAATAAGCAATAGTAAGGTGCACAATAGTAAAAAAAAAAAAACAGGATGAGCTAAGGATATGTTACTAACATGTGATATCCAGCATTGCTACCCATGTTGATACCACTGACTACCTGTAATCATGTATCAGATTAAAGATGGCAATAGGTAACGAATTAAAACATGGTCATGTGGCAAGTTTTGCAAAGTAGGAAGCTTGTAACACACTCTTAACTTCTATAAAGTATGAATAATATGATCATCAACCCGAGACAGGTAATGCATCATCGAGTTTCCATTCTGATGGGCCCCACTACCATCCCCAAAGATCTCCCAGTTAGAAGATCCAAGCCATCCAACCTTTGGCCTCTTTCAGTTGAATAGACCAGGCAATGGGCAGGCCTCGGGCCTAGATTTTGAACTGGTGAGCCAGGCCTATTCAAAATGTTGATTTAGCCTGGCCCAGGCCCAGCCCATTGCCTTCCCTACAGTTGAATGTGGACCAGTGCTTCATTTCTGTTATGAACCAACTAATTGTAGGTTACCAATCAATGAGATCTTTCAGGCAAGATACATCCAAGGTGGGGCCAACAGACCAACCTTCTGGACTCACTGAACTGTGGGCCCAACAGACAACCATGGAAAATGTAGATGTTGCCTAAGTGAAAACTCTTTACAAACATGAGAAAATTTCTTTGAAATAAAAGTATTATGAGCTACCAAATCAGGAATTTGGCCCAGAAAGAGTGCTTTAGAGATTCCTAAGGAAGCACAATCTGCCGGCGTTCCTGAAAACAATAGAATTTAGTTCTGGTTAGAAACATTTATAATGGCAACATGAACATTGGTGCTGTATATTTTCATGTTCCCATCTCGTAAACTATAATAATAAGGTGATGAATGGTTTACTGAAAGTAGATCACTTCCATATTATGAGTTTGCCAAGCAAATAAAGAATGACATCAGATCCATAACAAGCAACAACCCATATATTGTGTCGATATATTACTGTCAAGAAAACAGCTGCACTTCGCCAAAAAAAGAAAACATATTACTGTCAAGAAAAGCCAGTCTACTTCCACCCAATTCAGCTGCACCTTGCCAGGTGAATGAAGCGCAATTTGCTAAAAACCCCATACTTCTCTCCAACAACTTACTTCTGTGTGAAGCTATTTGATGGTTGAGGGTTCCTATCAATTGAAGGATACCTGTGGATTGATTTGACAAATGACAATGCAAAAGTAGCAGCAAGTCCGGGAACTGGCTTTAAGGACACAACAGTTTCAAGATGATCAGTTTGCAGAACCACCATTTAAAAGCCTAGGATTTGATAGCGCCACCTTCATACTATAAAAAGTGATTTAGACGATGCACAAACAAAAGTAATGAGAGGGGCAGAGCTACAAATAATCAGTTAAACACAAAAATTTAATCGTCTTTGATGAACTTTGTCTGACAAGAAATAAGGTTGGGGGTAGAACTGTGGACAAAACCAAGCAATACAAATCAGTTCTTGTGCTAAATGAATCTGAAGAGGATTGCAGATATTGTGCGGAAAGAAGGGTTGCAAGAGAGGTTCCATCCATCAAAACCAGCATGCAAATTTGAGTGACTACGTAGGTGATCAATGGTGGCTATGGGGAGATGACCCTATTTTTGGAAGATCATTGGAAAAAAAAAAAAAAAAAAAAAAAAAAAAAAAAAAACCATATCAGATTGAAATGGTTGCAACCCATGACAATCAAAGCCAATTAAAGTTATAACCGCAGAAGAGATCATATCATTGTAAAACATGCCACCTCTGATGCAGGGTAAAAAAAAAAAAAAAAACAATAAAACTGTAGGATAAAGCTGCATAAACCCGTCTTAAGGGTTCCTTCAATCACAATAAATAAGAAAAAACATATATTCAAAAGCAAAGTCAGAACTTCAATATTGATGCTACCAATATTGATCAACATGAATTAAAAATTACAGGCTTGAGTGGTTGATTTCAACTTGGATTTCACTGTAACAAGGAAGGTAGCATGGGCATAATGCACAACAGAATGACTAAATTTGATTAAAGCACAAAAGGAGGATACGTCATGCTTGCCTACAGTAATTGAGGGAGTGATACTTATCACATGCTAAACCAAAGAATGAGCATGAGTTCAAATAATGGAGAATAGTATAAAGAATTTATCAAATACAATATAAACAAAGTTCAAATACAAGAAAATTAATATAATCTGTTGAAAAACACAGCAAACCTGAAACTGCATAGGCTGTTGCTCCCTGAATTTCAACTCGGTTGGCAAAAATGGTTTGACGCCATGTGATGGCATGACTAGAAGCCGACCTCTCTCTACCAAAAGAGTGTCCAACAAACAGAAGGACCAAAATAAATAGATAGAAGATACGTGGAATATCTGGAAGACTAACACGATAACAATTCAAGCAGTTTATTTCTTGGCATTGCCTCTTATGTCAAGCTAGAGGTGCATCAAATATAAAGGCTAATAAGAATACCATACAATACTCTCGACTGCTACACCCATTGGCAATATTTAAACCAGTCATAGACTAACTTAACCTACAACCTTTTTTACAATCATTTTTCCCTTGAAAATATCTGATATTTTCAAAGGAAAAAGTGGAAACAATAACTCTGAAAGCATAAAAAGTCAGGTTGTAGTGTTACAGCCCATCGTAGGGGACCTGTTCTCTATTCATATATGGTGGCAGTCTGACATATTTAACCCGCCGGCTTTAGTGAAGCACTTCACAAAAGATTGTGACAAGGAAACAAAAAGCCAAATCACATACTCAATGTAATAAACTCACATGAAGTAGAAGCGTATGCGTATCTGAACTCTTCCCATGACCACCTACCTCCACTAACTATGTTTTAGATTTCTATTTCTACATATAATTCCAACTTGCCATGATAAAAAATAAATAAAATTAAAATTAAAAACAGGTTATACCAGATTTCGCCGGTACGTGTGTGGATCCTGGGACTTCAATTACTGCCATGGTGAATGTTATGAATTCTATGGTGTTTTACACTACATGCAACGAAATCGTCCAGACCCCTACACAGCATTGATCAACTGACTGCTCAATAAGAAGTTGTTGATCTCCGTTTTCAATAATTCTTACTCACGATAGTATTGATCTCCATTTTCAATAATTCTTACTCACGATAGGCCCCCATAAATTGAATCAAAGTCAAATCAATTTGAGGCTGATTTTTTGTGCTCTGTTCAACAGATGTATCCATCTATGCATGCATGGCACCTGTAATCAAACCACTCAGTCCTTAAGACCAGTGATGAACATGCACCTCATCCAACTCATGGATAAAGACCAGATAGTAATGATGTGTTTGGATGCTTAGCTGGAATGAATTGAAATGATTCAGTAAAACATAGGGGAAATAACCAACCTGGATGTCAGGCGATGTTAGTGGGTAACAATGGCCAATCCCCGATTGCAAGTTCAATGCATTTCAAGCTCCGCTAGAGATTATCTGAATTTCTATTAGGTTGCCTGGCTCTTAATTTTTAATAGAATGGGGCAGCCCCACTTGGGACATTTCCACTTTATGGAGCTGAATTATTGCGATTCATTTAGATTGAGCATCCAAACGTAGACTACAAATCCATACTACTACCAGCGCTGACACTGTAAAAATCCAATTTTGTTCTCACCAACCCAAAATCTTTAGAGACAGCTTATGATAGTATGTTACAAAAAGGTCTGAAACTGGGCCAGGCTTGACCAGGCCGGGCCCACGAGCTAAGACCAGGCCCAATCACATATGGCCCACTAGCAGAGAACTACACTCCTCATTAGGGCCCTGATCCTTGTTGGGCTTTTATTCAGAGACGGGCCCAGCCCAGCACTTTAGCAGGGCCCAATTGCAGCCTGAATTTCCGATGGCTGTATCGTTCAGACTACTAAGATGTAGATGTATCAGGAGAGGAAGTGTACGATCCTCAGCCCGAGGATTCTGACAGCATACTCTGGCTCTCAGTTTCCACAAGTAGGACTCGTGGTTCGGTAATCCGGACCGTTGGTCCGACGTGACCCTCCATGGATTTATTGCCCTAAAAAAATTCTCCCAGATCGGATGATCCTTGCCGCCCATTTTGGGCCTTCTTCACTTGCTTGAAATTGAAGAGGTGGGATAGGCCTATGGAGGAGACCTGTGGGGTGTTATCCATCTGTATTGGGGACTGAAAGGCAAATGGTCTGGATGAACGAACCAGGGGCCCCACCTGCATTAAAAACTGAAAGAACCCAGGTATGGTAAGGGCATCCTCGGGTCGATTACAGATTAGAGAAGTGGCGTACGGACGTGTGGGGAGCGCAGACAAGGACATCGTAGAGATCGGTGGAGATGAGGGCTTGGACGATGGCGCGTAGGCCTGGTGCGTCGATCCCGTCGTCGTTCGTCACCATTATCTTGGGTCGAGGACTCGAGCTCTTTTCTCCTTCCATTTCAGCAGCCGAATCGGAGAGAGAGAGAGAGGAGGGGAGGGGGGGGGGGAGTTTGGTTTGAAGACCGGATTTCGGGAGAGAGAGAAGGAGAGAGAGTATAAATGCGTGAGTGAGGGAGGGAACTTTCGTGATTTAGATTTTTTTCTAATCGCGTATTCGTGTTCGTTTCTTTTGGCGTTTTGCGTACGCAAAACCCGATGTGAATCGGGGAATTGTCCGAGTCGCGATTCGCGAGTCAGGCTCATATCAGCATCTGAATAGGTTCTTCCCGTGGGACCCACGTGGATGGATGATCGGATGGTTAGAATTCAACCGGCCCATCTTCTTTAGGGTCTTGTTGTTGATCAGTCATATTGCAACGGAAGGGCCGAAAATGCTGGGTCAATTTTTTTGTGATTTAAGGTCTCATTTCACAATTATACAAAAAATGTAAATTTGAAATTATACTTGCCAAACAGGCCTTTTAAGTAATAAGCAATTTTAAATTGCCAAAAACACCCTAGGCCTGTTTTTATGTTTGGTTTAGGGTTCGGGGTTTAAGGTTTAGGAAGCAAATGGCTTATTTTTATGTGGATTAGGGTTTAAGGCTTAGGAAGCAATATTACTGCATACTGAGAAAACTTTGTGGGCGCCCATAGTTTTATCCACGCTGTGGTCCATCTGTTTTACTATATCATGCGCCGTGGTCCATTTATTTTACCGTATCATTTTAATGTGTGTGCCCAAAATTAAAGTATATCCAAAGCTCCAGTGGACCACACAAGAAATCATGTAAATTGAACACTTACGATTGAAAACTTGAAGGGCGCTACAGAAGTTATGGATCAAGCTTATATTTGTGTTTTCCCTTCATCTATGTTTGTGTAACTCTTTGGATGGGTTAAGATGACAACTAAATTAACATCATTGTGAGCCCTGAGAAGGTTTCAACAGTGGACATTATTACTCCCATTGTTTCCTTTGGTGTGGTCCACTTAAGTTATGAAAATGATTCAATTTTAGGATAATGTACTAAAATGATTTATAAAAATGGATGTAATATAACGCCCCAGCCCTATAATACTCGGGTATTGGATGTCTTCAGGCGTTACTAGGAAAATGTTTCGATTTTTCACATGATTGCACAAGTGTGCACACGTGTTTTCAACTTAGAAATTTTTAAATTTTGAGTGAAAATCCTAATTATATAAACTCTTAACCAGTGTTCGAAATATCGGTATTGCACGATGTATCGCACCCTTGGGATACAGATACGTATCGGTTATCGCATGGGATATATCGTTTGTATTGCATAATTTATCGCACTTTTTGAAAAATATGAGAAAACATTGAAAAAATGGTTGAATTTTTTAATGAAACTTTGAGGATTGTTAAAAAAGTCTTTAATACACACTTTTAAATTATAACATCTCAAAAAAAAGATGTACATAATAAATTTTCTTTGTATAGGGTCTTAAGTTATGCGATGTTTAACTGAACTAATGCAACTATATTTAAATTGAATGCATGATATTTATAAATATATCATAGTCATGTATGAAAACACAACCAATTCATTGAAAAGTAAAAGAAGAACTGAATAAGTAAAATTTAAGAAATATACATATCAATGATGGGGTAGTTTGTGGGTAGGCTCACTGTGCTGTATCTGTACATCCAAGCCGTCAATCCCTTTTCTCATATCATTTTAAGGCTTGAACACAAAAATGAGGTAGATTACATCATAAAACTCTTGATATGAACATATGAACTTTTTTTTCATAAAGCCCCCACTTATGCGCATCTTTGTGTTTTTGGTTGTCTATGCTATACACATGCTTCGAACATTTATCGTGATAAATTTTCACCACGTGCCTCCCCTTGCATTTTCCTTGGTTATTCTCTTAGCCACTCCACCTATCGTGTATATAGCATAGAAACCAAGATTATTTTTTTCACGAGATGTTTGATTTGTTGAGACTATCTTTCCTTATGCTGACCTTATAGCTTATAACCTCACAGACACCCCACACACTGTCCCTACTGTCTCTATCGACCCTACCAATATCTTTCCTGCACTTCCTCCCCAAGAGCATCTTCCTAACCCCACAGATCATCCCACCAATAGCCCTTCTCTTGAACCCGTTGAACCCAACATTCCCACTGCCTCCTTTCGGCCACACCGCCAAATCATTCGTCCTTCCTACCTTCAAGACTATATCTGCTCAAACCTCCCAGAGCCTTCACGTTCCACTCTTAATCCACAGACTTTCTCAGTTATGGTTCATTCTTTACCTAATTTTCTCTCTTATCGTTTTTTTAGTCATAACTACTTTGCTTTTCTCACCTCTATTTTCAAAAATGTTCATAACCCTCACCTTTATTCTCAAGCTGTCCTTGTTCCTCACTGGCGGGCTGCTATGGCTGATGAAATCAAAGCCCTGGAAGCCAACCATACTTGGACTCTCAAACCCCTTCCTCCCAACAAAAAACCCATTGGTTGTAAGTAGGTTTACAAAACCACACTCAGGACTAATGGATCCATCGAACGTCACAAAGCTCGGTTGGTTGCCAAGGGTTACACCCCAGGTAGAAGGTTTGGATTATCATGATACTTTTGCTCCAGTTGCTAAACTTGTTACACTTCGCTGTCTTCTTGCTATAGCTGCAGCTAGAAGTTGGTTTTTACACCAATTGGATGTTCACAATGCCTTCCTCCATGGTAATCTTGATAAAGAAGTATACATGCATCCACCTCCTGGTTATTGCCCTTAGGGGGAAAAGCATTTTTGTCGCTTGCACAAATTCTTATATGGTCTTAAACAATCTTCTCACCAATGGTACTCCAAACTGTCTCATGTTCTTACATTAGCAGGTTTTTCTCAATCTAATGCTGATCATAGTCTCTTCACCAAGACTACGGGCACCGTGTTCACTGCCATCTTGATCTATGTTGATGACATTCTTGTTATTAGCAACGACCTACCGACCATCATTACTCTCAAGAGCCACTTGGTTACTGCATTCAAGATCAAAGACCTAGGGAATCTGAAATATTTTCTTGGCATTGAAATAGCATGTTCACCTGCTAAAATTTTTTTCAGCCAACGCAAATACATTCTGGACATTCTCTCTGATGCTGGTCAACTTGGTTCTCGCCTTGCTTACTTTCCTATGGAGCAGCATCTTAAACTTAATGACACTGATGGGAACCTTTTTGTTGATCCAGTCTCTTACCGCCGCTTTGTTGGTCGTCTCATCTACCTGACCATTTCACGTCCAGATATTACTTACATAGTAAATCTTTTAAGCCAATTTATGCGTGCTCCTCGTGCGCCCCATCAGCAAGCCGCCCTCCGGTTACTTCGGTATTTGAAGACCACTCCCGGTTATGACTTATTTTTCTCTTCAGCTTGCAGTTTCCAATTGTCTGCCTATTGTGACTCTGACTAGGCCAGTTGCCCTATGACTCACCGATCCACCTCTGGCTTTGTTGTCAAACTTGGCGATAGCTCCATCTCTTGGTGTACCAAGAAGTAATCCACTGTCTCTCGCTCTTCTGCTGAAGCTGAATATTGTGCCATGACCAACACTTCTTGTGAGATTAAACGGCTACGCTCTCTTCTTCGTGATCTCACAATCTCTCATTCTCACCCTGCACTACTTTACTGCGACAATCAAGCTGCCATTCACATTGCACGCAACCCGATTTTCCATGAACACACCAAACACATAGAGATTGATTGTCACTTGGTGTATGAGCATATTCGTGCTGGTCTTCTTACTCCTGCTCATTCACCCACTTCCCAACAACAAGTTGATCTCTTCACAAAACCTTTGGGTCGCAAATTATTTGTCTTATTCATATCCAAGTTGAGCATTACAGATCTTCCTGCTCCAACTTGAGGAGGAGTATTGACAGTTATGGAATAATTGTACAAATCAAGCCCCATATCAAGTACATCTGTGTATAGAATAATTGCACAAATCAAGCCCTATATCAAGCACAGCCATGTATGGAATAATTGCACAAATCAAGCCCCATATCAAGCACAATCGTGTATGGAATAATTGCACAAATCAAGCCCCATGTCAAGCACAGCCGTGTACAACTCATAGTATATTCCATATGTAGCATCATTTTAGTTGTACAAATATAGCACCGTGATTATTCTATAAATATACACTATTAATAGAAAATACAAAGCAGATGAGAATAATTTTCTTTTTCTACGTTTCTTATCAAATTCCTTAATATTTACCAAAATAAATTCATTAAATTGTCTACATCTCTCTAATATTAGAATTGCTAGAGGAGAGACCTTTTAATTTAGATGACCATCGTCAATGTTGCATCAATACATATCATCAAATTCAAGTATAATATTACTTTCTTAAGTTAATTATTTAATTTGAGAAAAGTATTTTTTTTATCATGGGAGGATTCAGATTCAACCGTGCATCAGGGCATTAGTTAAAGTGCGGGGTAAGTACTAATACTAGGACTGTGCATGCATCCGAACGTGTTAATTTGGGACATCCAAGCCGCTCATCAGGTGGGCCTCACTTCCCAACTAGTGTGGTGTGGTGATCATGTCGATCAAATCGCAGGTTATTCCGCAAGTGTACCATTCAATGGATGATACACATTCAAGGGACAGACGTGGCCACCCCACGACCACGAGTAAGGGTGTACACGGGTCGATTTGAGTCGAACTGGGCTCAACCTGGCCCGGCAGCAATCGGGTGAGTTCGGGCCAGTTTCGAACTTTCGAGTTCAGGCCGAAAAGGAGAGAGAAATTGAGAGAGAGAGAGAGAGGATATATTATAATTTTACTACATTTGACAAAGCATAAAATAAAACATTTTATACAAACTGAAATTACCGCAATTATTACAGTTTCAGAGATGAGGCTGAGAAGTGAGAACTTACAAATACCATAACCCAGTCAACTGGCACATATCAGCAGAGAGAGTCCCTGCCATATTGTTGCCTCGCAATCCCTTAAATTATAACACTCGTTAAGGAATCAACATAATTTATAATTAAGAAATCTTGTAGAGATTCATATATCAATAGGAAAAGGCAAAAGACAAACAAAGATGAATTATCCAATGATTATCAAATTTCAATGACAAAAGGTGGTTCACACATACAAGTTATAGAAAAAAAAAAAGGAAAGGAAAAGCGGAGAAACGATTAGCGTAAGTTTGAGGTCCACAAATACTACAAAACTTCGTTCCAGTAAATAAGCCTCGGTATGTCCCCACTCAGTTTATTTTGGGCTAGATCCCTGAAGATGGAGTCAGCATTCTTGAAATTCATGCATCTTTATTCAGAAATTGGAGAGAGAAGGGGCGGAAAACAACTTACAGTATTTTCAAGTTTGGTATCTGAGATAGAGTCAAAGGAATAGGTCCCATCAGCTGGTTGTTTTTTAATGTCCTGGAAAATCCACAAATGTAATTATTCTCACTGGGAACACATTTAGTGAGGTGCAACTTAAGCAAGAGGCATTCTAGTCTAAAGGAGCTTACAGCGATTCCAACTGTTTCGACTTTGAAATTGAAAATGGTATATCCCCGTAGATGTCATTGAAAGACAAATCGCTAACTTTAAAATTGAAAATGGTATATCCCCGTAGATGTCATTGAAAGACAAATCGCTAACTTTGAAATTAAAAATGGTATATCCCTATAGATGTCATTGAAAGACAAATCGCTAAGTACATCACCCACAAACCCACCCATAAAATGTTAGCAAACCAATTGCTAGTTATGAAAATTATCTATACCATAGATAAATTAAAAATAAAAAATAAAAAATCAAAGCCACATCAAAATATTGTAGTGTGATGAACTAAAATGGTCAAACACCGTAGCGTAGGGCTGTGGAGGCATATTTTGCAAGCATAAATTCCTAAATTGAAAAAGGCTTATAGGCTTTTTAGCGAAGAACAGTGTCCAATCTCATTTGGGATCTGTCCCGAGAGATGGTTTCCCCTTAGATCTCTGCCCAAAAACACCCCATCAAGATTAGTGATATCAAAAGCCATCAAGTACAAATTTAAAACAGCATAAAAGAATGCATAGGTTACAACAAAATCATCCGTCTGCTGACACTGGAGAAAAGGGTGACTGCATAAATGTAAGAAACAAAATAGAGATATAGAAGACACGTACACGGAGAGTAGGCCTTTTGGATCTCCAATTGCAGGAGAGATTTCTCCATCAAGGCTTAAACCGGAAAGATTACTGCATGGAGTAGACAGAACTTCAACATCAAGTCATGTCCAATCATATAAAATGAGATTACAATGCGTTATCAAAACTGGTATTCTTGACAAGCTCAGGCATCACTATTGCAAGGAACCACTGAAAATGATAGAATTGGTGAAAATTGCTTACAGCGCAACAACATCAAAAGTCACATTGTCACATGTGACCCCCCTCCATGAACAATAGTCTGATGATGCAGCATCAAACCCGTCATATAACACATTATCAACATCATGAAAGGACTTCTTGATCTCCAAAAGTGTTGCTCCTAGAACGAGGACCAACGATAAATGTCTCAAAAAATACTGTCAATGAGATGGTTTAAGAACTCAAAAATCAACTCAGACAATGAAGGCCCGCAGATGGTTTAAATGTGTGAGCAGAGAGAGGCGGACGGCCTTTGCTGGTCGGACGAGAGAGAGAGAGAGAGAGAGAGAGAGAGAGGGGAGAGAGAGAGGAGAGAGAGAGAGAGAGAGAGAGAGAGAGAGAGAGAGAGATTTGTTGGGGGTCGGGTAGGGAGAGAGCGAGCAGGGGAGAGAGTTTGGTGGGGTCGGCTGCTGAGGTCGAGCATTTTCTCAAAAGGGGAAAGCGACTGGGACTAGGGTTTTGTTTTAAAATTAAAGGGTATATATACCCTAAAGGGCGAGTCGGGCTGAGCTTGGACTTATCCGAACTCGGCCCGAACTCTATTTCGGGCTGCAGAAAATGGCCCGTCCTGACCCGGAACTGAGTTCGGGTCGGGACGAGTCGAGCGAGTTAACCGGGCTAGCTCGGTTTGTGTACACCCCTAGCCACGAGTAGGATTGTACATCAAGCCAAGTCGAGTCGAGGTGGGCCAAGCTTGGCTTGGCTTGTTTGCCAAAACTTTTGAGTCGAGCTCGAGGCCAGCTAGTGGATCGAGTCAAGGTGAGCTTACCTCGAGTTGAGTCGAGCTTGCTCCTAACTTGACCCCAAACCCCAACCCGCACCTGACTCAACCCAGCAACCCGACTCAACTGACCCAACCCCCAAATCAAATGTTTAATTAATAATATACACAAATATATAATATTAGATAGAGCCATAGAGGGTACCTTGTTGTTGGTGCTGAGAGAGAGAGAGAGAGAGAGAGAGAGAGAGAGAGAGAGAGCTTGGGTGAGTAGGCCATACAGTTGAGACAAGTCGGGTAGATGCTGAGTCAAGCTCGGGCAAGTGGTCGAGTGGAGGGAGAGAGAGAGAGAGAGAGAGAGAGCTCGAGTGCGACCGAGTAAGGTAAGGAAAGGAAAGGGTAAGAGAGGAAAGGACGGGCAGGAGGTAGGGTTCATGTTTTCATTTTTTTTTAAATTTTATATATATATATATATATATATATATATATATATATATATATATATATATATTCAAGTCGAGCCGAGCTCGAGCTTCGAGCTGAGCCGGGTTAGAGTCGAGTCGAGTCAAGTCAAACTTCCCAATGTTTGAACTTGACTTGTTTTCAAAACAAACTGAGTCATATAAAGCTTGGCTCGGCTTAAGTCATCGTTTAAGTTGAGTCAAGTCCAGCTAGATTGAGCCAAGCCTAGCGAGCTTTTCGAGCTAGCTTGGCTCGTGTACAGCCCTAGCCACGAGTGCCCTCTGATGGATCGCTCTTTGCAAGCCTCAGGCATCCCCTTCCAAAGGTGCCCACGGGTTGCTAAAACTCTACGGTACTCCTACACACAGTGATTGGTTAACCTTTCAGTGGTCCATCCAGATCATTCATCCGTTGGTCCCACCATGAGTGGGCGGTGGACCTCATTTTTTTAGTCCAGTCACTCTCTTGTAGACGTTTCCCATGGCATATGGACAAATGACTATACTTCATTTTTAACCATCCATTCCAAACCCAAAGTTTACATGGCTAGGATTATCAGAACCGGATTTTTCATTATTGTCACCCATCCACGGTGGGGCGCACCAGATGATGGTTTGGATCACTGCGAGGTGGCTCCACGTTTACAGAATTCTGACGCTAACTAGAACACCAGTAGCTCGTGCGAGTATTACAAATTTTTATGTTCCAATGATACAGATTCGCTGAACCCACGCGCGCGCATTAAACACCCCATCTACAAATCACAACAATTGCCAACGTGGCAACTGCGGAAGAGATCCAAGATGTCCGTCGAGTGGGACCCACATCCTTGATTAAATTTCATAAAAATCACACCGGTCTTCTGATCAGGTAGACCACATCTTGTGAAACGAAAGGATGGCCAGAAATAACTTGGCAAGATATCCTAGCCATTTGTTTTTACCATTGTGGACAACATGACGAATATGCCGGTCTAATTTTCAGGTTAAGGGATCTAATAGGTGGGGCCCACCGGATGGATATGGCTTTTTATTTTGCACCCATTGGCCATGTCGGAACACGTTGGGGGCATGTAGATGCGGCTGTCTTATATCCGGTGCAATCAGGAGGACCGTCCATTTATATGCTCCTATAACTTTCTACCATGTATGTGGCAATGATCAGAGGTGTCTAAGTTCCGGGCTCACCATAGATGGCCCATTGCACTGAGAAAACCATCCCAACCATTTGATCAATGGACTTCTGTCCTTTCAATGTTGGTTGTTGCCTGATCTTAATTTTAAAAATCCACTATGGTCCACCAATTGGAAGGTTCTGATTTTTTCCACTGATCTGATCCTTGGACTACAGCTTATCGGTGTGGGTGCCGATAGACTGGATTGATTATCATCTGAATAAATCAACGTTAGAGATTTAGCCGGTATCATCGTGGTCCTTTCCTGTCTTATGACTCAGGGCATCCGAAGCTCTCTCTGATCGAAATGTACAATATTTGAAATGACACCAATCAATCTACGGTTAGGATTCTTTGTTTTGTTATCAACTTGTATGCTTAGGCCAACGGTCACTTCTTATTCCGGTTTCAACGACACGCTGATAGAAAATATCAAAATAATATCATTTTGACAAGGTTAGGATGGGAACAAGCATAAAAAGTGACTAGATGAGCCGATATTCCCTGCCATTGTTTTTTAATAGAGAAAATTACAATAATTCCCCTTTATTTTTATTTTTCTTTACAATAAGGTGGAGAATTGAGAATTATGAAACCCACCTGTCACTTGTCTCACATCTATTCTATCCAACAAATGCACACCAACATTATTATTAAACAAATTTAAAATATGATGGATCCAAAATATGATCACATGATGTTTTGTTTGTATTATTACCATGGTGACGTGCATATATTGGATGGGTTGGATGTTATATATACACAGAGCTGAACACGAGTCAAGTTAGCTCGGAAAACTCACTCGAACCGACTCGGTTGAGCTTGATCTGACTCGACTCGCAGAATAGTTCGGGTCAATTCGAGCACCTAAACTTGTAACTTGGAAAAAATTGAGTCGAGTTCGAGTTGGGTCAAAGCTCAAATCAACTCGAAACTAAGCTCGAACCTGACTTACTTGAATTATATATTATATATTAAAAAGTAAAATTTAAAACCTAAATTTACCCTATCCCCACCCCATTTTTCCTTTCACTCTACTCGAGCGGTAGGCTGGCAACGACCCCATCACTTGGCGAGCAACATCAACCCCACCTCTCTCTCTCTCCTTCTCTAATTTTTTTCTCATTAAGTCGTTTTCTTAAATAATCAAAGAAGTATGTTTGAATCTATTGGCATGTCTATCCTGTTGTGCAGCATGTCAACAACGCAAGTGAACCGAGATCCAATCTCCGGTCTCACCCACAAATGATAAACAAGAAGAAATATAATCTAGAAGTAGAATAAAAGCATACCAACAAACCACAAGATAGAAAATACGTGGAAAAACCCCAACAAGGGTAAAAAACCACGGGTTCAAACTTCCTCTATGAAGAAAACGAGATTACAAGCAATATACTAACCTTTCGCCCTTGGATGTATAGAAAAAAACCTTTGCATACACCTTAGAATACCTTAGAATAGCCCTAGGAACTCCTATTTATAGTTTAGGCAACTTCCCTTCCGTACTCTTGCGAAACCGTCTCAAATTTATGCAGTCCGCACCGAATCCGAACTAGGATCTGCGTAGCCTCGACTAGTCGAGCAATTGCCTCGACTGGTCGAGTGGCTCACTTGATCGGTCGAGCATGAGCCTCGACTAGTTAAGCACCACGAACCAAGAAAAACATCACACGCTGGACTTTGAGTAGAGCAAACCCTCGACCGGTAGAGTGGGCCACTCAACCGGTCGAGCAACCCACTCAACTGGTCGAGCAACATGGTCTAGATAAGGCTCCACACTTCGACATATCCATTAGGTTGCATAGGGTTGGGTTGCGTCGAGTTAGGTCAAGGTTGGGCTAGGATGGTCAGGGGGCTGCTTGGTTTTGTAAGATGGGTCAGGATTGGGTTGGGTCAAACTTGACATTGACATTTGAATTTTGAACGTATTATAATTTATTCATTGTAAATTATGTTTGCTTCGTGACTTCGTCTAAAAAAGTAATTATCTATTAACAAAAGGCCTTTTACAAATATATCATATGATAACCCATACACCGACATATGGGATTGCACTACCCAATTTTACTCCCCAACATATGAAAGAATGAAGATTAAATGCCATTCATGAGAAAACAAATTTATGAACAAAACAAACTGACTTAGAATACACTTATATAGTCTGAGTTGAGATGCAAAACTATGTCCAAACGACTTGCAAGAAGCACGAATTTTATTCCAGGCTCTCTTGGACTCAAACAAGAAAAAGTTTACTCCCTTCACGCCAAATTCAACTAACCACAAAAACATAATAACAAATCTATTATAATAGACAAATATTAAGAAATAGAGAGAGCAACAAATTAGTAGGGATAAAGAATACAAGAATACCATATTAAAAGTTTTAAAAGAAGAACAATTGAAACTTATCTTGAAGATAAGCAGGCAAGAGACAGGAACATCTAGATATCGATGTCCTCTAAGACAACATAATGCCAAGGTAGGACTAAGCATAAGCATGGGAAGTAAAAAAAGCCACAAAACATCAAAGTTTTTTCTCAAGGCTCTCATCATTCTATAAGACGTTGGGAACTCCTTATATATCGACTTATAAATAAGGTTTAAAAAAACTAGCTGAATCTATACAAAAACATTATGGTAAAGTTTAACTACTTTCTAATTCAGAAGAAGTAAACAATTATCTAAGAGAAGATAGCACATCTAAATCTGCAAACATATCTCCTATCGACGATGAAATTAAAAATGCATCAAGTGGATGGAACGATGAAAGTGATGCTACTTAATCCAATTCATATGAAGGTGATAACTCTCGTATCTTCTGGCGGGGACGACGCTCCTCATATGGACCATGTTAACAAGTTGTTGATAAATGTCGAGTAGATTTAAGGCTTTATAGTAATAAACATTCTTATTTGTTACTTGTTTACTTGTAATAACTTGTTATGCATTGCCACTTCACTTACCTCTGTTATAATAATTTTGATTTTATCATTTTAGTTATTTTAGTATGATTTTTAAAACAGTAAAAAATAAAATAAAAATCATATAACTTGACTCGACTCAACTCAAATAATTCGCTCGACCCGACTCAATCCCAACTCTACTTGAATCGAACCAACGAGTTGAGGCGAGCTAGAGGGTGAGCTTAAAGACCGAGTTGAGTTGAGCTCGAGTTTGGGTCACGATGAGGTCTAACTTAGCCAAGGTTAGCCTAGCTCGATTCTAACTTGACTCATGTTTAACTCTGTATAGTAACATATGCCACATGGCCCCACAAGTCCGGACTTCCCCACTAGTTTGGGCTTCAATTATTCTCTTTAAAGGCTATTTTTGTAATTTCATCTTTTAAGAAGGCTCATTTATGTAATTTCTAATAGTTATTTATAAAATATAGATGAATGTGGGCTCGCTGTGATGTGTGTGACTTATCAATAGAGCTGGGCATTGGACCGAGTCGGATCGGATTGGGTCCAACTCGATTCGATTCGAAATCTACATGGGCTGACCCGAACTCAATCCGATCCAGGATCGAGTCCGGGACATCTAACTCGAACCGATCCGATGCATGGTTGGCCTGACCAGAACCGAGTCTGACTCAGTCAGGGAAACCGAGTTAGATCGGGTTGGGTCTGTGGGTCAAATTATGAGGTATGTGTTATATCCAATCCATCCATCCACTTGGAGAGCTCGTCTTAAGGCTTGAGCTGAAAATTAAGACAGATTTAAAGATCAGTTGGACCACACTGCAAAAAAAGTTGGGGATTGAACGTTTACCATTAAAACCTTTTTGGAGATCACAGAAGTTTCGAAACAATATGAAATTTGTTTTTCCTATTCACCAATGTATTTTTAGCCTTATTAACAAATAAGATGGAAAATAAACGTTATGGTGGGGTCCCTGTAACTTTGATCTCATTTGAGCCATTCGTACAACTCAGAGCTCGAGCCGCGTCGAGGCTTATCTTTACACAACACGTATCTACACCAGCTGTATCGCTGGCATGTCTCACACGAAATTGGATTGTTACAGTATGTCACTCAGTACTCTCTTATTGTACTGAGTAAACTCTGTTGGGCCCACCGTGAATGCATGCGGTTTATCCACGCCGTCCATTCATTTTTCCAAATCATTCTAGGGGTTGAACCTAAAATTGATGCATATCCAAAGCTCAAGTGGACCATACCACAAGAAAAAGTAGATGTATTGATTTCCACCGTTAAAAACTTTATAAGGCCCAGTGATGTTTATTTGTCATCCAACCCGTTTAAAAGATCAGAAAGACATGGATTAAGGGAAAAAACAAATATCAACTTGATCTAAAACTTCTTTCACCCCCAATAAATTTTCAACGGTAGATGTTCAATTCACACTGCTTCCAGTGGTGTGCTCCACTTGAGGATTGGATACACTCCATTTTTGGGATAAAGCCCTAAAATTACTTGTTAAAAGAGATGGACGGAGTGGATAAATTGCATGAATGATATTTTGGCCCACAAAGTACATGTGGATGGGTATGGAATATGGAGGATAGTACATCGTTTTTCAAGAGCTTTTTCTTATGCACGAAATTAACAGGTTACGACCGGCCGTTCAGGTGTGGGGTAAAAAATAAAAAGTAAAAGATATAAAATAAAAACAGGTAAAAAAAGTAAAAAATAAAAAATATTTAAAAAATATATATACTTAATAACATATCCGGATCGGATCGGATTGGTCCGGATTAACATTGATCCGAACTCGATCCAATAAATGGTCGGATCTGCCTGATCCTACTCGAACCGCACCGATCCAAGCCTTTGGTTCTATTCAAATCGGGTCGGATCTACCGGATCGGGTCAGAAATACCCAGCTCTACTTATCAATACCGTTTACTCCTTCCTCCATCTCATTTTAGAGCATGAGCCCGACAAATTAAAGCTCAAGTGGATTATACTATAGAAAATTGTGGGAATTGAATATCTACAGTTGAAAACTTCATAGGTCATTAAAAGTTTTGGATCAAGCTAATATTCATATTTTCCCTTTTATGTATGTCTAAGTGACCTTATGAATGGGTAAATGTGAGTCCAAGGAATGAAAAATCTTTCAATGGCAAAAGTTACACGGACAATATTTGCAGTGGTGTGGTCCACTTGAGCTTTGGATCTGCTTCGAGTTTTGTCTCAAGCACTAAAATTTTATGTTAAAATAGATGGATGGCATGGATAAGCCATGTACATCATGGTGAGGCCACTATTTTAAGTCAGTCCTGCATACTTTCAAGAAGTAAGAACTCCCTCTCCCTCCAAAACATACGTAAGAAGCAACAAACATCTATCTACGAGTATTTACCAAAAATATGAAAAATCAAATACCCCGTAATTTTACCGTAAATATCCTAAAAGGAAAAAAAATCTCTTCTGAGTTTTATCTTTGAGATAGACTTTGATACATGTACGATACATATGCAATAAGAAATGAGAAAATGACCACTGTAGACAAACCCTTTTACCCAGCGGTTTCTATGAAAGAATACAAACTTTAGTTACCAATCTAGACTATCACGTGCGGACAGCGACGTTGAGGACGAAACTACCCCTCCTTTTCGCTGCGAAGACGTGCGCTGACGTTCTCGAGCCCGAGAGTTGTACGAACGGCTTAAAAGAGATCAAAGTTACATGGCCGCACAGCTATATATTTATTATATCCACAACGTTCATCCATATTTCAAGATCATTTCGGAGCATTATCCAAAAAAAAAAAAATCATATCCAAAGATCAACTGGACCACACCACAAAGAGCAGCGGGGAAATTAATTTTCACGGTTAAAAATTTTATAGGGTCCACCATAACATTTATTTTCCATCCAATCTATCCATAAGGTCACAAAGGCCAGGATGAAGAGGAAAAACAAGTTTCATAATGATCCAAAACTTCTGTGACCCCTAAAAGGGTTTCAATGGTAGACGTTCAATCATCCACAGCCTTTAACAATGTGGTCCACTTGATAGCTAGATCTGTCTTATTTTTTGTCTCAAACCTTAATACGAGTTTGTCAAAAATATGAACGGTTTGGATATAACACATACCTCATAATAGGACCCACAAAAAGTGGTGGGATTACAACAGCAAAAAAAAAAAAAAAAAAAAAAACTGTCGATATATCGACAGCCAGTCGATATATCGAAAATGGTCCAGAACTGTCCAGTGAGTTTTCTTCAAAAATCTTACAATTTTCGATACATCGACTGTCTGTTGATATATCGAAAAAGGTGCTTTACCTTTAGCTACGGATTATAACCGTAGCCATAACTGTAGTCTGTGTCCGTCTTTGAAATTATTTATTTATTTATTTATTTTTTACATAGAAAAATTTATTCTACCTACAATTTTCTTTAATACATATTTATATAAATAAGTATATATAAGCATATAAAATTTTTTTCCCTCGTTTTTTTCATTTATTTCTTTAATCATTTAACAAGAATATCTTCTAAACCAAAATTAGTTACTTGACGTACCACATATGATTTTGGGGTAAGAGAAGCTACTTTAGCCAACCAACCTAGTTATTTTCCAAGATTCCATCAGGTCGATGGTTGAGCGAGGCAACGTAGAAATTGAGCGAGGCAACGTAGAAAACGAGCGAGGGAACCTACGATTTGAACTAGGCAACCTAGGAATTGAGCGAGGGAAGCTAGAAATTGAGTGAGGCAACGTAGAAATTGAGCGAGGGAAGCTAGAAATTGAGCGAGGCAACGTAGGAATTGAGCGAGGGAAGCTAGAAATTGAGCGAGGCAACCTAGAAATTGAGCGAGGGAAGGTAGAAATTGAGCCAGGGAAGGTAAAAATTGAGCGAGGGAAGGTAGAAATTGAGCGAGGCAACCTAGAATTGAGCGAGGAAGCTCGAAATTGAGCGAGGCAACCAGAAATTGAGCGAGGAAGGTAGAAATTGAGCGAGGCAAGCTCGAAATTGAGCGAGGAAGGTAGAAATTGAGCGAGGGAATGTAGAAATTGAGCGAGGGAATGTAGAAATTGAGCGAGGGAAGCGAGGCAACCTAGAAATTGAGCGAGGGAAGGTAGAAATTGAGCGAGGGAATGTAGAAATTGAGCGAGGGAAGCTCGAAATTGAGGGAGGCAACCTAGGAGTTGAGCGAGGGAAGGTAGAAATTGAGCGAGGGAAGCTCGAAATTGAGCGAGGGAAGGTAGAAATTGAGCGAGGCAACCTAGAAATTGAGCGAGGGAATGTAGAAATTGAGCGAGGAAGCTCGAAATTGAGCGAGGCAACCAGAGTTGAGCGAGGAAGGTAGAAATTGAGCGAGGAAGCTCGAAATTGAGCGAGGCAACCTAGAAATTGAGCGAGGGAAGATAGAAATTGAGCGAGGCAAGCTCGAAATTGAGCGAGGGAAGGTAGAAATTGAGCGAGGCAACGTAGGAATTGAGCGAGGGAAGGTAGAAATTGAGCGAGGGAATGTAGAAATTGAGCGAGGAAGCTCGAAATTGAGAGAGGAAGGTAGAAATTGAGCGAGGAAGTCGAGTAGAAATTGAGCGAGGAAGCTCGAAATGAGTGAGGAAGGTAGAAATTGAGCGAGGCAACCCTAGAAATTGAGCGAGGAACCTAGAAATTGAGCGAGGAAGGTAGAAATTGAGCGAGGAAGGTAGAAATTGAGCGAGGAAGCTAGAAATTGAGCAAGAGCAACGTAGGAATTGAGCGAGGAAGGTAGAAATTGAGCGAGGAACACAGAAATTGAGCGAGGAAGGTAGAAATTGAGCGAGGCAACCTAGAAATTGAGCGAGGAAGGTAGAAATTGAGCGAAAGGCGGGAACGTAGGAATTGAGCGAGGAAGGTAGAAATTGAGCGAGGAATGTAGAATGTTTGAGCGAGGAAATTAAAGCGAGCGGAAGCTCGAAGAAATTGAGCGAGGAAGGTAGAAATTGAGCGAGCGAGGCAACCTAGAAATTGAGCGAGGAAGCTCGAAATTGAGCGAGGGAACCTAGAAATTGAGCGAGGGAAGCTAGAAATTGAGCGAGGCAACGTAGGAATTGAGCGACGGAAGGTAGAAATTGAGCGAGGGAATGTAGAAATTGAGCGAGGCAATCTAAAAATTGAGCGAGGCAACGTAGAAATTGAGCGAGGGAATGTAGAAATTGAGCGAGGCAATCTAGAAATTGAGCGAGGGAAGGTAGAAAGTGAAGCGAGGAAGAAATTAGAAATTGAGCGAGGTAACCTAGAAATTGAGCGAGGAAGTAGAAATTGAGCGAGGCAACGTAGAAATTGAGCGAGGAAGGTAGAAATTAAAAAGCGAGGAACGTAGAAATTGAAGCGAGGAAGCGAGAATTGTGAGGAGGAAGGTAGAAATTGAAAGAAAACGTAGAAATTGAGCGAGGAAGCCGAGAAATTGAGCGAGGAAAAAATTGAATTGAAGTAACGTAGAAAGTGAGCGAGGAAGCCAAAAATTGAGCGAGGGAAGTAGAAATCGAAGCGAGTAACGTAGAAATTGAGCGAGGAAGCAAAGAAATTGAGCGAACTAGAAAGTGAAGCGAGAGTAACGTAGAAATTGTGCGAGGAAGCGAGAGAAATTGAAAGCGAGGAAGCCAGAAATTAAGCAGTAATGTAGAAATTGAGCGAGGAAGCCGAAATTGAAGTGAGGGAAGCTAGAAATTGAGCGAGGAACGTAGAAATTGGCGAGGAAGAAAGTGAAATTGAGCGAGGAAGGTAGAAATTAAGCGAGGTAACGTAGAAATTGAGCGAGGGAAGCGAAATTGAGCGAAAGCGTAGGAATTGAGCGAGGGAAGCTAGAAATTGAGCGAGGCAACATAGGTTCCCTCGCACAATTCCTACGTTCCCTCGCTCAAATCCAAGATTACCTCGCTCAATTTCTAGCTTCCCTCGCACAATTTGTAGCTTACCTCGCTCAAATCTATGTTGCATCGCTGAATTTCTAAGTTCCTTGTCAAATTCTAGCTTCCCTCGCTAAATTTCTAACTTACCTCGCTCAATCTCTAGGTTACCTCGCTCAAATTCTCGGTTTCTCATTAAATTTTTACCGTCCTCACTAATTTTGGCTTCCTCGCTCAATTTCTACGTTGCCTTCATTTCAATTTCTAGCTTCCTCGCTCAATTTCTCAAGATCCTCGCTCAATTCTTACGTTGCCTCGCTCAATTTTAGCTTCCCTCGCTCAATTTCTGGCTTCCCTCGCTCAATTTCTATGTTGCCTCGCTCAATTTCTAGCTTCCCTCGCTCAATTTATAGCTTCCCTCGCTCAATTTCGAGCTTCCCTCGCTCAATTTTTAGGTTGCCTCGCTCAATTTCTACCTTCCCTCGCTCAATTTCTAGCTTCCCTCGCTCAATTTCGAGCTTCCCTTGCTCAATTTTTAGGTTGCCTCGCTAAATTTCTACCTTCCCTCGCTCAATTTCGAGCTTCCCTCACTCAATTTCTAGCTCCCTCAATTTCAATTTTCCTGACTTTCAGGTTGCCTCGCTCAACTCTGGGTTGGCTCGCTCGATTTCTGGCTTCCGCTCAACTCTAGTTGCCTCCTTCAATTTCTACATTCCTCGCTCATTTCTGGCTTCCTCGCTCAATTTCTACCTTCCTCGCTTAATTCCTACGTTGCCTCGCTCGATTTCTACCTTCCTCGCTCAATTTCGATTTCTAGGTTGCCTCGCTCAATTTCTACCTTCCTCGCTCAATTTCTACCTTCCCTCGCTCAATTTCTAGATTGCCTCGCTCAATTTCTAGTTTCCCTCGCTCAATTTCTACCTTCCCTCGCTCAATTTCTAGCTTCCCTCGCTCAATTTCGAGCTTGGCTCGCTCAATTTCTACCTTCCCTCGCTCAATTTCTAGGTTGCCTCGCTCAATTTCGAGCTTCCCTCGCTCAATTTCTAGGTTGCCTTGCTCGATTTTCTACCTTCCCTCGCTCAATTTTTACCTTCCTCGCTCAACTTCTGGTTGCCTCGCTCAATTTCTATCTTCCTCGCTCATTTCTATCTTCCTCGCTCGATTTCTCAGCCTCCTCGCTCAACCTCTGGTTCCTCGCTCAATTTCTAGCTTCCCTGGCTCAATTTCGAGCTTCCCTCGCTCAATTTCTAGATTGCCTCGCTCAATTTCTAGGTTCCCTCGCTCAATTTCTAGCTTCCCTCGTTCAATTTCGAGCTTCCCTCGCTCAATTTCTAGATTGCCTCGCTCAATTTCTAGTTTCCCTTGCTCAATTCCTACTTTCCCTCTCTCAATTCCTACTTTCCCTCGCTCAATTTCTACCTTCCCTCGCTCAATTCCTACGTTCCCTCGCTCAATTTCTAGCTTCCCTCGCTCAATTTCGAGCTTCCCTCGCTCAATTTCTAGATTGCCTCGCTCAATTTCTACCTTCCTCGCTCAATTTCTACCTTCCTCGCTCGATTTCTAGGTTGCCTTGCTCGATTTCTACCTTCCTCGCTTCGCTCGATTTAGAGCAATTTCTACCTTCCTCGCTCGATTTCAGGTTGCCTCGCTCAATTTCTACCTTCCTCGCTCAATTTTTACCTTCCTCGCTCAATTTCTAGGTTGCCCGCTCAATTTCTACCTTTCCTTGCTCAATTTCGAGCTTCCCTCGCTCAATTTCTAGGTTCCCTCGCTCAATTTCTAGCCTCCCTTGCTCAATTTCTACCTTCCCTCGCTCAATTTCTAGCTTCCCTCGCTTAATTTCTAGATTGCCTCGCTCAATTTCTAGTTTCCCTCGCTCAATTTCTACCTTCCCTCGCTCAATTCCTACATTCCCTCGCTTAATTTCTACCTTCCCTCGCTCAATTCCTACGTTGCCTCGCTCAATTTCTAGCTTCCCTCGCTCAATTTCTACCTTCCCTCGCTCAATTTCTAGGTTGCCTCACTCAATTTCTAGCTTCCCTCGCTCAATTTCTACCTTCCCTTGCTCAATTTCTAGGTTCCCTCACTCAATTTGTAGCTTCCCTCGCTCAATTTCGAGCTTCCCTCGCTCAATTTCTACCTTCCCTCGCTCAACTCCTAGGTTGCCTCGCTCAATTTCGAGCTTCCCTCGCTCAATTTCTACCTTCCCTCGCTCAATTTCTACATTCCCTCGCGCAATTTCTACCTTCCCTCGCTCAATTCCTACGCTTGCCTCGCTCAATTTCTACCTTCCTCGCTCAATTTCAGGTTGCCTCGCTCAATTTCTACCTTGCCTCGCTCGATTTCTAGGTTGCCTCGCTCAATTTCTACCTTCCCTCGCTCAATTTCGAGCTTGCCTCGCTCAATTTCTACCTTCCCTCGCTCAATTTCTAGGTTCCCTTGCTCAATTTCTAGGTTCCCTCGCTCAATTTCTAGCTTCCCTCGCTCAATTTCTAGGTTGCCTCGCTCAATTTCTACCTTCCCTCGCTCAACTCCTAGGTTGCCTCGCTCAATTTCTACCTTCCCTCGCTCAATTTCTGGCTTCCCTCGCTCAATTCCTACGTTGCCTCGTTCAATTTTTAGCTTCTCTCGCTCAATTTCTACGTTGCCTCGCTCAATTTCTAGCTTCCCTCGCTCAATTCCTAGGTTGCCTAGTTCAAATCGTAGGTTCCCTCGCTCGTTTTCTACGTTGCCTCGCTCAATTTCTACGTTGCCTCGCTCAACCATCGACCTGATGGAATCTTGGAAAATAACTAGGTTGGTTGGCTAAAGTAACTTCTCTTACCCCAAAATCATATGTGGTACGTCAAGTAACTAATTTTGGTTTAGAAGATATTCTTGTTAAATGATTAAAGAAATAAATGAAAAAAAAAGAGGGAAAAAAATTTTATATGCTTATATATACTTATTTATATAAATATGTATTAAAGAAAATTGTAGGTAGAATAAATTTTTCTATGTAAAAAATAAAAAATAAAAAATAAAAAATAAAAAATTTCAAAGACGGACACAGACTACAGTTATGGCTACGGTTATAATCCGTAGCTAAAGGTAAAGCACCTTTTTCGATATATCGACAGACAGTCGATATATCGAAAATTGTAAGATTTTTGAAGAAAACTCACTGGACAGTTCTGGACCATTTTCGATATATCGACTGGCTGTCGATATATCGACCGTTTTTTTTTTTTTTTTTTTTTTTTTTCTGTTGTAATCCCATCACTTTTTGTGGGTCCTATTATGAGGTATGTGTTATATCCAAACCGTCCATCTATTTGGCGAGCTCGTATTCAGGCTTGAGACTAAAAATAAGATAGATCTAACTATCAAGTAGACCACACTTGTAAAAGGCAATGGGGAATTGAACGTCTACCATGAAACCCTTTTAGGGGTTATAGAAGTTTTGGATCATTATGAAATTTGTTTTTCTTCTTCATCCAGGTCTTTGTGACCTATGAATGAACTTAGACGGGGAGGATTTCTCACGAACATCACAGTGGGCCCCCAAAAAGTTTTTAATGGTCGACGCTCATTCAACACTGTTTCCTGTAATGTGGTACACTTGAGATTTGCATATACCTCATTTTTGGTCGTATACCCTAAAATGATATGGAAAAATATATGAACGGCATGGATGAATAGCATACATCATGGTGGGGCCCACAGACCACCGACCATCCGCCATTGGCTGGTGGCAGGGGGAGTACCCAATCCTTTTAAGCCGTTCGTACAACTCTCAGTTCGAGGAGCGTCAGCGCACGTCTTCGCAGCGAAAAGGAGGGGTAGTTTCGTCCTCAACGTCGCTGTCCGCACGTGATAGTTTAGATTGGTAATAAGGTTTGTATTCTTTCATAGAAACCGCTGGGTAAAAGGGTTTGTCTACAGTAGTCATTTTCTCGATAAGAACTTGCTCAAGATGGCGTATGTGGCATACAAGGAAATAAAATAAACCTTTGAAATTAAGGTTCCCTCTTTAGATGCCTCAGTAAATAAAAATTGAGTTATTTGATTATCTGACTATCGGATTAGTCTACATTCTAAATTGAAAAGTATCCAATGGTCATATTGCAACAAACAAGTGTCCACAAATCAGAGGCTACGATTGTTCAATCAATCTGATTTTATCTTCTTGACATGGAAATAGAGGGCTCCAAAGTTTGGTCGGTTTGATTTGAGTAAATATATGCCACGTGCACAATTTTTAAGTGCCTGTATATCAAGGGTCATACGCTACCCAAGTATCATGTTACTCACGTTTATTTTTTTAAATGAAGTTTGGCGGCTAATGCCGACACGAATGCGGTCTAACGATAGCTAGTCTTTGCACGGAAAGCGCGTGAAAGATCGTTGACGAACACACCTGCTACTGGCGCGACGAGATATTGTAGGGTGAATCGCGGTACACGTGCCAACAAAAACACGCGTGTAAGATCTTTGCCATTAATTATGTGAGGAAGATGGTGAAAATTCTCTGACCCATAAATCAGGACAATCCACTCAAAAGCACATATTGGTGGAAACTCTTGTAATGAAACCGCTATGCGTATTCAAGCATATGAGCTGGGCCACTCTCTGCTTTTTTATAGGTCATGTGGGAGTTGAGATCCGGCAGATATGTGGTCAGGATCCCGCACACGTTTGGCACGATGGCAACCGTGCGGCAATTCACCAATTGAATCTCAGCTAGCACCAATGGCTTTAGCATTTCTCAAGTGATTGTAGTCCGTCCATCTTCCTGCCTTTCCATGTCTAGAGACAAAGGCGACACGAGTCAAGATAAAGCTCACATAAGTTTCAGTGGAGAGAAATACATTTCCGTTGTTTGTTTTTGTTAAAGGCCTGTTTGATTTTCTAATTACAGAGGTAATTCTACGTAAATGGGTAATAATTATTTAGCTCGGTGTTTTGGGTTGGATTTCCAAGGTGATTTGACCGCCACCTTTCATTTATAGCACTCCTCGGTGTCTTTCACCGAAATAAAAATTTTTTTTTCTCTAAAATTAAAAGATTCCTAGCTTAAAATTAGGTGTACGTATTCTTTGCTAATTACAAATACCGAAATTTAAAATCTAATATTTTGCAGTAACAACTGCGCTGAAAATACTGTTAAAAAAGTCAGCCATCCGATTCGGGAGGATTGGCTAGATTCCTGGTCGTATCTGATGAAGATTGGATTGTCTGAGTGGGAGATTAGTTTGCGTGGGTGGAGAGATTTTCAAGAAAAATACAAAAGAAAAGAATCCAATGAATCCATTACGGCAAAGTCAGAAATGGCTGGCCTATGCTCTCCAAATCTTGGACGATCTGATATATGGGTTTTATCCACCCTGAAAATAAGTCACATTTTTATAGTTTAAGTAGACCACACTATAGGAAAAACGATGATAATGACACCTACAGTTGAAATCTTTCTAGAGGCTACGATGATGTTTATTTCTCATCTAACATGTTCATAAGGTCGTATAAACCTAGATGGAAGGAAAACAAAAATATCAATTTGACCCAAAACCTGTCTCCTAAGAAGTGTGGGCCATTTAAGCTTTAGATTTGCCTTATTGTTCGGCTTACACCCTAAGGGCCCGTTTGGCCAGGTGGATTGGAAGGGATTGAATGGTATTAGGGTGGATGACATGGATTTCTAGGTAATGATGGCATTGTCAGTGGATTGTCTTGAGATCCATGGGATTGCTATATCCCTAGATTGCTATATCCAGTCTGTTGGGCAGGCCTAGCCAATCTTGGGTTTAAACCTTTCCATCCCTTCCAATCCCTCGGACCAAACACATCCCAAGCAAATTTGAACGGATTAGGGTGGATTGGATGGGATTTAAAGGTAATGATAGTGTTGCCAGTAGATTGTCTTAAGACCCATGGGATTGGGATCAGATCACCGACTCTGTTTGGCACTCCCGGCCAATCCTGGGATTTAACTTCCAATCCCTTCCAATCCAATCGGCCAAACAGGCCCTAAAATGATCAGGAAAATTAGATGAACGATATGGATAAAATTCATATATTACTTTAGGCCCCACAAAGCCCTGTTCGGATGGATTATCCTCCAGGTGGGGTAGGACACAATCCGCTTCTCCAAAGAGAAAGGGGTAACACACCATTGACTTTGGAGAGGAAAAGATTTATCTTGAGCATGGGTAAATGACATTTGAGGTTTGTTTGAATGGAAGTAAACGAAATGAAATGGGAATAAATGTGTGTGTAAATGAAATCCTCTCTACAAGAGAGGATTTCAAAGTAAATGAGATGACATGCCTTTTTGAGCTCCCTTGGAGAGTCGCTCGTGTAAGCAAATGTGCCACTACACACGTACCCATTATACTGTAATTGCTAGAAATCATTGTCTGTGCTTTTATCTTTGTTTTTGAGGTGCGTGGATTGATTTAAACTGATAATATAATAGGCTTTGAGTCGTTACTATCCAATTAGCTTAAAATCCCACACTCGGCTAGAACTTGCAGAATTTGTAAAAATTAGATAATCTGAAAACTCGAGTAAAAGACCTCAGTTAAAGAGATGACAAGTTTTAGACACCCTTTCTACTTGTACAAATGTATGGTCTCTATTTCGTGTGGTAAATTGATTTTAGGGTATAAGATGATAAGATGTAGAGTATTAAAAAAGGACTAGACAGATTCAGATTTTTGATGTAGCAAAGTTCAAAATTTTGATAAGCCACAAAGCATACACTTAGAGAATGTCTAAAAAAGAAAGGGAGATAAGAGGAGATGTGATGATGCTAGAGTGATATGTAAGAGGACTAATTTACTATGAGTTTCCGATGCACGTGATCCGAAGTTCTGACAAGTCATAGAGTATGCATTCAATGGAAATATAGAGAAGCAATGAGATAAAGAAGGGAGATGATGATGCGATTGGTAAAGTATGAATGCTAGTGATGATGGAATGATCTTTGTCTTGCACTTAAAATGATTTAGAAGTTTGGATGCACCATGGTTTGGAATGATTGATCTAAGTGGGACTAGGAGGATAACAGATGGCCGGAGGAGATTGAAAAAGATAGGAGCTTGAGAACTCAAGCACCCCCTCTCTCTCTCTCTCTCTCTCTCTCTCTCATTCTCTTAGTGAGTGTTGGTTTAGAATAAAGATGGTGGGAGGTATTTATAGCCCCCTTGGATGGTTCTTTGATAATTTTAGGGATCATTGAGGGTAAAAAGATGTAGTAGCCTAGGATTGGCGTGGCTGGGAAGAATGTGCTATATGACACCCTCTCATTAGTGGATAAGGTTAGTAAAAGGGTAAATAGTAGGAGTTCTGGGTAAGATGTGTCCCAACATAGTTGTCTCTCTAGGAGAGCAATAGTTGTAGCTTGGAGCAGATTTGTTGAAAGGGAATGATAATTTGATTACTGCTGGCGGTAGTTAAACTACTTAGATGGCTTGTTTGGCTCTAGGAAGTAGCATTAAGGCTTAAGTTATGGCTTGAGAATGGTTCATGGTGTGCCTTGACTTGGGAATGGCTAAGGCTTGGAGATGGCTAAGTCTTTGGTTGAGGTTTGAGAATGCCTAATGTACAGATAGGGTAAAAGTAATGGTTCGTAGGGACCATTTGTGCTTCATTAAGTTACTAGCTTGGATGGGGTGTCTACACATACACATGTCACACTAATGATACTTCGAAACGATCCAATTATAGGCCACATCAGTAAAATCACACCAAAAGAATGATCCGAACTATCCAAATTAAGGATGGTAATCTAAATGGATGGTTAAAAAATGCCGATAAGTTGCTTGTTTGTGATCCTTGCGTTTGCGGCTTACCCGAGTCTCAAAAGTTTCTCATTTTTTTGTTAAAGTGTTGAAACTCGATGAGTCTACTACTAAGCCCTGAGTAAAACCTATTTTTTTGCTAAAATATATATTTCAATGGACTCATTATAATAATTCTATTAAATATCTTATATGTATAGTAAATTGGGATATTAAAGCTGATTTGAAATATCACATATATTTTTGTGAATATATCGAAGAAATCAAATACATTCAAATTCTTCCCATTTACTCTCATCTAAACAGAACATTTGGATTTCAAATGCATTACATTTAGTACCAACCCCTCCCATCCTTGGGTAGAAACATACAAGCCCTTTCACGGTACATGCCAAAAATGAGGCAAGTCCAAGGCTCAAATGGACCACAAAGTGGGCCTAACTAGAGCTGTACGTAAGTCAAGTTGGCTCAGTCGGCTCGCTCGACTTGATTTGGAAAAGCTTGACTCACCTCGGCTCGAAGTTGTATTCAAACTGAGTTGAGCTGGTTTTTGGAGCTTGAAAAAATTTCGAGCTGAGTTCGAGCTTGCCTGAGCTCGACTCGACTTACCTTGAACCTCAACTCGAATCAACTTGGATCGAATTGGCTCGAACCTCAGCTTGAATAAACTCGGATCGAATTAGCTCGGTGACTCGGTTATATTTATCTTGATGTTGTTCACCAAGTGTTTAATGAAATGACTCAATGAAGTGTTGTTTTGAATGCGTACATCCTCTGCATAATTGGCTGGTGGAGAGGAAGGAATGGATACGAAACAAATCATTAAAAAAAAATATAATATAGAATTGCCATCACATCTTATTTTTGATGTTGCTTGTTAGGTGTTTGATGAAATACTTGTGTGGTGTTGTTACTATTTTGCATTTTGTGATAGATTGAAGGTGCATTCCATGTGTTTGATAAAATGTCTCATAGGCTAGAATTGACTCGAATTGTTGACTGAATTAAGCCGAATTGGCCAGTCAAACTCAAAGACCGAGTTGAGTCGAGTTCAAGCTGGAGTTAGTTGCCAGCTGAGCCAAGAGGAACTGTGCCAAGCTCAATTCAATTCAACTTGTGTACAGCTCTGGGGCTAACACATCGACATACTCATACATAGTGAGATTTCACAGACAATAGGTACTCCAACCCATGACCTCTTGTTGAAACTCTTGTGAATGTACCATCCAGTCACTCACATTATATATATATATATATATATATATATATATATATATATATATATATATATATATATAGAGAGAGAGAGAGAGAGAGAGAGAGAGAGAGAGCTCACTGCGCTCACAGGTTAAATACGTACTACGTACGAACTTTTTTTAGAACCCATCATACGTTATGTGGATCCAAAATCTGAACCGTTCATGTGAAGCAGCACCTAGTGAAACCCCCCAGGACCAAGTTTTACTTTTATCTAAAACTTTTATCCATACCGTCCATAGCAAAGAGATTCAAATCAAGGAAAGAAACTGTTTACATTTTTCACGGTCCACCAAAGTTTCGGATCAAAGTAAAAATTCATACTATGGGGTTTCATGAGGTGCTGCTTCATGTGGACGGTTCAGATTTGCGAGATTCATCACGTATAATGGGTTCTCAAAAAAGTTCGTACGTACTACGCACGAACTGGTTCGCAGGTGAGCGTTTTCCTATATATATATATATAAAGTTTTGGTACAGACTCACAATTTAACTCACCTGAGTTGCCTATCCACTCAACTCGTCTAAAATTGGGTTTTTGAGTTTTAAACATGGTCTTGAAATAGGTTGAATCTCATTACAAAACGAGTGAAATATGTTGAGGGCGTGTTTGTTTTGCAAGTAACAGTGAAGTCAATGCATCTTGCCAATAATCATTAAGTTGACCATATCGTGTAGGTGTTTGGCTCCATATGCATCTTTCCACGACATCTCTTTGACGTGACCCGTCTCGTGTTTAACAAAATTTACGTTTCTCGGGTGCTCCGCCGTCCAACTCCATCACATGGACGCAGGGCCCCTCTCATACTGCCTGTAGCAACTCCCTGCTAGAAGGTATGTCGTGGCCCCACTATGAGTCCGTGTTATCTATTCCATCCATTCATTTTGCCACATTATTCTTGGGCATGGGCCCAAGAATGAGGCAGATCAAAATCTCATGTGGACCACACCATAGAAAACAGTGTTGATTGAACGATCAACACCAAAAAATAACAATTTATTTTCACGAAAGCTCTGGATTAACCTTATATTTCTTTCTTCCTTTCTTCCAGGAATTTGCAACTCAATCAACTGGTTGTATAGCATGAAAACATTACTGTGGTCCTAAGAACGTTTTTTAAGGCCAACATTCATTCACCACTTTTCCCACAGTTGTGGTCCACCTGAGTTTAGTAATCTGCCTCGTTCTTGGGCCCAACTCATAAATGAATTCTCCAAAATGGATGAATGGGACGATGTGGTCAGCAAGATCATTATACATGGATAGATGTCGCTAAGAATCAACAAAGGCATAAACCATGGACGATGTTGCAACACCTTTGTACTCTGTACGTGAGCCTAATTGGAAGACTCTGGCCATCCAACCTGTTCATAAGGTCACATAGACCTGCATGAAACGTCAGCCGTAGGCTTTCAATCCTTACCGGTTCCTGTGGTGTAGTCCACTTGAGCGTTCAATCCATCTCCCTTTTGAGACTACGCCTTAAAATGATTTGTTTACAAGTGGATAAAATACATACATCACGATGGCCCAGGACCGTCGTTCTCTTGCCAGTGCTGGTGGGGCTAGCGCCCAATCCGCTCTAGATAGGCCAACAACATATGACCTGTCACAAGAAACCCGCCGAAAAAAAAGACATGTGGTGCCATCATGATGTGACATTTGCTGGGTTCATTGAATTAAGGATGTGAGCCCAGAACATTGACTACTGTATTTCCGTGGCGCTGATTCAAAACCCAAGTCAGTCACACGATGCCCGCCACCCATGGAACCTTCTTTCGGCCCACCAATAGGATAAGGGCGTAGACTCGTAAACTTCGCCTGGGGTTGGGACGGGCTTGAAATTTAGGCCCAATATCTAAAGCCATGCCAGGTCCAGGGTCGTTGATAAATTGCCTGATCCAATTATCATCAAGTGGGCTACAATTTTACAGAAGAACATGCAATTTAAAGATACTCGTGACCAGTTTCCATTCAATATGCAGGTGTAGTTTAACAGAGGTCTTGGATCTGGACCTCGTTTCAATGATTAGAATCAATTCATATGGATGGGAGTATTCCAAACCTTTTATCATTTTCATTTAGGCAGGTGGGCCAGGGCTAGGGTCAACCATACCCCAGCCTGTTGCCAATGGCAATGAATGAGGAAAGGGTGGAGTGGATGTAATAAATGTACAGCTGGATGCTATGACTCAACTGTACCGGAGCCGCAGAACCAGCAAGAGACTGACGGTCATGTCAGGGGCGATGTGGGGCTAACATTATGTTTATTTTCCATCCAAAACATTAATGATCGCAATAAGTTTTCATGGGTAACCTTTCAATCTCATTGTTTCATGTGGTGTGTCCAGCCTTCAATCTAGCTTTTTTTTTTATTCATGCCGTGAAATAATCTTACAAAATGGAAAGACCGTTTGCATAAAACATATAAATTGCGGTGAGCTCTTCATCGTTTTCTTATATAGATCAAGAACGTGGTCGAGAGCTCCCATGGCGGGATAGGCTTCAAAACCTGGAATCAGATATGGCTCGGAAGAATCGCTCTCCTGGTAGGGGTAGTACCTAATCCCAATCTTTCTTCCATTTGATCCTCATGATATGGTACTTTTTCACGGATCAGATGTTCCATATCACGGGGACGGTCTCACACTGACCCAAGTACCTTGGATTCCACAAACATCCGAAGGCGGAGGATCATATAACGCCTCCCTATGCTAGCGTACCGAGTAAACTCTTTGGGACCCACCGTGGATATATGTCTCATCCACGCCGTCCATCCATTTTTACAGATTATTTTAGGGCATGAGCTCAAAATCGAAGCATATCCAAAGCTCATGTAGACCACACCACAGGAAACAGTGGGGATAATGTAGACATTGATTTTTAGTTATCATCTAGCCTGTTGATAAGGTCAAACAGACGTGGATGGAAGGAAAGCACAGATATCAGCTTGATTCAAAACTTCTATGGGCCCGATGAAATTTTCATCAGTAGCCGTTCAATTCATACTATTTCCTATTGTGTGGTCCACTTGAGCCTTGGATATACTTCGATTTTGGGGTTATCCTATAAAATGATCTGTAAAAACGGATGGACGGCGTGGATAAGACAAATACATTGACGGTGGGTCCCACAGAGTTTACTTGGTCGTACTGAGTTACTCACTACTCAATCCGCTTCCTCCCCCAGACGGTTGGTTAACAGGAATCTGATTAAAAAAGAAAAAAAGAAAAAGAAAAAACCGAACAAATGGTGGCAGTCTGCATCTTTCGACCTCCGATTCTCAATGTCAGAGTAAAGCTTACATCTCTCCCTCCCTCTCTCTATCTTTCTGATGTATTTCTACTTTTCCAGAACCGCCAGAGGCGCTTTCGGTGCTCCTCCACAGGAGGACAGGATAAGGAAGATACGCCCCGCCTGTTGAAAATAGCAGTCAGTGGCGTCACTGAGCTTCTCAGACTTATCCGTTCGGGCAGTCAAACGTATCTCCACCTTTCCTTTTTTCTCCTTTTCCTTACTCAGTATTCGATATTTTCTCATTTCATATTTCGATGTCTTGCAGACTGAACAGAGAGGATTACACAAACAATGCCAGAGACGAACCTTCAGTTCGTCGTATAGACGATGTTCTTTCGATCCTTCAATCAGACTACGAGCGCGCCTATTTTCTCACAGGTACGCTTGAACTCTTTTGCCAGAGGCATGTTTGGATGCTCAATTGAACTAAATTCCACTAACCCAATTAACTACAGAAGGAATGGCCAAAGTGTGGGTGGCCCCATTTTAGTTCGTAATGTCTGCCAGACTCTTGAAATGCTTGTAATTTCAATTTGGGTGCTAATTCTTCGTTCTGAATGGAGTGGGGCCCACACCACTTTGGTCATTTTCTGTTTTCACTTTATTGGATGGAATTGCTGTGATTCGTTCCAACTGAGGAGTGTTTTTGGACCTGCTACTTAATTACACTTGTTATCTAGTGAAGTGGAAATAACCAAATTGTGATTTCCTCTAGGCCCGTTTGGATGGACACTTAAAAAGGGGCATTTGACACCTAAATGATGTTTTGAGCTAAACCATTGTGTTGTGCGTTTGGATGCACTTTTGCAACCCAGTTTCATCCCCACCCATTGAACTAGGTGCTGAAATGTCCACTTGCTGAAAACCAATCAATGGAGTTGATATGTACTTTGGGCACGTTTGGACATAACTTCAGCAAAAGAGAGTCTCCTCGGTCCTGTAATGTTGACTCGCTGATTGGTTTTCGGAGAGTGTGATTTTCAGTGCATATGACGCCAGGCGGGGGATGAAAGTGGGGGGGGGGGGGGGGGGGGGGGTTTGCAATAGTGCATCCAAAGGCACATCTCGAAAAGGGGTTGGCTCAGAACTGCGTTTGGGCTCAAAACCTTCTTTTTGAGGATTTGTCCAAATGGACTTTTGGTATTCATGCCGATGGTCTGAACTCTGAATTGCAATTATGATACTTTCGAGTTGGAATTGGGAGCAAAATACCTAGAATTTGAATGGTACTTACTCATTATAAATATTAACAAGCATGCTTTCTTGTGTCCCTTGATTAAACTGCATTTTGCAATTCAACTCATTTGACTATCCCAACATAGCCTAAATAGATTTACTTTTTCTTTCTTCAAGTGGAGCATGGATGGATCTTAGGTAAACTGATATGTTCTCAACGGCTACAGGGAATTTCACTTCGGCAATTTATGCTGAAGACTGCTCCTTTGAAGATCCAACGATCAAATTCCGTGGTATTTGTTCATAATTCAGCACTAGTTTGGTTATGTTGTGTGTGTGTGCGTGCACGAAGGATATAAGATTTGGTGACTCAGATCGACACGTCTGGTCCAGTTGCGACTCAGCTGAGTATGGATGAGTTTCCCATATTTTCAATGCTGACTTGTGGTGCTGAACTGGATTGACTGGACGTAGTCCTGAGTCAACTTGGACGAGTTGTCAATCAATGGCCTGGGCACATGATTTTCTTTTAATATCTTCTCTTGCCACAGTTTCATGCTCCATTACATTCATGGAGAAATTGCAGGCAGCTTACTAATGCTTCCAATTCCGTACCCTATGGTTCGATGATCCAGACTGTTGATTTAATGGCCCTCATTGTCAGCTTTGGCGTCTCCAACATTTGGAGTTCTTAACCCTCCAATCAATTACCGATAATAGCAACCCACACGCAATGGAAGAAAGTATAGGGATACCATGGTTTGGGATCTTCCAAATTTGGATTCCTTGGGCGGGCGGGCGGGCATGTACAATAGATCAATGGTCTTGATGTCCAAACCATGGGATCCACGTGTGAAAAATTGGGAGCTTGAGGGAATTGTACATTTGCTGAGGTTTGGACTTTGTAACTCTTCTATATTCATGTTTTCAATTTCCACATGAAATCGTCTGAAACTTATGCACTCACCATCTTTAAAAGTCTTTTCCATATCGTAAGTAACACAAGTTGGTGATCATTGTTGTTTGAGGCTCACTTTTCACTAAGGATGTGCGAGATGCATCAGAGGAGGTTAATCTAGGAAGGTTCCCATTACTAGTAGTATCGAGGTCAAAATACACTTGTGAGGGACATATTGGACCGAGGGCTTTGGCTGCGGACCCTCATGTTTGAAGATGTAGAGTTATTCGAAGTAGCAACCCTCAAGGTCGAGGACCCTCATGTCTGAGTGACTAGATCTTCTGAGGCAGTAGGATTCGAGGTCCACTACTGAATGCTTCTGCAAGGGTTTTGAAGGGGTCCATTTGGATTTGTCTTTTTTAGAAGCATGCGTAGTTTGCCGAGGAGGTTTGCAGCTCTTGGAAGATTTGGATCAAGTAGGATCTAGGCAGATTTTCTGCTGACCTCATCTAGTGAGTCTCCCTCACTGCCACTGCTCCATCCTTAGTTTGTCTGGTTTCCTTTACTTATCCAAACTCTTTCCTTAGGGAATCTTTGTGGATCACAGCTCTAGCATGGCAACTCCTCATTCTTTCGAGCCAATGGACTTGCACCCACATGGCATAATGCATTGTTCGCATTGACCTCTCTCCCTTTTAAGCCTGTAAAAAGAGGATCATTTGGTAGAATCGATGCATAGATTTTTAAGGGCCCATTTAGTAGCAATAAAAGTTCAAGCCTAAATAGCCTATCTTCGTCAGGTCCATCCTAATATTGTTTGGCTAGGACAATGCTGTTTGGATTTGTTAGGATGACCCATCTAACTCCCAAAAAGAGATACGAGCTGCCAAAGATCTTTTCATGATCCTAGCCAGGATATCTCTTAACAAATGCTCAACTTCTTGGGTCCGGCTCCATGGCTCAGTGGTAGACAGACTTTGTTTCAACACTGAGACCAGGGATCGAGTGCCCATGTGGTGTGGGTGGGTGTGTGAGTGTATTAAAAAAGGAAAAAGAAAAAAAAGAACGCCCAACGTCTTTCCTAACTGCCAGCCATAAGCTTGGACAAGGCAGTCCAGGCTCCAACTTTTCTTCTACTGAACAACCCCCTAAGAGAACTTTGAGAGTTAGGTTTTGAGAGAGGCGAGGGGATTATTCAACAGGCCATGCGCGTAGCGCCTTCAACTTGTCTTTTTTCACCCATCTTCTCCTCAGGATTCTTTCTCTAGCATATCAGCCAGCATTCTTTTATTCAGTGTACTGCCAATAACCATTCTTTTCTTTCTTTTGTTTAAGTCGACCTTAGTGAGCCTTACTTGTGGCCGACTAGGTCTAGCTTGGATGGCAGAAATGATAGTCTTACCAATTGTTATTATACAAACCTGCATTTCTACAGTATGTTTGTCACTATTGATTGAGCTTTCAGTGCTGCCCCCTGGTCTGAGATCTCTATTGCAGGAGCAAGCACCAAGCACCTAGCACTTGATCCACCAACCCTTTAATAGAACTAACTAAACATGCGATTATTAGAGATCAATATATTTTCTCATAAAAAAAAGTAGGATATTGAATGATTCATCTTTTGCATCTCTTAACTAGAATTCTTGTTTATACCAACAACATTTAGGCAGCCTTTCACACACCTTATTAGAAGTTAGACACATTGAGGGGACATGTAGCAAATGTTTACCTGATCCAGGCCACTCTTGTGGGAGGTCCAACCATCACCAGGCCATGGCCTGAAAATAAGCTGATTAGATGGTCAATTTGATGAAAAGAAGAAGAAGAAGAAGGAAAAGGAAGAAGAAGATAACTGCGTATTATTGAGTCCGGTTCCAATCAGAAATAAGGATATTTTTTAACATACAATATTTCTTTCATCGACGCCATGAACATCCTTGGACAATGTTCTTTGGCATATTGTGTCTTAAAATGCTCTAATCGATCTACCTCTGGCACCTTTCAAAAAATGAAAAAGATCTACCTCTGGCAGTCCACATTTCACCTAGTTAATGATGTTTGAGGACTCTTTACTGAATATGATCTCCTTGTACAAATAGAACAAAGGACCAACAGATTGACTTTTGTTCTTGGGCTGTCCAGGTAAGGATCTCTACTCGCGGAACTTGGAGCTGCTTGTACCTTTCTTTGACACTCCATCCCTTGTATTACGAAAGATTGAGAAGGTATTCGTTTTCTATTATTTTAACTTTATTCAGTAAGCATGAATCACTTTCTGTTAAAATGTAGAAATCTGTTGCAAAATTTCTCCTCATAAAAAGTAAGTATCAAGGAAGGAAGAGTTCCTGTGGTCAATCTAGTTAGTAATTATACTTTTGTCATTTTTTACCTGCACCACATGTAGGTTGTGTTTGGATTCACAGCTGGATTGAAATTGTAAAGAATCAGTTCAATGAAGGGAAATGATCAGTTTGCAATGATAATGTTTTTTCTCCTAGCTTTCACAATGGGGAAGTAGCCATTGAGTTGCAATAACACTCATTCTGAGTCAACTTGAAAGAAATGTGATTGCGACTTGGAGCCCAGGTCCTCAATGTTAGTGCAAAGAAAGGTATCATGATTTTGTCATCTTCACATTTATTAGACTAATGAGATTAATTAGTCCAATTTAATTCAATTGTGTATCCAAACACACCCTTATACACTGCATCAGGTTCAGATCTTGAGATCTGGTTAGAAAATTTATAACCAGATGTACTTTGGTCTTTGCATGGTTTGTGTTAGCTCCTAAACACATTCTTTTTGGTTGTTTGTTTGTAATGTGTATAGATTTCCTTCAAGTTTGAATGGAATAGCATTTGTTTGCTGGTCTCCAAAAGATGTTGATTTGTGAAATGTTGCTTTTCAGTGGACTCATTTGCATTGTATGTTTATTGTAACATGGAAAAAGCTGGTCTTTAATTTGCAAGTGATGTGAATGTGCAATCATTTGTGACTGAACATGCATGCATGGATCATCAGTTACACCACCATGTGCATCATTTTTAAATTTCTTATTCCATGGAATGTTGAAGTATTTATTCTGTAAAATAATATTGTGGGGGTTGGTTTCAGAGAATTCTAGTTCTTAAGGAGAATATCTGTCTCACTTCTATGTAGGGTGTCAATGATGATATGGAATTTGTAGTAGCAACATGGGCATTAAGGTACTTACCCAGTCTTTTTTTTTTCCCCTCCACTTCCATCTAAATACTCTTGAAAAGCTGACTCACTGCATGTGTTTATGTCATTCTGTTCACATGCTATCTGAATAGTCAGCTATGCCCATTTCGTAACTAAGAGTGGCAATTGGTCAGGTAAGCCCATGGGTCAACTAGCATGGCCCACTTTTGAGGTGGGTTCGGGCCAAGCCAAATTGGTAGTGGGGCCATCTTGGGCTAGAAATATGATTCATTTAAGTAAATGGATTGGGCTTAGGTTGAACCCCAGCAAACCCAACCTGTAATGGGTTGCACCAGATGAACCGATTCTACGGGGTCCAAAACCTAAAACAAAATAAAGAAGAAAAGTATAGGGCCTGTTTGTTTTTGTTTTGTTTTTTTTGTTTTTTTGTTTTTGTTTTTAATTTACACTGTAAATGCATTGTAATTAAGTCATAATTACTCACAACTGTAGTTACGGCAGCAACCCCAACGTTGAGGTTGACGGCTACTGTGTTTGGGCAGTCTTCGACTCTAAAACAGGGGGGAAAATGAGGAGTGTGCAAAAACTGTGGGGTGCACCGTGATGTATATGTCATTATGTCATATCAATGCCGTCCATCCATTCCGCTTGCTCATTTTAGGGCATGGGCCCAAAAATGAGGCAGATCCAAAGCTCAAATGAACCACACCACAGTAAAAAGTGGGAATTGAATGTCTACCATTAATAACTTTTTGGGGGCCACAGAAGTTTTGGATCCAGCTAATATTTGTGTTGTACCTTTATCCATGTACGTATGACCTTATGAATAGGTTGGATGACATATAAATGTCACCGTGGGCCCTAGGAGGGTTTCAGCTTTCAGCGGTTGAGGTTCGTTAGGACCACTGTTTCGTGTGTTGTGGTCCACTTGAGCTTTGGATCTGCCTCATTTTTTGGGTTCATGCCTAAAATGTGCTGGCGGAACGGATGGACAGCATGGATATGACATGCGCATCACGATGCGCCCCACAGTTTTTATCAGTATCGAAACATGTGGGATGCACTGATTGGTGTTCCAAAAGTACCTTTTCTGAGTCCTGGAGAGGAATCTGCAGTTTTGTTTGACGAATAGTGCAACTTGTCAGGCATATTGTGTCATATAGGATTTCCCCATTCTTGCCCCCAATTGAGATATCCTCTGTTTTGCCCAAGAAAGATTGATTGAACGAAGTGCTATTCATCAGGTGAGCACCATGTGCTTGTCGAAATTCTGTTAAATCTGTTCACTAGGTGTGGCGTGGGTCACATGAATACCAGAAATAGATGGTATCCATACACTTCCCTTATATGAATGGCCTGGATTTTGCACGTGTCCTGATGGTGCGTGAAACCGAGCGTAAGTAGGCATTTAGTCCTGATCTTGGAATGATTTTTTCGAGGTGGCCCACAAAAGTGAATAGCCCGATCTTCTAGTCTGCAGTCTACTAAAGTGAATTGTAGCCCACTGGTTGGGCCATGCATACAGACGATGGAAACCATTCAAGGTGTAGACATGCGTAAAGGGCTAACAACAACGACATGTGTATGTGATATGGTCCCATGCCACATTCTCAATGAGACTGAGTTGACTTGCTGACTTAATCTAATTAGAGTGACCCACTGAAACTCAAACCGAGTCATTCATTACTTTTTCAGCTTTCAAATAAAACTCTTCAAGAGACTTTGGGGGGGGGGGGGGGGGGGGACACCTCATCCATTTAACTACTCAAAAAATCCTAGAAATCCCCATTCTCATTTTCGTTCTTGTTAAATTTGAAAATTAGTTTTTACTCTCTCTTTTTTTTTATTTTTTTATTTTTTTTATTTTAAATTTCTCTAAAATGGAAAATGAAGAAAAAAACAGAAGCATATTCAAGTTTATCGCAATCTAGACCATCCATCATGCCACCTTTAATCCTACTTAATTATTACTCATTTATAAGTAATTACAGGGGATTTGTATAAACCAAACAGGCCCATAGATAATTTATTTATGTATCAACTGTTCGGGCCTGGCTGTACATACCTGTAGCCCCATATTCCATTCTCAAACCTGAGTTGGATCATGGTTAGTCGAGTCAGCCCCTGGTGACAGTTGAATGGGTTAGGTCGGATCGGGTTGGGCTTGGACTTTATGAATTTTAAGTGGGTCGGGTCAGGCCACAGGTTTGGGCTACTAATCTTGGCCTGTTTAGCAAATGGATCAGGCTAGGGCTGACTCCAACCCGACCCTGAGCCTGACTCTTTGCCACCCCAATTTGTAACTGGGATCAAGGCAGTTTTGGAGCTGTCAATGGGATGGACCCAGATTTGAACTGATCAGACTGGGCATGTCGGGCCCCGCCTATTCAAAGTTTTGATTTTGCTTCGCTTGGCCTGGGTGGCCTGGCCCAACCCATTGGCAACGATAGATGGGTTTTTCAAGCTTTAAAACAGTATCACTATCATCATAGCAAGATAGATTTGATTTGGTCACAAGTAGATTATTGCGTGTTTCATTCCACATCTGTTCGTGCAAGTACTGTTTCTACTTTTTGCACTTCATGGGTTTCCTGATCAAATTTGCAGGACCTACCTGAAACTTCCTTGGAGACCACTCATTTCCATTGAAGGAACAACTGTTTATGATTTAGATGATGAGTTCAAGGTGAGAACCAATGTTTTCATCTCCGAAAAATGTTTCTCGTTAGATACATTGTTCGATTTAAGCTTTATACATTCAGAGCAGTTGCTGATATCATTTTTTGACAGATTGTTAGGCATGTTGAGAGTTGGAATGTTTCTGCATTCGAAGCCATTATTCAAATATTCACCCCTGGTTTAAGAAAAGATGGCTGATGGACGAAGTAGCTCAAGGACATAAATGATGGTACCTGGATGACTCTTGCCAAATATTAAGTGGGCACCTTCCCAAGAACTGCACCATCAACTACCATTCATGACATTGCCTATGTACGCTCAAATCTGTCCATTGATCTGAACTGCCCTGGTAATATCTATCTCATTGTATCATGATACTGAGTTATTCATCCAATTCTGTGTAAAGTAAATTAATGCTTTGTCCTTCTCTTTCTTTTCTGTTTCTTGGGTGGATCTGTCCGTTAATTTGAGCTGCCCAAGTAATGTCCTATAAAATAATTCAGGCTTGATTCAGTGCACCATGTGGTGTAAACTATCTGATTTATGCACACCAATCTCCCACGATCCAAAGGTGGTGGGTACTGCAGGAACCCAACATGTGTCAAAATGGGAAATTTTTTTTTTTCAAGTCGCTTTTTGGCATCCCAGCACGTGGTAGGAGATTGGCGGGGAAAGCTCTTGGTGTACGCTGTACACACATGGTTTTTTTATGTAGGATGATAACGGTTCAAGTTATTCACGTGATTGTTTGTGTTTGCCGGATTGTCATGCAACCGATAGAAGGGCAGACATCCGCAGCGACAAAGCGAATGTGGACTCTGGAACATGTTGGTGCAGACAACTCAGTGTAGTAGGTATATGACCATGATATAGTTAATACTTAAGCATCCTTATTGGGCTTCTCTGGCTTTCTAGAATTTCCTTTCTTTCTGTAATCAATCAATTGGCGTATATGTGCTTAGGTGAGCCTATCTACATTTCATGCTGGTGCCAGCATGGCATATGTATGTGATATTGAAGCTGTCGGTCAGGTGGTGTCACCACGCTGATACCCTTGCCCAAAAATCAATCAGGTCCATTGATAAGATGAGTACAGCCTATGAACAAATCTTAAATACTCTTTTAAGGGAAGTGATTTTTGGAGAGGGGCTGCCTGCGTGGCAGCTTCTACTCTTTTCTGGGGGTGATTGAGTCCGTCCATCTAGAATCACAGAGCACCACATGGCATGCATCAGATGTGGACCCCGTTTCTAGTTAATGGGGGTGATACAGTTCTCTCTCTCATCTTTACGATCGGTGGCAGACAAGGATTGGGCCGAGGGATGAAAGTGGGCTGGGCTGACTAGGGTCCACAGTGAGTGAGACAACTTGATTTTCAGGTTAGATGATTTGAAAAAGTAGTTTTGATAGGATATGATGCCCACTGATGCAGTATCGTTTTCATCTTATACGATCTGAGTCATTCATTTTCTGGATTCTATGCTTACACAGGTTAGGCTATCGTTAAATAACATTTGCTTAGCAAATGATTGTGTGTGAAGATGAATATGGAACATTGAAAGTAATCTTTTTAGTGGCTCATATTAAAATTGTAGAGTCAAAGATTGGGATTGTTGAATACAATGACCATGGTGCCCAACGGCAAACGGCTGATCATGGTGGTATAATCCTAGGAAACCCATTATTAGTGGCTTAATCCATTTCAACATTGCCTTAATTCTTTTCCCCCTCTCACCAAACTGTTGTCTGCTGCCGCCTGTAAAGATTAAAGATGAGAGAGAGAGAGAGCTGCTAGCGGAGAGTGATGAATAGTTTTTATTTTTACTTTTTATTAACCCAACCACATCCACAGGAGGGGAAAATAATGCCCCTCCTGTGGATGAATAGTTTTTATTAACCCAACCACATCCACAGGAGGGGGAAATAATGCCCCCTCTGTGAACTAGAGGTAGGGTTTGTATCTGACAAATGCACATGGTGCTTTGTAACTGGTACTAAATGCAATCTACTTCTCTCTCTTATTTTTTTTTTTCCTTCTTTTATTCCATTTTTTCTTCTTCTTTCATTCCCTTCCCTTTTATCTTTAATCCTTGCAAGCATGCCTGAAAACAAATAACCCTACTCTCCTTGTGCACTCTCTATACAGAGACTCTAACCAACCAAGTCACCCACAGTTATAATCCTTTATCCAAGGTTCTTTATCTTATTAAACTCTCTCAAACTCAAACAATATCTGTCCTTTCTCGTCTTTTTTCGACACTTATTTGCTTCATTCTTCGTGCAAAAGATCAGATTATTAGAACCGATCAAGTATTGGAGGGCAGGCACCCTCACACTGTATGTAGCCAAAAACATGGTCGACGTGTGCCCAATCAACTTCGCCCTCAATGATTTTGGGTGCACCCTCACACTGTATGTAGCCAAAAACATGGTTGGCTACATACAATGTGAGGGTGCGCCCGTACATGGTTGACCAGCTGGTCAGGTCATACTCAATGACCTTTTCGACTATTGAATAACTAAGAGGACTTCACTGAGTCTTTCTAAACTGTTCTGCTGTTTCTACCATTGTGGCCCACATGTTGAGTCAGTCGGTGTAACTTTTCAGCGAGGGCATCTACTGTGGGGCCCACCTGTCGAATGGCTTTCATCCGGCATTCATGTGCCATGTTGGCACATTGTGGCAGTGCATCCATGAGCTGCCTTGTAAAGATGTGGGCTTAGCAAACCTCAGGATTAAGTTGCAGTAATGCGGAGAGAGTGCTTAGTTGTGGCAGTGGGGCCAAAGGATGAATTTTTTTGGAACCAAATAACAATTTGAAAAGGCAGTTAAGAAATTGGAAGGGAACATTTCAGCAGGAATACTGATTAGGTTGTGAGGTAGGCCCTCAATGGTGGTTTAATACCCTGTCAGAGATTAGCGTGTTCTTCTTCTTCTTCTTCTTCTTCTTCTTTTTTTTTCGTACTCTCAGCCTTCTCTGACAATGTACAGCCCCCACCAAACAAATCTCGCCATTTGACCACACCACTGCTAAGGGTAGAGAAGGCCTCACTACCTAATCTGAGTGGACAGTGCATGGTATACATACACTCCACCTATATACAACAGTAGATGATCGAGGGAGCTCGGCCGGCATCACCTGGTGCAACCTACTGAGTAGATAGATGATATTAGTGGTGTTACTCACCTTTATGTGTATCTTAAATCCACCATATCCATCATTTGTGGACCCATGTTTGCCATGAACCCAAAAATCAGGCCAATCCGACGGGCCATAAAACAGGGAACAATTTGGAGGAATGCCCACTACAGAAAAACAGTGTAAGAGGCCCACCTTGTTGGATATATGAAGGGATACTCTAAAAATCAAGCCAATCCAAAACACATGTAGGCCACACCACTTGAATTTGGAGGTTTGGACATTTTTTGCATTTTTTTAATGCTGTGGCTCACATGAGTTTTCAATTAGCTTGATTTTTGGTGTGTCCGAGCTTCACAGAGTACTACACCTGACGCACGGTTTGGATGCCACAGAAACATCACTCAAAATCAATCCACCGTGTGGTTATTCACACAATACCGTGGCCTCCATGGAGTAAATTATTCACTGCTCGATACTCTGGTAAGGTACAACACTTGATACGCATGCCTTATGAATCATAAATGTGACCTACATTAATTCAAATTAGATAGCTCAACTGGCAGACTCACTGGAGTTTCAACACCGGGTCAAGGGTTCGAGTACCCACGGTGGTGAAATCCCACGGTGTGCTTGTGTGGGGCGTGTGTGCGTGTGGCGTGAGTGAGTGGGGGTATGTGTGCGTGTTTTAAAAAAAAAATAAAAAATGATCCATAGCTCAACTGGCAGAATGAGTGGAGATACCTTTGGTATCGATCCTAGTTGGGGGTGGCTAACATGGAGTGTGTATACTGACATGAGTGTGTACTAACAAGCTAACCCAAAAAAAAAACCATCCTAACCTCTTATCCATGCACAGTGAAAAAAGACCTTGGACCTTTCCATTATAGCCGTCCAATAAATGGCCACCAATCTGGTAATCAGAGGATCGAATAAATGTAATTTTTTGTTCATGATATATCTAAATTGGAATTTATAATTTGGACGGTTACTAGCATGCCATGCATACAATCTCTAAGTAATTTGTAAGTGCGTACGCATAGGCCCTTGTCACTAAAAAAGATTTTTAATCTTTTATGACATGGATGGAAGTGATCATGGCTTTGGATTGTTGGCTAATATTAAAACTGCTAACACATGATTACAGTCACTAAACAATCCTTATTTATGTTTTTGTCACCCATCGAAAACTATGTTAGAATCTGGTATCATTTCCTCTACCTTACAAAGGTACAAAATTTATGTGGGGCCTTGGATAGGATGGTCCACCACGGACACAGTATCAGTTGATCAGTGCCATTCAAATAAGTGCCTGAAAAATATAGAGTGGAATGCCAAGACAGCGTGTTGCATGCGTGAGAGATGTTGCCGTAGCTTCTATGTAGACATTGGTCCTGGAAGGGTCAGTCCTGTCCACACATCAAGTGGGCCAGGCGTCCAAGTTGAGAATATGTTACACGGTATCATGTTCAATGATGATGTCACACTCTTACAACTCATCATTTTCGGTGGGGGGATAAAAGTATTCGGCCCTTTCAATGATGCTGTTCCACGCCACTCATGAAAACGCGTGATCTATCTCATCCTGAGCCACGCTCCTTCCACAAGTCCCCCACACATGTTGTAACACACGTGTGCTTTTCATAATAAGGTTATCCTTTGGAATTTAGTGCTGTCATTGGTATCTGGAACCGTGGGTACCTGATTGACCCGACCTGATTTTAACGACCGGATTGGGTACTAACCCCACCGGGGACCTACTAAGGGACGGACGGTACTGTCAGGGGTTCTCTGTGGGATCCACTGTAATATTTGTGTTTTATCTGAGCCGTCCATTCATTTTAAAAAACCATTTTAGGGGATAATTTCAAGAAGGACGCAGATCGAAGGGTCTAGTGGACCACACCACAGGAGGCATTGATAAGAAGACCCCACCCTAGAAGCCCACCTTGATATTTATTTTCCAATCAAACCTGTTAATAAGGTTACATTGACGTGGATGAAGGGAAAACATAAATATCAGCTTGATCCAAAACTTATGTGGTCCTGAGGAGGTTTTCAGCGGTAGGCATTCAATCTTCACTGTTTCCTGTGGTGTGGTCTACTTCAACATTCATCTCTCATTTTTGGGCCCATTACCTAAAATTATTTTTCAAAATGGATGAATGGCGTGGATAAAACACATACATCGTGGTGGCCACACAGAGCCACGGACAGGATTGTCTGTCTCTAGGTGGGAAGGATACTTCCCAATGCCCGTCCCCTTTAGACCGAGTAAGAAATCACATCAGGTTCACGTTCAGGTTGGGGTCTCACTCACCTTCCGGATCCATCAACTTAGACCCGGTTAAACACATCGGGTTTGGTCCAGGTTAAGTTAGTTTTACTAGCATTACTACACACGCGAATGAGAAATGCTCTCCCAGAGCACTATAACTTGATTTGATCAATCTGAACCAGCAGTTAAGTCCAGAACACATGATCACAGAAATTTTATTAATCAGATGATCTAATCAACTAATGAACCGTTGATTTAGACCTACTTTCTATAGCCATACCTTTACCAAGGTATCAACGGAATGATTATTTGGAACGATAAGCAAGATGTGAGGGGCCCTAACAAATAGATGTATCAGATTGTTGATTGGGCCTGTTTATGGGTAAACAATGTTGACCGTCTATATTAAACTGCTTTGATCAATGGTTAATATTTGTTAGATTGGTGCAACAATTTCATGGTGGGCCATGAAACATGGGTTAGACCTAATGAACAATACGGATCTTTGAATTAGGCTGTTCACGTGGACCAAAACTAACAGCACAGAGCGTGCCTCTGTGCTAATTGTTCTCCGTTTCTCACAATGAAAATAGGTATTTTAAGCCGCGTGAACACATCGAGGCTTTTTTTTTTTTTAGCCTGTTAGTACACCCACTGTCAGTTAACACTTCACCGTTAACCACCCCTTCTGAAAAATCGATACCAAGACCTCAGTGTTGAACGCATCGAGACACTTTTACACACCATGAATGTATTAAAGTACTGCATTTATGTACAATCTAATCCATCCATTGAGTGGGCCTGGGTATTTAAATGCTCTTGTTTTTTCCCTGAACCCAGACTGGTACCAGAACTTGTTTTTTCCCATGTATGTGTTTCATCCATTCCCATGGTGGGGTCCATGTAGCACCGACCACTAGCCATTGGCTGGTGTCAGGGAAGTAGCCAATCCGTTTCCGTCCCGTTCATGGTAAGCGGATCAGCTGGTGTACCACACACCACCAACCTTCGAGTTACACACAGTGGTGTGTGTACGTGGCTTGCTTAGGCGGGCTCTGACGCTCCTCGAGCCCCAGGCTGTACGAATGGCTTAAAGGAGATCAAAGTTAGCTAGACCTTTCGATATCATTTCAGAGTATGATTTCTAAAATGAGCCATATACAAAGCTCAATTGTATCACGCTACAAATATAAGTGGAGAATCACCGTTAAAGCGTTCGTGGGGCCGTTATAATGTTTATTTTCCATCCAATCCATTCATAATATCAGCTTACTATAATGTTTATTTTCCATCCAATGTAATTCAAAATGTCACAAGGACTTGGATGAAGATGAAAAACAAATATAAGATTCAAGTTTTCAACGGTGGATATTCAATCCCCCACTGTTTTCTACAGTGTGGCCACTTGATCTTTGATCCGTCTTGTTTATGGACTCAAGCATAAGAAAGAGCTCACCAAATGGACGGGCGGTTTGGGTGTAACACATCTCAGGGTGGAATCTACACAACATGGTGACGTCAACACACCGCTGAGGTCGGTGGTGTATGGTACACCAGCCATTCCGCCTCCGGTGCATGGGGAGTAGATTAGGTAGGTGGAAACGGATCGGCTAGACGGCTACTCCCTTGCCACCAGCCATGGCTGATGTTGGTTGATCTGTGGGTCCCATCACGATGTATGTGTTTTATCCATGCCGTCCATCTATTTTTCTAGATCATTTTATGATATAAGACAAAAAATAATATATATCCCAATCTCAAGTGGACCACATTACAGGAAACCGTGTTGAATGAATGTCGACCATTAAAAATATTTTGGGGGCATATAAGTTTTGGATCAAGATGATCTTTGTTTTTTCCCTTCATCTTTGTCAGTATGGTCTAATCAATAGATTGGATGTCAAATAAACAGTACAGTGGGCCTTAGGAGGATTTAAATGGTAGATATTCAATCACTATTGTTTTCCTGTGGTGTGGTCCACCTGGGATTTATATCCGTCTCATTTTTGGACTAAAGACTTAAAATGTTCTGTAAAAAAGGATGAACGGAATAGATGAAACACATACATCATAGTGGGGCCCACGGAGCACCAACCATCAGCCACGGGGCTGGTGGCAGGGGGAGTAGCCAATCCGTTTCCAAAAAGGTGCACCCGGGCCACACCAAAGGGGCGCGGATCGGCCACCGACAGGTTGAGTAGCGAGACTCGCTACTGAAGTGGCGTCATCAAATTTTGTGGGTCCACCATAATGTATATTTTGTATCCACACTGTACACCATCTGGAGATAACATTTTAGGGCATGAGCGAGAAAATGACTCGATTCAAAGCTCCAATGGACACCACCACAGAAAACAGTGGAGAGAGTGACGCCCACCATTGAAAACTACTAACGGCCAAAAAAGTTGATATTTGTATTTTCCCTTTAAAAAAAAAAAAAAATCTTTTTTAACTTATCAACAGGTTAGATCTCAAATAAACATTACGGTAGACCTTAGGAAAGTTTCAGTGGTGGATGTCACTCTCTCTACTGTTTTCTGTAGTGGGTCCACTAAAGCTTTGTATCTGACTCATTCTTTAACTCATGCCCTAAAATGATCTCTTGAAATGGATGGATGGACGGTGTATATATAACACATACATCATGGTGGGACCCACAGAACTTGGTGACGTCACTTCACCAGCAGTCTTGCTAGCTAATCAGCGTCCTCACCCAAGATGATGCGGCCCTTACTGTGGGGCCCACTTTGATGTGTGTATTCCATATTCACGCTGTCCATTCATTTTGCTAGATCATTGCAGGAGATAAGCATAAAATTAAACAGATCTAAATATCAAGTGTAGTATACCACATGAAACAATGTTGATGACCCTCAAAAACTTTTAATAGGCCAAAAAAGTTTTGGATCAACCTGATATTTGTTTTCACCATTCATTCAAGTTTGTGTGACATTATCAACAGGTTGGATGGCAAATAAACACCGCTGAACATTAGGTGGGCCCTAGAAAGTTTTTAACTGCTTCATTTTTGGGACCCACGGTAAAGGGCACACGGATGGATGGCATGGATGTAGAATACATAGGTCAAGGTGGGCACCACGCACGGTAAGGTATACACCTAATCTGCTCCCCGCGGATGGGACACATCCATGGGTAGCAATGGTTGGATCCGCTGTGGGTCAACTAGGTTGACCTACTTCGAAAGAAAGTCGAGGACGAGATAAATGGGAAGCGGTCGTGCTCAAGTAGACAATGTGGCTCATTTGAATGGGAGTGGTTGAACTTGTCCCCACCTCATATTGGTTATCTATGGGTTGGGCCCACACCTGAAAAGGGACGCGGTTTGGCCAGTTACCCCAACATTAGCCAGCTGCTAGCTTTTGTCAAAGCTACCTGGGCCCCACAATGATGTATGTGTTTTATCAATACTGTCCCTATATTTTTTCAGCTAAATTTAGGTCACGAGGTATAGAATGAGGCATATCAAAATCTTAGGTGGACCACTCTATGGGAAAACAATGTTGAATGAACACCCACCATTAAAAACTTCTAAGCCCAATGTAATGTTTATTTATCATCCATCCTGTGTCACATAGATCTAGATGAAGGGAAAACACAATTATCAGCTTGATCCAATAATGATTCAATCCCTACTATTTCCTATAGTGTGGTTCGCTTGAGGTTTGAATCTGCGTTAATTTAGGGCAGATAAGGAAAAGCGGATGGACAGCATGGATAAAACACGTATATTATGGTAGGGCTCATGGAGGTTTGACACCAGCTAGCTGGTTGATGTTAGGGTCACCAGCCAGCCAAACCACGTCCACACGGAAGATATGCATAAGTGTACTGATATAATATTAGGAAAAAATTTGTACGGTAGGACTCTTCCCTTATATGTTTTTTTTTTTTTGACACTCAAAAACTTATGTTATCAAAATAGATTTTTAGTATACGGAAAAAAGGTTATGAATAAAAATATCCCTGATTTTTAGGGTAAAGTAGTTGAAAAAAATAGGAGCATTTTTATTTTTATTAGTTTGTCATTATGGGTAGAGGTCTAATTTAATAAGATAGGTTTTGTTCAGGTCGAATAAAACAAGGTAGGTAGTACATCAGGTCCATGATAAAAAATTACCCTAATATAAGTTGTGGCACATTTATACACCAGTTAGGCTGTCCTGGACATACATTTCTCTAACGTAGATTCAAGGACTTCCCGTGGATGAGATCCATCCCACCCTATGTTTGAACCAGAGCTGACAAGATAAGCTGATTCAAACGCTCAAGTGAGCTACACCATGGGAAACAGGATGAATGAATTCTCCGAAGATCATCTGACGTGAACCAGGATGCATGGATTCCCCAAAATCAGGGCTCTCCAAGAATGTAGCGGCGCACTTGATGGACGTGTCGAGTTGAGGATGACTCATGGTATTGAACGTGATCTGGTCTTTCTTAGTCCGAGTTGACTCGGGCGAGTCACATCTGACTCGTTGGAGGCTTAAAACCATGGGTTGGGTTTGACTTGATGAACTTTAATTAGGTTCGGTGGGGCCACAAGCCAATGAGTCGCAGGTCAGGTTTATGCCGTGATCACAGGTGAGCTCTTCACACCAATGGGACGACCCTAGCTATTTAATCAGAGGCGTACAAATGGCCACTATCAATGAGAAAAAAGAATCCATTGGTTGGATGGTTAGGATTATACCGTCAATGATGGAGCTCCAGAGTCAAGCAACCCGGATCTGTCGTCCATGTATGCCACGTGTACGGCAACCAATGTAGACCTATAGTGAAAGAAGGAAGACGGACGCTTGCTTTGAACATTTTGAAACCTATGAAATGCCCGCTAATTTGCATTTTAAAAAATTATGAGAGGATGATACGGTGGAGACGGTAGAACCCCAACAATCTACTCCACGCTACACATGGCAGGTTGCTGTATCAACCAGGGCTGTCCATCTAGTGGACCCTTCTAGACAGACATACACCGAATGATCCCAGCCATTTGAAAAGTGGCGACCAAAGCAACGGGAGCGGATTAGGTGTTATCCGAGGAACACGTTAGTGGGTGTTGCCCTGACCGTGGGGCCCACCTTGATTTATGTACTGTATATCCACGCCGTCTATCAGTTTGTACAGATAATTTTAGGGCATGAACCCAAAAATGAAGCTGATCCAAATCTCAAGTGGACCACACAACAAGAAAAAGTGGTCATTGAATGTCCACCGTTAAAAACTTCCTAAGGCCCATCGTAATGTTTATTTTCCATCCAACCTTTTGATAAGACCACACGTACCTGGATGAATGGAAAACACAAATATCCACTGGATATGCATAAAACCATGCACGGAGTGGATATACAACACTTACATCAAGGTGGGCCCCACGATCAGGTAAACACCCGCTAAGGTATTACCCGGGTAACACCTAATCCGATCCCTAAAGAAACGGCAGCAAAGAAAACTTGCCAACGGTCAATTTTACGTTTCGGAAAAATAAGTTCCGTTTGAGAAAAACTTCGATTCCGAGAGTTGATACGCAGGCACATAGAAATTACTTAAGACTGCATGCGCGACATACAAGTAATTCAAATTAAAGTGAAATTACCTAGACTGCATGCGCGACATCCAAGTAATTCAAATTAAAGCGTCTAGTTTGGACGTATCATTAAAAAAAAAAGATTAAGCTTATTTGATTATCCAATCGTCCAATTTCCACGAGCACATCCAGAAATCAGAGGCTAGATTTGTAAAACAAATCTAATTTTTAGACGGTTACTTATCTACTGTTAGTCGGTTTAATTTGAGCCAAGTGCCTACGTATTATTCTGCCAGAGTATATCAGATAACACCACGATCTATTTTTCTCCTGCTTTGCCGCTGCAACCTACTATACTGGTGGGCCCCTCCTAGATTATCATTCAAAATTTGCTTTGATCGGACTATCCCAGGCATCAGTGAATTTGCCTATTTTCATCGGATGTTTTTATTATGCAATCAAAGCAATAAGTGATCGGTCCAGATCAATCACGGTGGGACCCACATGTACAGCAGTTGCAATTTACAAGGAATGGTCCTGGATCGTCCTCTCAACTGTACTAACCCAAGATAAAACTGGAAAAAAAAAAAAAAAAAAAAAAACAACAACAACAATATACAAAGAGATAGGTAATTATAAAGAAATGGAATTACAAATGGGAAAAACCAATCCAAACAGGCCAAAAATCAACCTGTCCTCCAAGCGTACAATAGCAAAGAGAACCCTCCACTCTTGAAAGAAGAAGCAGAAGAAGAGTATGAAGAAGAAGAAGAACAGCTCCTGCTTCCATCACTCCTTTCTTCAGCCCACTGCAATACACTCCAACTCCCCGGCGATGATGCTGACGTTGCCGAACCTGAGGAGAAGCTCTTCCTCATCAGCCGCTTCTCGGCCCCCACTAGCTCTGGCCACACCCCACCATCCCCGACTTGAAAAACAAACACCCCATGAGCTCCACCACCACCACTCCCAGGCCCACAAACCCAATTGAAAACATCCCAGTAGAATTCGACGTCGGACCCACCAACTGAAATCCGCTCATTGCCTCTGAACTTCCATGCTAGCCTCTTCACTACCAGGCCTACCTCCCCATCCACCCTCACTCTCAGCGCCCCACCTGTGCACTCGATCCCAATCTCATGGTTCGATCCCAAGAACCGGGCTTTGGTGGTGTAAGTCCGCTGCCCGAACATGTGCTCTCGGCGCGAAAGCAGAGCAGGCTCTGTGGGCAATGGAGGGATCGCACCCGAGCGGCGCAATGCATCTTCCCGGAGATCGCCGATGAAGAAATCAATACTTGTAGCGTGCGAAATAGCTAAGTAGAAGTTGGAGAGGGGTTCGGCGGAAGCCGGAGAGAATCGGGCACGGGTGAAGTCCCAGTAAAGCTTGGGTTTGTGGCGACATTGGTGGTGTGGGAGGGAGATTGGCTTGGAACCGGGCTTGTTTCGGAAGAAGGAGAAAGAGGTGGAAGGGGAGAGGGAGATTGAGAGGGAGAAGGAAGAGTCTATGTTGATGGTGAGAGAGTGGGATGTTTGGGTCTTGGACCATGTTAGTGTTAGGAAAGCTGGAGTGTTACAGATATGTGTTTGGTAGACGGTGGTGATTAGATTCTGTGGCATTTTGGTTTGGGTGGTGGGAGTGTTGGTGAGATTGCTATTGGAGTGGTTGTTGTTGTTGTTGTTGAAGCAGGATGGGAGAGTGGGGAGCAGCATGGTCTTTGTTTCTTCTCTCCTCCTGTTGGGTGCTGTTGGGGTTGGAATGGGAAACAGAGGTTTTGGGTTTTTCTTGTTTGAGATTTGATAATTGGGAAGTGGGATTTATATAGGATTTTGATTATTGGGTTTTAGCTCATTTGGGATGGGAAGTGGGAAGAAGAAAGGTGAATCTGGATTATGGGGTTCTGGTTTGGAGGGGGGTTTTTAAGGGTGATTTTGGTGGGAAGAGGTGGGGTTTTGATGGTCTTTTGGGATTGGGGTGCTTTGGATGCTGAAAGGCTGAATCATTGATATCGTCATCAAAAGGGGTCATGTGCATGTGGGTTGGTTGGCTTGATTTGCGCCATTGACAGGAGAAATGTGGGGCTGGAATGCTCTTCTTTTACTACATGTATGTGAGCTGGTTTGCACTCTCTTCCTTTTTTTGGCCACTCTATTGCTTGCCAGTTTTTGTGGTAGGACTTTTCTTCCCTCGTTTAAATTTTTTTTTTTTTTCTTCTTCCTTTTGCATTCCAAGGGAGATGGGGCCTCGAGAAGAGACATTTTTATGGGCTAGATTCATTCTGTGATAGTTCACCATTTCTTTAAAATGTGGGTATCTCTTGGATCCACCATACACATCGCATGGTCGTACAGAAATCCAGGCCAGCCTAACCACTGAGCTGGTCTTGGGTGGAGTGGATTTTATTTTATTTTTTTAAATGAAGAGGTTGTTCCAGTACATCCCGATGTATGGCAACATGGGACTTTCACGGTTGAATTTGGTTTATCTTCCAATGGACCAAACGGCTTATTTGATGGGTCTCACCTTGTTTGGTGCCCCGCAACGAATAAAAGCTCCGAAGTTGGAGCATTTTCAGCCCTTCGATGATTTGGCTCTTTACGTTAACCTTTGTATGATCAAAGCATCCAAATATTTATTTGGAGATTATTATTATTATTATTTCTGTGCGCGCCCCATCCAAGGGAAGCCCTGTATATAAATGGTTCGGTTCCATGAAAAGAATATAAATTCAATGGCTAATGTCCCAATGCATGGTATTGTAATGTAATATGTCCGGATGTATTAGAGCATTCGATACCTGCGGTTTGGATGGCTTGGATTACTCGTGATTTCGAGCTATGCTCCATCCACGTTGTGCCCCATAATTTGTTCCGGATAGTAGTACGTGTGTGCCGCACGCAAGTGTTGAATCTTTGGGCCCCAGCTGTTTTCAAAATGGTGATGAACTCTACAGTACAGAGTGATAGATAGGCAGCTAAGCAAGCGTTGAATCCTTAGACAGGAGAATTGAAGTTTGTAAGTTCGAATCCGTGAACAAGCAATGCAAGTCAACACCTGCTCTTAACGAAAAACCTTCTTATCCATTAAAAACACACCCGTTCATGTACGAATTACTCTGCAAGGTTGTGTGTGGGGCCCACCGTGATGTACGTGCCGTGACCACTCCTTCCACACCGTGCGCCTCTTCAACTTAAATGTCGTATCCCAAAAGTCAGGTTCATCCAAAACACAGGTGGGTCTCACCACAAGTTACAGTTGGTGTGGTGACGCCATCCATTAAAACCTTTCAGATCGTGCGTCGAGCCAATCGTTCTGGTATCCGGTCCATTCATAAGATGCACCCTATCAGAATGAATGGACACCCAACTCAGGTGGGCCACACCACGTGGTTTGGATGTTTTAGGCGTGATTTTATATGGTGGGGCCTACCTTAGTTTTTAGATGGGCTTATTTTTTGCACTCGGCGCACATGATGGATAGAGAGTGGATGTCCTGCAAACATCACGTGGGGTCCACACGGCATTGTTGAATAAGCTTACCGTACAATTGGGGTAGAGGAACTGGCCTAAAAAATATTTTGGGATCTGACGAAGGATGGAAACGGACATATCTCGTGTCATGCTAATGTCTTACGTGGGCACTGGACAAATCAAAGGTGGGCCATATCATTTCCATAGGAACCCGTGAGCTGATTATTTTGGTACTCCAACAACCTGGTCCTCGTAATTATGGCGGCAAAATAGGCTGAGCCAAGGTCATGATCTAAGGACTTGTATCAGGTCAGACCAGCCCAAAATTCAAGCCCACTTTCAACAAGCTGGCTTGACTGGCCCACTGGGTTTCAATACATGGGCTGGACTCACGACTGTAATAATGGCCCATTTAAGGCCCGAAATCTGATGGGGCAGATCCGTAATTTCCCGATTCAAACAGCGTTTCAGATGACTTGCACGAGTCAAAATGGTTCGGGCGGGTTTTTAGGGGCAGATCCGTAATTTTCAAGAGATGATGAATTTTTTTTTATTTTTATTTTTTCAGTTAGTTTTATAATTATTATCTATATATTTTTTTCAGAAAAAAGAAGAAAGATTTTTATTTTTAGTTAGTTTATGGTAAAACTAAGATGATGAATTCCTTGGGTAAAATTAGTTAGTTTTCATTTCCCTTCTGCTTCCGCTTACAACAATATTTGTGTTGAAGCCTATTTTACCTTCCATGTGTGGAACTCTAATCCAAGATATTGTGGGGCTGTAAAGAAATGTCATATACATATATACCCATGTTATGGTGCTCCACAGAAATTATGTATAAATGCCATCCAATCCATTCATCTAATCCACCTCATTAAAATGAAAAAATTACCCAAAAATAATAGTATTCAAATTAGGTTCACCGTACCGCATGAGTTTATGGGTCATTGGTATAATCTTATGAAGTTGCCACAGGAGTCTTGAATTAGCTTGATTTTAGGATCATAGCCATACAAGGGGTAGTGTACCTGATGGACAGGGTGAATTTCATGTACATTAAGTCATTTTTCCAAGTAATCTTGATACTTGGAGAAAGTAATCTTGATAGGTACCAGGCAGGTGTTTTTCTTTATGCAATTGGTGAGTGAAATGATGTAATGTTAATTTCAGTTCAAAGGGTTTAAAGGAAAGGAAGTGGATTAGCTGGTGTACCACACACCACCGACCTCGCTGGTATGTTGATGTCACCAAGTTGTATAGGTACTATCATGAGGTATGTGTTATATCTAAATTGTCTGTCCATTTGGTGAGCTCATAGTAAGATTTGGGCTGAAAAAGCAATGGGGGACTGAACATCTACTATTGAAACCCTTTTGGAGGTCTTAAAAGTATTGGATCAAATGATACCTGTTTGAGAAGCTTGACTTATTCATTTATTTATATTTTGAATACGTTCCACACACTCACACCACAGTGAGATCTCATGGCTAGAGGTGGGCGCAGGATGACCCAATCCGGCTAACTCGATTCGTCTGACTCGACCCTAACTGAATTGGTGAGTCGGTCCAAACCAAGGAAGCTTCACCCAATTTGAACTTATACTGAGTCGAGTTCGAGTTACCCAGTAACTCGATTCGACTCGACCTGAAACTCGATCCGGTTAGACTCGACTCGATTCGAAACCTGACTTGACCCGACTCTCCAACCTTACCCCGACTAGATCCCAACCTCTCTCTCTCTCCCTCCTTCATCCTCCTCCTCTCCACTCCTTCCCTCCCTCATCTCTCAATCCGACTCGGTGCCAACTTGACCCAACTCGGTACTTTTGACCAGATTGAACTCAGTTCGGATCAGTCCATGCCAGACCAAACTCAGATCGAGTCAAGCATGCTGGACTTGGTATCAAGTCGATCGAGTTTGGGTTAGGCCTATTTCAAAATTGGATCGAGTCGAGTCAGCCCTAACTTAGTCCAACTCCACTCAATGCCCAGCTCTACCCACGACAATGGATACTCGAACCAATGACTGCATGTTAAAACTCTCGTGAGGCTACCACTGAGGCACAAGCATGTCTAGGTTTATCAAGACATACTCCTGTCTTTTAAGGGCATGGGTTGGATTCTAACCATATTTTCTTAACTTAGTTCCTAAACAGGCTAAGAATTATCGAACTTAAGCCCACCCATACTAAATGGGCTAAGAATTCAAACCCAAGCCTGAGCAATAGCTCATGCCTGGTCCATTATACAAGCTACCATGCGCAGGTTGGGTTGCCTTGTTTGACGCATCAGCTGGTGCCCGGTCTGGGCAATGGAGGTTGGTTTATGTTAGGTTGGCAGCCAATCATTAAACTTTTGTCAAGCAATTGTGATAAAGCGGGTCAGATAGGGGTCAGCTCAAGCCCAATCCTTCTTCTTAATGGACCCCAATTTCTGGTTTCAACTTAACCCAGAACATATCAGAGCTGACTAAGATGCAAATTGGGTGAGGGCACATGGGCTAACCCAACCCATTTCCTGCCCTTGTAGGAATCAACTCAATCAAACTAATTCCAGGTGAAAGAGATTCATAGATATAATGATCATGGGCCTAGAAAGTTGGGTTTTCATTGGCCACTCTCCATCGGGATGTCTAGCTTCAGCTCACTGGGTTTTGACTTGGGCCCCATATTTAGGCCTGAAAAATGAACCCGGACTGCTCCGCTGCCCAACCCTAACAATTGGTCATGATGAGGTTTGATCCTGGCCCATGACAGGAATAACTAATTAGGGGCAGCAATTGGCCATGTGGCCCAGCTTAGCACCAGGGCTTGGACCCATAAGCGTGGGCCAAGGGATTGAAATCTAGGCTCAGTATCCAGGCCAGGGCTAATGATGATGATTGGCCTTGGCCAGCCCTTTGGCCTAGTCTAATTATCAAGCGGGCCACCATTATATAAAAAGAATGGACAGTTTACATACACTTATTTTATTCATCTCATGTTCCAATGATGCAGACCGTCTATATAATGGGACTCTTCATGGATAGAGTAGACCCAAAAAAAGGATCCTTACTCCTGCTCCGGTGGTAGACTCTTAAGAGTTCCAACACCCGGTCAAGGGTTCGAGTATCCATACGTGGTGAAATCCCACTAAGGCGAGTACACCCAAAAAAGAAAAAAAAAAAAAAAAAGAAAATAGGAAAAAAAGAAAAAAAAACTTTTCTTGGACTATTTCAAACAATGATCATTTAAATCTTTTTTCCTTGCAAAGCCGGTCCGGTAGGGCCATGGCTAGGGCCAGGTCCTTTTTAGCTTGAGTCAGGCCTCAACTAGAAAAGTTTGAAAAACCTTGGTCAGTGTATTCATCATGCCAAGAATCAAATCCAATCCTCCAAACCATAGGTGAGGCTAAACAGCTCGTTCTATCATGGCTAGCTAGGTCCAGAAAACAAATAGGCCACAACAGCCGACTGGGGTCCTACACTCCTACTTTTAGCATACCAGATTGGAAGATTATTAAGGGACCGGTATCTCTTAAATACAATGGGGCAGAAATGATTCCTTAGTCATGGACAACAACAGCTGATCTTCATTGGAAGCTTGTTAGGTGTCCAAATCATCACTTGCTGGGACAAACACACAAGATTGGTCGTTTAGTAGTAGTCCCCACACCCAACAACCGTCGACGCAAAGATCAGATGGCGATTACACCCACTTGCATTGAAATTCAACTATGCCGACGTGCCCAATACCATTCTATTCATATAATAATGCAATTAGAGCACATGGACCTAAAGCATGCCACAAACATGTAACGGGTTTTCGATGTTTCGTATTGGCATATGTACATCTACTTCATGTGCATGTTCGGTTGTGTCGAGGAGAGCGATTCAACTTGCAATGTGTAGCAGCTGAAACACAGACAAGCATGACAACTATGTGGTTGGTATACACAGATTTTTTTTAAAAATAAGAGTATATGTTATTATACAGATGCCTGTGGTCATCCATTTGAGGTGGGCCTGTGGTAGATTAGATTCTCCTATCTTTATAGACGTGTGGTCAGTAAGTGTTTGAAATGTTAGATGCTCAGAGAGAAGACAGGCCACATCATTTGTGGTTTGAATCCATGCATTGCACCAGACATGCTAAAGACCATCAACGTAAAAACCATTTATTATTCACAACAGGGCCTTTCATCAGGTGGGCCCCACCGCGGACATGGCCATGCAAAAATAAAAATAAAAATAAAATTCAGAGAGAGAGAGAGAGAGAGGCCGCGGGTCTCACTGTATGGTCCAAATGAGTCCGTTGAATGCGGTCTACGTGATGAGTGGTCAGCCCCATCTTTTAGGGGATTGGATATGGCATGGCCTATCAGATGAACGGACGGGATTCTCCTGGTCGTGGATGTATCGATGACTTGGCATGTGATATTTTCAATGAGAAGACAAGTCCAGAAAGTAGCTGATTCCTGATGGGGCCAAAACAGCAGAAAGTCTGAAGGCTAGGCTATGAATGCAAATAGCGATTACGTCTTTCATAGAAAATTCAAGAAATCAATGGGCCAGACGGCTGGCTTTTGCAAGTTGCAACAGGTGCCAGTTGGAAGTACATATGTGAAGGCTACTCGCAAGCAGCACCTTCGATCCCACTCTTCCCACGCGAGATCCAGTTCGTTCATCTGTTTGGTGGCCCAAAAATATACAGCGCTGATCATCACGTGTGCCACACATGAATAAGGAGAATGGACGGTTAAAACCGATTGAACTAACCCGATGGCCAGACCAACCTACTTTTCTGGCAGCAGTGTGGGTCCACCTGATGAACGGCTCAGATCTCACCCGCAATCGCCTGATCTGCACGTGTGTGGAGAGTAGGATTCACGAGATTACCTATGGGTGGGCCCCACATGACGTGGTCAGAGTCCATATCCGACACGGACAGATTTTGGCAAAGCGTCATGTGCAGTGCATCTGCACGGCCACCGAATGCAGGCCCTATTTTGCATGCATTGGTTTTCTAAATTAAGAGAAGTTAGTATGTGGGCCCAGTCCAGAAGGATATAAGCGTCCGTGGAGGTGGGCCAACGGCTACTTTTTTGTTTTGTTTGGCGAGTGAAGAAAAAGGCCGCATGGGAAGGGTGTTGGTTGAGATAAGGACATGAGAAACTTAGGTGAGATTTATACATATCCAGCCAATACAGATATATAAAAAATAAAAGTTAGCTTGAACGAGTGGGAATTGAATAGAACAGACCATGGGCCGTCTGATGACATGGTCCATTGCCCATGTCCTGTCTCATTTAAATGATTGGACTGAGATAAGAATGGTTGTAAAGAGAGAAGATGATTGAGGCTGTCAGAGTGGGTGATTGTTTGTTGAAGCCCCTTTTGGGATTATCTTAGCCGTAGGGCTGCCAATGGGCGGCTCCTCCGGTCTAGGCCATTTCTGGTTTTAGGATCCGGACCCAGATCCGATAAGGCTCGGGTACTCGCCTGACGGGTCTCTGTACCTTAGTTTTAAGTCGGGCTTGGTTGGGTCCAAGTCAAATAGGGGCGTTTCATTTATATGGTTAGGCCCACCAGAATGGATGGATTAGATCACACGCATTGAATACATTAGTAAATTGTAGAGATATGGATCCCAAAGATTCTAGAAAGACTAAGCATGAGTGACTGTATACGCACATACAGACGATTGTATTTTATTTCAATAACATAATCGTGCTTGTTCACACAGTTCCATACAACTCTAAACAACTATGGACGGTTACTAATGCCCATCATTTTAGGATAATTAGAATTCTGGATTGTGGGTTCCGCGTGTTGTTTATAAAACATCCAACGCTTCCAACAGGTATATCCTGTTATGATGATCAAATAAATTAAAAAAACAAGGTGTGATCAAATCATTGGTGGGCCACAACCTAAAAAATCGGAAACTAAAAATTCATGTGCGGCGAACCTGATGTTGATCTGCATGATTTTGAGTTTATTTTGATCATCATGATCAGGTGTACTTGCTGAATGGGTTGGATGTCTTAAACAAACCACGAAAACCCACAATATACTATTTTAATACATTTTAGAAAAAAAGAAAAGAAAAGTGGGCCATTTGGTCATTTCTTTTCCTGGAAAGTACTTTTTGGTAAAATCACAATATCCTTATATTATAAGTAATCGCATTTGGACACTTAAACTGCCAACGCCAATCAAGACTACTATTTGGGACCAGTAGGCTATCATGCAATCATCACATTGATCGGACAAATAATAACCATTTAATCAATGGTTTTTAATATGGACGGTCAAGACAATTTACATAAAGTAGGCCCAATCAACAACTTCAATCATCTGTTTGTTAGAGTCGGTCATGGATATCACTTTTGTTAGATAATTGTAAACATTCCATCCACGGCTTTGAAAAAGAATGGCCTTTCCAATCAGTGATATTTTTGTTTGATACCTATAAAAAGTGTCATGGACTCAATGGACAGCTCAGATCGTCTGAAATATCATCCTTCTTTTCTTCTAAAGGGTGGTGGAGTTCCGGATTTTGGGGTCCACATGTTATTTGTATAACAGCCAACCCTTCCAACAGGTACATCCCATTATGATGATCGGATAAATAAAAAATCAAAGTGATCATTGGTGGGCCACAATCATTGAAAAAAATTACACCATCCAGAAAACTAGCAATTCACGTGTGGCTGACCTGATGTTTGATCCACATGATTTTTTAGTTTATTATAACTGCTGAACGGGTTAGATGACATACAGAAACCACATGGGCATACAATGCACTATTCCAATGGCTTTTAGTATAAAAAATAAAAAATAAAATAAAATAAAATAAAACGATTGGGTCATTACATTCCCTATAAAGCACTTTTTATATATATATATATATATATATATATATATATATATATATATATATATATATATATATATATATATATAAAAAATCAAAATATCTACTATATTTAATAGAGATGCTCCAGGGTCTCAGAGCACTGGTCGCATTTGGACACTTAAAACAGTCCAAAACTCGCCAAGGCTGTTATTTGGGTTCGGTGGGCCATCATGCAAGTATCGCACCGTTCTGACAAATAATAACCATTTGATCAATGGCCTTTAATATGGATGGTCAAGACAAATCACACTTCACACAAAAGTAGGTCCAATCAACAATTTAATCCATGGAAATCACTTTTTTTAGGCAATTGCAACCATCACCTCCACCGCTTTGAAAATGGATGGCTGTGGAAAGTAAGGTCAAATCAAAGAAAGATTGGATCATTTAATCAGTAAGATTTTTTTTTTTTTTTTTTTTTGACACCTATAAAAAGTGTTCTGGACTTAATGGACAGCTCAGATGAACCGAATGGACTGTCTCTGTGAATGGATGCAGATAGGAGCACTAAAAGTTAATAGTTCAGCGTCTCTCTCTATATATAATTACTATTAAAATTACCTTAGATTAGATCACCGACACAAAATTTAACCAGGTCCAAGATGGTGGGCCCGACCAGAACCGGATAGTCCTGTTTTTAACTTAGTCAAAATCGGCAGATCTAAGCCCCATCTGAATGCTACACAGGTTTGAGAAATTGGACCAGAACCTGTTAAAACGGGTATGGTCCGTTGGATACCCATAGGTCTAGGTAGCGGTTGAGGCGAGCATATTTGAAGTGGGCCTTGGTGGCCCAATCATGGCCGCTTTGGGCTGGACTTCCATAGCAAGATTAAATGTTCTGGGCCCGATTTTGCATATATAGGCCCAAAGGAGAGAACTTACATGGCCTGCCATTGGACTGATGGGAGTGGTCCTAGATAATGGCCATCGTGCCAGCCTCCGTTTTTGACAATCTTCAGCTGGGACCAGTAAATGGGCCCCATTGCCCAAAATAAAGCCGAGGCCATTTACTTTACAGGAAGGAGCTTTTGTAGTCAGCCCCACCTCGCAAGCTCTCCTCCTGATTTTTGGTCGGGGGCAAGAAAATGGAGGGCCCCACCTAATGAAGGTGTAAGTCTTATGCAGCTCCCTCCATTTGTGGTGATCACGGCCGTTGATCAAATGGGCTTCCAAGTGGATGGCCTACATCAGAAGAAAGAGGATCTAGCTGTGGTAGGCATCTGATAAATATCCTGCAAAAAGGGACGTTAGAAACAACGGTCAGTGTTTAAAATTTGAATAAGCTCGGACTAAAAGCCGGGTCCAAAAAGTTAAAATGCGATCCAAGCCCGGCCCACTCGACAGCCCTAATCAACGCTCTAACTGCAAGACTCGCAACAACTCGATGGTCAGAGTCCTTGCCGTCACCATCAGTTTGGCCTGGCCTGTTTGATTTTCGGTGAAATGGTAAATCGCGCGTTCCCCGTGAATTTACCGCATACCTGATATGACTGCTTACTTTTTTGACACAAAAATTAAGAATATTACAAAATATCTGGGTCCCACTGTGATGCATTTCGCTTATCCACACCGTTCATCCATTATTACATTTGAATTCATAGCATTAGTAAAAAATTGAGGCATATCCAATACTCAAGTGGACCACGTCATACGAAAAAGAGAATCGAATACTTACCGTTAAAAACTTTGTGGGGCCACTGTTTATTTTGGCGTGGGCCATTTGAGTGTTAGATCTGCTTCATTTTTTGTTTTATGCTCCAAAATACTGCAATAAAATGGATAGATGGAATGGATATATCATATGCGTTACCTTGCAGTTAAAAAATTAAAATTACCTCTTTTTACCCAATTTCACGGGCACAAATTCCTATGCATTTTCAAACCAGATGAAATCATAATAATTATCATTTACCGTGTATTTTCCATTGTTCTGAAAAAACAAACAGAAGCACATCTACGAGGTGGCCCACCTGATTAACAGTCCTGATCAATATTTTTTATGACTAAATACCTATATGGATTTAAATCCTTGTTTACCATCCTACTAACTCGCTGTTTGTGATACAAGGAAACATGATATCTGCCGTTAAAAATGCTTAACGTGAGTTCATTTTGCCTCCGTCGAGAGTAAAAATCCAGCATGTGTTGCTGTGCACCGGAGCTCATGCTGAGATTTTCCAATGATCCGAACTGTCCATATTCTCTTTACTGTGATGGGTAAGCTATAATCACGCAATGAAGCTTCAGTGATGATCTAAACCTTTGAATTTTACGGCTGGATTCGTAGAGGAAATGACGGCTCATCATACAATTACGGTTGGTGGTCCCTACTAAGCTTTGGTTTAAGGGGGCTCTTGTATCAGGTGTTACGTGAAACTCTCATCCCTCTCTTTAAACTAATTTCCCTACATCTTTGCCTACTTCTGTGTTGAATGTTACCCATCACATGTTATTAAGTGGAACTTTGTATCTTCACGTGAGGAGTGAAACATGCCGAAGCTTTGTAATATGATATGCTGGAAATTTATTCATTGGATTTGGATTGTTTTAAATGAACAAAACAGCTTATTCAACGGGGTTTACCTACCCAATAGAAATGCATGCTTAGATCGAGTAATTCAATCCTTTGATTATATAAAGGTTGTTATGACCGTCCACATTGACAAAATAGCCAAATTATCATAGGTTGAATTAATTTAATCTAATATCATTTATTTGACATCTATACTCCGTACAAAATGAGACCTGTTATGGGAAGATTCGAGGCCGTTTAAGGTCCGAGTACGGAGCGCCAGATTGAGCCGACTAGCATCCTCGACGTCCGAGGCCTCATTTGTCTGATCCAACTTAAAGCACTCCGTAGAGGTGTAACATTCAAAAGGCCTTCACTTCAAGACTGTAGGTAGGGATAGACTCTACTATCCGATCGGATACAAAGCCTAGTCCCATTTATAGCAAAGTTTTCGTCTCGGGTCACATCCGAGGCATCAGTTCAGGCCTATGCATCGTATGAGTCCAATGAATCGTGAACCAAGGATAATTACGTAAACGAGCCGAGCCGAGTAAGCATCCGGGCTTCATGCACCAAATAAGGCAACTGCCATGGCTATACGTGGCCAAAAACTTCATCCGATTATACATATTACGCGCTTGGCACGCTACATGATCTACAGATCGCGTACTATATCTCCACGATCCGGGAATCCCCCTGATTGTGCCGAGATTGTCGGATCCAGACCATTCAGCCGTTAGGTATAAATAGCCCATCATTCCATGTCTACAGGTATGCAATATCGAATACTCTTAACTCTTCAATTAGACCCAGATTCCTGTGTCCTGACTTAGGCATTGGAGGGTCCCTCGGCCTAGCCAGGGTCTCCTTTGTTCATTGTTAGTGTGCAGATTTAACGCTCGGTGATCCCACCGAGCGGATGAGGTCTGAAGGAGAGTCGTCCAGATTTTGACGTCAACATTTTTTGGCGCCGTCTGTGGGAATTGGCACGAAAAGCCAAATTCTCGTCCCTCAAATCCAATGGCGAGGAAGAAGAAAGCAGTGGCTGCGGAACCAGAGCCAAATGAGCAAACATGATCTTCTTCACCCCTTCATGCTGAGTCTGCGCTGGGACCTTCGCAGCGGTCTCGCAATCGAGCAAGCAAGTATCGAGCCATGAAGAGTGAAATTCGGGCCCTACGTGATGAAGTGAATAGGATGAAGCAGTAAAGGGATCCACAATTGCACCCAATTCAGGGGAACCCTGATCCCGAGCCAGTCGGTCTGTACGTAGAGACTCGTTCTGTACCAGGGAGTGTGAGACATGAGGCGCCCCAACAGTCTCTGGTGCCGCTCTCGGGTCAGAATCCTCCTGTGCAGGCCAGAGTTTCATCACGGAACACCGCCACTCGGGCACCCACAAACCGTTCGGTCACTTCGGCTCTAGCGCCTATGGATCTCCATCATCGGTTGGAGCAGAGGAGGGAGAGAAGGACTCCCGAAATGGGAGACGCTCCAGAGATAGTTGCAGAAAGTACAGACTCCTGGGAAGCCCGGTTCGTGGAATTCAACGACAAGCTACGGACTTTGAAAAAGAAGCAGCAACTGTCAACGGTTCCCGCTACAGTCCAAACCATGATGGAAGAGACCGAACCCCCCTTCACTTCCGCCATCATGGAGGAGGTGATGCCGCTGAGGTTTCGGATTCCTCCCGTCATTCAGTACTTGGGAACAGGGGACCCGTTTGAGTATCTGGAAGCCTATCGATCCTGGATGTAAATCCAGACGATAACGGATGCAATGATGTACCGAGGGTTTTCAATAACCTTTGCGGGATCCGCTCGGAGTTGGTACCGACAACTCAAACCCAACTCCATCGACTCCTTCACAGAATTAAGTTGGCTATTCCTTACCCAATTCATAAGCGGTAAGAGAAGCCGAAAATTCAATACCCACCTGCTTACTATTAAGCAAGGACTGAAAGAGTCGCTGAAAGATTACGTTGCCCGTTTCAATGAGGAAGCACTGCAAGTCGAAGACTACGATGATAAAATGGCACTTGCCGTAATATTCAGCGGTCTAAAGGAAGGGCATTTTACTTTCTCCATTGGGAAGAACCCACCCAGGACATTGGCGGACTTTGCGGCAAAAGCTCAGAAATACACCAACGCCGATGAGTTCACTAATGCTCGTAAAGAGATGCAAGTAACCGATCCGGCCAATAAGGGGAAGAGGCCTAGGAACGAAGAATCACAGCCGTCCAAAGGAGCGAATGGCCGCATTCCCCGCGATCGTCGACCAAGTCGGAAGCCGGAGGAAAAATTCCGTTCCTACACTCCTCTCAACACTTCCGCTGAGTAGATCCTGTTGGACATTCGGGAAGACAAGCGGCTCAATTGGCCAGTCTGCATGAGGGCTGATTCGGAGCACCGAGACAAGCGTAAGTTCTGCCGTTTCCACCGAGATCACGGCCACAACATGGACGATTGCGTAGACCTCAAGGACGAAATAGAGTCCCTCATCCGCAAGGGACATCTACGATGTTACACCAAAAGGGAGAGGTCCGCTCGGAGGGAAGAACGACTGCAAGAACAGCCTAATAATCCCACGGAAGAGCTCGTTGAAATCCGCATAATATTCGGAGGCTTGGCCGGGGGAGGGGATTCTAATAGGGCCCGGAAGACTCATTCCCGGAGGTCCGACCCGGGACATTACATTTATCTTGTAAAACGGCCCACCAAAGAGCTCCGAGTCAGTCCATGTAGCTTAACCTTCACGGAAGACGATGTACGTGGAATCCAGCATCAGCATGACAACGCGCTAGTGGTCGCTATGACCATAGCAAATCATAAGATGTATCACATTTTGGTCGACACAGGAAGCTCGGTTGACGTAATATATTCTGAGGCCTTCGAAAGGATGGGAATCCCACGGTCGCGACTCCGACCCGTGAAGACTCCCTTGCATGGCTTTGTCGGAGAGAGAGTAATCTCTGAAGGAGCCATTTTCCTCCCGGTTACAGCGGGGGAAGGACAACATCAAGTCACCATCTTGGTGGATTTCTTGGTTGTCAATATGCCATCAGTACATAACATCATTCTGGGCCGACCCTCCCTCAATGCAATGAGAGCGGTCGTCTCAACCTATCACCTGATGATGAAGTTTCCAGCCGAAGGCGGAATCGGTTATCTCCGAGGCGATCAGCAAGAAGCTCGAAGGTGTTATGCTATAGCGGTAAAAAAAGGAGCAGTTAAGCAAACTCTCACCATCAACGCCTTGGACCCCCGAGGACCTGTGAAGAACTCACCGGTGGAAGAACTAGAGAAGGTGCCTCTCGATGAAAAAGACCCGAGCAAAACTGTTCAGCTCGGATCTTCGTTAGATCCCGAGCATCGATCTGCGATGTTGGCCTTCTTAAAGCAACATCAAGACGTCTTCGCATGGTCACACGCTGATATGCCAGGGATTTCTCCTGATGTTATGGTTCACAGACTGAATGTGGATCCAGACTACAAGCTGGTAAAACAAAAGAGAAGGCCATTCGACACTGAACGATATGAAGCCATTGCCGAGGAGGTCTCTGTCCTGCTCGATGCGGGTTTCGTGGAAGAAGTACGCTACCCCGACTGGATAGCAAATGTGGTGCTCGTAAAAAAATTCAACGGGAAGTGGCGAGTTTGTGTAGATTACTCGGATCTGAATAAGGCATGTCCCAAGGACAGCTTCCCATTACCCCGGATCGATCAACTAGTGGACAGCACCGCTGGACATGAGTTGCTCTCGTTCCTGGATGCCTATTCCGGGTATAACCAGATCACCATGCATCCACCTTTGTCACAGACAAGGGGCTCTACTGTTACCGGGTCATGCCTTTTGGCCTGAAGAACGCTAGGGTAACATATCAGAGATTGGTAAATCAAATATTTGCCAAGCAGACCAGACGGTTTAGGCCCGGTGACCTGGTTCTTCGTCGAGTCTTTCAGAACACCGCTAAGCCAGGTGTTGGGCCATTCAGACCTAACTGGGAAGGACCCTATCGGGTGGTCCGATCAACGAAACCAGGGTCTTTTCATCTGAAAGATCTCGAAGGTCGTCAACTCCCTCACCCGTGGAACGCCGAACACTTAAAGGTGTATTACCCCTGATGAAGAGATCTTCGAGCGGCAAGCTCTTAGGGCCAGGAATAAATGTATGCCTTCGAGCGACTAGTCTTTAAGGCCCTCAATAAAATTCTCCGTTTTCGCACAAACAGACCAATTTCCACCAAGGCAACTCCCCCTAACCAGGGGGAAAAGCCAAGATGCGATCCGACTCCCAGCAGTGGAGTCAGACCAATTTCTATAAAGGCATCTCCCCTTAACCAAGGAGAAAAGCAAGAGGCGATCCGACTCCCCAGCAGTGGGGTCGGACCAATTTCTACAAAGGTATCTCCCCTTAACCGGGGAGAAAAGCTAAGAGGCGATCTGACTCCCCAACAGTGGGGTCGGACCAATTTTTACAAAGGCATCTCCCCTTAACCGGGGAGAAAAGCCAAGAGGCGATCCGACTCCCCAGCAGTGGGGTCGGACCAATTTCTACAAAGGCTCTTCCCTTAACCGGGGAGAAAAGCCAAGAGGCGATCTGACTCCCCAGCAGTGGGGTTGGACCAATTTTTACAAAGGCATCTCCCCGTAACCGGAGAAGAAGAGCCTAGAGGCTATCCGACTCCCCAGCAGTAGGGTCGGACCAATTTCTACAAAGGTTACTCCCCCACTCGGATACAACTGACTCAGCTATCTAAACTATTTAGATAAAACTAACAACCAGATTGAAGATCAATTATGAACAAAATACTGGCTCAATTAACATTAAAGAGCCCTCACAGAGGGTCAGTTGATAGAGTCCAGAGTTAACAAAATTATTATAGACCGACCATAGTCAGCCAAAAAAAAAATAACAACACAAAAAAGAGAGTCCTTCACAAAGTTGGGGGTACTTGGGAGCTAGGGGCTTGTTCCAGGTGGGCTGATTCGGGGGCTTCTCCCCCGATTTCCTCAGGCAGCAGGGAGTCGAAGTTAAGGTCAGGGTACAAATTTTAGATCACGGCGACACACTCGTAATATCCGTGGTCATAGAACTTCGCGGCTTCAACATCCCTCTCTTTCAAAGTTTTATACGCTTCCACCGCCGCGGAGATTGCGGTGCCCAAGGAAGCCTCATTTTCGGCCCGCTGAGCTTCTACTGCCTGAGCAACAGCACGACTTTTCTCTTCGGCGGCCTTGGCCATAGCCCGCTCCAAGGATTCACCAAGTCGGGTATTTTCCTCGGTGAGGGAATCAGCAAGAGCCCTGGCACGGGTCAGTTCGGTTTTTTCTGCATCACCCCTGGCCTCAAGGTCCTTTACGACCTCCTGAAGTCGGGCCCCCTCAGCTTCGAGCCGATCCACCAGCCCTTGTAAGTGCAGTTCCTTGCTCCTTCCTTCTCCGAGTTATTGCCACAACTTGTCCTGCTCGGCTCGGAGAGAAGTAATCTCCTCTCGCATGACACTTGCCTCGGCCCGAAGGTTCTCTACTTCCGCATCTTTCCTTTGAAGCTCCCGCATATTCTCGTGAACCGAAAGTAGATTCGCAACAGACTGAACAAAGAATAAAACTATTAAGTACTCAGAAATAGCAAGTTGTGAATCAACAAGAAAAGTGGAGAGAGTTACCGTGTAGAACACAGAGGCTAGGTCATTTAGAAAGGAAGAATCCGACCTCGCAAGAGTTTGAGCAATGCTCTCTTCTGGGGCATGCTTAGCTGCCCAGGGCACCAAACAGGCTAAGTGGTAGCCCGGCTTGAATCTTCCTCCGCTCATTTCCACTTGAGTAGAGCCCGCTGCCTCCCCAACTCTAATCCGACTGCCGGCAGAAGGCTGGTTCTCGTCCTCTACATTGCGTTCAGCTTCCGTCTCTTCGACAGGAGGATCAATTATGGCGTCAGCCATCCGAACGGCTTCTTCACGATCGGACGATGACGGGATGACTACCAAGGGAATGGTAGGTTGAACCTCCGTCGGAGTAATAGCAGGGACGGAAATGACAACCGCCCCGGTCATCGGAACAAGAGCAACTGCCCTAGTCGTTGAAATAGGAGCAGCTGCCCCGGTCATTGAAATCGGAGCGTCATTTACTAGGATCGGATCGGCAAGCCCTAGGGTAAGGCTGACAACTACGGCGGAAGCAGCCGGCAAAGGAAAGACAGCGGAGGCCGGTGCTGTATCTCGAGCAGCTACAATCGGGGTAGATCCAGACGCGTCCCCCTTGGCATGTGCGACCGACTTCTTCCGAGTGATCTTCATCTTCGGATCGGTCCTCAACATATCCCCGGCTGAGGGAGCCGCTGCCTTTCTCTTCCGAGAACCTGACGCCTCGGCCATACCTGCATGAAAAACAATAAATCAGCAACGAAATAAGAGGCGTCAAATTCATCAAGAGGCGAATAAACCGCAACTTACTGAAGGATGTAGGAAGGGGTTGCGACTTGCAGAGACCGGACCGGTGAAGGTTGGAAGCCGTAATCAGACCCGACCAGGAATGAAGTTCCCCCGACCTTGCTCTGGCTTTGGTTATCTGGTTCTTTTGATCCGAGGAGAGGAAAGGTAGACTCCTCGCGAAGACTGCGAAAAAAGAAAGGTTGTAAGTCCACGCCAAAGTAAGAAGACTATGTAATAAAGTAAAGGATGCATAATCCGACCTGGAGTGGTAAATTTGGTAGGGACCCGATACGTCAGAGCCCTCATCTCCTCAGCCGGCGCCTCCCAGTCGCCCGTTGCCTAGAACCACTTGTTCTTCCAATCTTTATTTGAAGTCGGAAGATCCAAGACCAGTCCTGACACCTTACTGCCTCTGGTCGCGAAGTAATACCATGACTCATTGTTGTCATGCTTAGCTTGGTACAGGCTCATCAGCTCCGCGGGGGTCAGTTCTGGGTTCCCGACTTGGCGTCAGATGATGAAGGCAAAAATTAATACCCTCCAGGCGTTAGGGGTGAACTGCCCAAGCGCCAGTCCCAGGTAAGTGGCTAAAGCTCGGATGAAGGGGTGCATAAGGAGGCGGAGCCCGCACTGCAGGGCGCATAAGAAAATGGCAATCTCCCCGTCCGCAGGGGCGCCAGCGGCTTCAGTTGGTTCCGGAGCCCTAATACGAACGGAGTCAGGAATTTGAAACTCCGAACGGATCCAGTCAATTTGGGACTCTGTTATCACAGAGCCCCCTGGCACTACCTCAGAGGCTCGGCCACTTGGCGGCATCTCTCGGGTCACGGCTACCGCGGCCCTAGGGGGTCGTACGGCCCTCTTCTCATGGGCTCGGTGGGTCCGAGCCCCTGCCTCCTTTCGTCTTTGGGGAGGAGGATGCAGAGGGACAGCATCAAATGGACCTTCGGAGGCCCCCCTCCCACTGTCGGAATTCTCTGACTCAGAGTCTCCGTCGAAACCACGGACCGTCTCTAGGTCAGAAGATATCTTTCAAAGAGAAGGAAGAATGGTTGAAGGTTTGACTCACTGAGCACCAGTCGGAAGTCGCTCCCGTTAGGAAGTAAAAATCAGTCGGAATCGTCTTCGCTGGAAATCGCCCTCTCCAGTAGCAAGATCGAACGCAGGATGCCAAAAATGAGCAATAACCTTCGAACGAGGTTTATATAAGCTCCAGAGAATCTCAGCATTAATTGATGAACATTAATGTCTGCAGCCGAGCCGATGCGAGCCGACTCCAGAATATACGTGGCGAGTTTCATTAGCCCGAATTCTGTCGGGCATAACGCCTTCTGCGTCGTTTGCTGCGCGTGCGGCGACCGAAGCGACACCCGAGCAGGGGAAGACGCCTTATACATCTCTCATCGGGCTTAGGTGGCAGCCTCTCATATGCGAAAAGTTATCCGAGATTGTAACCGTTGCCACGCGTCCGCTCGAGGATAGTCCACATGCGCGAAATCCCAAGATGTGACGCTTCGTTCTTGAGAGCCTCATTAATGCCGCATGGGTGGGAAACTTCTGACATGACTACTCTCCGAGCTCACAAGTATACTCGAGGAGTAGGGGGCTTCTGTTATGGGAAGATTCGAGCCTGCTTAAGGTCCGAGTACGGAGCGCTAGACTGAGCCGACTAGCATCCTCGATGTTCGAGGCCTCATTTGTCTAATCCAACTTAAAGCACTCCGTAGAGGCGTAACATTCAAAAGGCCTTCACTTCGGGACTATAGGTCGGGATAAACTTTACTATCCGATCGGATACAAAGCCTGGTCCCATCTATAGCAAAGCTTTCGTCTTGGGTCACATCCGAGACGTCAGTTCAGGCCTATGCATCGTATGAGTCCAATGAATAGTAAACCGAAGATAATTACGTAAACGAGCCGAGCCAAGTAAGCATCCGGGCTTCATGCACCAAATAAGGCAACTGCCGCGGCTATACGTGGCCGAAAACTTCGTCCGGTTATACATATTACATGCTTGGCACGCCGCATGATCTACAGATCGCGTACCATATCTCCACGATCCGGGAATCCCCCTGATCGTGCCGAGATTGTCGGATCCAAACTATTCAGCCGTTAGGTATAAATAGCCCATCATTCCATGTCTACAGGTACGCAATATCGAATACTCTCAACTCTTCAATTAGACCTAGATTCCTATGTCCTGACTTAGGTATCGGAGGGTCCCCCGGCCTAGCCAGGGTCTCCTTTGTTCATTGTTAGTATGCAGATTTAACGCTCGGTGATCCCACCGAGCGGACGAGGTCTGAAGGAGAGCCGGCCAGATTTTGACGTCAACAAGACCCATCATGTAATTAACAGTCCTGATCATTGTAAAGTGATCCTAGATTGAAAAGCAAAAATCCCAACAGAATTTATTCCAATTACGTTGGGCAAATTCCAGCTAACCTCTTTTCATGTTGTTCTTACCTGCTACGGACTTGAAATTCCATGAGCGTGCACAGGCTGGAGATGCCTGGATCATTCAGCCATTGACTAGTTACAAATGTCTATTAAAAGACCAAATAGAAAAATCAATGCTTACATTCAATGGGCCAAGGCTTATGTTTGGAAGGCTGGGTGTTGGGTCCATAAGAAGACGTGGAAGCATCTCATATGCATGTAAACATTGAAAAAACAGCAGTTTTATTGATTCACAATCCAATTATCTTGAAAAGAAAAGAGACAATATTAATCTTTTAAATATACTTCATAGATAGCCTTTGGATGGAGATCCACCTTTATAGATTTAGGAGATCAGCAGAAAGTGGACCTTTTATCTTTTGTCTGCTCTCTACTTCCGCTTTCTCGCATTGTCCTGTAGAGACGGGGGGAGAGAGTTAAATAGAAAATTGACACAAGACGAAACACGCCTCCATATTGCATGTGCAGCCCTTACCAAAACAACGGACCAGAGTAGGAGAGGTCTTGATGTGGTGAGATTGGAGAGATTTGATTCGGCCAGCCTCGTGTGATTAGTTAAGAGTATACGCTTGACCTAACCACTTCTCCACTTACCCAATTCCAAACATATTTTGAGTGGTCACATCTCTAAAAACGGCATGTGACTCAATCAAATCTCTCCATGTTAGTGCTTCACTGTATCTGCTCTTGCCCATAAGAGAAAGCCATAAGACTCCTATTGAAAATACAAGTGAGCCACCACTAGTATGAGACTTAAAGTAAATTTCTGCGTAACAATCTTGCTGAAGAAAAATAGAAGAGAACACCAATGGAAAGAACTAGCCAAATCTTCTTTCAAGAGAGGAGATGAGTAACCACACACTATTTCAAAATAAGATTATGGGCCAAAGCTATATATGGGCAAAACCACATACTATTGCAAAGCTACTCACTATTTTTGGATGCCTTTCTAATTTGAGTCCAATTTTAAACTCAATTTAAGTTTGAGCTCAGTGGCTCACTGTTTGAGTTATTTAAGTTTGAGCTCAGTGGCTCACTGTTTGAGTTGAAGGGTGTGCCGATTCTAACTTATTGAAAACTTGGAGATCAATATTATTAAAATTAATCGACCAGAATTTCTACAAGACAGATTGATATATGGTGTTGATTTGGAGTAACAAAGGCATGAGTCTAGTCTAGTCTGGAATGGACAACCATTCTTAGTGGTTTATTTCTATCATTTGTCTGTAAAAATTACCACTGGTCATGGTATCTCAAATAAATTCGATCATGCCAAATTGCAGTGCTGCTATATATGAATGGATTATTGCTTGAGTTTCGACAATAGAGTAGCGTGCATTGTCTTCATCTTCAATGGTCACAATGTCCTGTGCGATATAGAAAGCGATGAGGACATATCAGGCTTGGTGATCATTGGTATGAAGCATTTCTTGGATTGATATATTCATTTTTCTTGAAGGAAAGATGGGAAATTAACAAAACTCATTGGAGGTTTCTGCAAGAAAATCTTGCTTCAATCTTTCTTGAATGGGGACTGGGTGGTTTTGGGGAACATCAGGTGTCTTTAAACAATAGCAGTCCACTCGATGGTTCAACCCAGCTTGCCCATACATCATTGGCCTTGACTGGGCCTGGCTCAGAAACTAACCCTAGATTTTAAGCCTGGGATGAGCCATCAGGCCAAGCTTAGGGGCCCAAACCCAAGTCCTGCATCGTCCATTGCCACCCTCCAATTGGGTGAAATGATAGACCACATGAAAAATGATAGGGGACTGAGTCGGCTGGCTGTGTATTACGTGGGTCCCCAAGCGAATAGTGGTGGGCCCGTCTACTTTTTATCCGTATTCCCCACCAACCATCTTTTCACTTCCAGAAGGCCACTTTCTTTGTATAGAATAGCAGTGACACTTTCCCAGGCTGTTTAATCACAGACGAACAAAATTACCCCCTCCTAGGGTTGATAGGACAATGCTGGCCAAGATGCTTATTGCCGGCCAATGCACCACCGTCAGATTTTGATTGCTTGATTCTAAGGTCTTGATTCCACGATCATGTCGATGTGATAACATATAATAATCATATGAAGACAATGAAGGTGGACCTCCATGGTACATCTTAATCTGATTATGTACCTTTAGTCTACGTGATTAGATTAAATATTTCTTACAGGAACACTACCATGCAGGTCAGCTGCATAAAAGTTCTATGCATTTCCTCCCAAAACATTACAAAGTGACCAACATATCTGATTATCAGAACTGCCTATACGGTGGGCCGCGACGTGGATGGTCCATAAAGCCAAACAAGGGACAACTCTAACCGTCCAGCTGTGTGTTTTACCGGTTGAAATTAGACCACAGTTCTAGCCATTCCTTTTACAGGACATTTATCCGATAGCTACAACAGTCCAAATCCCTTTATTTTTGGGACATGAACTATCCAAGTGGTGGCCCACCAGAACAATAGTTACGATCACAAGAGCTGGTTGCCACGTGTAGTAATGCATGCCTCATGTTTTCGCACACGAAGGGTTTTAGCACTTTGGATTATTCTAGTCGAATCGTGTACGGCCTACCACGGCATCCTCAGTGATGGTCAAATTAGGAAAAAGGATGCCCGAATCTTCAGAATATCTTAATCATGTTAAAATAAAGTGTTGTATCGTACGACCGTGATTAGTGCAACATTTTTTCAAAAGCCTAGGAATATACGTGGCAACTAGTAATTGTCTGCTTGCTGTGATTTGTTTTTCATATTTCCTTTACAGGTGGCCCCTAGATCATTAATGGTGCCACGTGTACGGTGCGAAAGCATATGCGGAAGAGAGACGGTATATACTGGCATCCACAGAATTGAAGATGAACTGTCTAAATCTACCGGCCGACGCAGATGGGTCTAATCACCTTCTGATTTATAAATGGTCATAGATCATTATAAGTACAAGCTAAATTGACAAATATCATTCTCCCACTTTTCTCTTTTTATTGTTGGTTACTATCTTATTTACAATAAAAGAAATGATTGGGAGTTTGGATGGGACTATGAAATTATTTAATCTAACTCCTATATCCTCATCTAAATTTTCATTAAAAAATGAATTTAAAATTTAACTATAAATGGAAGGAAAAATAATGATTAATGAAAAAGATACCACCATTTATGGGACATTTTTTTCCTTTTTTTTTTTTTTTTCACACGCACGCACACCCTCACATACTCACACTATAGTGAGATTTCATCATGTACGGGCACTTGAACCCTTGACCGGGTGTTGAAAGTCTTGAGAATCTACCACCTGAGCAAGAGTAAGGATCCTACTTGCTAGTGATTGTCCACTAATAATCCCCATTGGCCTACGTCCGACATGGTGATAGATCATGAGATGACCAAGGCTCCTTTAACTAGGGGTGTACATGAACTGATCTAGTTCAGTTAGCTCGCTTGACTCGGCTCAAAAAAGATCAATTCAACTTGGTTCGAAGTTAAGTTCGAGCCGAGCCGAGCCAAGCTGATTTTTTGAGCTCGAAAACGAGTCCGAGCAGGCCCGGCTGGACTCAACTTGGATCGATTCCAGCTTGAATCGAACTCGAAGACTAAGCTAAGCTGAGTTCGAGCTAATGTCAGCCAATGGCCGAGTTGAGGCCAGCTGGACTCGGTTCGAGTCGATGTACACCCCTACCTCTAACTATCCTAATGAGCCTCACGAGTAAATCAAATGACCAATTCTCGTGATTTGACGAGGAGAGGGATAAGAGCCAAATCACGGCATATGTGTCAAGATCTGAGGTATTCATCAGGTGGGGCTTACCATGAACGTCCCTTGGCCCAAAAATCTAGCCATTCTAGTCGTCAGTTGGCCCACACTTCTGGTACACTGCATATGGACCATTGATAATATTTTTCTTTTACTAGTAATCAATTTTTTTCTCCCGTATGTGTGGCCCACCTCAGTGAACATGCTTAATCGTTGGCCCAGGGCATGTTCATGGTGAGCCTTACTAGATAACGTACCGATCTCGCACAAGAGCAATTATGTTGGGCTTATATTGGCCGTCCATTTTATTAGGGTTATTAATGGGAAGTCATAATTGTCCAATTGGTATGATTTTTGCATGATAGCCCATCAAAAGGGCAATCGAACCTAATGCATGGTCCATATCGATGGATCGGACAGTCCAAAATGTCTTAATGCAACTTGGAGCACTATAACCTAAAGGGCTCAGAGCACTGTATACTAAAATTATAAGAAAATAGCTTGCAACGGTGGACGTTTGAAAATTTCAAAGTAGAAACAATGAAACTGTTCAAAGTTGAAACTTGTAAGAATGCATGCATATCAAAACTGCTTTCAATGGAAATTATTTTTGTCCCGTAATGCAGACTTTTGAACAAGATGAATGATCTCAGTCCATCTCACCCAAGGAAAATAATAATAATAATAATAATAATAATAATAACAACAACAACAAGGGTACGCTCTTTAATTGGAGCTACATAGTGGGGCCATGGATTTTATACTCGGGACCCAGATGGGCTCATTCTCTCTCTAGTCAAGTTGTGGTGATTAGGGGCAGCTCATGCTATTGAACCGGATCATGTGTGGAACTGGATTTTGGCTCGTATCAGCCTCCTCGTAATTATAAAATCATCATGTCGATGGGTTCCACTTATGACAAAACAAAGAAATTCTAAATTTTAAATTTCAACCCTTTCTTTCTTCACACACACACCCCCATACACTCATGCCGTACTATAATTTCATGACTTGTAAATATTCAAATCCTTGACCTAGTGTCTAAAGTATTCTTGTGAGTCTACCACCAGTAAGGACCCAAAATTGATCAATTAACCCATTTATTATACAAAGGTTACTGTGACCGTTCATGTTAAAAAAAAAATAAAAAAAATCAAATTATCAAAAGTTTGAAATAATTAATTAAAGGGTTTTTATTCGTCACGTCTTTCCATGATTCAAAGTAGGACTTATCATATAAATGGCTTGGATGGTAGGGAGATGATCCACATTCAAAGGTTAAAGTCTCCAAGCATATTATAATATGCTGGGATGTATTCAAACAAAATTTTATAATACTTGGGTCAAATGTTAGGTTGTCTAACATAAATTTTTTTAGGGAACGGAGTGAACTAGAGTGATGTTCACTATGCTTAACCACCATACACATGTCATGCATAGAACTTTCTATATGACATGGTTGGATTCTACATCCCAATATCACAATCACACCAAACACTACATTGTCACGAGATTGACGGTCCGAAATAGTCAAATCCGACGAGATTGAACGTGCTTCAACTTTCAACTCTGTCATCTTCACCTTTAAATAAATGCAGTAACTTAAAATGAGGGTTACCTACTTAAAAATTCCTTCAACAGTCCTTTCGTTACGAGGATACAATGCTCGGGCCCAAAGGTACAAGTGGGCCCAAGATTCACTGGTCCAACCAGTTGATACAATGGGTCCATTGAGCATTGCCAATGTACCAAAAATCCTTTCAATTGGAGCAATATTAACCGTTCATTAAGTGACCAACAAATAGACGGTTGGGATATAAGATATAGCAACGTTCAAGGCCAGATCATATAGATAGGGTCCCCAAAACTTGGAAATTTGTGCGTAGATTGCCTAAGGTCAGGCCTTTTTAATCAACGGTCTTGATCACTGAACCATGGGCTTTGTTAAAACGAAAGTTGAATGGGAGCTTCGCATGATGCATGTTCCTTTGGTCTGAGTGGGTAGCAGTAAATACTGACCGGTGGTAAATAAGTAATGATTACTTAATTGATATTTTAGTTGATAGGTACGGTTTTGAAAAGAGACACCGGTTGCATTACGTCCGTATAGTGTCTACTAATGTATTTTATGCACAACCCATGATGCAGTGGGAACAAGGAAGGCCCGCACTTGAAACCTACATAATGCCCACCCTGATATTTATTTGACAGGCTGTTCCAAGGTCATGCGGTCGTATATGAAGAGGAAACACAAATATCAGCTTGGCTCAAAACTTTCTTGGCCCTCGAGACGTTTTTAATGAAAGGCCTTCAATCATATCAATTTTCTTTTTGTTGTGTACCCTATTTGAATTTTTTATTTGCTTCATTTTTTGACTCATGAAATAAAATTATAGGAAAAAAAAAAGAATGGACAAGTTGGATCTTGGTGGGCCCCACAAAGTTTTTACTTGATAGAGCTTAACATTTGCTCAATTTTAAAGTGAAATTCAGACTTTCTTAGACATATCATCATTATGATTTTACCATTGTTGAATCAGCCCTAAAAGTGTTCTCACCCGGGGCTTCAATACATGCCGCCGTAGCTTTAAAATACAGAAACTTGACACAAAGCCAGATGCGTCAATTCAAACAATTCATTTGGGTTTTGAGGTTTTTTTTTTTTTTCCCTTCCTTCTTAGAAATATATAATACTTAAAAGGGTAAAACCTATGTATAAATAACGTTAAGCAATGCTAAGTGAAGTTGAGTTCATAAAAAACTACCTAATTTTTACGAGCTAAGTTGAGTTTTTCTCTATCTTAGTGAAACCTTGTCCAGTCAACTCGGGTGAGTCATGTTCCTTTTATCAAGTTTTTTAACTTTGGAGATGTCAATCGAACTAACTTTCCAGATGTCAATCAAAATAAAGGGTCAAGCCCTAATTTTTCAAATTTCTTACATAACCATCAAATGAGCCCTCTTTACTAAGCTATCATTTACTGGGGGTGGCATAAGCCAGGTCGGGCTTTAATGGAAAGTTTTGCAAAACATGGACCCTAGCCTGACCTTCTTATCAATTGCTTTTCAAAATCAGGCCCTTGCCTAGGTTCCCATTAAAGGCCCAAGCCTGACTCATATTAGGCTAATATGCTAATATTGACAATCCAACTCTCGTATGGTCCTAGTTTTACTTCAAAATCTCACAATACTGTCATAATGTTATGCATTTTCTCTCTTGAGAGGGATCACATGCACCTTTTGGTTAAACATGAGTGTACACATGCACTTCTTGAAGGGGAACACAACAAGGAGTTGAATCCATCAACTTCCATTTTGAACATGGTAGAACTTACGTCGCCATATGAAACAATTACAACAAGATCACAATGGCTGTGGCATATAAAAAAGACAAGTAAAGCCAGGTATAAAAGAAAACAACAAAAGAGTAACTAGAGGTCAAATGCATGAAGGTTTTATGTGATTCGGCGTTTTGCTTACGCTTACAAGGCATCAATATAGAGTTTTCTTCCTTAAAACAAGAGAAATAAAACAATAAAGTTGTTTGGATACCCATAAATAAGATTAATCGTAAATGATTTATAGTTTATGTTTGAATGTTGAAAAATGCTTGTAAATTATTACTAGCTGTAAATCATTTACAGCTTTCAACCCTATTAAATTTGCAGGCAACAAGTTGTGAATTTGTTTAGCTCTCCATTTACCGCCTAACAACTATATAAATGATAAGATTCACCCTCTATTTATAGAACCTAGAAATTTTATAGACTATCCAAACACAAATATGATGGGTTTTTTTTGACCCCTCGTCGACCGGTCGAAGATTGGTGTTCGACCAGTTGTAGGAGTCGAATCGTGGCACGACTCAAAGTCCAACGACTGTGAACTATTTTTCTCCGGGGTGCTCGACCGGTTGAAGGTGGCTCTCGATTGGTCGTGGACTCGGTTCGACCGGTCGAGGTTATGCAGATTCGTTCCGCAATTTTGCGCAGATTTTGTGTCACAAGTCCTTTCACAACTGGGATGCGGAAAGAAGTTTCCTAAAACTTTAAATAGGAGTTCCTAGGGCTTTCTAGGTACAACAAGAGAGTTTTCTAAGGCTTTATAAGGGATTTGCTAAAGGGTTTAGGGCTATCAAAGGTGAGAGATAGAGGAAAAGAGAGAGAGGAAGCTTATAGAAGGGAGATTATGCTCGTGGAGGTTATCTACTGTGCAACGTATATCTCAGCGCTTCTATGTCCTCGTAATCGGTGAGATCTCTCCGTTTTTCCTTTGTTTCTCTCATTGTTTATCCACTCCTGCGTGAGTGAAGAAGTTTGTAACGTTCTACTTCATAGTGGATTGTTGATCTGGACGAGGTCCCGTAGTTTTTTATCTCTTTGAGGGTTTTCCACGTAAAAATCTCTTGTGTGGTGTGTGATTAATGCATTGATTATTTTCATTGCTTTATTATCCATAATTCTGGTTTGTTCTGGAGGGCTAGATCCTAAGGTTTTGTGCAAGGCCCCTAACAAAGTGGTATCAGAGCTACGTTCATTGAACAGGTAGGATCGGTTTTGAATTATGGAAGGTGGCTCATCAAGGATGATCAGCCTCAATGGTTCTAACTGGACCATATGGAAGGCTAAGATGGAGGACTTGCTTTATTGCAAGGACTTATATTCTCCAATTTTAGGCATATCAGCAAAATCCAAGGATATAACTGATGATGATTGGAAGAAGATGAACCGAAAGGCGATGGAGTTTGTTAGACAATGGTTGGATGATTCAGTGTTCCACCATGTGTCTACGAAAACCTCAGCCTCTAGCCTATGGCTGAAATTACAAGGGCTGTATGAGAGGAAGACAGCCGGTAATAAAAATTTTCTGATAAGGCAACTTGTGAATCTCAAGTTCAAAGATGGTGGTTCTGTGGCTGAGCACATGAATGAGGTCAGCAATATAGTGAACCAACTCACCTCTATGAAGATGGTCCTGAATGATGAATTGCAGGCTTTACTATTGCTTAGTTCATTGGCTGACAGTTGGGAGACATTGGTGGTGTCTCTAAGTAACTCCGCGCCAGACGGAAAGATATCCATGGAACAAGTTACTAGCTGTCTCTTCAATGAGGAGACAAGGAGGAAGTCTTAGGGGTCTACTCAGCAAGAGGCCCTTGTGACACAGGAATGGGGGAGAGGAAAGAACAAGAAGGGCGGGAAGGCCCGAGATAAATCAAGAGGCAAATCGAGTAATAGGAAAGATGTTGATTGCTGGAATTGTGGCAAGAAGGGCCACTACAAGCATGAATGTCATGGTAAGAAAAAAGACAAGAAAGGAAAATGGAAGGAAGATGAATTAGATTCCACTGCGGTCGCTACAGATGGCGACGTTGTAGTTATTCTTTCTGCAGATCATGATGTATGTCTTACGACTACGAGTCAGGACACCGACTGGGTGATAGACTCGGGAGCTTTTTTCATGCGACTCCACGCAGGGACTCCTTCACAAGCTACAAGTCAGGTGACTATGAGATTCTGAAGATGAAAAATTCTGGCGTATCAAAAATCGTGAGAGTTGGTGATATTTGTGTGAAGACCGATGTGGGCTGCACATTGGTTATCAGGGATGTGAGGTGTTCACTCCCCAAGTATAGGGTTGTGATGTAGTAATAAACTCGGTAAGATCGAGGTCGAATCCCACGAGGACTGGTCGTCACAACTCAAATCTAAGACTCTCCTTAACTAACCCAACAAATAATGGTATGAACTACTAAGCACAATTTTAGGAAAAACAATTAAGAACAGGGAAGAAAATTCAATCAGAGAGAGAGCACTAGGACTTTCGAATCCACCCCTAATTATCCTAACCCTTGTTTTGGGTCGATTCACCTTGACCTTGATTGATACCACTTAAATAGAGAAAGCACAATCTGTGTCCTAAATCGGGCATACAGACTGTCTAATTCCTTTAAGCAATGCCATGAACAATACATCCCATGTCCTTGGTCGGGCACATGGTATGCAAAATTCATTAAAGCACCGTTCCTTCTTCTATAGGAAACCTGTTCTTGATCGAGACCAAGCACTGTAATAAGCATCCAAACAACATCCATCTATACTTTGGTCAAGTTCATAGATGGAGAAGTATGGAATTTAAACCCATAAAGCCCACTCGAGAGAAAGAAACAAATTAAATAAAATTCAAAGTAAATCAACCAATACAAGAGCGATCAAATTAGGGGCTTCATCTCAGCCCTACCGAGAGATTAGTGACCCATAAAATCCATAAAAATATATTAAATAAAATTCATAAACCGAAACACCAAACCGAACAATCTCTCTCTTTCTCCTTCTCTTTCTTCTCTCCACGGCTTTGGATCTCCAATTCTTCGGATCGAATACCTCTCCCACGTCCAAAACTTCCTTTTATAGCCGCCTGGATGGTCGGAATCGGTGGAGTCGTGAGACGGACTCAAGTGCGATTTTTCGCAACCGTGATCGTGGGCCCCACAGAGGTGTTTTCTCGAAAAATCCACCCCGTCCATTGGATTCGGACGAAATTTCGATCGAGAATAGGTGGTTTTGAAGGTCCATTGGCATGGCCCTGAAGAAATCTCGAAAAGATCGGTTTTGAACGTCGCCAAGCAAACCCTTTTGTGGCCTCTGTGCCGCACACGTGTGTACGCATGGGAGTGAAATCTCAACATGGTTTTGTAGTATCCATGGCCCTCTACACGATGGACGGCTTAGATCGGCCGTACGGTTGACGAGCGGGGCCCACAAACGGCCGCAAAAATCGGCAGCGGTCGCGTTACGCGGACGCGAATCTCCGTCCGCTGTGATGATGGTGGGTCCTACTTCTTTGATTAAACCGAAAATCAATCGTTCATTGGATTCTTCTCGGAAAACCGTTCGAGAAGGGACAGATTTGAGTGGAATCAGTGCGGCCCATTTGAATTTCTATTCCACCGTCCGTCCGATGTTTGTTGACGATTCACAAGCTTGCACGTGTATGCGACCAAACGTCCAGCTAGGCGTGGGCAATAGCCGCCCCAGGAAGCGGATGGACGGTTTGGATTGTCCATCCGGACACAAGGTCGTCGACCGATGATCGGCAGCGAAACTCCCTGCAACGCGCACTCGCCGTTTTTGAAATTGGGAAGAAGAATCGGTCAAAAGACCGTTTGACCGTTTCTTTTAAACCGTGCATGGCTGGTGCACTCAAGTCTAGTACACACCTAACTTAGGTGGGGTTCTCTGTGATGTTTACGAGAAATCAACTCCGTCCATCCTCTTCATCTTCTTATTTTCACCGTCAGAACAAATTTGAGGCATATCCTATTATCGGTGGGCCTGAAATCGTGATTCATGGGCTGATTTGTCAGTTGGAGCACTTCCCGAGATCAACAATAGCTGAAATTTAACATGTACGGTTAATTTATTGCCCTCATCTCATGTATGAAGTTTCAAGCTGATCGGATGGCGGGAACCATGTGATCTTGCATTCTGGACTCTTTTCGGGCCCATTTGGCTTGCTTTCCTCCGATCCCAAGCGTGTAAAATCGTCACCATTGGTTTTCTGGAGTCCATCCCGTGCTCTGGTAACTTCGAAACGTTAATTCCACGCTTTTAACATTAATTTTCAATACACGCTCCTAATTTCCTCCTGTAACAAAAATATAATTAAAATCTGACATTAGACCTTATCATGTAATAAAATAGGGCAATACTCGGGGTCTACTATGCAATATTCGACCCTGATCATGAGGCATATCCCAGACCTTCGCCTCAACTTGATGTCGACGGGAAGGTTGGATGATAATGGTTATGAAAGCCGGTTTGCTGGTGGGTGATGGAAGCTCATCAAGGATTCATTGATCGTGGCCAAAGGAAAGAAGTGTTGCACCCTTTACAAGACAAGTGTCAGTATGTGCAAGGGTGGATTGAACGCAGCGGAAGATTCAGCTATTGACATGTGGCACAGGCGTTTAGGCCACATGAGTGAAAAAGGGCTTCAGCTACTAGCGAGGAAGCGGCTCCTTCCAGACGTGACAGGTACACCTCTCAAAACCTGTCTTGATTGTTTATCAGGGAAACATCATAGAGTTTCATTTGTTAAATCTGCTTCTCATGTTAATAAAGTGCATGCATTAGATTTGGTTTATTCTAATGTTTGTGGTCCTATGAGGACAAAAACCTTGGGTGGGGCATTATATTTTGTTACTTTTATAGATGATGCACCTACGAGGGTTTGGGTTTATGCTTTGAAATCTAAGGACGAGGTCTTTAGTGTGTTTAAATTGTTTCATGCTATGGTCGAGAGAGAGACAGGTAGACCATTGAAGTGCATCCGCACTGACAATGATAGTGAATACATTGACGACTTTCATGAGTACTGCAAGTCTCTGGGTATACGACATGAACAGACGATTCCCAAGACCCCCCCAGCATAATGGTGTAGCTGAGCGAATGAATAGCACCATTATTGAGAGAATCAGATGCATGTTATCCCATGCGAAATTGTCCAAGACGTTCTGGGGAGAAGCAATGCACACAGCGGTGTATTTGATAAACAGGTCTCCATCAGCCCCATTGAATGGAGAAGTGCCTGAGAAGGTGTGGACTGGACATGATCCATCATACAGTCATCTCAGGGTGTTTGGATGCAGGACATCCGTTCACTTACCAAAGGATGAGAAGTCCAAGTTCGATATGAAGATTAGACAACGTGTGTTCTTAGGGTACGGTGATGAAAAATTTGGTTACAGATTGTGGGATCCGACCGAGAGGAAGCTCGTCAGGAGCAGAGATGTGGTTTTCTTTGAAGATTAGTGTATAGAAGACATTGGTAAGCCAGAGAAGAACCAACCTAGTTCAGGTGAGGTAGAGGACATGGATTCGGTTTCTCTTCTCGTGGTTCCTGATGACGGGGGAGTACAGCAAGGTGCAGAGGACAAGGGATTTTCTTCAGAAGATGGACCAGGGGAACAACCCCCACTTGATCCACCTGTTGAACCACAGGTGAGGATGTCATCTAGGGACAGGCAGCCATCCAAGAGGTACTCACCACATAAGTACATTATGTTGACTGATGGGGGAGAGCCAGAAGATTATTCTGAGGCCCTAGCCAACGAGCATAAGGGGGGGTGGTTGAAAGCTATGCAAGAGAAAATGGAATCCTTGCATAAGAACCACACCTATGACATGGTGAAACTGCTTAAGGGCAAGAAAGCTCTGAGCAGCAAGTGGGTGTTCAGAAAGAAGATTGAGCAGAAGAATTCACAGACGAGGTTCAAGGCCTGACTTATGGTGAAAGGGTTTGGATAGAGGAAAGGCATAGACTTCGAGGAGATATTCTCACCAGCGGTGAAGATGACATCCATACGGGTGTTGCTTGGGTTGGCAGCTAGCATGGATCTGGAAATAAGTTAGATGTTAAAACTATCTTTCTCCATGGTGACCTGAAGGAAGAGATCTACATGCACCAACTAGAGGGGTTCGAAGTCAAGGGCAAAGAGCATATGGTGTGTAGGCTGAGGAAGAGCTTGTATGGGCTGAAACAAGCTTCACGGCAATGGTACAAGAAGTTTGATTCGTTCATGTTACAACATGGGTATGATAGAACGGAGTCGGACCACTGTGTGTTCACTCACAAGTTTTCAGATGGTGATTTCTTAGCTCTGCTTTTATACGTTGATGACATGCTCATCATGGGAAAAGACATCAAGAAGATCGACATGCTGAAACAGGAGTTGAGCAAGTTTTTTGCGATGAAAGACTTGAGCCCGGCTAAACAGATCCTAGGAATGGAGATAACCTATGACAAAAGCAGCAGGAAGCTTTGGCTGTCACAAGAGTGATATATTGAGAAAGTCCTATAGCGGTTCAATATGAATGCAGCGAAGCTGGTCAGTACTCCACTAGATGGTCACTTCAGATTGAGCGACAGACAGTGTCCCAAGACTAAGGCAGAGGTGGAAGAGATGTAGAAGATACCCTACGCGTCAGCTGTAGGAAGTTTGATGTATACTATAGTGTGTACATGCCCAGACATAGCATATGCGGTTGGTGTCATCAACCGGTATCTTGCCAATCCTGGCAAAGAACATTGGGCAGCGGTGAAATGGATACTGCGGTATCTAAGAGGCTCATCCAGGTTGAGCCTATGCTATGGTGACGGTAAACCTGTGTTAGAGGGCTACACAGATGCAGATATGGCAGGTGACATAGACTTCAGGAAGTCTACATTGGGGTTCATGTTCACATTTACAGGGGGAGCAGTTTCCTGGCAGATCAAGTTACAGAAGGTCGTAGCATTGTCGACGATAGAGGCCGAGTACATTGTAGTCACAAAGGCATGTAAAGAGATGCTTTGGATGAAGAGGTTCCTACAGGAACTTAGCCTAAAGCAGGAGGAGTACGTGGTCTATTGCGATAGTCAAAGTGCTATACACTTGAGCAAGAATCCAAGTCAGCATTCCAAGTCGAAGCACATAGAGATTCGGTATTACTGGATCAGGGATACTTTGGAACAAAAGGTGTTACAGCTTGAGAAGGTCCACACAGACGATAATGGATCAGACATGATGACCAAGGCTTTGCTCAAGGGCGAGTTCGAGATTTGTAGAAACCTGGTTGGCTTGAAGAAGATGGATCCCTCCTGGGTAAAAAAGGGAGAGATTTGATGAGTTTTTTTTACCTCTCGTCGACCGGTCGTGAGCCCTGCTTGACCGGTCGAAGACTGGTGTTCAACCAGTCGTAGGAGTCGAGTCGTGGCATGACTCAAAGTCCAGCGACTGTGGACTATTTTTCTCCGGGGTGCTCGACCAGTCGACCGAAGTGCTTGACCGATCGAAGGTGGCTCTCGACCGGTCGTGGACTCGATTCGACCAGTCGAGGTTACGCAGATTCGTTCCGTAATTTTGTGCGGATTTTGTGTCGCAAGTCCTTTCGCAACTGGGATGCGGAAAGGAGTTTCCTAAAACTTTAAATAGGAGTTCTTAGGGCTTTCTAGGTACAACAAGAGGGTTTCCTAAAGCTTTACAAGGGATTTGCTAAAGGGTTTAGGGCTATCAAAGGTGAGAGAGAGAGGAAGCTTAAAGAAGGGAGATTATGCTCGTGGAGGTTATCTACTGTGCAACCTATATCTCAGCGCTTCTATGACCTCGTAATCGGTGAGATCCCTCCGTTTTTCCTTTATTTCTTTCATTGTTTATCCACTCCTACGTGAGTGAAGAAGTTTGTAACGTTCTACTTCATAGTGGATTGTTAATCTGAACGAGGTCCCGTGGTTTTTTACCTCTTTGAGGGTTTTCCACGTAAAAATCTCTTGTGTGGTGTGTGATTGATGTATTGATTATTTTCATTGCTTTATTATCCATAATTCTGGTTTGTTCTGGAGGGCTAGATCCTAAGGTTTTGTGCAAGGCCCCCAACAAAATAATCATTCACCAGCAAATTATCGACGACTTACTACCAAACAAAACAAGCTATAACCACTTAAACCATTTATAGGCATTCAAATGACCCCCAAGTCTTTTTCTCTCTCTCACTCTCTTAATGTAAACAAAGAACTCTCATGAAGAAAAATCACCCATCTTTTTCTATGTGTTTTCCCTTACATAAATAACACACCATAGGAGGAGCCATTAAGTCCCAGTACTTGTAAGCTAGGCTTGATATCCTCATAGGAATAAGAGAGGAGCAAATTTCTTATTATCTTGAGAGGGATCATGTACTCTTTTATCATGTGTACTAAATATGTGTGTCGCATGTTTTGTCACGCACAATCGAAATATGAGAGTGGTCATGGGATAATCCAAATGCATTTTTAGGTTGAGAAATTATCACCTATAGGTCAATGTTCACCATTTGCAATATAAGGTGTGTGGGCCCCACTGTGATGTGTGTCGAACATCTACTCCATCAGTCAAATGCACCATTTCTTGGTGGGCCATGGGCTTAAAAGTCAAGTCAATCCATGACTTGGGTGGGCCACACTACATACAACAGTTGAGAGGGGTTACCTTCCCATTAAAACATTCATAATAATTTATTGGACCCACTGAGATGTCATTTACAAATCCAGCCATCCATTGTATGCGTCCCACTTGGATGAGGGGTCAGACAAAGTTTCATGAAAAGGAGCTTGTCTTGCATATGTAAGTCACTGGGGTGACTTTCTTGGCATATAACTCATGCGTCTTTGAAATCGTCGTCGCCAGCATATATATCCTTAAGACGCTTGAACCTGACGACTCCATTGCTCATAGTGACTAATAAAGTTGTATGGCAACTTAGTGCATCAGTCACTTTGTTCTGCTGCCCAAACTTATGTTTCAGTACAAACGTGAATTTCAACAAAAATGAAATCCACCTAGCACGCACACATTCACGTTAGCTTCGCTATTAATGAATTTGAGAAATTATCATGAGGTTGAGTTGTGTGGGCCCCACTATGATGCGTGTCGAACATCTACCCCATTCAGTCAAATGCACCATTCCATGGTGGGCCACAAGCTTAAAAGTCAAGTCAATCCATGACTTGGGTGGGCCACACCACATACAACACTTAATAAGGGTTATCTTCTCATTAAAACATTTATAATCATTTATTGGGCCCATCGAGATGTCGTTCACAAATCCAGCCCATCCATTGTGTGTGTTCCACTTGGACGAGGACTCAGACCAAGTTTCATGAAAAGGAACCCGCCTTACATATATAGGTCATTGGGGTGACCTTCTTGGCATCTAACTCATGCATCTTTGAAGTTATCATTGCCAGTATATATATCCTTGAGGCGCTCGAACCTGACAACCTCATCACTCATCGTGACTAACAAATTTGCACGGTAGCTCAGTTCATCAACCACTTTGTTCTGCTGCTCAGACTTATGTTTCAACACAAATATGAATTCCTGCAAAAATGAAATCCACCTAATATGTATACGATTCACGTTAGCTTGACTATTAATGAATTTGAAAAATTATTATGAGGTCGAGCTGTGTGAGCCCCACTGTGATGCATGTCGAACATCTACCCCATCAGTCAAATGCACCATTCCATGGTGGGCCACAGGCTTAAAAGTCAAGTCAATCCATGACTTGGGTGCGCCACACCACATACAACAGTCGAGAGGGGTTACCTTCCCATTAAAACATTCATAATCATTTATTAGGCCCACCGAGATGTCGTTCACAAATCCAGTCCATCCATTGTGTATGTCCCACTTGGATGAGAGGTCAAACCAAGTTTCAGCCGCATCCAAAACTCAGATGGCCCCACCAAGTGCTTTTATATGTTTTAGCCATGTATTCACATGGTTTTAGATGGTATGACCCCACCTAATTTTTGTATACCACTAATTTTTGAGAAATCCCATAACCTAAAAGGTACCCATATGATGTAGAGTGGGTTGTGGACAGTTTCATGGCCAAGATGGATCAGAAAAGACCTAATTGGAAGCAGAAGTGATTCGGACCGTCCATACCTTAAAACGGAAGTATCTTGCAAATTGGAATGAGTTGTCCGACGTGCTATATATGATTTTAGGGTAGGGCAAGCTACTTTATCCACCCAACCCCGCTACGTCAGGTTATCCACACTGAATTTGCGAAATACCATCAGATCAACGGTTGAATTCCTATTTTAATTTCATTTTTACCATTGATAGTATGTTTTAGTTTGAGTATAACTCTTCATCCATTGGACTTAAGGAGTTGAGCCTTACATGAAAAGTGCTTGGAATAGTTAGGGAACATCATGGTTCGGCCAAATAGGACACTTACTATTTTTGATTGAAAACCATGCACTGGTAGGAATCACGACCGTCTATAAATAGTAAGTTTACTATTTATATTAAGTCATGATTTCTAGGAGTTCTAGTTGTAGTATAATTCTGAAACTTCTTCCATGGCTTAGTAATGTTATTTAAAGTGGTGTAAACTAAATTATTCATTTGAGGAGTACAAAGAAGCTTGGTGGATTTAAAGAAGTTATCCTTGAGAAAGATGGTGATGGACCTTATCAAGTTCATCCCTGAGCTCGACCTCATGGAAAGTTCCCATGAGGTAGACCTCATAGTACTATTTCCCACGTGTGCGTGCACATGCGAGGGGTGCACACACACGCGTGGCGCGCGCGCACACACACACACACACACACACATATATATATATATATATATTGTGGCTGAAAACACCATGTACCATAAATAGCGGTAGACGTGAATCGCTGGATGGTCAGTTCGCTTTCCAGAATAGATAGAATATTGCATTCACGTGTTCAAGTTTAGCATTCCAAATAAACCCAAAAAACAGTCGTGATGTACTGTTTGTGGTCTAACCTGAACTGTTTATGTAATCCACCAAAATAGAAAAATGAAAGAAAAAGATCAGAAATGCCTAATTCTCTTTAGAGGCAACCGTACCATTCCACTTGGTGGGTCCCACCACTTCGGCCAATCAGAGTCAGGGAGCCGCTGGACGCTGATGGCCTGTGGAAGCCTGGTCCCACCACTTCGGCCAATCAGAGTCAGGGAGCCGCTGGACGCTGATGGCCTGCGGAAGACTTTTACAGGAACTCCGGCCTCCCGGATAGCTAGGTGGGTCACACTATGATGTTTGTGAAAAATCCATCATGTTCATCTGTTTTGTTAGATCATGTCAAGACATGGGCTAAAAAAATGAGACAGATACAAAACTCAAGTGGACCGCTCAACAGGAAAAGGTGGGTAAGTAAATGCCTACTATTAAAACCTCTTTCAAGCCTACATGATGTTAATTAGCCATTGGTACCGTTCATAAGGCCATTCTTAATCTAATCACCTGAAAACACAAAAATATAGCTAAATCCAAAACTTCTGCAGCCTCGTGAATGTTTCAAAGGTGGACGTTCGATCCTTATTATTTTTTATTGTGCGGTTCACTTGAGTTGGTGAAATCTGATCAAGTTGAGTCAACTCAGGTGAGTTGAATTGAGTTTTTATGAGTCCTAAGCACCTCATTTTCATTTCAGAATTTGAATTACCATTTATCACTTGAGCTAGTGATTCGAAAATTACATTATTGTTAAAATCTAAAGATAATGTTAAATCTAATCCGTTAATTCAAACAAACAGCCTCTACTTTGAAACAGTCCATGATCAATGATCATGCGTAAGGAAAAGAGACAAATTTCCTTCCATGATAACGACTGGTGGGCCACACAGACTTTTACTACAATATGGTGGCGTTTCAACCACGATTGTAGCGCATGTGGGAAGAGAAATGATCCCGTGCCAAACACCTCCACAGGCCGAATCACCGTCCGAGACGCGTTTCTAACATTCCACGGTTCTCCTATCTTGGTCACACGCCTACTAAGAGGTGGGTCCCCACACATGATATGTTCGTTCGTTGGTGAGCCCCACACACGAAATTAACGTGTCCCACCCTTATTTCAGTGCCCACGTTTAACATCGGACCATTCCACTTTTAAAGAAAGTTTGTTTAGTAATAATGTGTACGACTACGCATATTATAAGTTGAAATAAAAAAGGCAGCTAGTTAATACTCTGGCAGAGTGAGATGATTTATATGCAGGCATTCAAAAATTACAAACGTGTAATGCATTAACTAAAATTAGACCGTCCAAATTCCAGGAACTCGAATTGAATGCTTGTTTGTGGAAAGAGGGCCGTAGGATTTTTCATCTCACCCATCCAATAGATGTCCACCAATCAGCTAAATACGTAACCGAAATAATATATTTTTTGGCTTATGATCCATCTAAATTTGGGCACACAATTTCTGTGGTTCAATTTCAGTAAGAATTACAACAAGTGAAAATTTCTTGCAGCCTGTGCATCAACCATCAAACTGTGCCAGAGTATCAAAACTTTTCCCCTTTGGTACAATATTTTATTTTAGTTGCCCCAGTCCACTGGTAGGATTCATATCGACATGATTGGATTTTGCATGTCTATCAAAAATCAATGAGGAGAAGTGCTCTTACTTCACCTAAAAAGGTCCTTTGGATGGAGGGTCCATGTATGACTTTATATCTATTGAAACCACGCCTCTAATCCAAGCCATCCATTCAGTCATTTGCATGATTAATGGGGATAATGCGTTTGATGGGTACGTTACGTCTATCTTATCTACTACAGGCAAGTGGATTGCCTCCCGCAACCGCCTGGACGATAATCCGTCCAGGGAGAGCTCTGGGGTCCACAGTGATGTATGGATTTTATCTATGCCGTCCATCCATTTTTTTAGATCATTTTAGGACATCAGCCAAAAAAGGAGACAGATTTAAGGCTTAATTAAGTGGACCGCATAGTAGGGATTTAACAAACACCGTTAAAAACTTATTGGGAGCTGTAGGAGCTTTGGATCAAGCTGATATTTGTGTTTTGCCTTCATCCAGGTATATACGTCTTCGTGAATAGGTTGGATAGCAATTGGCAAATAAACATCATTATGGCCTCTAGGAAAGTTTCAACTACGGGTGTCATAAATTATGATCACTGTTTCCTATAGTGTGGTCCACTTGTGCTTTGTATCTGCTTCATTTTTTGTCTCATATCCTAAAATGATTTGAAAAAATGGACCGATGGTGCGGATAAAACTCATACATCATGGTGGACCCAACAGAGTCCTTTCCCGGACGGATTATGGTTGAAGAGGGGGCAGGACCGCAGGATGCAATCCGCTTCCCTGCTACAGTGCCGTGTGGGTCACACTTGTAATTATTGCTGGAAAACTCAAAGAAACTCAGGTGGGCTCGACTACATTTCAAAAGACTCGGAGAACAACTCAATCTAGTCATTTGTGAGTCAAAACTCGAAAATAACTTGGCTCGTGAAAAAATATCAGCAAAACTCTCTAAAACTCAACCCATTTTACTAATAACTCGACATCATCTATGTATTAGTTGTGCTATTTAATTAAATATTGCTAACAAGACTCAGAAGAGAGCTGAGTCAACTCAACTCGACTAGGTCTTGAGTCAAGTAGAGTTTTGGTAGTTTTAAACTGTGGTTATAATCAAAGTGAGACATGTGATTTGTGCAGCATCTGGAACATTCATTCCACACACCATGCCATTAATGGTGCATTGACTGATTGATCCGTGGACTTTTGCATATTGGATATGTACCATCCTCAATTGTTTGTTTTAAATAATATTGACTATGTACTATTTAAAAAGTACTACTAATATATAATTAATGTAATTATGCCGAGTCAAGCCAAGTTATGACCATGTTTTCTCAGAGTTGTGGTGAAATCTAATCGAGTTGAGTCGACTTGTTTAAATTAGTAATCAAGGATTGGTTTTTAGGTAGTTATGAAATTAATTTATAGTTAAGAGGCGTTTGGATAGTAAGTCACTTTAGACAAGTTACTTATGCCCCAAGTAGCTATCTTAAGCCCTGTTTGTTAAATTTGAAGTCTAAAAACCAAATCTGAAATTTGAAGCTTAAATCTGAAATCTAAAGTAAAAAAACTTGTTTAATAAATATGATTGAAGTCTAAAAGTTAAGTACTAAATCTGAAACAAACTGTTTGTTAACAGACATCTTAAATATCTGAAATATGTTAATTTGACACATTTGCCCCTATCTCTTGTTTGGAAATGTTTTACATCATAAAGAAATTATTTTTTATTAAATGAAAATAAAATTATTATATATAATTCAAATAAACTAAAATACTTAATAAAAAACTAAAATATCAACATAAGGCCCTCAATTCCTCTTAGCGGGAAAATTGTCACTATGTGTTGTATAAGATTGAACACTACTAGCAACAAAATCTTTAAATAAGGCCCACCTTATATTTATATGCTATCCAAACCGTTTATAAGGTCATTCTCAAATGGATGAAGTGAAAACATATTGATCCAAGGCCTATTTAAGTTTATTTTCTATCCAATATGTTCATAAGGTCATAGATACATGTATGAAGAGGGAATTTTTTTTTTTTATATTGATCCAAAATTTATGTGACCCAAAATTGGTTTCAATGGGTCGACGTTCAATCCCCCACTGCTTTTTGCTGCTTATTTTTCATCTCAAACTTTAATATGTAGCTCGCCAAATGGATGGATGATTTGAATATAACACATACCTTATAATGGTATCCACAGAACTTGCTGACATCAATACATCAGCTATATATCTAGTGTGAGGTACACCAGCCAATCTGCATCCTACGTGGACGCGGATTAGCCACAGCCAAGTTGAATAGCGAGATTGGCTATGGAAGTGACGTCGTCAAGTTCCATGGGCCCACTATGATGTATGTGCTTTATCTACACCGTTCATCTATTTAGAAATTTAATTTTAGAGCATGAGTTAAAGAATAAGACAGCTCTAAATATGTAGTTGACCCCACCACAAAAAAACCCATTGAAACCTTCCTAAGGCTCACCATGATTTTTATTTGAAATCCAACCTGTTCACAAGTTAACACAGGCATGAAAGAAGGGAAAAAACAAATATCAGCTTGATCAAAAACTTTTGTGGCCTATTTAAGTTTTTAATGGTGGGCGTCACTCTCCTCACTGTTTCTGTGGTGAGGTCCACTGGAACTTCCGATTTGACTCATTCTTTGGCTCTATACCTAAAATTATATTTTCAAATGGATGGACGATGTGGAAATAAAAAATACATCATGATGGGGCCCACATAACTTGGTGACATAACTTCATTACGCGAGTCTCCGTACTCAACCTGGTAGTATCCAATCCGCGTCCGCGGAAACAGATTAGCTACTCTCCTGCCACCGGCCAATGGCCGATGGCCACCGCTATGTGGGCCCCAACATGATGTATGTGTTTCATCCATGCTGTCCATCTATGTTTCTAGATCATTTTAAGGTATGAGACAAAAAATGAAGTATATCCTAATCTCAAGTGGACCACATTACAGGAAAACAGTGTTGAATGAACGTCGACCATTAAAAACTTTTTGGGGGCCATAAAAGTTTTGAATCAAGCTGATCTTTGTTTTTTCCATTCATCTAGGTCCATATGACCTAATCAACAGATTGAATGTCAAATAAACAGTACATTGGGTTTATGAGAATTTTAATGGTGGATATCCAATCACTATTGTTTCCCGTGGTATGGCCCACCTGAGATTTATAGTCCTCTCATTTTTGGTATCAAGCCCTAAAATGATCTTTAAAAATGGATGAATGGAATGGATGAAACACATACATCATGGTGGGGCATAAAGAAGATTCACAATTAAAAGTTGATTATTCGTAAGCCAAACTTGTTTATCTGAAATAAGTCACTTATCCACTGTTGTAAGTAGAAAAAGTAGCTTATTTAGTGGTATCCAAACGGGCCCTAAATATTCAATATGAATGCACATGGGATCTATATTTGTTCAAGTATCAAATTCTAACATATATATTGAAAGATCTTTTGAGCAATTTAGAGATTCTTTTGATTTTTTGATTTCATTAGTAATGAGAATTCGAAATATCATACATTAATCCATCAACTAGAGATTAAACAACTAAAAAAAAAAAGAGAAGAAGATTGATTCTTTGAGAACTTTTTTTTTTTTTTTTTTAAATGGAAATGAACAGATAGAATCAAATTGATTTCTGAATATTAATCAACTCTTAAGTTTTTTTTAAAAGTTTTTAAACTGTTCTTTAGCCAAAGGAGCATCCACTATTGTGATCAGCAGATGAATATAAAGTTTTAATATTTATAATATGCTGTTAAACGTGGCTGTCTTAGCACTCTTATTGGAGGTGTAATTTGTGAGTGGCAGCACATACGGATCATAGAACCATTGAACGGATTCCAAATTGCTAGTGTAAACTAGAGTAGGAAGGACTGGAATATGATGAGAATTATTTAGATAGCATATAAACATCACAGGAGGGGAATGTTACACACTGGGCCTTTTCATCCTCGTTGCCCACTTGAGTTTTGGATCTACCTCATTCTCAGGTTAATGTCCTATATAATTAAGCTGGCAAAACTACTGGATGAGGTGGGGGATCTCACAGACTACATCTCACAGACTTCTTGGTAGGCTCCATGTAAATCCTGCCTATCGAAACTTCCTATTGGCTTGGCACATGCAACTGGGTCTAAAGTCAACTCACTAAAGTACATGTTGCAGCTCTTTTTGTTTATTTTTTCAAAAGAGAAACATTTTTGCAATAAAAATAAACCAAGACTCTATATAGTGGGTCTTACAATTGATGTCAAATGGTTCATAACCCTAATCATCAAGAAGTGGCTTTTAAAGCTGCGGTAGTGAATAAAATTAGCTAAAGCTTAAGGTCAACATTATATATGGGGAAAGGAAGAAAAGTAAAGATTATGATCATTTAGAGCCGTTTGGATGCTACCAAATAAGTAACTTTTTATTTATTTATGTAAGTTAAGAAGTTACTCTTCTTGAATAAAATAATTTGGTTATTAACTTAAATAAGTAGTTTTTTAGAAAAAAATAAATTATTTTTATAGCTGTACAACTTTCAAAAGTAATTTATTTCCTTCATTTTCACCAATGACACATGATACCGGAATATATTCTAGGTGGTCATGAACCCCTTCTAAGTTTGTGAGATTGGAAAAACATCCAATGAATGAGTAGATGATCTAGTGGGCCCTACATGATGATGGCCCATATATATCGAGGTAGCCCCACATAATTGATGATTGTTGAGGGTCAAATATTGCATATTAGACCCCTGTTATGGCCTGGATTTACATACATAATACTATTAACGATCCACTTTAATCGTATTTGTGATGCAGAGTGTATTTGCGAACATGAACTGAAAAAGGGAGCTTAAAGCATGAATTTAATTCTCTGAGGACACCACAGGCAAGGGACAGACTCCATGGGACCAAGATCATCGAATTTACATACCGAAAATCCGCGAAAATCGAGAAACTGAAGCTCAAGTGGCCTGAAAGTCAGCCAGAATGTAAGATCACAGGGTTCCCACCATCAGTTCGGCTCGAAATTTTATATCTGGCCTGAAGACCCTAAATTAACCGTACACGTCAAATTTCAGTCCCTTGAGCCCTGTGGAAGTGGCCCAATGGACAAATCATCCCACAGATCGTCAATTTGGGGCCCACATGATAACTAGATACGCTTCAATTTTGGTCTCAACCGTTAAAATGAGGTGAAAAAATGGATGGACGGAGCGGATTTCTCAGCAACATCATTATGGACCCCACATATATGTCGCATGTACATAGGGTACATGTGCGCACGCCGTGCACTGGGCCAAGGAGTTCGGTCAGCAAGCACGCTGACCGACTCTCATCTTCCAAAACAAAAACGGAAACAGCGTCTTCACGCAGCCGTCCGTTTTCAGTAGTGGGGCCCACCCATCATGTATCTCAAAGATCTGAACCGTCTATTCGATCCAGCAGTGGGACTTGACCCTCGCCTAGGTGACCGAATTTCAAGAGACATTGAGGATGGAATCCTAGAACTTCAAACGCAGGGCGGACGGCGGAGCAAACTGTTCTGTGGGCCACACCAAAATCAATCTGAAACCAGCCATTCCTTACTATTTTTTTGACGTGATTTCAATAGACAGTATGGATTCTCCATGCAACGTCTTCCTGGGGCCCACCAATTATCACAGATCGGCGACGTAGCCTCTGTTTCGCAACAGGGGCTGCGATTTTCTGTTGTGGGCCACCATGGTCCATGATTCAAATAATCGGGACCGTCCATCAGACTTTAAAGGGTCCTATTATCATGGCTTAGAGGACAGAATTTCAGCAGATAATAAGTACGGGTTCCCTGCCATTCAAACGTCGGATGGACGGTGCAATGAGAAATTCGTGGGCCAGCACGAATTTAATCTAAAGATGGTCATGTCTAACCGTTTCTCTCGTGCACAATCCAATGAACGGATCGGATCTTGCGAGCACCACCAAGAAATGGGCCCCACTCACATCTAGCGTCAGTCTCATGGCCCTGTGACGCACGCTGGTTGCGTAAAAGCCACGCACGCCAATCACTCCACCAACATTGGCTGCTATAAAAGAGAGAGAGATTGAAGTTGGGGGGGATAGCTGGAATTTGGTGGAGACGTGAGAGAGAGAGAGAAATATAGGGAGTAGAATTTGAGTTTTTAATTGTCTTTTTCTTCTTTCTTTTCTCTATTTTGTTTTGAGAGATCTAGTCCACTCATGTGTGGCTAAACCTCTTAGCTAGGGCTAAGAGGTGAAGCTTGTAGCGTGATGGGAGGCCTCTTTGCTTGTGCCTTTTGTATAGACTGATCTGATATTGATTTGGGTTTAATTAAGGGAATGTTTTCAGTCTTTAATGGTCTGTTGTGACTGAAATTACAATGGGTCTGCAATGGCTTTGAACATGTTCTTTTCCTCTTTATGTTTATGACGTCAGGAAGCCCTGTTGTTCACCATCGTCTCCTGGGCATGGTGGGATGTCGGTACCCTTCCTAACCTTCATGGCATGTTGATTGGTTGGTAATTAGATTAATTCTGTTGTTTGCTTTGTCTCCTGGGCATAGTTTGGTGATGGAATCCATTCTAATTCATACACTTTTCATCTCTTGAAATCTATTTCAATGGCAGTTCAGTTAATTTTCCTGATTTGTAATACAGGCATAAGATCTCCCTGATCTCTACAAGTGGATCCTCTGAATCCCTAGTTTCCCTTCTCTGATTTTTTCTAAATTTTAGTTTAATTATTTCACCATTAATCCTCAAATCATAATTGGTTTAGATTTCATCTTAGCCTAGTTCTAGATCTGGTTATTTTCAGAAAACGTACAAGTATCAGTCCCTTGGGATTCGACCTCGGTCTTACCGAGTTATTACTACATCACAACCCTATACTTGGGGTGTGAACAATGATCCACGTCAAATGTCTGCCACTAATGATAAATGACCCACATCCAAGGTAAGCCCCACATGATGAGCAATCTACATTGAAGGTGGGGCCCACATGATGGGCGATACACATCAAAGGTGGGCTCCACATGATGGGCAATTAATAAGGGTGAGCCCCACATGATGGACCATCCACATCAAAGGTTGGCCTAATGATGAGTAACCCATATCCAAGGCGGGTCTTGCATGATGGATGACCCACATCGGAGGTGGGCCCACATGATGAACGGTCCACATCAAAGGTGGGCTACGCAAGATGGGCATTGGATATTGAAGATGGGACCCACATGATGGGCAACAACATTGATGGATGACTAACATCAAAGGTGGGGCCTACCTAATGAACTGTAGACATTAAAGATCGGCCCCTAATGATGCATGACCAACAACCAAGGTGAGGCCTACATGATGGATGACCCACACCAAAGGTTGGCCTCACATGATGGATGGTCAATGTGAGGGGGATCAAACAGACTTTTGGGATAATTATTTATGATGTTGGAAACCAAATATTTTTTTTTTTTACTTTTTGGATAATAAGTATGTTATTTACCAAATATATACTTATCTGTTGATTAAGTAAAAGCTAAAATAAACTATTTATGGCATAACTAGCTTATTTAAAGTCACTCACTATCCAAACACCCCCTTAATAAGTATGACTTTTGAAACATAGGCTATTCATAATAAGGTCACTAAAGGCCGTGCTTGTTAACGTTGAATTTTTGCACTTCACGCGGAGTTGAGAAAAATTTTCGTATTTAGTGGTGTTTGTTAATGCATTGTTAAGGCAGAAGACGGAAAGGACTAAGTGGTTTTTCACTGAATTCTTTCCGTGATAGAAGTCTGGCTTAATGGTGAACATGGAATGTGCTCCGTGATTTTTCATTAAACAAAAATTTTTGCTTCCAAAAGTACCCTTTTTCAAGTAACTACGGTAATTTTTTCTTTTAAATTGTTTGCGAAATATAAAATCAACCTTTAACATGTGAAACTTATTTATGCCCCACCATGATTTATGTGTTTGATCCACACCATCCATCAACTTTTTCAGATAAATTAAAGTGTGAGCTAATAAAAGAAGTAGGTCTAACGATTAATTGGATCACAAGGTGGGGATTGAACGTCCACTGTTAAAAACTTCTTGGGAGCTGGAGAATTTCAGATCAAGCTGATATTTGTGTTTTCACTTTATCAAAAAAAAAAAAAAACATCACAGTGGCCCTTAAAAAGGTTTCAATGGTAGATGTCATTATCACTTCAGCATCCTTTAGTGTGGTTCACTGTAACTGTGGACCTGTTTTATCTTTTGAATCTTATATTAAAATAATATGAGAAAAATGATGAACGGCTTAAATAAAACACTTACATCACGGTGGGCCCCACAGAGCCATGCTCGGATGATAATCCGTCCAACTGGGGGTACCTACACAATCCGCGTTCGAAGCTAGGACGGACTGGGAAGCCGATTGCATGGTGTATTGACGTTAGCAAGTTCTGTGGGTCCCATTATGATGTATTTGTTATATCCAAACCGTCCATCCATTTTGCGAGTTCGTCATAAGGCTTGAGCCAAAAAATAAGGCAGATCTAAAGATAAATTGGACCACACTGCAAAAAGCAGTGGGTGAGTGAATGTCTACCATTGAAACCCTTTTGGGGTCACAGAAGTTTTGGATCAATATGAAATTTGTTTTTCCTCTTCATTCAGATATTTTTGACCTTATGAATAAATTAGATGGAAAATAAACATTATAGTGGGCCCTACAAATTTTTTAACGGTGAAAATCATTATCCTGGTGCTATTTTAGGTGTGGTCCATTTGAGTTTTGGATATTATTCATTTTTTGGATAATGCTCTAAATTGATCTTCAAAATTTGATGAACGGTGTGGATATAATAAATAAATTATTGTAGGGCCCATGTAACTTTGATCTCTTTGAACCGTTCATACAACTTAGACCTCGAGGAGCATCGACGCTTGTCTCGGACGCAAATTTCCTGCGAAAGCCTTTCGCAGGAAGTTTCAGCGCTTGGAATGCTGGTGGGGCCCACTAGGATGTTAGTGAGAAATCCTCATCGTCCATCCATTTTTTGAGTTCGTTTTAGGACATGAGGCCAAAGATGAACCATATCCAATGCTCAAGTGGGCTGAAAATGTGATAATTAAACGTCCGTAGTTGAAATATTCATGGGGCCACAGAAGTTTTGAATCATGCTAATATTTGTGTTTTCAGTTCATCCCAGTAGGAATGATGTTATTAATGATATGGATGGCATGTAAACATCACTGTCGAATCAGGGAGGTTTCAACGGTAGGAATTTCCCTAAATACCTTTTCCTTTAGTACGGCCCACTTGAGTCTTGGATCCTGTTCAATTTTGGTCTAATCACCTAAAATTATCTCACAAAATGGATGGACGGAGTGAATTCCTGACAAACATTATGGTGGGTCCCACCTAAGTTCCTAGCGACAGGAACTTACTGCGAAAGGCTTTCGCAGGAAATCCGCGTCTGCTCCTCTTCGGACGACACGTTACGTTGGATACTCCCCTGCCACCAGCCCGGTCGGTGGTGATCGGTGCTCTATGGCCCCCATGATGTATGTGTTTCATCCATTTTGTTCATCCATTTTTACATATCATTTTATATCTATATCCCAAAAATAAAAGGGATATAAATCTCAGGTTGACTACACTATATGAAAACAATAGTGATTGGATATCCACCATTAGAATCTCCTAGGGCCCATTGTATTGTTTATTTGACATCCAATATATTGATTAGATTAGGTCATACATGCCCCGATGAAGTGAAAAAATAAAAAATCAACTTTACTTTCAATGTTGATAAAATTATGGCATTAACAAATGAACATAAGAAATTATTGAAGATTATTATATTAAAGCTGCTATTTAATTATTTAGAGACGTCTACCAACAGAAAACAAGCAAGTTCTCCTGCATTACCTAGATCATTTTTTGTGAAAGAATTGCTAGATGGTCCATCTTCAGTTTGCTACAAATTATTTAGAATAGAGAAAGATACATTCAATAGTTTGTGTAACTTGTTTCGCATTCGAAGGTGGTTATTTGATAGTAGATATGTATCACTCAAGGAAAAGATTGTCATGTTTATAATGACAATTAGTCATAACCTTTGGAATAGATTGGTAAGAAATCGATTTATACATTCAACACAAACAGTGTATAAGTACTTCCATGAGGTATTATTTGCTATGTTAAAATTTGCCAAAGAAATGATTGTCACTCCATCATTTGATCAAAATGTCCAAGAAATCAGAACACATCGACATCTTCGGCAAATATTTAAGGTAAAATTTTATATAAAAAATATAAATATATTTACTTATAATTGAATCATCCTACTCAAGGGTTAATAATTTACCTTTAATGTTTAGGGTGCCGTTGGTGCGTTAGATGGAACCCTCATTCCTGCATGTATCCCGACAGATAAACAAATTCCTTATAGAGGAAGAGGAAGGGGGGAAATGTGCTCAAAACGTTATGGCCATCTATGACTTTAATATGATTTTTATATAAGTCATAGCTGGATGGGAATGGGTGGCACATGATTCAAGGGTCCTTATGGATGTTGTGCTTGATCCAACAAAGAAATTTCCATTGCCCCTTCCTGATAATATTTAATATATTTTTTCATATAACTTGGTAAAATTATAACTTGAAATTTTGCTAAAATCTCATTTGTTTTTATGTAGATAAATATTATCTGGTTGATACTGCTTACACTCACACAAGAGGATTTATGGCACCATACCGTAATGTTCGGTATTGGTTGGGTGAGTTTCGTAGTGGTGAGCGGCCTACTAGTAAAGAGGAGATTTTTAATCATATGCATGCAAAGTTACGGAATGTAATCGAAAGGTCTTTTGGTGTGTTGAAGGCCCGTTTTGCAATTTTGAAGCGGATGACACCATATTCATTCCCGACGCAAAGAGACATAGTTATTGCATGCATGACACTACATAAATACATCAGAAAAGAATTCATCTCCGATCTACTCTTCCAACAATACAATGATAAAAATATTCTTTTGGAGATGAATATCGAATCAGAGAATGATATGCCTGAAGTGGAAGTAGTATTTGAAAACTTTGAACAGACCATTATGTCCAATATACGAGAAGAAATTACCGCCACACTTATACATGCAAATCATTAATTTTTTATCTATTTTTATGAATAATGATATTTTAATTTTCTATTGAGTACTTTATAATTTATTTGAATTAAATAGAATAATTTTATTTTCATTTAATAAAAAATAATTTATTTATAATGTAAAACATTTTCAAACAGGAGATAGATAGGGGCAAATGTGTCAGATTAACATATTTGAGACATTTCAGATGTTTGTTAACAAATAGATTGTTTCAAATTCAGTACTTAATTTTCGGACTTCAGCCATAGTTACCGAACATGTTTTTTGACTTCAGATTTCAGATTCAGCCTTTAGATTTCAGATTCAGGCTTTAGACTTCAGATTTAACAAATGGGGCCTAAGTCTATTAACAAATGTTGTGTGTATATTGTATTGAAACAATGCTATTGCCCCACCATTACTTTACAACTACCATTAATATTCTCATAAGATATAACTTATGGGGTAAGTTGATCTAAAATATCAAAAAACTTTTGTAGTTTCACCTCTTTATTAAGAGTGTTGCTTGTCCCATATGGATAGGGGGAAGACTTGAGAAAATTTTCAAGTCATTGCCTTGGAGGCGTTTTATGAAAACCGAGTCTTTGGGAACAATCCACTTGCTTGTGGGGCTGGGTTTGGCATGATGTGGTGTAGTGTGGTGTGCATCATGCGTGTGATATTTTCCATATTCTACTTTTTTAGTAACATTTTTTTTTTACGCCACTACATGTTGTTGCTGCCACCACTCGTGCTATTGTCACGTATGCATGTTTGAGGGCCATGTATCTTATGTTGGCTTTTCCCTTAGAGAGTCGCATAACTGAACAAAAGTGTCGCACATGTTCACCATACATCCAGCATGCATGTTGCTGATACTCTAAAATAATCCAATTATTAGTTATATCACTAAAATCATACTAATAAAATGATCTAAATCGTCCAAAGGTTAGTTATCTAAATGGACGGTTTTAAAAAAAAATGTTAACAAGTAGCTTGTTTGTAATCCTCACATTTGTAGTACACCTAGGTTTAAAATTTCTTCATTTTCGGCTAAAGATATTTCAACAGTTGCTTATTATAATTATTCTATTAAATATCACATATGTACACTAATTTTGGATATTAAAATTTATTTCGGATATCACATGTTTTTGTGAATATATTGAAAATTTTCAATGAATTTCAATTCCACCTATTTACTCACATCCAAACAAAATATTTGGAATTCAAATACATTTCATTTACTCCCATCCAAATACAAGCCATTAACTCCTAATTCATTTACCTCCAATTCCATTTCCCATTTACCATCATTTATAATCTTTCAAATGCTCGGTTGGATTCAATCCAATAGTAAATCATCATTCAACCCAGAGGGAAATGGGGCCAACTCAGCCTGAATAATCAGAGTCACTAGGGCCCAGCCGATATGGCTGAGTTAACTCAAACCATTCGTCCAGCTGAGAATTTGTAAAATAAACTCAGTTTTTAAAATTTAGCAATTGGGAACAATGGTTTGACGATATAGATGGTTAATACGCTCAACACTTTCCTCAATAAAACACGACTTGCCCTTTTAACTTGTGGCCCACAAATAGACATTAAGAGAGAAATAATGACAGTTCACATTGAAATAAAAAATTTCATGAGTTGCTGGAGTCGTATAAGATGAGAATATTCTTGGAATGGTTCTAAGACTGAAATGAGATGCATCTGACTCATCCAAATCTATTCTGACTTGGACTCCGTCAGAGCCGTTGGTGCGGTGTGTCCCTCAGTGGATGGACTATGTCTCAATAAAACACGCTTGCCCTTTGATTTTGTGGCCCACAAATAGACATTAAGAAGAGAGAAGTAATAACAATTAAACATTCAACTTAAAAAGTTTCATAAGTTGTTGGAGTGGTATGGAATGAGAATCTTCTTGGCATGATTTTAAGACTCAGATGAGTCACATGTGACTCGTCCAACTCTACTTGACTTGGACTCGATCATAGCTAGATTGATACCATAAGTTAGCCTTGACTTGGACGAGTCACAACTCGACTCAGGATCAAATGAGTCATGTTGACTTACAGTGTCTCTTAGCCATGTTCCATGGGACATTCTCATGTAAACTTCATATGGAATTACATGAAAATCAAATAAATTAAAATATGGAGATCGGATAAACTAGACAAGCGTATATTATTAAAACTTCTTTGTTGTACACTTGATGGTGTAGTCTTCTGCACCTTACACTCTTAGACTTATTGTTAGGTATGATTGAGAGCTAGCTCTGTTTATATAGTTTAGAGGGTTGATGAATTTTGAATTCATCAAAACTCCTCTGTATAAGGCTCCACACGAATTTAGTAATCCCAATTTAACTAAAATATTGTGTCCACTCAAACTCTCAATCACACTATTCAAACCTTGCGGTAATTTAGACCATTGATCAATAAGGCCTACCTTATAGAATTCTTACAACTCCATCCAAGAGGAGATGGGAAGCAACAAACCAGTGGTTTGGATTACTGAATTATGAGCCGATTTTTAAGAATTGGAAACAGGGGACGACCCAGCCCGCTTGGATGAGTTGTGACTCGGCACCTATACGAGTCGGTTCGAGTCGCTGAAGCCATGGTTGCATAGCAAATATATAATATATAAAACGCGACATGGACACATGGTCTACATATAATCATATCGCATTTAATAATCTCTCGGATTTGGACCCTGATTTTCAACGTTGATAAGTACTCGTGACACTCCATTTCATGCTGTCATGCAAATACGACTAAAATATTGAAGATGATACTCTCACGCCATAGCATTTAGAAGGTTTTGCTATGTTACGGTGGCTCCGTACCGCAGTATGTACGGTGGGTGGTTTTCATCCTCGGATGATATTTAAAAGATGATTTGAACCACTCATTTTCTTTATTGTATGCTATTCAGGTCATGGTGTGAAGGATTTTTTTTTCAACGGGTGATTGTGATAAATCCAAGATTCAAAGGTCAGGATCACCGTTGAAATATGATTATAAGAATATAGCTTCTGTACGGTGGTATTTAGAACATGAACGGTTCAGATCAATCTAAAGATTGAATCTTGGGTAGAAATCAGGCTCCGTACCATCCTGTGGCATGGGGCCACGGTACCGAGAGCGGATTAGGTGAGACCCCGGCCTCACCCAAGGGGTGAGGCCCTTACCGTGGGGCTCACCTTGATGTATGTATTATGTATCCACGCCGTCCATCCGGTTTTACAGATCATTAGGTCATTTTATGGCATCATATTAAAAATGAAGCACATCCAATTATCAGGTAGACCATACCATAGGAAAAAGTGTTGATTGACCGTACTACCATTAAAAACTTCTTACGATTTACCTTAATATTTCTGTAGTGTTTATTTACCATCCAATCTGTTGATAAGGTTACATAGGCCTCGATGAAATTTTTAGAAACAAGACAAATATAAGCTTGATCCAAAACTTTTGCAGCCCGTGAATGGTCAATCACTACTGTTTATTATGGTGTGGTCCACATCATAATTATATATACTTCATTTTTTAGATAATACCCTAAAAATATATGAAAAAACGGATGTACCGCATGGATACATAATACATCATCAAGGCAGGCCCCAAGGTATGGGCCGGGTGAGGCCGGGGTCTCACCTAATCCGCTCTACACGGTACCCTAGTAAACCCCCGGCTAGACGCAGCTTGGTTGCGACACCGACGTCACGGTTTTGATGGAAACGCTTACCACATGTATAGTGCATGATTTTGGTTCATCTGGAGGCCATGTTCATCATCATCCAAACCGCTCATCTGATGTGCCCCACCTTCGACCGGGATTGCATTGAAAACCTTCCAGATTCGAAGATCCTAACCATTTGAACACTGCCTTACAAAGATTAAAGGGATGGGATCTTTCTAATCTGGTAAGTTTTGGGGGCAGTCAGATCCATGGTGGGAGTAATGATTCAGAAACAGTAAGTGCATTGATGCCATTGATGGAGCTCACATGGCACCCGTGCACAACTGTGACTGGTGGTACTGAGATATTATGGGGGCCCACGTGATGTGTGAATCAGATCCAACCGGTCCATTTGGTCCGCCCTTCAATATGAGGTCATAGGGCTAAAAATCAGTCCTATCGAAAATGAAATTGGGCCATGCCACATGGAACAGTTGAGAGGCGACCCCAACCAGTAAAACCTTCCACGATGTTTGCAGAGCCCACTATGCTGTGTATATACCATCCAATCCATTCATCAGAAGCGTCATACTTGTAAAAAGGTACAAACCAAAAATCAAAATATTACAGAGCTTAGGCATGCCATAACACATGAATTTAGTGGTTTTAGTCATGATTCGACATTTTTCCCATAGGTTGTGGGCCACCTAAGTCTTGGATCCGCCTAAGTTTTGGGTTATCTAATGAAAATAAGGTGCCTAACACGATGGACAGACTGGATCCGTTGCACACATCACGTGGGCTACAAAATGATCTGATACCACCACAATTTGTAGTGGACCACATCCACACTCAGGGAGACCTTGTAGGGTAATCACACCCACCTTCCTGAATTAAAAGGGTCTTTTTCAAGAAAGGCAGAGAAACATGGGGTTTTTGGAGGGTAGGGTGCACATGACCAAGACCTAAGACATATACCAAACCAAGACATGTTGTATCAGGGCCATGTGGTGTGCTCTCTCTATCCCTAATCCGTAGCAGGGAGTACAGATGTTACGGTGCGCCCACTTGCGTGTACCATGCTTCTCCGCCCATCACCATCACCGGCCCACCGCTGTAACCATTCATTTGACTCCGCCACACGTTAGTTGGACGACCATTTTAACAACGACAGCGGATTAAATGAGACCCCAAACTCATACAAGACGGTGCGGCCCTTACCGTTGGGCCCACCTTAACGTACGTATTCTGTATCCACGCCGTCCATCTGTTTTTCCAGATTATTTTACAGTATTATACCAAAAATCAAGCAGATTCAATTATCAGGTGGACCATACCATAGGAACAGTGGTGATTGACTGGGCACAAAATTTTTGCATCAAGCTGATTTTTTCCCCTTAATTCAGGCTTATGTGACCTTATCAACAGATTGGATGGAAATAAATACCAAGGAAAAATTAAGGTGCGCCCCACGAAGTTTTTAATGGTAGGGTGTTCAATCACCACTGTTTCCTACTGTATGGTCCACCTGATAATTGGATCTAATTCATTTTTAAGATAATGCCCTAAAATGATCTGTAAAAAACAGATAGACGGCTTCGATACATAATACATCCATCAAGGTAGGCCCCAAAGTAAGGGCCACACGGTCATTGGTGAGTCCGGGGTCTCACCGAACCTGAGCCCGTCAACAACTTGTCTGGACGAAAATGCTTTGCAAATTGGAACGACTATGTACACGCAGCGGAAGTCGACTCTCATCTCACGTGTGCTATGTGGAACATGTGTGGGATATCCAAGCTGCTTATCAGGTGGATCCTATCTACTAAGTTTATACTCTCTTCAAAATACTGCTAATTCATAACTGGATGAGTGACGTGTGTAAACTGAATTTAGACCGTTGGTTGATTTCTAGAATCCGTCCTTGTAATTTACACACGTGTGGCCTACCTGATAGGAAGATCGCGCTGATTTTTTTTAAAGGAAATATATCTACAAAATAGGGACGGTCCGATGAGATGCATGGATCTGTAAGACGTCTGACACGTTGATATGTGTAAGAGGAAGCGACTGCCTGAGGTATAGTCGCTAGAGTTCTGTTTTCGGTAACAATACTCGCTCGAGTTCACTTGCATGCCATGCTTTTTGACGGCGAGTAAACGATACTTAGGCAGCATATGACACTTGATACGCGGGCACTCGGAAATTGTACAAATAGCAACATTTCTTTCCATTAAACTAACCAAACTGTACAAACCCACCCCAAACTAAATTGGTTGATCCTAACCTCTGATACGTAGAGACCTGTTTATTGAAAAAAATCACTTTACTTTTAAAATTGTAACCGTCTACTAACTACCTACCAATCTGATAATAACCGAATAATCTTAATTTATGGTTGATGATACATTCTTAAACAGGGAACCATAATTTGGACAGTTTAATTTTACTTATTTGCATTCCAGGTGTGAAATTTCTAATTCCCTGTGTATCATCCATCATACACTGCTAGAGTATCAAAAATTTCTCTTCTGGCCGTACTTCCTCATCTTACTTGATCTCGAGTATAAAATGTTCAAAAAAAAAAAAAAACTGACATGCAACGTCGTATAGGAATCTTAGTCATACAACGCCTTTTTTCTTTCAACCCATCATTTGTTTATAAAATCCAACCTATCAAAACAGTCCTATAGAACAAAAAGATCAGCCGAAGTAAAATACAGGATAATCCGTTCATCAGGCGGGCCACACCTTCGAAATCAGTGGACACTCAATGTTCCCGTGCAGCCTGCGTATTGAATGAACTTTTACTGTTTTTTTATTCCAGGAGATAATCATGACGTGGCCCATCAATTTCGCCGCTGGGATGTTCCACCTAGATGATGTATTAGCAAAGAAAAAGAAATTGATTTTTTTCCAAGCGAAACGGCCAATTTCACGAGGTTTGGTAGACCCAACTAGACAGAAGCATGCGTGCCAATAAGAACCGTGTGTACAATCTGAACTGTCCATCACGACGGCCACATTGTTTAGATATCGCGGCGTAAAAATCAGGCCGTTTCAACGCTGAAGTGGGACATCGTGTATAATCAAGTGGATATAGGAAAATATTTGTTTTATACATCGTGGCCCACCTGAGTGAAAGTGTCTGATATTTTTGAGGCGAAAGATTGTGGTCCACGTGATGAGAGGCTGGAACTTTGTACACGCTTCCCATATTACACGTGTGCTTGAGTGTACGTTGCACGGCTCTACACGCGGGTGGGCTGAGCAAACCTGCATGGGCTCAGAGTTAAGACGAAAAGTATCCCGTGTATGGCTATCTTTTATTTTTTTTGTTTGTTAGCTTGTCAGTACACCCACGGTCAGTTCACACGTCACTGTTAGCCCCCCTCAGGAATCGTTACCAAGATCTCAGCGTTGAAACGAGATATCTACCACCTGAGATATGGAACTGGGTGTAAGGGTCATTACCGAGAGTATATTTTTATTTTTAATCATGAATACCATTGTTATCTTGTAATAGAGGCTGTAGTCTTTTAACCGTGCTATCGCTATCTGCCAGAGGTTTGTGGGCCCACTTTAACCTTTACACTAAGCACCGGCCAAGTTGGCAAATGTGTGGACATTTGAGTGTGGTTCATGAAGTGCTCCCCACGGGAGAAGACTATACACAAAAATCAGGCTGCCCGCGTTTTCTGTTTGAACGAGCTATAATGGACGGTTAAATAAAACATGCCTACCGTCCACATCAAAGAGAGAAATCCTCCGGTTGCGGGTATCAGATCATCTAACTGTTGCAATTTTTGGGCATGATCTATCTAGCAGGGCCCAACAAATGAACGCTTCTGATCCCACACAGGCATTCCATGTATAGGAAGATTCAGTGCTTCATAATGACCAGGAGGTATGGCATTAAGGCAGGATCCTTATTCCGATCGCCACCATCCATCATAACTTTTCTAATTATCCAAATGTGACAGACGGATCAGATCAGTCTGTAAACGTGTCGATTGCACCAACTAGATCATGCCGCACTGAGTGATTTGATGGTAAGGATAGTGATACATGGAGTTCCAGTATCATGGTATTATGAATCGGGGACTCCGACAATCTGATGCCGTCCTGATTCAAGTTGTGAGTCAGCCGAGTCGGAGCGTTCAACCCCTACTTTCAATTCAGATTTCAATCTAGTGTGGTCGAACAAGATCAGGTCCAGCCGAGTCTAAGGGGTCGTTCGGCACCATGGATTTGGGGGGATTTGAGAGGGTTTCAAATCCCCTGATTGTCTTGGAGTTTCATAACCATGGGTTTCAAATCCCCTGGAAGAGGGTTTAAATCCACCATGAGAGCTTGGTTTACACGTGAAATCATTTCAACGGTTGCATGTGTAACATGTGTGTCACCATACAATTATTCTATTGGCACATGGCCCACTAATGATATCCAAAAATAATTAGATTATCAATGGCATCACCATTAATTACTTTAAAATGATGATCAGCACCGTCCAAACATTGTCCATGTAAATCAACGGTTAAAATCATTGGTTAGTCACTTGGACATGATCTTGTGCTTGTGGCCCATATGAGACTTGGAATATCATCATTTTTGGGCAAAGCATATATTTCAGCGGGCTCATTACAACCACGGTGTCAAACACTACATATGTCACTAATTAGAGCTATTAAAGTTGATTCAATAGTTAAATTTAAACCCCATAAATATACCATGCATAGCTACTTTTTGTATTAAAGTTGATTCTACTTTTTGTATTAAAGTTGATTCTGATGCAGGTGCCAAACACAATAAGAGGATTTCATGTCGAGGGGGTTTCGAATGCAGGGTTCCAAATCCACACTCCCAACGAGGCCCCAAGTCCACTGGGATGAGTCACAAATGACAGATTAGAGTCTTAGAGCTTGCCTTAGATGGGTCTTGATAAATGACATGTTTGAAATGTTTCAAAAACACGAGTGAAACGATCAAAATGCCAATGATTAATTCCTCATCATAAAGGGAGTGGATTGGGTATTGCACCTGGCCTAGGCCCAACTCCCACCTATGCTATATGACTAGTTTGAAATAGAGGTGGGCAGGACCTGACTTGACTCAGCAGATCTGACTTGATCGAACCGAATGCTAGGTCGAGTTTGAATCTAGTAGACTCACCCGAATCCGAATCCTGACCGAGTCAAATTCGGGTTACGTAGTAACTTGATCTGAAATCCGATCCAATCAGATCCGATTTGATATACTCGAATCTGATCCGATTTGAAACCCGACTCAGACCGGAATTGAGTGGTGTATATTAAACTTTTTTTTTTTAACCTTTACCATTTCATCCACCCTAACCCTACCTGCGTCGGCGCCGCGCTGAACTCGATCGGAATCCAGGCCAGCCAGCAGCCCAGCACTTGATCTTTACCGCTCATCGTCGTCCAGTCATCAAGTACGTTAATTTTTATAGTTTTTTTTTTCTATGGTTTTTCGGGTTCGGAATCTCGGATGTAGGCAATTGGTGGCCCGCCCTAGCTCGGGACCTCAGGTGCAGGCCGCTGGTGGTTCAACCTGGTTCAGGACCTCAGGTGCAGGCCGCTGGTGGTTCGACCTGGTTCAGGACCTCAGGTGCAGGTCGCTGGTGGTCCGACTGAGACTGGGACCTCGGATGCAAGCTGCTAGTGGTCCGGTCGAGATCGGGACCGTGGTCGTGGCCCGCCCTGGCTCTGGACGGACTCAGATTAGCTACTGAAATGGGCCCCACTATGATGTATGTGTTGTATCCACACCATCTGCCCTTGCTTGACCTGGTGGCCCATCAATCTATTTGGAGAGATCATTTTAAGGTATGATCTAAAGAATGAATTAAAACCAAAGCTCTAGCGGACCCCACCACCAAAAACAGGGGGACAGTACATCACGTCAACATTTAGTGACCCGATCCAAACCGTAGCCAACTCCATCCGACTCGGTTCGGATCAAGTCAAGCCGGCTGGACTCAGTCCCGAGTCGAATCAAGTTTAGGTTAGGGTTTTCACAATACGGATCGAGCCGAGCTAGACCTAACTCAGTCCGACTCGACTCGATGCCCACCTCTAGTTTGAAATGTTCAAAAAAACAAGTGAAAAGACAAATATCTCAATGAATAATCCTTGATTTCACTAGAGGTAAATTGATTATTGTGCATGGACCAAACTCCCCTTGCCCTGAGTGGTGGGATTTGATTTTACTATGTACGCACAAGCTTTATGTCCAATCAAATCTTACAACGTTGGAGCTTAGTTCACAGTAATACTGAATCTCTTGCTTTTCGGAACTAAAATCGAGAATTGTGTGAATTTCATGTGGAGATCACTGTGATATATGTGGCTTGTCTACACCGTCCATCCCTATTGCAGGCTGATTTTTGGGCATGAACTCAAAATTCAGGCAGCTCCAAAGCTCAAATAGAACACACCACATGAAACGGTGTGTTGAACCCTACTATTAAAAACCTCTTATGCCCATAATTTCCTATGGTATGGGCCACTTGAGCTTTGAATCTACCTTATTTTTTCTGGCTCATGTCCTAACATGTTCTTGTAAAATGGATGGATAGTGTGGATATATCATAGACATTATAGTAAGGCCTATGATTTTAAGTCCATCGTTTTCAAATGTCATTTCAAGGATGTAATATTCATTTCGGCCAAACATGTATAAATAGTAATTATTGTCCATTTACTTGTATTTATAGTGTGAAATGGAAAAACAAACACGCTAGAAGTAGAAGATATTTTCACAAGTTCAACACTATAAATAAGTACTGTCATTTTCGTGTCCTTGCTTCTCCCACTCTTATTGTAATTATGCGATTCAAAATAAAAATTAAAAATTAAAAAGAAAAAAGAAAAGAAAATAGGGGTAAAATTACATGTTTAGTAGAACAAAAAAACATGCTCCCACCATTTTCACTAACCTCCCAAATAATTTTGTAGAAGCATCACATTTGATAGCCACACTTATATTTAGGGCATTTTTTAAAAAACATAAAAACGGCATTACAATCATAAAAGGGCAAGACCCCTATTTTTTCTCCAGAAAGTTGTCACATTTAAGCCCTGTTTCCTCTAGCCATATTTCCTACTAGCGTGTCACCTCTTTTGTTTGGAGCCTGTGTAACACTGTTTTAGATTCCACTGCAATTCCATTTCATCCATCAATTTCTCCCTCTCGCATTGAGATGTGAGATAAAATAAAATAAAAAAATAAAAAAATAGGCAAATCTAAAACTCCATTGGGTCACATGATAAGGAATGGTGGTACGTAATGAAACGCCCCAACAAACCTTCTTTTTGGGCCATTGAAGTTTTGGCTCTAGCTGTTATTTTTGTGTTGCTTTCACCCTTATGAGAATTACTAGTGTTTTCTGTGGTGGCTCACTCGAGTTTTGAATTCATATCCTAACATGAGCCGGCACAATTAGTGGATGGAATGAATATGTGATGCAGACATCATGGTGGACCACATGTTACTTTTAGTTACACAGTACTTATGTGTTCTTAAAAATTAGCTTATTATCGCCGACGTTCCAAAATCCCATCCTGTATGCTTCTTGAAGGTTTGCTGTGAAGCTCACCTTCTGCCCTACCAAGAAATGATCCAGACTCTTCATTTGTCAATTCGCACCATGAACTGCTTGCACGACTAAACTTTCAGTGATTAAAAACATATTCATTATACATGTATATGTGTCGACATCTCAACCGTTATTCCTAATTCACATTTGTATGTACAATGCCCATCAAGATTCTTTGTAGAAAGCAGATGGTACCTTTACATATCAATGACCAAGATCATGCTTGTTGGGGCATAAGCTATGGGCGGTTCATGTTGTTGAATCCAAATTAGCCATTGATGCTATACTCTCTGCTAATGTGATTCATGAATACTCTCATGGACGTGAATTTCCCACAACACTTAATGATCTTAAGAATTCAATCATGACTTAAAATGGATGGTCCATATCAACCATAATAGGCGTGACTAATGACCTAGTAATCCATCATTCAAATTCCCTATTTCCTTTAAAAATAATAATAATAAAAGAACAAGAAGAAAGAAAAAAGAAAGCTTTTGAATGGTTGACCCTTGCATTTTGATCAATGACAATGAAAATGAAAAACTGAGTCAAGAAACAACCTTTTAAAATAAAACTTAAACTAAATTTTCATAATTTGATTTTCACAAAAACATTCTCATAACCCCCCAGGTAGCTACCAAACAAGCTATACACTTTGGCACACCGTCATACATGTACCATCCTAAAATTAAATCATCCTAACCATTGATTGGATAAGCATGTGTTTTGATGGCCTAGTGAGATTTTTTTAATAAAAGTTACCTGAGCCAAAATATTAGCACATAAGCATCCTAGGAAACTTGACCAAGTTTCTTTTCCAGACATCCATTAGTTTTGTGAAATGGAGCCCAATTGATTGTTGGATTGGCATCATCCTCAGGCAAGAGCATCTAAGTCATGGGACCCACCTTTTGGATGGCTTGGATTGTACACCCGTGGCAAGTATCACATGCAAAGGCATCTGCCAAATGGGGTTATAACATATAGGCCTGTAAGGTTATAATAAACATTTTTTGTTGTTAGATCGTTAAACTTTTAACATTTTCATAGAAAATAACATTTGTGATATGCAGTTGCCATTGGATTTTATTGTTTACTATCATCTTTAATTTTCTTGTGTGTGTGTATGTGTGTGTGTGTGTATATATATATATATATATATATATATATATATATATATATATATATATATATATATATATATGTTTGGATGCAAGAAATCTTAAGTATAGACATAAATATATAGAATGATGGTTAACTCATACTTATTTTCTTGAATACAGTTAAAAAGATATTTATGTTTATAAATCTTGGTTGGATAGCAGTAAAAAGTTTCGACCACATTAAATAATATTAATCCTACCGATAGACTTTTATTTTTAATCATGAATAAGATTAATAATTACTTTTTACCATTGTTATCTTGTAATAGTCTATCATCTTTTAACTTTAACGATCCGTATGGATGATGCAACTCACTTTATTGACAATAAGGGGACAAGGATTGTGTGAAACTAGGTGCTACACAGGCCTATGTAAGAATGATGTGGCCCGATGACACACATGTCATTTTTTTACTGCACTGCTTCACTTTTACCCGTCCATACAGGTCCATGCCCAAATGCCATGATCTTGATTGGTACTCCATCTTTGATGAGGAAATTGCATCACGCGTTGTTTTTTTTCTTTTACACACACACACACTTACACCGTGGTGGATTTTCACTGCAATGGATACTTGCAATAGGTATTTAAACCCATGACCTCCGGTTGAAACTCTCTTGAGTCTAAAACTCGTGCGGTCAAATCATGGAACCCATAGTGGAATAGGTCCAAAAATCACATCAACAGAGTAGATCTAAGACTTGAATCAGCAGCTGTAGAATGGACTACTAAAAGTAAAACCGGCAGCTAACCAGAATCCAATGGGAGGAATTGGAAAAATTAAAATTGAGTACTGTTCCTGTAGGCAAGCTCTCTCATTTTATCGTATCCTAGGATTTGATTAGATGGCAAGCTATTGCTAAACAAACCAATTAAATATTTTTTGGGAGGCATGGGTCAGCATGCATTGGTGCTCTACGAGCATCACCTTCTTAATATATGTGTTTTATCGGCATCATTCACCTATGTTGGCGACTCATTTTAGGGCCTAAGCCCTAAAAAAAAAAAAAGCCTAAAAAAAGAAGAAGAAGAATACACGTCCAAATCTTAAATGAATCACACTTCAGGTTTTTTTTTTTAGAAAAAAAAAAAAAAAAGGACTAGCAGTTTGAAAGCCTACCATTAAAAACTTTTTGTGGCCACAAAAGTTTTAGGTTGAACTGGTTTTCTGTTGGTCTACGTCTGGATGACAAATAAACAATATGGGTTTGGCATACGTTTGGATGACAAATAAACAATATGGATTTTGAATCAAGATACTATTTATGTTTTTTCCTCTATGAAGTATACGCGGGACCTTATCAGTAGGTTAGATGGCAAATAAATGTTACTGTAGGGCATTGGGAAGTTTTTTAATGGTGGGCGTTCAAGCACTATTGTTTTCCTGTGGTGTGGTTTAGGATCTACCTCAATTTTAGGCTTATAACTAAAAATGAGATGAGAAAATGAATGGACGGTGTGGATAAAATGCATGCATCATAGTGGGGTCCACAGAGCACAGACCAGTAGCGATGTCGGTGCTTGGAGGTCCGTATGCAATCCGCGTCCCTCTCGGGCTATGTTAAATCCAACTATGAGCCCAAGAGTGGAATGGTCCAGATTTCCAAGTATTGCACGTGTACGGTTGGTAAGCCCACCCGCGCGTGTACACCAGCACACGGCATACATACCATCCATACGCCATCTGCCGGCATCGCAGAAAAGTGTTATATCCAAGCCGTCCATCGGATGGCTCCGAATGTATAGATGGTGTCGCTCAACAATGAAGCTGGCCCACTTATCAGGTCGGTCAGGATAATACAAACAGTTGAACGGATTATAAAACCCGGGTCAGGCTTTTCTCAGCCGTACATTTCTTTCATAAACTGTGGTCGCGACTTGGCTGGCACCCAGAACCAGCTATGTGGGTGGTACCCTGACCGTGGGCCCACGTCGATGTATATGTTTTATATCTACACCGTCCATCCGTTTTTCCAACTCATATTATAGTACGAAGTCAAAACGGAAGCAGATATAAATCTCAGGTTGTCCACAACCAGGAAGCAGTGGTGAATCAATGACCCTGTTTCTTGTGATATGGTCCACCTGAGATTTGTATCAACTTCATTTTTAGGCTAATACCGTAAAATGAGATTTCAAAATGGATAGACGGCGTAGATATGCAACGCATACATCGAGGGTGATCCCACGGTCAGCATACCTCCCACATAGCAGGTTGGTCCCAGCTTAGCCGCGCCCGTAAATTGTGACCCCTTTGACCGGTGATAAAATGCGGTAGCCGGTAGAAGACGGACGCGGCTTCAGTGGATCCCGGGATTGGATCCACCGACTGTGGGCCCACTTTGAGGTACATGTAGCCGTGCCGTTCATCTATTTTGGCAACTCATTTTAAGGCCGTTCATCTGTTTTCGCAACTCATTTCAAAGCAATCCTTTTGAAGCAGATACAATCTCAGGTGGGGCTAACTGTGAACAGACAGTGCGGTGTACTAACAAGCTTACGAAAAAAAAAAAAAGGTGGCCCATACTGCAGGAACCAACGGTGATTAACCATTAAAAGCTTTTTTAAGCTAGAAAAATTTTGAATGAAGCTGATATTTATGGGATTCCTTCATCCAGGTCTACTAGACCTTATCAATAGATCGATGACAAATAAACATTCCGGTGGTCCCGGGAAGTTTTTAATGGAGGATATTCAATCACCATTGTGTCATGTGGTGTGGTCCACCTGATATTTAGATCTGCTTCATTTTTTTGAATCATGTCCTAAAATAAACTGTCAAAACGGATGAATGGCCTGGATGTAAGGCACATACATTACGGTGAGCCACACACTCAGGGATCCACCGAAGCTTCGTCCTTACAAGATCAGGTAAATAGTGGTATTCCCTGTAATGGATGGATTGGATCTCGTACGTATATATCATGGCACGTTTTGTGGAGTACACACGAGTTTCCTTGCACAGACGTGTGGGCTTAGCAAAGTTTATTAAAGAGACAGGATTTCCAGATAAGATGCGGTCATGATCCTCGGCCAGTTGAGAGACCGGAGATTGGTGTTTTGTTTTTTGTTTTTAATTTTTAATTTTTAATTTTTAATTTTAATTTTATTTTTACAGCTGCTTTTGAGAGAGAGAGAGAGAGAGAGAGAGAGAGAGAGTATGGTTGTAAGGACAGGAGCGTCGTCTCTATTTGGATTTGTCCTGTTTTTGTCTTGATATCGATGGTCCGTACATCTCCCAAACCTTCTATTGTATATGACTTGGAAATGCTTGGCCTTTGATGAACACATCGAGGCCTCTCTCCCTTTCTTTCTCACTGAAATTGAAACAAGAAGACCTGCATTTTCTCTTTCATCTTTTCATGGTTTCCTGACAAAGAGATATTAGAATGATGGATCTAAAATCTCCTGAACTTGATTCTGATTTTGTTGAAGTTGATCCCACTGGTAGATATGGAAGGGTATACAATCTTCTCTTTCCCTCTTCTTGTTGTGGTGGTTGTTGTTGTTGTCACTTTTTTTTATTTTTCTTTCTTTCTTTCTTTCTTTCTTTCCGTTTATTTATTTATTTTTGGGGTGGAGTTTTGAATATTGGGTTGAATTTCTTTCTTGCCACAGTACAATGAAATCCTTGGAAAAGGAGCTTTCAAGACAGTGTATGCTCTTATTCTCAGATCACCAGCCTACCTTTTTCATTTTTCTATGTTTTTCTCATGTGGGTTCTTTTCGATTTTCTCTAATGTTGGTGGGTTTTGATGCAGGTACAGAGCCTTTGATGAATATGAAGGAATTGAGGTGGCATGGAACCAGGTGAAGCTGTATGACTTCTTACAGAGCCCTGAAGATCTAGAGAGGCTTTACTGTGAAATCCATCTCCTCAAGACCTTGAAACACAAGAACATCATGAAGTTCTACACCTCTTGGGTTGATACTGCTAACAGAAACATCAATTTCATCACTGAGATGTTCACCTCAGGCACCCTCAGACAGTAAGTTTTGTTGTTGTTGCTGCTGTTGTTGATTTTTATTTTTATTTTTTAAAATTTTAATTTTGAGGTTGGGTTGGTTTGGATTGGTTTTGGGTGGTGGTAGGTATAGGCAAAAGCACAAGAGGGTGAACATAAGGGCAGTGAAGCATTGGTGTAGGCAGATCTTGAAAGGGCTTCTCTATCTGCATAGCCATGACCCACCTGTGATCCATAGAGATCTCAAGTGTGACAACATCTTTGTCAATGGTAATCAAGGTGAGGTCAAGATCGGGGATCTTGGCCTGGCTGCCATCCTCCGGAAATCTTATGCTGCTCATTGCGTCGGTCAGTTCCTTCCTGCCCTTCTTAAGCTTCTATCAGATTTCCCAATGTATGGTTGATGCACGCATCGATCAGGCGATCATGAAATGGTTTGTGGTTAGTTGAGATTTGGGCAATATGTGATTTTATGCAGGCACACCAGAATTCATGGCCCCTGAGGTGTATGAAGAGGAGTATAACGAATTGGTCGACATCTACTCTTTTGGGATGTGTGTTTTGGAAATGGTTACCTTCGAATACCCATACAGCGAATGCACTCATCCAGCTCAGATCTACAAGAAAGTCATCTCTGTAAGAATCCCCATCAAACCATCTCTCTCTTAGATTTTCATTTCAAACTAGGCCTTGCTTTATCTGTTCCATTCTCCTACAGGGGAAAAAGCCTGAAGCATTATATAAAGTCAAGGATCCTGAAGTTAGGCAATTCGTAGAGAAATGCTTGGTGACAGTGTCTCGGAGGCTCCCCGCCAAGGAGCTTTTGAAGGACCCATTTCTCCAACTAGATATCGATTCCGATTCAAGGCTGGTTGAGTGTCAGAGAGACATCAATGAAATCAACCCTCTTTTGAGGCAACCGCTTCTCGAACCTTATCATGATAGTAGCTCCTTGATCAATGGGTACTCTGGTTATCTCTCTCATGAATCTGATAATGGTTGGGATTACGAATATGATATCACAGAGGATGAGCACCATGGGATTGATTTCTTCGCTGGCCAAGAGGATGAACCTCTGACAAATGTGGACATCACAATCAAGGGGAAGAGGAGAGATGATGATGGGATCTTTCTAAGGCTGAGGATTGCTGATAAAGAAGGTCGGTGATCTGAATTCTTCTTTTAGGGTGTCTTTGGATGCTCAATTGAACCAAATTGCATTGATTAAATTAGATATAAAGGAAGTGATCGAGATGGGAAGTGGGGTCATTTTAATTCATAGCAATAACCCTAATTGCAATTCCATGTGTTTCAATCTCAAGTCGTGCTTGAATTGCTTATGGGGTCTTAGTCTCTCATAATGAATGGTGTGGGACTACACCCTCTTTAATCATATCCATCTTTTTTAATTGAGTTATTGCATTTCAATCCGATTGAGCATCCAAACGCAGTGTAATAACTTGAGCCTAATATCTTTTTGGGTCGTTCTATTTTTCTATATCAAATTACCTGATGCAATATTGGACCCGTTACTACAATTCATTCTCCAGGCCGCATTCGCAACATCTACTTCCCTTTCGACATCGAAACTGATACCGCCTTGAGCGTTGCGACTGAAATGGTCGCGGAGCTAGATATAACTGATCAAGACGTGACAAAGATAGCAGAAATGATCGATGGTGAGATATCTTCCTTAGTGCCTGAATGGAAGCCAGGCCCAGGCATCGAAGAAGCCCCTGGCCCATCAACACTGAACATCTGCCACCATTGCGCCTCCAATGTTTCATCAACTGGTTCCCTCCTCAAGTTTCTCTCGTCGAACAATCCAGATGGCATGAACCCACAAAGTGTTCACTGTTCCCGCCTTGGGTGTGCTGCTACACATGGCCGGTTCGAGGAGATCACATACCAAATCGATGGGTCTGAGCATCGCGTGACAGAGTGTGCACCTGTCATTTTGAGCCAATCAAATGGCCTGCAGTACACGGATATTTGGGCTCAACAAGAAGGCCCTGATTTGAGCTCAGAAGGATCGGTGCAGATCCATTCAGATGAAGAAAATGAACAGCTGGATCAATCGGCATCTGCCAAAGATCAAAGCTTCTTAGAAATGAATAACCACGAAGAACCTGATGAAGGAAAATCTGTGGACCCAGTATGTTGTAGTTCAACAGGTGATCAGCATTTGGGGATCCCCGAATTGGGATGTCAATCTTCCCCCACAATCCATTCATCAACTTATGCCACATCCAACAACTATGGAAATGAGATTAGGCAGGAATTGAGACAGCTTAAAGCAAAGCACCAGATGGAACTAAGAGATTTCAGTAGTCAGCAGTTTGGAGAAACAGAGAAGGTTTTGTTGGACCCATCTCTGTCTTCTGGCAAAGCAGAACACAGAGTCAAAGATGGAGTTATGGGTTATTCAGTTCCGGTGCCATTACAAGGAGAGGATAGACATCTCTTGAAATCCTTTGCTTCGGGTAACCAATTTTCTTACTATTTCGTCCCTCATGACAGAAGAAACTTAGCTCCCATGAATAGCTGCCGCCCCAATTCGGAAACCCTAAGGGTCCAACATTGCGAGGCGACCAACCAGTGCAGTCCACGCCCTGTGTTTACGACCAAGAATTTCTACACTGGAACCCTGCTTCCACAGCCTCTTCACAGATCAAAATCCCTTCCAGTTGATGCCGTTGATGTTTAGATCTTTAAGAGCCTTTGAATATATATAGTTTTTTCCCATCACACTACAGCTATGTTTTTTTGCTTCGTCCTCAATTGGTTTTAGATTAGTTGGTATCCTCAATTGGTTGTAGGCGAATAGAAATGAATCCGAAGGTGGTTTGTCTTGGAAGTCATGAACAGATGTAATTTTTTTTCCTACTTGTAGGATGTTGAAAATCAGCATTTATTTGAGCTGATTCTCACATACATTGTCATTTTACCTTAAATACCCTCTCCATTCACAGCCTTCGAACCTCCCTTGAGAACCTAAGAGCATTTTTGTGAGACATTTTCATTAAGCTGCATGTGGATATGCCATTGAAATTAAGACGAGCTGAAGGAGTGGAAACTGAAATCACAGTTCTCGATTTCCCATAATCATTATGCATCAAAATATGGAATTTTAGAGGCAAAATTCCATAATTTGGATTTCACCATGTAGCTGCCATTTACATGCCTTTGATAGGCCTTTAGGTGTTATTCATCTCACCTTCTCTCCTCTATGGCAATCTCAAGCTGGGGAAATCTTCCTCACCTTCTCTACTCTATGGCAATCTCAAGCCGAGGAAAAGTGCTGAAATGTGAGAAAGTATTGGAACCAAGATTTCTAAGGATGAGGGAGAAGAGTTTTAGCCCATGACCACTACTCTCTCTCAGGTCTCCATACTCCAACGAACACCACTTATTACACTTCATGACAGAAAAGGATAATATCGCCACCCTAATCGGGTTTACACGATCAATGACTGTGAGACTCACCGACACTCATACACTTGAGATCCAATGGCTAATTCAATTCAATTTTGATAAAAACCGTTGATCTGTAATGGCTGACTTAATGGAGAAGTCTCCAGGGAAGCACCCAAATGCATTATTTTCATTTCTTGTCGACTTTTGGAGCCACTGCCTTAAGCATTTACAACAAGTAGCCCTCGCATTTCAGTTTCAGTCCTTTCAAGTCTAACCTTCAAATAGCATGTGTGATTTGGAGCCTGGCCTCTTTAATTTCAATCAAGGTTTGAAAATCCCAGAGCCAAGAATTGCAAGGGCCCAAATCGGAGACGGTACCACAGGTTAATGTCTCAGCAAAAATATCTTTTGTTAATATAATTTGGGTGCTAGCAATAGAGATTGCAGGCAATATCACAGCGCTGTGGATTGATATTTTGTAAGAAATTACGTAATACTATCAAAATATAATATTTTAGTTACTTAATAAAACAACTATTTAATAATTAAACAGCTTAATTATTTAAATGATATATAGCTGTTATGGACTGGTATTTGGGTGAGGGTCTCCGCCGTTCTCGACTAAAAAAGAAACACCCTAGCATAGATATATACGAGTAATTGAACTTAAATCATTTCTATATCATTTGTTACAATTCAATTCAACAAGGTGTCGACAGTTTTTAAGTGTTGCTCATTTCAGATAGAATTGTTACTTACAGCAAGGACATGATGCAGACACTACATATGAATAATATTCAATAGCTATAAAAGTATGTACGATACAGCTATGTGGATACAACCATATTCGTACAAGGCGGAGGTACCTTTGGGGTGTTGGTGTTCATGCATGTGGAGGCATCCACATATAGAGTTGAGGGTATTTCAGGATACATGTGCTTGTAATAAATACTATTAGTTGACATGTCAGTTGCTGGTTGGCTAGGAAGAGGATTTTCAACACCCCAACCGACCTCTACATGCACATCATTGCTAGTGGGGATCAACCATGTTCTACTTGCAAGATGGGACCCACATCATGGCACTTCAGGGTGGCACTGAATGGGTCGGTTGAAATAATTCCATGCATTTTTTGAAGAGTGAAAATGAGAGAATGTGACCCAGGAACTCTTCACCTTTGAATATAAAAGGGGTGACTCTGAACTGAAACCTCCTTTTTCTTTATTTTTCTTTTTCTTTTTTGAGTGATTAGTTTTATCTAGATCCTTTAAAGAAATAGTGGGTGATGATGGGAAGGATGTCTCTTTTGAATGATTGGAGCTCTCTCTCTCTCTCTCTCTAAATGATGAAATGGAGCACTGATAGGTTTGTCTCCTCAAAGGAAAAAGGTGGGTTTTGATGATGAAAACGGAGCACATGCACACAGATTCCTTCTACTTGGTAAAGAGTCTGTAGGTCCCCTCTTTGTTTTGGTTTGAACCTTAAAAACAAGAGAGGAAGCGATAAAGAAACTGCAGACTAAAAGCTTGGTTGCCCTACCAAAAAAACCAGACTTCCCAAGAAATCTCCCTTGAAGGAGGTCCTAGAAAACACTTGCACATGGCCTACTCCCAAGTACTAGATTCAGCACATGTTCTTGTGGATAAGTAAATTTTCTGTGAACCAGGAAATAAAGTAGCGGGTGGGCTCCCAAACAGCAAATGCTCTCAACTGACCGTTATCTGTTCATGCGATATCAATTCTCATGTGGGTTGCTGCCACTCTACCAACAAAAACTGAAAGCTATATACGGCCCAAGTCAAAGTTCTTAAGAAATCCACTCTGTCCATTGGTTTTGCAAGCTCATATTAGGACATAATTCAAAAATTAGGTAGATCCAATACTCAAAAGCCTATCATAATGCTTATATGTCCACCATTGAAATCTTTCCGAAGGCAATCATAATGCCTATATGTCATTCAAACCTGTCATAAGGTTATTTACACTTGGATGAACTGAAGAAACAAATATCAGCCTGATCCAAAACTTATGTGGCCCCAAATAAGTTTAATGGTAGGCGTTTGTATTCTCACTTTTTCCTACCGTGTGGCCATGGGAGTTTTGGATTTGCTTCTTAGGGCTACAAAACTTTGGATGAAGTTGCAACTTATGTTTTCCTTTCAACCATATCTGTGTGACCTTATCAACAGGGCATATGGCAAATAAACATTACCATGTACTCTAGGAAGTCTTTAATGATTGCCGTTAAATGACCACTATTTTTTATAGTGTGGTCCACTTGAGATTTTTATCAGCTTCATCTTTTGCATCATGCCCTAAAGTAAGCTGGTAAAACAGATGGACTGCGGGGATAGATAATGTATACAACGAGGTGGGCCCCATGGTCAGGGTCGCACCCACCTTTCTGGACACGGGTTGCAGCTAATCCGTGTATAGTTGAAAAGGTGCACACTTCTCAGAAGGAGATTGTATGGTGGCACAACACCACTGAGCTACATGGTGTCAGGCGCTGTGAGGCCCACCATGTTGTATGTGTTTTATATCCGTGCCGTCCATCCATTTTTTTTCAACTCATTTTAAGGCATTAGACAAATAAAACAGATCTAAAGCTTAAATGAACCATGCAACAGGAAATAGTGGTGGGATAAATCTTTTAAGGCCTTGATACATAAATAAATCTTGATACAAAACTTTTGTGGGTCACACTAAGTTTCAAGGGAATTTTATAAAATAATACCTCATTAATACTGTAGTTACATCCCAATAACTTTTTAAATTACGAGCTGCCTCATTAATTTAGTTATTGTCGAATGGGTACCTTCTGTTAGTTTTCCGTAACCTCCGTCCGGTTAGATGTGTTTTTTTACTAAAATGACAAAAATGTCCTCCAATTAATGAGGATGCTTAAGAACACAATTAAAAAGGGTCGCGGATTACTACTGAGGGTGATTCTATGGTCTCATCATGAATTTTGTGCTTTTATCAACGTTGTTCAAAATGAATCAGATAAAAAATCTCAGGTGGACCACACCACAGGAAAAGGTGGTAAATTTTTTATTTTTTATTTTTTACACACGCACACACACCCCACACAGTCACGCTGGTGGAATTTTACCACTTATGAGTACTAAGAGTAAGGACCCAGATAGTAATTAAGTGGCTATTATTAAAAACTATCTAGGGGCCACAAAAGTTTTGGATCAATTTAATAGATATGTTTTTCTTTCATTCAATTCTACGTGACTTGATCAATAGGTTGGATGGCAAGTAAACATTATAGTGGGCCTAGTAAGTTTTTAATGGTGAGTGTTCAATCACCATTGTTTACCTATGGCGTGGTCTACTTGAGATTTCAGCCTGGCTTATTCTTGGGCCCATACCATAAAATGATTTGAACAAATGTATGAACGGTGTGGATAATTTATGGTGGGCCCACAGAGCACCAACCCGTAGCCACCTTGCTGCTGGCTGCGTCACCTTCCATTAAAATTAAAAGATATTTTAAAAGTCATTAATGAGCTGTTACTATTAAAAGAAAAAGAATCCAAGAGATTTCTCCCACGCGGATTGGGATGAGACGTGCCTACTGATCGGTTTTCGGTGAGCCTAAGCATGATGTATCTCTGTTCTATCCAGGCCGTTCCATCCATTTTTCCACATTGTTCTAGGGCATGAACCAAAAATGAGGCAGATCCAAATCTTAAGTGGACCATACCGCATAAAATAAAATAGTGGTAATTGAGTGTCCACCGTTAAAAACCTCTCGTGGACTACAAAAGTTTTGAATCAAGTAGGTATTTATTTTTTTTCCCTTTCATTCGTGTATGTGTGTCCATGTCAACAGGTTAAATGGGAAATAAACACTACGTAACCCTATGAAGTTTAGAGCAGATTTGGGATCTGCTAAATTTTTGGGTTCATGTCCTAAAAGGAACTGAAAAAATGGATGGACGGCGTGGATATACAATACATACATTAAGGTGGGCCCATGGTAAGGCCGCACCATGTTGGGTGAGACCGGGGTTACACCTAATCTGAAACTGATTGCGAGCTGAATAAACTCTATATAGCACAATGTAATGTATGTGTTTTATCCACACTATCCATCCGTTTTATAGCTCAATTTAGACAGTGATCCCAAAATAGAAGTACATCCAGCTCAAATGGTAAATTGAACGCTTACATTGAAAATTTATTCGGTGCTGTGTAAGTTTTGAATGAAGCCGATATTTGAGTTTTCCCATCATTTATGTATGTGTGACCTTATGAATAAGTTGGGTGACAAATAAACATCACTGTAGACCTTAGGAAGGCTTCAATGGTGGTGGACGTTATTATTCATACTGTTTCCTGTAGTGTGGACCAGTTAAGCTTTGGATATGCTTCAATTTTGAGCTCAGATCCGAAAATGATCCTGAAAAACAGGTGGATGGCATGACAAGACATACATCTAATCTACGGTAGGCCTCAAAGTTTTTTCTACTGAGTTAGTCACCGATAATCCACTTCCAATGCAAGAGCCTTTTGCAGCAGAGCCTTTTAACTAGAGGTGGGCATAATGGACCCAATCCGATGGATCCGACCCAATCCTACTTGATCCGACCCGATTCGAACAGAACCGATGGCTTGGATTGGGTAGTTTCGAGTAGGATCAAGCAGATCCGACCGTTAATCGGTTCAATAGCAAATACGACCGGACTGATCTGAAATCCAATCTGATCAGATTTGAACAGAACCGGGTGTAGTTAATAACATGTAATTATAAATTTACCACTTACCTGTATATATATCTTCTACCGTTAATCAGGCGTGTTTGTTTTTTCAGGCGATGGTGAACTCACTACCAAATCTATCATTATGACGGTTTCCTCATTTGACAGATCGGCTAGGGCGGCGTCAGCGTGTAGAGGCAACTGGGAAATAAAGCCTCGCTGGAGAGATTTCAGTGGAAATCTCTGGTGATCCGCGGATTCCCAGATCTGTCAGTGATATGCTTATAGTAATCTCCAGGTGTATATAACAGGCGTACTCCACCAACGATATGCTTATACTATAGTTTTGGATGATCAGAACCATCGATTTCTCTAGTGCTATCCATGATTGAACACGGTAACAAATTTATGCTAAATGGATGAATTTTACCACTGTTGTTTCTAGAGAAATCGGAACACATAAAGGAAACTTTTGGGGCGTGTTTGATTTTCGAGAGCTTTGGTAAATACATTTGAAATGGGTAATAATTACTTCACTGTGTAATTTCGTTGTTGTTATCAATGCTGGATTTGACACTTACTTTTTCAAACTTTACAACCGATGACATTGTGAAATATATGTGGGGCCCATCGTTATGTCTGTGTCTTATCCACACCGTCCATTTGTTATGATAATTGAATTTAAGGCTTGACAAAAAAAAATGAGGCTGATACAAATCTCCAGTGGACCACACCACAAGATTTATGGAATTGAACATTTACCGTTAAAAACACATCAGTGTCACTGTTTCTTTTAGTGTGGGCCACTTGACTGTTGGATAAGGCTCATTTTTTGGCCCATCTCTCAAAATGTTACGCTAAAACTGATGGACAACACAGATATATCATATATATCATAGTGGGGTCCAAAAATTTAAACGAGTCGTTTTAACTCGATTTTCTATACGGAAATGCAACTGCATTTTCAGGATCAATACGTTAGTTTTTGTATCGCCATCCACAATAGTACCTGTAGGATGGATGTTACAGGTTAACCAATTATCTTTGCATGGCCCATGGAACAAAAGGTTATGGTGATCCTAAGCAGAGCAGCAACACATGCAACACAATCACATTAGAAAGGTACGTCTCTCTCTGGTATACGTCGAAAATCGAAACCGAGATCTTTCTAGCTGTGTATTCACGACAATCGAAAGAAAGACTCGCATATTCAGTATGTCCGAAAAGCAAAGCCCCTGAAACAACCCAAGGTGGAAAAAGAAAGACTGCGACGTTTTATTATTATTATAAATCTCTACGAATTGTATGGTATTTGAATCTAGGATCGGCCTATCAACTCACCAAATCCAGTACAATTGTATGGTATTTTCGGCATAATGGATGGTACAAATCGATGTTTGAGACTAACCAAATCCAGCACAATGATTTGCACCTTAAGACTGCGAATGTGAGCTAGAACAGATAATTATTTAAACCACAACCGATCCGGACCTAGCCAAATCCGATCCAACTCGGTTTTCCTAACCGAGTCGGACTCAGATCGGTTCAACCCAGCATGGGTTAGGATCGGATCGAGTCAGATGACCTAGACTCAGATCGGACCGAGTTCGGGTCAGGCCATTCAAAACTCAGACCGAGTCAAGTTGGACCCAATCTGATTCGACTCGGCCCAATGCCCAGCTCTACTTTTAACATGGACGCAGACTGCATACGGTGCTCTGTGGGCCTCACCATGATATATGTGTTTTATCCACACAGTTCATCCATTTTGTGACATCTTCTTATGGGATAAGCCCACAAAATGAGGCAGATCTAAATCTCAGTAGATCACAACATAAGAAACGATGGTGATTGAACGCTCACCATTATGAAGCTGATATCTGTGCTTTCCCATCATCCAGGTCTGTGTGACCTAATCAACAGGTTGACGGAAAATAAACATTATAGTGGCCATAGGAAGTTTTTAGTGTTAGGCGTTCAATCACCCCTGTTTTCTATAGTGTGGTCCATCTGAGATTTATATTTACATCATGTTTGGGCTCATGCCTAAAATAATCTGGAAAAATGGATGGACACCGTGGATAAAACAGATACATCATGGTGGTGCCATAGATCACCGACAAGGGACGCAGATTTCCCGGGAAAGCCTTTCGCAGGAAGTTCCTGTGCAAGGATGATGGGTGAGGCCCACTAAAATGTATTTGAGAAATCTATTCCGTCCATCCGTTTTTCAAGCTCACTTTAGGACGTTTCAAGCTCACTTTAGGAAGTGTGACCAAAAATGAGGTGGATAAAAAACTCAAGTGGGTTACACGAGAGGGGAATTTGGGAAAAGAAATTTCTACAGTTGAAACCTTCCTACCCTCTACCTTGACGTCTCTATGCTATCCAAACCGTTTATAAGGTCATTCCCAATGGGATGAAGCGAAAACACTTAAAAATACAGCCTAATACAAAACTATTATGGCCATAAGAATGATTCAACGGTGCTCACTGAATTCCCACTGTTTCATCTCGTCTGGCCCATTTGAATGTGAGATACACCTCATTTTTGGTCGCACGTCGCCCATTTGAATGTGGGATACACCTCATTTTTGGTCGCACGTCCTAAAATGAGCTCTCAAAACGGATGGACGGGGTGGATTTCTCACAAACATCACGGTAGGCCCCATCCGGCCCCATCCAGCATCCTTGCGCAGGAACTTCATGCGATACCAGGCCTTTCGCAGGAAATCCGCGTCCACCGACTAGTAGCCACGTCTCACTGCAATCCGCGTGAGAGAGAATTCTTGGATTTTATTTTTATTTTTTCGTTTTTAAGAATTTTTTTTTTTTATAATAATAAGACATCATCGATGATGTTTACATCTATTTACCTTTCTAATTTTTTTCAAGCAACCTCATTGATTCATTAATTGGTAGGCATTTTTGTTTTAACTTTATGGAAGTTGCAGAAAACTAACCGAAGGTACCCTTTTGATGATAATTTGATTAATGAGGCAGTTTAATGAAAATGGTATTTAAAAAGGTTTCGGGATGTAAATACCGTATTAATGAGGTACTATGTAGTAAAAACCCCAAATTTTAATGGTAATCGTTCAATTACCACTATTTCCTTGGTGTGGTCCATTTGAGATTTTGGTCCACTTTAGTCTTGGGCTCATGCCCTAAAAAGAGCGTGGAAAACGGATGAACCGCACGAATGAAACACATACATCATGGTGGGCCATACGGTGATACAATGTGTTGGGTTCATCGTGCAATCCGCATCCATATTTTGGGGTAAGAATTTGCCTAAACGTGACCTTTTAACCCAACCAGGCATCCGGTTGGGTGGAGAACGTTGCATGTTAGTATTTCACATGTGGATCCCATCACCATGTCCTTGAGAAATCCACTCCGTTCATCAGTTTCACCAACTCATGTTAGGACATTAGCCTAAAAACAAAGCAAATCCAAAACTTGTGTGGGTCACAGGGTAGGTAAATATAAACGCCTACCATTAAACCTATTTAGGGCCACATAAGTTTTGGGTCAACGTGATATTATTTGTTTCTCCAATTCATTGCAGTGTAAATAACCTTACGAGCAGTTTGAATGACATAAGCATTATGATGGGCATTTACATTCTCACTTTTCCCACCATGTGGCCAAAACTCTACTAGAGTTTTGGATCTACCTAACGTTTGGAACTGTGTCCTAATATGTGCTTGTAAAACCGATGGGCAGTGAATATCTCTAGAGCGTCATGTTGGGCCTCATATAGTTTTCAGCTTTTTTCAGAGCTTTTCACATCCTTTCAGTACCATCATAGGAACTTTTGGTAAATTGACAGCGTCGAAGAACTTTATTGGAATATCACACATTTGGAGGAATTTTCAAGTAAAACTTCCTTTCTTATAAGATATTGAATTCATTGGGACCAAAAAGCTGAAAAAAACAAAAAGAAAAACAAAACAACAAAAGAGAAAGAATAAGAAAAGAGAACAAACCCAACCCCAATTACAAGGGAGAAGCCCAAACCCCAAGACTAAAACCAACAACCAGCTAATTAAGATGACCAATCCCTAATATAACGCTTAACCCTCTTAGCAATCAGAAAAGAAAAAAGAAAAAAATATATCCCATGCCACATGCCAAGATTGAAACAACCCTTCAGTGGAATGAGGCATCACACAAGGGACATTGAACAAACTCATGACTTTTATCTCATTTTTCTTTTTTAGTATAATTGTCAAAATCCTACAATTTACTATTCAAATTATACCTGCTCATCTATTTTAAACTTCCCTTGGCTTTCATTTTATGTTTTTAAATTGGTGGAGCTTTAAGAATTGCTTTAAAAAGGTAAATAATTTCATTTTGTTCTTTATGAGAGATTAAACAATATATATTTGCTAATGTTAAATTATGGGGCTTTTTCTATGATTTCAATTTCTTAACATCAAAACACCAAATTGATGTATAACTTATCTGGAATGTTTTTATGGATCGTTACAATAATGTTGACCTATATGTATTGTGGAATGATGGTCAGAAATAACCAAAAAAAAAAAAATGTCAGTTATACATAATCAAATGCAGTTTTTTCAACTGGGTACTACATTCAAGAATGATAAAAGCAGATAAATTATTTAAAAATCCTTGTATGTTTTTAAGGAAATTTTCTTGAAAGACAAAAATGAAGGAAACATTAGAATCCTTTAACAACACCACGATACAATATTACTTGATGCATATTGATGGCAAAAGGAAGATTGATGAGTTTTTAAGTTTTCTTTTTCTGATTTAATTATTTTCAGATTTTTTTCAATTTTAAAAATAAAAATAAAAAACATAAAAGATCTTACAATTTACAATATGATTTGCAATTCGATACAATTCAACCCCATAACAGTTTGGGATGTGATAATGATTTTGACACCTTTTTTTTAGTAATGGCAAGTTAGTGTAATTCATAAGGGCACAACCCCAAGGCACAACAAAATGAAATGGAGACAATCAAATTAAGTTCCCAACATGAATTATGAAATTGCCTGTTGCTTAATCTGTCTTTATTAATCTAAAGCAGTATAAGCCCAATCTGAATAGTTCATGTACATAAAGAAGCAATAATAGAATACTTAACAGCCTGGATGAGAAAGCCCAACCCTGCCACATTTTACAGGAATGAGAAGGGAGCATATTTGTTCAAGTAGCAGGACTTTGGATAATAAGATGAACCTTTGGTCAAAATAGTATCCTCACGGGCACTTGGAACCGAATTGTGCAAATTTCAATATAAAAATATAAAAATGTTGATCCAGAAATTTAATAAAGCAGTGAACTGTAAGGACTGATTTGGATGAACTCTAATTTCCAGGCCAAAAAGATGTGGAGCAGGATGCTCCCAAGAGGGGGGGAAAGGCTTGCTTGAGAGGATAAGAGCAGCCTGCTTGTAAGTGTAAAAATACTGTACAAAATGATCTAGATGTATCGTAATTCTCCGAGCTGAGCCCATCTGATAGACATTCACTCTTCCTACAAATACTGCTGAGATCCTAAATAAGCTATATATATATATATATACCTCTTGTATGTTGTAAACCAATACAAAAGTTGAATCATCAATCTTCACAGGGGCCTCAGAAGCGGGTAATCTTCCAGTAGTTCCCGTTCCGTCAGTGTGTCATTTTCATTCTGAGGAGTCCACAGCACCTCGACCGCCTGCATAGATTTCTGCAAATATAAGTCTGAATCGTGGTTTTAAAAACAAAAGCTACCATGTCCAGAATCTTCCTTCTTTTTACCAGAGTTTTGCTGGAGGGTATGGATCCCAGCTTTTGCAATGCCTCCTTCAGATCTGCACTCCCATTGATGACAGGTAGCTTATGCACCCCCTCGGCAGCCACCAGGATTGTTATCTGGAAATGGGAAACTCAGATGTCAGGCCAAAAGGAACACAGTAGTAAAAATGATAAAGAAACTCTCTCAATGGAATATCGCTGAACAATGAAACACTATCAAGTCAATGGATCCTTTATGCGTAGTTATATATATATATATATATATATATATATAGTTTAAGGACCATGCATTCCCATCACCATAGCCTTCATCCCAGCTACTAGTGTCATGCATTTAATAAAATATATCACAGACCTACTTAACACTTGCCAACTGTAAAAAGACCTATGCAACTGCCACGAGTGTTGTTGTAATCAACTTTGCAAAATTTTGTTCATGGAATTTTGCAGCAACAAGGGCTATGATAATGTAACACAGAAAACTACGTCACACAGAAAACAAGTGTTTCTCTCATGATTTAACAGATACTGATATAGTCTATTAATGTTCTGCAGTGCAGCTCGATTAGGCGCCTTTATGCAAGCTCGTCAGTGCAGTGAACGGTTCTTCACTTATTAAAGCTACCAGCCGCTGGTCAACGACCACTTTTCTCGTGTTGCCCAGATTGCAGCATAGGGAATGGTGACAATGAGTATATTCTGTCCTCAACTTGAGGACCATGTCCATGGTGAATCAGCAAAGAGTTCGCCAACAAAAGGGTCACCAAAACGGTCAGTGGGTAGGATTGTCAACCACGGGAATGGAAAATTTCCATGAATCTAATCGGCGGAAGAATGATCATGCACCATCAGCTACATGTGGGATGATAGCTGCGATGAACTCAAGCTAAGAGAATAGATTCTCAGGTAAATATTTTCAAAAACCAAAAGACAATCCTCTCTGCACAAAGAGGCATTTTTTATTAACATTCAAACCAATAGAAAACTTCCACATGAATCCAACCAATCAAAACCTTCTCCTGCGCTAAACAACCATTCAAATTCATTCTTAAAGCTCAGCGACCAATCAAAAGCAAACCCTGAAAACAGCAAAGCGAAAATAAAGGCACAAAAATATTGGAAACTTGGTGGAGTCCATGTGCAAAGGGCTACAAAACTCGAGAACCAACACTCTTTTTGACATGTCCCCACATAGCTTCACTAATGTAGGGGCATTTTCACACCGGGCTCGAGTGGGGTGGCCTGTGTGAAGCGGGGGTGCACTCGGGATGGGCGGCCTGTGTAAGGCGGGTGGCTTGTGTGAAGCGGGACCCATGTAAAGTGGGGCCCAGAAGGGGGGTCCGGCCGCGGGCCTGACCTGGGGTAACCTTCTATGGGCTTGGCACAGCGGAGGAATCGAGAAAGCAGTTTGCGATGATGTGGAACATATGGGGGGAGCAGAATAGCCGCTGTTTCCTAAATAGGCAGAGAGTATTGGAGGAGCTAGCGTCAAAGGTGAAGAGGGAAGTAGTGGAGTGGGCATCCGGTTTGAAGGATGTTGATGTTTGTAAGTTAAGTCTGTTTGGATTGTGATTATTAGGGCTATATTTTTTAGGCCTTGGCTATTGTCAGGTTTTGTGTGTGTGTGTGTGTGTGTGTGTGTGTGTGTGTGTGTGTGTATCAGTTATCCTTCAAAAAAAAAAAAGCACTCAAATACTTTAAAATAGCGGGAAAAAAAAATTGTTGCTTATCTTTTCTATTATTAAAAAGAAAGAAAAAAACATACCACAATGTATTCATTGCTGAATCCTTTAGATCTCTGACTTTTCGTGCTTTGCTTCTTGATGTTGTTAACATTAACAAGTGTCTCTTCGTCGAATTTCCCTCGTTCTTCAATGGAAAGTTGATTGAAGCGCTTCTCTCCATCCTCTATGCTGCGTTTTACATCCACCTGCAAATGCAGGAAACGAAGTTCACATGCATGTTTTGGAACTTTAACACCTAGTAAATGAGTTTGACAATGGGAGCTCAACTGGACCTACTACTACAAGCATTCTATATACAGGTTTAAAATAAATGCAGAAGTAATCTTTCAAAAACAAAAAAAAAACACAAGTAATTTTACATTGGCATTATTGATAGAAAAGGAATGGTACAAGAGCAGTAGCCAAAAAAAAAAAAAACTAAGAGCTTTTGTGGTGGAAGTAAACCATTGAAAAGAGAGAATGGTCAGAGCGCTCAATAATGCTCAAAACTATACATCTCATCCAAAAATTACGTGAATGCCATTCTATGCTTTCATAAGGGCAGAAGAACAGGGGGTTGGGGGGCATTCAAAAGTTTAACACAAATGAACACCTCACAGCCCAAGATCGCCGTACCAAACAGAGCAGCTATTCACCTGAAAGTAGAGATATAGGCATCATCCAGATAATCTCATTCCCCCATTCCACTCTATCAAGGGACCAAATCCTCAGTTAAACCATAGGTCATCAAAGCTTTTCTTCTGTTCTTACTACCTTCACCCACATCTTTTTGGGCCTTCCCTTCCCCTTTAAGAGCCTTCCACTTGGCAAGGTTGTCAACCATGGTAACAGCAACTACACGGGCCATTTTTTTTTCCACAATCGAGCATTATGGCCCCATATCTCATAAAGGGCACCACCACTACAATTACGTAACAGCCATTACGGCCATAACTGTTTTTAAGGTTCTTGGTCTTCATTGCATATGGCCAAACCATCCATCTACTTTCCCTTTACCTACTGGTGCTATTTCTACGTCCCCTGGAATGCATTCATTTCCAATTCTCTTCTTCCTCATCTTGTCAATCGTCCATCTCAACATCCTCATTTCAGCCACACTCAATCCACGAACACGCTTTCCTTGAGCACAGTTTACTAATGTCATTGCATGGACAACACCAATCTCTGACTCAGTTGCTGCATTCTATCAACAAAGGCCAAATGTGGGGACTTCAATCTGTGCCATATTGATACCGTAAAGACCAAAAATTCGAGTCCATTTTAAAGACTACGGGCCTGTTTGGTAGATGGCTAAAAATGAGTTGATCTCATTATAGTTAACAGTAATTATGTATTAGAGATCCTGATCTCTAATATATAGTTATTGTTAACAATAGGCAATTATGTATTAGAGATCAGGATCTCTAATACATTATGAGAGTTAACTAAAATGAGATCAGCTCATATTTAGGCCTACCAAACAGAGCTTCAAGATTATTGTAAGCAGTGTGGGCAATTCCATTACTGAGTCATATAAACACAATAAAACTCTGTTGATTTAACTGGTGAGATACCATGCTACATTTTCAAAATTCCAGTCTTTGATGACCAGATGCAGACCAGCACAGATATGGAGAGCAGGGATATGACTCTTCATTCTCCATAATACAGGATATACAGTTACATAAATCCTATCCATGACACGCCTATGCAGTAGCATGCATGTTTAGTTTTATAACTTCCCTAAGAATGATTCTGCACCATGCTATTATTGTAGTATTATCAAACCAAGTATTATTTTGTAGTCTTAACAGCATGCTACATCTCATGGAAATATTAACATTTACAGAAACTTTTGAGTAGATTATTCGCAGCATTCATTTTATATTTTTTTCATGATAAAAGAGTAGCAAAATTGTTAACCTAGTGCAGCAGGATATAATTGGGCTGGGTCATATAAAGTATCCAGTACCAATATCAGAACCATATCATGCCGACACTGGTGTGCTGAGCATATAAGTCTCCGAGTATCTCAACAAGGAACTGTTTAAATTTCCAAATTCCAACATAGGAAACAAGTTCAATTTGTGATGTTTATAACATCTTTAATGAGGTCTTCACAATTTTATTTAAATACAGAGGATTGATATGCAATGCTAGTAACCCTGGGAGATGAAAACAGTTATAATTTTCATAAGCACAGTATGTTCTTGGAAAATGTTGAAGGAGAAGAATTAGCTTACAGATGAGTATCCAGAGATGCAACAATCTGGATGTCGAAGTAAAGCTAATGCCGTCTCTGCAACAAATATACAAAGAAATGCTCATGAGCAATATAAAAGAAGAGGATAAAAGCATCTAAAATCTCATACATGAAAACTTTTGTTTGAGGAACCCATCTCTCTTTTTCTTTTCTTTTTTTTTTCTTCTTTTTTTTGAAGGATTTATGGAAGTATTTATTGAGAAAGCGCCAAGCTGGCACAAAGTAATTACAACCTAAGCAAAAAAGAAAAATTACAATCTTAAGAGGCACATTCCACCATAAAAATCCTCGCTTTGGACCCAACCTCCTCAACCTTGAATGACATATTCCAGAAGCATCTTCCATTTCAGACTAGTAAACAAAAGAACATATTCTTATTATCTCCTTGGGCAACAAGGAATTGATATTAGACCAAAACCTAGTCAAATTGGTTTCACTGGAGAGTGACATGAGTAAGCACCAGAGCAAACTTTCCAGGTAAGGTTTACAAAGTTGACACGGTTTTTGGCGAGGAGTAACGTATTGGTCCCTGGGTGGGTCACACTCTGAAACCAACTTTTAATTCTTTGTTAAGCAGACATTGCTACACCTAAGGTTGTCAGTTGTCACCACAATCCCATACACTCCAAGGCATTCATACCAAAAACTAATATGAGCACAACTATTTGAGGCTTTGATCAATATCAGTTTTACGTCCCCTCCTAGATAAGCCCATAAAATTGGATGTCTCTAGAACCCTTCAAATAAGTGCAGTTGTGGTTGGGGGACAAAGGAGTAGAGGCAAGAAAGGGGCAGTATTTCAAATAGCGCCCGTAGCACGCTACGTAGCGTAGCGTGGCCGTAGTGCTACGTAGCGTCCCAAATAGTGTAAATCCCCTGTAACATACACTATAGGGGTCGTAGCGTACGCTATAGCTACGTAACGTGTAGCGTCGTATTTTTTTACTATTTTTTTCACGTTTTCTTTATTTCTAATGTTGAGGAATGTGATACTTGTATTGTACTTGATATTTTTAACCTATGGGATTTTTATTTCTTTTCATAATTGTGACTTGTGGTTTCAATTAGACATTATTAATTAAAGTGGTTTGCTTAGAAAGTTGTTGATGTGATAATTATTTGATTTGGCTTATATATGTAGATTGGCTTTTGATAAATGATAACTAATAACTTTTTTGAACATGCTTATAATTGATAAAATGAATCATCTTTTAGGCATTTTTATATTTTTTCCCTTTTTTTCCACTATTTATTATATTTGTCCTATTTTTAAATTTAAAAATAGAAGTATCGTGTAGCTTACGCTACACACTACATATTTACACTACACGCTATAGAGGGTTGGGCGCTACGCATCACGCTACCGCTATTTAAAACACTGGAAAGGGGTCATAGAAAGCAAAAATAACAAATTTACATACTCATACTACAGAGAGTGGAAATCAAGGAAATGATGAAAGATCATATGGTGATGAAAGTAGCATCAATGCTAAAGGATTTGGCAATGATAGCCGAGGCAACAATTATATAAGTTGAATTACGCGCATAGTAACAAAGTCAAAAGCGCCCTAAGGGACATGTTGGTATTATATAAATTATGAATCAGAAACCCTGTTCCAAGTATTGGCATCACATTATGTATCTCCTGTTGGAGTACATGCCCTGAAAAACCAAATTAAGCCCTCAATCCACTAGGCATGTGGATGGACCGGGCTGATCCTGTCATAGATCAAGATGACCATGGTCCCACATGGACATCCTAATACACATTAGTGCTTGTGTCACATTGAACTTATATGTACATGGGTTACTTGAGGAATGAATTCTCTAAAAGTCCTTGGGAACTTGAAAATAGATATGGCAGTCACTGACCGGGAAGGGTTGTGATCCATGAATCCCAGTGCCCTTTTTTTTTTTTTTTACACACGCACCCGCCACACACTCACGCACGCCGTAGTGGGATTTCACCACCTATGGGTTTCGAACCCAAGACCTTGTGTTGAAACTCCTCAGAGTCTACCACTCGGGCAAGGATTGGAACCCAAATCCCAGTACCCTATTTGGAGTTTGGACCATGATCATCACAAGAACGTAGGACACACCTGTGAACATTCTATGATGAGATGTACAAACATCCTGTGTGAGGTGATTGACTTGGGTTGGGTCGGACAGTCTCCACCATTAAGGAACCAACTTGGTGGTGGTGTGCATTCGCCCTTAACCCACATAGGAATGTGAGTGTGCCATGGATACAGGATCTAGGCTATCACCTTCGGTCACTTACATTAGTTGGATGGAGTTCAAGTCACTAGTCTAGAGGCCCATTAGCCTGGACTAGATGATCGAGAGTTGATATTGCATGAAATTCATTAATCCTTAGACCTAAAGACATGTAAGGGTCGCAGCCCTAACTAGTAGGCTTTGGCTCTCCCTACGAGGTTATCATGCGGCCACTTAAAAGTGAACATGGCTGGATACTTCCATCAAGAACAGTTGAGTATTGCACAGGCCAACATGCGGATCCATTGGGTTTTACCTAAGGACATACCTACTAGGCCACTGTGTGGTCATTTAAAGTGAACGTGATTGGGTACTTCCATCGGGAGTCGTTGATTCTTGCACGGGCCAACATGGTAATCCACTAGGTAAGGACTAATGCTTGGCTAGATCTATTAGATCAAAGACTCATCAATTGATTTTTCCATTGGGCTTGGTACTTGAAATGTTTTAATTGACTTTCAAATGTTTTCAACTATTGAAGTTTTGCTTTTAACCATTAAAACTGTTTTGATCGCACTTGATGATGATCTGATGGCCCAAATCTTGTGGTCCATTATTTAATCGGTATGGGATATAGAACGTTAGCAGATGACCATGACAGTGGAAGGATTAGATCATGAGTACATGAATAGATGGGCAGATCGAGGGACTTTCCTCAAGGTAGGTTACAAAGCAGTTCATAGGGTAGTAAAGCACAATACTGGATGCACCCTTGAAACCCTAAATCCTCCTCCATATATATGATCCTATTCCAAAGAGGAGCACCACAGAGATGGCCCTAGACATCCTCACCCCTTGAGACATGCGCAAAGATAAAAGAGTGTCAAGAGAAAAAGGGAGATTTCATCTACATCCCTTCTCCTTCATCCTCATGCATGTGATCGCATGCAGTCCACCTTTTTGTACAGCAAGCGTCAATCTTGGCACCTATTAGATAAATTGACGAGGGCTTTCTCAACTCTTCACATTAGGATAGATCCGCGAGAGAGCTCCTAGGTTAGCGAGAGAGCTCCTAGGTTAGAGGATCAACATAATCAAAGATCTCTACATTGCAACCTTTGATACGGGTATGATCTAAACCATCTATAGGTTAGATTTAATTAGAAATCCGATATGACCGTCATTGAGAGGTGTTGAATGGACATGATTTTTTTCTTTTAGACTGGAGAAAAAGTTTTAGTGCACAATGTCCGATCAAAACCCATCATCTACCCCCTTGGGATACAAAAATATAGTGGAAAACATCAGGAAATATTGCATGTACCGCGCAACGTATTGCAATTTTAGGTAAACAGTGTGAAAACATTAGGGAAACTGCTGCACAATGTCCAATTAAAACCCATCATCTCCCCCCTTGGGATACAAAAATATAGTGCAAAACATCAGGAAATATTGCATGTACCACGCAACGTATTGCAATTTTAGGTAAACATTGGGAAAACTTTAGGGAAATAGTGGAATTTTTCAGTGAAACTTTAGGAAATGCAAAAAGGTACATGATTGCACACTTTGGACTCAAAACATCATAAAGAAATTCATGCATAATAGCTTTCCATTGTTTAGGAGACAAAACCATGCAAATCTAACCACAAGTGATGCAATTATATCCAAAATCATCATCATTATCATCGTCATCTAAGGCTTCTCTCAACTAATCAGGTTCAACAATGTTACATCCAAAATGAGTTCATATTATTCAAACGCCACCCACTATATATCGTTCAGTCATTCATATAAAATGTCATATCATTCAAACTATTATTCAATTTACTAATAGAAATATGCAAAGGGTCACCCATTGTATACCTCTGCTAAATATTTTTTAAATGTATTTTAATTATTATAAATATTTTTGTCCAAAAGAAATGAAAGATTGTGGCCAATATATGATTGGCCTATGCTCATCATTCATCGACATATAATTTTCCACACTTGAATTACAATTTTAAACAGTGAAAATGGAAGAAACATAGTGTTTGATGCAAAACAACAGAAGTAGGGTTGTTAAAAAAACACTGAGGAACATATTCCCAAAAAATTGCCAAAAAGATTTTTTTTTTTTTTTTAGTTTAAATTTTTTGAAAATTTCCAATCTTCAGACAGTGTATTCATACATGCAGAATCCTGATATCTCATTATGTATCAAAGATATCATTGTCGAAGCATTATAATTTTTGTATTCCAGGACAATCATATACGCACCCATTACTACCAAGATATTGAGCGATATTGAAAGTACATGGAACAAAGATAGCAAAAACGAGCTTTCTTTTGATCAGTAGGTAACATGCTCCAAAAGAGACATGCTAGAATGCACCTTTAGGATGTGTTTGGTGGCACTAGCAAGTTGAACTACAATTATTAGAATGATAAAGTGGAACGACCACATTGTTTCCCTTTGTTAGCATCCGTAGCAAGGGTCTGAGCTCCAAATTACAACTAGTTTATTCTCAAGTTGGGATCAAAAGTAATGTACCAACAATTCAAAGGATATGTCATCACTAATAAAATTAGGAAACATCATTAAACTTTGCCATCTCCCCTTAATTAATCAAATGTTTGTGATTCAGTTCCCTCGTCCATCCAAACAAAACCTTAAGAACTATTCACTTTCCATTGGAATCTCTTTGTGGTTCAATACAAATACGATACTAAATCACTAAAAAGACAACCATAAGATAACTGTTCTACTGAAATTCTTGGAGTAAAATGCAAGCAACTGCTTATTCATGCAATGCAACAGAACTCAAAGAACACAACCAAAACTTCTGAAATTACGATTTCAAAAGAAAAACAGAGAAGGGAACTCAAGAACCACGTCTGTTAACAGAATTACCTGTCAAGACATAACTCAACCCCTCCGAAGTAGATGTATCAGCCGTCTCCGCAATCCGATCGAGATCTTTTTGGAATGACCGGGCCATGCCCAATAACCCGACCTATAATTCAGCAATCAACCGATCCATGTATAAACAAAACAAGAATCCAAATTCAAATACAACAGGAAGCAAGACAACAATCATAGCAATACCTGAAGCTTGAGAACACTGGTCTTCTGTGTCGCAGTAAGAACACCTCCATCATCCGACCGATCAGAAAGGAACCCCGACACCAGAATGGCAGCAGCGAAACCCATCATCAGCACAAAGAAGCCCGACCCGGCACCCACCCCAACACCGACGGCGGGCCCCATGTAAAACCCCCCGCCACCCCCGAACGGCGTCGGGGCGTAGTACGGCACCGAGTAAGAGAACCCAGGCCGGCTCGACGGCGGGACCGAGTAGCTCCTAGAGGAGGAAGACGACGATGACGACGAGAATGCCCGCCCGCCTATCCTCCCGCCGGAAGCCGCGAGCGCCGAATGCGGGTCGTAGGTCAGGAGGACCCCCAAAAGGACGGCTGCGATCGCCGGCTTCTGCAGCGATTTCAGGGTCTTGAAAACTGCATCGAGAATCGCTTGGAAGGGATTGCGTTGCTCTCTCGACGGGGATTCGATCTTCTTCGAGGAGTTGGAGCATTTGATATGAAGAGGGTTGGGTCTGGAGAATCTGACGATAGGCTTGGAGGAGGTTAAGGTCTGACGGTAAGACCGTATTGGGAGACTCTGTAAGAGAGGATTCCATTTCAGAGAGAGAGACTTTGAGTTTGGGAAGAATGAAGGGATTGGTTCGAGTAGTGAAGCACTAGCTGCAGCCATCAATGGATTGTTGGGAATCTCTCGATTTGTTTTTTTTTTCTGTTATTTTCTTTTTTCTGTTATTGGGAAGGCCTGTTGGATGGTTTTTCAGGAGGGAAATGGATTAGGGATATTTTGGTCGATGGGAATCCAGGGGTGGGCCAGCAAGGTCGGTTTGGACGAGCGACAACCGTGCATCTGGCGGGTGATATGTACCTCATATCCTGAAGGGCAGTATCTACCGGAGAAACGATCACAGCCGCTGTATGTGAAGTTTAACGTACAGAAATTTTCTTGCGCTAATGTTTTAGGTGTGTAGAATATCCGATCTGTGGAAAAAGTGGGCCACGTCATGATGATCAGTTAGAACAGAAATCAGGATGATTCCCTTAATAGGTGGGCCACGACAGTAGTTGGGGTCGTACCATCGTCTTTCGATTGATTTTGACGGTTGTATTCTGATCCATTAGCGAACGGGCCTGGTTTTTTCACCAGGTGGTCACAATTATGTCACCCACCTTGTGGTCGGATTGGATTTTCCAGAAATATGGCACGTTGGCAGGAAGAAATGGCTTTACGTGAAAGTTCACATACAACTGCTGTTTGTGATCATTTCCCTCTCTTTCCTCGTGTGGTATGTGTCGTGCAATGATCTAGCCCCACGCGGTGCTTTCTACTCTCCACACAAGGCGCACGTGCTAACCTTTTTGATTGATGGAAAAGTTGATCCAGACCGTTAAGATGGCCCCAGCACAATTAAGGTCAAAGAACTCATTAGATGGGATGCTCTATATGAAAAGAGTGGACGGTTTAGAAAAAGTCTCCAAGGGTCGAGATTCATTACGTATTTTGTTGATCCCCGATGAATGGAACTGCCCAATGATTATCTATTTTGATATTTGCAGTGTATACTACCTTATGAACGGATCAGATTTTCCACATACTTTCTAAGTTGGCACGTGCGTTGTGAAAAAAGGTGCACGTTGAGAGGAGTGCGTGTGAGGGTAGGAAACAACGATTGAGAATATGAATTGGGTAAGAGTCTGTGTGGGCACGTGACAGGGACGTCTGTGGCGCGTTAAAGAACCTGAAGTTGAGATGCTGCAACTCTGGGACCCGTTGGCCTGGCCCACAATTGAAATGGGCCTAGAGTCCGATGTTTGGTACAATGCACGTCTGATGGGCCACTAGGCTGCTTTGTTACGTGGGCCTCTCGTCAAGATTCCCTGGTCTGTTAGATGGGCCTCTGGGCTTGTCTATTAGACGCATGGAATATTAATTAAAAACCAAACCAGGCCCAAACTGGTTTGGTTTGGTGGGCTTGACCCAACATGGCCTACCAGGCGAACCTGACCTTGTTTAAGCCTATGTCAATCCCCCGAGCTTGGCTAAGCCCACACCTATTCACAATACAGCTCATGTACACCCTACACATGTGCCAGCATGGCATATAGGTCCCAGATCGGATCCATCCATCAGAAGGGCACCACTATAATGATGGCCTAGCCCAAGAATCAGGTTGATTCACTAATCAGGTGGGCCATAGTTTGCAAACTAATTACGGCTGTGAAAAACGTGTCTGAAGTTTTCTAATCACTCAAATTGTTTCCAATAATGGGGCCCACCAGATGAATGGATCAGATTTATTTTTTGAGAAAACATCTATAAGGTCAGACCAACCTGATGGATCGATTGGATCTTGGAAATCATATTGCGGAATTAGAGCACCATCCTGACCAGATGATTAGGATCATGACCCACAGGAGTCATCGTGGAGTGAAAATGCTTTTAAAATTAGTTCTTAGGCTGTACTAAAATCCGTTCTCAAGACAAAAGGCTTGTGAAAATGGGCTGTAGGTTAAGCTAACTTACAGCTGATGGATTGTAGCATATTAAGTTGCATGTATATGATATCCTAAATCACAGGATCTATCAATGCAATGGCTGGAGAACTGAGTAGGCATTCAGCCACTGTTGCCATCAGTATCTAGTGACCTTGCTTTTCTATAGTGATTCAATCTCGGCCATGTTTACTAAGCTTGTGCTAGGCTGATTCTGGGCTTGGACCTTGGGTCTGAAGTGTCAGATTAGGCAGATCGTCTAACCTGGCCTGGCTCATTGCCACCCCTAGCGAGAATAGAGACCATTTATTTATATGCAATCAAGGAATCGATTTTAATTAGGCTTTTACAAAACCAATGACACCCCTTCTTAGATGAAGTTCCATGGTAGCTCATGTAATGGAATTTTGATCACAGCTGTTAATCGGCTCTTTATCTCAACATCAAATTCAGCTTGATACAGGTTTTGCTGCATTTTGATCTATGTAGGCCTACGTATGAATGAAAAAATATCACGGCATGTGCTTCCAATAATTCAATTGCATATGCATTCTGAGCCTTGTTCAACCGCACACAGAGACACTTGCCAACATGAAAAGATCAAAGCTATCCGATCACCACTATATGAGTTGTATTAGAATGTAAATATGTGGGTACTTGTTATTTAATTTTAATTAGATTCTAGGATCTATAATTAGCAAATGTGTAGCTAGGAGCTTGCTATATATGTTATGTAACTTTTATATAAGAAGGAAAATTCCTCTTTCAATAAAATTCTTTCAGTGAAGGACTTTAATTGGGGTGATGTCATGGCTACTCAAATTAAGGCATTTGAGAAAATAATACATGTACGCTTACTACATTGACTCTTGAAAAAAAAAAAAAAAAATCATTAGTTGTAAATAGATATATAAACTCAAGTTTCGCTCCAACGGCACTTTTGAAAAGCATAAATCTGATGTTGGTTTACTTAGTGAATGCCATACAAACTTGCCTATAATAGATCAAAACTCTAAACTTCCGGAGTAGGGGAACTTCTCATAGATTTGGCACACCGTATCGTCTCTTGGTTGACACCAGATCTTACTATCACTATCTCAATCAGTTCATGAGCAGACCGCAACATCATCATTTGGATGCAGCACTTCGTGTTCTTCATTTGCTGGAAGTACTCTAGGACAAGGTTTACTTATGTCTTCCTCCAACTCATTCCTTTTAAAAGGATGTTGTGATTCGAATTAGGCTAGTTGTCCTAAGACATGCCACTCTCTCATTGGTTGCTGCACTTTCCTTGGTGATTCTCCTCTCTCATAGAAAACTAAGTAAATAATTATTTTTCGCCCCTCCGCTGAAGCATAATATCATTCCATGGTTGCTACCAGTTGTGAACTCATACAACTTCTATATCTTCTCCACGACCTTCATGTTCATGATTTTTAACCGGCTCTCTTATTTTGTGACAATCAAGCGCACTCCACGTTGCTGCAAATCCTTCTTTCATGAATGCACCAAATATATTGAGCTTGATTGTCACCTTATTGGTGGAAAAATACAATCAAGGGTATTGCAAACTTCTTATATTCCATCACGACTTTAACTCGCCGATTTATTTACCCACCCAATAAAATTTATTTCATTAATTGAGCTCCAAGTTTGGCATTCTCAATGCTCACTCTCCAACCTAAGGGAGAGCATTAGATTGTAAATATGTATACACCTATAATTTAATTTTAATTAAATTCTAGGATTTATAATTAGCAAATGTATGGCTAAGGAGCTTGCCATATATTTTTTGTTACTAATTTTTTATAAGAGGGAAAATTCCTCTTTTAATAAAATTCATCCAGTGAAATTACCTCACTTTACAAGTAGAGAGTCTGCTGTGAGGTTGTTGATAGGCTTCTTTATGGATTATCCACGAGGAAGATGGTATGGTGTATCTTTATATTTCTTTTAGCCTCGGTGATGCTCTAAACTGCTTCAGATTTACCACAACACAAGGAGAAATGGCCCTGATAGCTTTCAAAATGAGCAGAAAAAAGAGGTGAGACTGGAACATGAATGACTTAATCAAAGGACGCTTGTTGGCTTATTGGCCACGCCACATGTGCAACCACATGTGTTAGTAAAGATGGCACGTGTGCAAGATTGAGCTTTTCACTAGGGGAACTACAATGTTTATATCTTTTTGCCAACAATTCACACTGGTCTAACTCCTCAGGTGGAGACCATACAAAACAAATGGACGACTATAAAAAATGTCTCATCCATCCACTTAATTTTTACACTGGGACCCACTTAAAGGGTGGACTAACTGCCAAAAGACTAGACAATGTGGCTTCCATGATGGAAAGCTCAGGTCTTGCAGGCATTCCACATGGATCCCATGCCTATGGATGGTCAGGGGCTCGGGCTTAGAAAAACTATGGAGTATCAGAATGGCTGGCCTTTATATTAGCATGGTTTTAGGACGTACGTACCCGACCGACTCATTTTATCCTGAGTCGAGTCAAGGATGACTCACCCGAGTTGACTATGTTGACTCAATTGCATCAAACTCGGATGAAATTGTCGGTACACGGCGCTGTCAATGGATACCCGGAACGGCAGCTACCCAATGGACCGGACGCGGATTTCCTGCGAAAGCCTTTCGCAGGAAGTTCCTGCGCTGGGAACGCAGGTGGCGACCACTGGGATGTTTTTGATAAATCCTCACCGTCCATCCTTTTTATGAGTTCATTTTAGGAGATGAGGCCAAAGATGAACAGTATCCAATGCTCAAGTGCGCCGAAAACGTGATAATTAAACGTCCACAGTTGAATTATTCGTGGGGCCAAAGAAGTTTTGAATCATGCTGATATTTGTTTTTTCAGTTCATCCCAGTAGGAATGACGTTATTAACGGTATGGATGGCAAGTAAAGATCACTATTGAACCCAGGGAGGTTTCAACGATAGAAATTTCTCTAAATACCTTTTCCTTTAGTAAGGCCCACTTGAGTCTTGGATCCTGTTTGATTTTGGCCTAATCTCCTTAAATTAACTCACAAAACGGATAGACGGAGTGGATTCCTGAAAAACATTACGTTGAGCCCCACCTGCGTTCCCAGCGCAGGAACATGATTTTAATGGGTTCGGTACTTTTTTTGGACCCGTGGAAAAAGCGGGTTGGGACCCGTTCTCACGTTTCCGACCCGGTTAAAAAACCCAGCATTAATCGGGTGTGGACACGTGGACGAAGTCAAAGTCAAAATAGGTTGGGTTAGCTAGGTACAACTAGATTTAAATATATTCTTAACATATATATATATATATATAATATTTTTTTTTTACACACGCACGCACACCCAGACATACTCATGCCATACACGCACACCGTAGGATTTCACCACCATAGGTACTCGAACCCATGACCCAGTGTTGAAACTCCAGGGAGCCTACCACCCGGATAAGAGCAAGGAGTCTACCATCTGGGTAAGAGTAAGGACACTTTAATACCACCCGGGTAAGAGCAAGGAGTCTACCACCCGGGTAAGAGTAAGGACACTTTAATATATATTGATTATTATAACTAAAGATACGAGCCCTCCTAAGCCATAAAAATGTAAGAACATTTACACGTGTAATTGTTAAAGTGACACGTGTGTGCAATCCGATTAGTCCATTGGGTGGGTCTGACCATGTGAATGCTCTTACTTGTTCTAAACCAAACTCAAAACCTAGCACCAAAGGCCCAACGGATACCAGAATCCGTTTGGATTCAGGTCTGGGTCATCGAGAACTAGACTTAAGACTCGAAAGAGCACGGACAGCGTAAGACCCAAACCCAGTTAGTGCGGGTATGGATACCATAGGACCCGACCCTATCAGTACGTGGAGAAATGACAAGGGGAGGGATTTTGAGAGTCAATTTACAGCACACGTGAGAACATGGTAAATGTGTGGGAGCTCAAGGCAAGCCACTATGTGGGGCTCACCGTAAACATGACGTGGCAAAAAAATACGGCAGTCCACTCTTTATTCCAGACCACACGTGTGGCTTCACACGGGTACGTGCTTGCTTCCCGGATTAGTACCCGCTGCTACGATTTAGTCGTGTATCCTAAGTCAAATGTTTTATACGCCTATCTAGTAGCTCTCCAGGTAGACACTTGAATAATTAATATTTGAGAAATGATCCCTTACTTTCCAATCATCTGTCTAATTGGTGAGAGATCTGAGCTGTCCGTTGGTTCAGGGACTCGACTTTCCAGTGCCTTCTATGGTCGGAAGCTATGTGGGGCCCACAGAGATGCCACTCACAAATCCACTCCGTCCATCAGGCAGATACAAAACTCAGGTTGGCAACACCACGCGAAACAGTTAGAACAGACACGTCCACCAACCTTCTTGGAGCCTACTACGACGTTTATATGCCATCCAAACCGTTCATAGGGTTACTAACGCTCAGAAAACTTATATGGCCCCTACAAAGTTTCCAATGGTAGGCATTACATCCCCACTGGTGTGGCTGACCTGAGTTTTTAGTCTGTCTGATTTTTGGATTCATGTACTATTGTGGTCGTGTGAAACTGATGGACGGAGTGGATTTGTCGTGGGAATCTCTGTGAGCCCCCCAATAGTTTCTGACCATAGGAACTTCATGTGTCCTGGGGGCACAGGCAAGTCGCGTCCTTAGTTGAGGGCTAATTTCATGAGTTATGATCTTATAATCGCACCGATCTGACAATTCCTCCCATTGGACCAGTGGCCTGTGAAATGGACAGTCAGGATTTTCATTTCATGAGATATGACATGATAATTACACCGATCTGACAATTCCTCCCTTTCGAACAGTGGCCCACTAAATGGGCGGTCAAGATTGCTTACAGAAAATATATCCCAACAACAATCTGTACAACTTATCCGTTGCGCCTATCATGGATAACCAATGGCTCTAAAGAATCACTTTTAGCAATCGTCTCTCTCTCATCCGTGTCTTCGAGAATGGATGGCTACACAAAGAGGACATATTACAATCGTATGGGTCGGCTGATGTTTTACACAATAGCCTATGAAATGAGTTTAGAACTCTACGGACACTCGAGTTGAATGGTATCTTATTGTAAGGTTCTGTAGGATACGGTTCACACCTAAATAATGACAGAATTCCAGCTCCCGCATTGCATCTTAAATAATGATTTGAACTGTTCATGATTTGGACTCTATGCTACCCAGGTCAGTCCAAGAACTATTTGTGATATTTCTATTATTTATTATAGAAGCTAAATATCAAAGTTCTATGCTGGCTACATGTGAAAGTGTGTATATCATTGAATTTTTAGTTTATTTTTTTTTAAGTTGACAATCTCATTTAGATCATCGGTACTTTTTGTCTATACAAAGCTCTTGTAAACCCATTGTCACTTTTATCTGTGAAAAGGTCCCCAACAAAAAAGTAAATTTGACTTACATTTTTATAAGTGACGGAGTTAACAGATATTTTCAGCATTATTTTCAGCATTAAGCACAAATAAATTTAATCTTTTAAAAAATTAATTAAATGATCAATGTAAATGCAACTAAATAATGGTTTTTCATACCTTCTTTGTTTCCGTGTAATTATGATTTTATTTTTCTCCATCTAATGTTATGCATACTACCAAATACTACCGTATCGAGAGATGACAAGGCAAGAAGTGTTAAATCTGTATTGTGGAATTGACAGATTGTCGATGAATCAATGATGGAGATTTAATATCATAGCTTAAAAGTGTACTTGATTGGGAAGACATTCCTGATACCTTGTCACCGATAGAATCTTGATCTTCCGCACCTCACACTCTTTAGAAGAACCTTTCAATGGAATTAAGGTTTTCTCGCTTGTATTGGTGAGGGGACCAATGTCAAGCCCCGAAATTCGAATACAAAGTGTATACCCTCAAACCTGAATTCCAATTCGTAACTCGTACACAAAGTGTATTAATTTAATTCCTTAATCAGTTTAATCAGATATGATAATTACATTCAGTCTAAGTTCCATCATAATCTCAATCATACATACATAACACTTATCACCAATCAACCAGGCAGATATAAATCTTGACAATCCTTAAAATGAAATAAACCTTAAACATCAATTCATTTATTATATCATCATGTTATAATTATGTTTATTTCATACTAACATTGTTTCAATGAAATAAATCTAAATAATTTATTAAAATCTCAAAATCAATACCGATATGCATTATACATTAATCAAACTATATTAGTAAATAAATCACATAATCAGAAGTGGTCTAATTCTGCCACTTCATCTTCAAATAAGTATGATCATGTTTCACATGGATTGTGTTCAGGTACGGTGGATCCTTCTGGTTCTTGAGCGACATCGCCTGCTAATGGACGGTTTTTCCATCAATAAAAAGGTAAGCTGGTCAAGCTTAGTGAAATAACCCAGCATGGTTTATAATCATAGCAAATAAAATAATACAAAAATGTATGTACAATGATATGGATGCAAATGGTGTATGAATGCATCAGATGGGATATAATCGTTCATCTGCTTAGTTTGGAGGTCGTCAACGCGCAACCACTCGTTGGGTAGGCTTCCACCTTTCGGTAGACTTGGGAATAGCCTGCATCTAGTAACGCTCTATCAGGATCGACATTTCTTCCAGGCAAGGCCCCAACGATCGACCATGCATTATGTAAATATAATGAATGATGGATGATATATAAATGCATATTTTTCATATTTGGCACTGTTATTTTGATCAGAATATTCACATATAAATTTAGCGTACAATTATCATAACAAAATATTCAAATCAGTATATCAATCAATCAAACAATGACAAATGATTTATTTTAATTTTAATAAATGATGAAACAAGTTAGGTTACTCACTTGTACTTGGTAGAAGTAAATCCATCGAAAATTGAACATGTCTAAATATAGGATTCCGAATGAATAATGTAAACAAAGTCATGAATTGATCTAATTCGGAGTCTATTTATATGGTATAGATCAGATCTTATGCATCTAAAAATTTATTGATTAGTAAATATAATAATCGCGATCGGTGTGGCCCACCTAGTGGTCAAATCACTCCAAATTTTGAGACTTTGATATATCTTAGCCTTAGGAATCACATGGTCAACATAGATCTAATCTAATTAAATTAGGCGATCTCACACCAATCTCTGTAGCAAGAGATTTCATCTAAGATTTACTATTTTCATTATATGCACCAATAGGCCGATGTGATAAACCTGTGGTCAATCCAACTCGTTCATTGCATAGATCGTAAAGAGTAATTCTAATTTATAAGAAAATAAAATTAAAATATCCATCACTAAACTGTATCAAGGCAACTTAAGGTTTCCTCATTTCTCTCGTGTCTTTCCACTAAGAAGCATTTTGAAAAAGCGAGTTATTTTTTTAAAAAAGCTTCGGATCCAATTCTAAAAGTTTCATTAACAACCAAAGATATGTCTTGGATTTGATGATATCGAGTGGTTAGGATTCAACTCTTCCAAGTACGATTCCAAGTCATCGCTCGAAACAATCCACCAACTAGAAAACATACATAAAGACTGCCTAAGGATGTATTTTGATTTAATTAAGTTCAAGAGACAATGGAGAATATCCCATAGGATGGTTAAAATTAGATAGATGAGTTTTGCCTAATAGACAATTTTGATTAACTCATGAATGGTTCAGATTAAAGATCAGGAGCATCTCCTAAAGATAAGAAGGCTCCATCTTGAATAGGGAGTGAAAATAGGTAGTTTCCGTTTCAAGCTTTGTTTATGTGCTGGATAAAGCTATTATTTAGGGAACTATTTTAGAAGACTTCTTTCATACATACACGTGCTTTTCAATTGGTGGCATTCACGGCCATGTTATGAGAAATCCAATCCGTCCATTCACTTTGCTTGATCATGTTAGTACATGAGTCCAATAATGAAATAGAACTAATACTCGAGTTGCCCAGTTGATTGGAAACAGTGAATAAGAAAAACTACGGTTGAAACTTCTCTATCCTCATTATTATTGTAATTATTTATTTTTATTTATTTATTTATTTACCACTATACTTCATACATGTGTGTGCACACATGTGAATATTTAAAACATTAGATGCCGTGTGTAGGTGAAATGCTGAAGCCGTTTCCTATCAGGAATGTTCTCCCATTGTTTTGATTTTATTTTTTAAATGAATGATATAACTCATACACATACTGGATGTCAATCTTCCTTTGTTTTTTTTTTCTAACAAATATCTTCCAATGCTCATAACTCATGTTTGAACTATCTATTTATGGCAAAATTTCACTAGCGCCCGCTATTTTATGTACCCTATAAACAGGTTAAGTTTGGGCCTTGATCTCTCAAGGATGAGCAAGATGCATACTCAATGGCTTAAACCCATTTATAACTCAAAACAATGTGTATTAACATTCTATGTAAAAATTAACCGATAGTTTTGATGTATACCCTATGATCTACCTAATGAATGGTTCATGTAGACATTTGGATGGCCTAGTTGGCAGATCCGTAAATCAGGTGGCCTCACTAATGAATAGTTTGGATTGATGGTCATCAAAGTTTAAATGGTTAAAATTTAAAAATGGTGGATGGATGGTGTAGTTTGGTTAGCTGACAGTTTGATGTATGGCTGGACTTTGGGATGGCTAGTGTTAGAAGATTGGCTTAGCGCATATCAATGGGTCTACCTATTGAACAGTCTGGATAATGAGTAGTTTAGATCCACCACAAAAACACGGTAGTTTAAATTCACCACAAACTCCGACATTTTAAAAACAAGAAAGAGTTTTAGATGGTATAGGCTTTAAAACAAGCAATGCATATAAATAGGGATTGTGTTTTATTTAAATTTAAATTTCTTTTATCATTATTTTATTAGTTTTATTTTAATATATGAAACAGGACATAATTCACTAATTCACTGGAAAAGTAATAGTGTCTAGAAACTTTTGATTCCTTAAGCCTCATATATGCCCAAAATTTTAGATCATAGATGGCCATAGTTTGAATCGTCTGATTTGGGTGAAACTTGACATCTCACTTAAGTTTGATGTGCTCTATCTGATGAGCTCAATATTAACCAATGATTTTTAATGGTGGCTAAGATTTATTTTAATGGCTCTCATTTAATCATGGTCCTTAACGAAGTGTGTAAGTCCACTGTATCAACTAAACTAGTGAATTTGAAGTGTATACTATGAGCTTTAAATTGAATAGTTTGTTTTGGTAATTAGATGAGCCACTTGACGAATACGAGTGTGAATCGAATTATTAGGACTCTAATCTGTATATAAGGTGATGCATGGTCAGTTTTTCAAGGACATACACGTAAAAGGTGGGTTTTGAGATGGATTTTTCATGTATGCCTAAGCTAATGTAAGTGTACATATTCGCCTGCGTATGTACATGCACCCAAAATTTAGAGTTGTTACATTCTACCCCCTTAGAAGGGAATCTCGTCCTCGAAATTTAGAAGTGCTTTCATCTACGTTTTCAATTATAATTATAATTATGTTAAATTAACTAAGGGTAATTGTTAAAATGAAAAAGATAGTAATAAAAACAAATAAACCTTACCTGTTGAACGGACAGTGTACCAATTTGAGCTTTCTATCACATTTTCCTGTACCTTAAGATTTCAGATTAGTTTTTTTTTATTTTTTTGAAGATCCTATTATAAGTTTACTGTCTTTGTAAAATTTTACCTTATTCCGCTAATTATAAATATTTTAAAAATTCTTGCGGTTAAATCTGTTTAAAACAAACAAATTCAGGCTAGAATGTAAACACCTTAAATCAGTACAGTTAATATCAAATTCAAATTTTTTTTCTAAATATTTTTTTTCTTCATTAACCAAGACTTTCTAAATATAATTCTAATCAAGGTGATTCAAAAGCCTGTAGGTTTTTTTTTTTTTTTTTTTAAGCGCTAATTATAAATATTTTAAAAATTCTTACAATCAAATCTGTCTAAAACAAACAAATTCAGGCTAGAATGCAAACTCCTTAAATCAGTATAGTTAATATCAAATTCAGATTTTTTTTTCTAAATATTTTTTTCTTCATTAGCCAAGACTTTTTTTTTAAAACCTACAAGTAGGCTTTTTAATCACCTTGATCAAAATTGTATTGATAATTACGAATTTTATAATTAGAGTGACTACTGCTGTCCATTTTTGTCCAGCGGGACTTTGGGGAATTTAATGTTTTAATATAACTTTATGGTTTAAATATTATTAAATTAGAGTACGTGAAACATCCTAACGTAATTTTGTACATTTTATTATTATTTATTATTATTATTATTTTGTTTTGTAATACATCAATAAACTGAGAATTCTATTTTTTTTTTTACTTCTTACTAATATGCAACATTCAAATAGGGGATCCTAAGTATACAATTTCTAATTAAAGGAGATCTACCAATTATGTATGTATGTAGGAGCATAACCTACATGTCACAATAAGTTTAAAACGAGTCTCTCTCTGATACCATTCTGTCATGCTCTGAAATTCGGATACAGAGTGTGCACCCTCAGACTCGAGTTTCAGTTTGTAAATCGCACACAAAGTGTACTAATTTAATTCCTTAATCAGTTTGATCAGAGATGATAATTATATTCAGTCTAAGTTCCACCATAATCTCAATCACACATACATAACACTTAGCACCAATCAATTAGGCATATATAAATCTTGACAACCCTTAAAATGAAATAAACCTTAAACATCAATTCATTTATTATATTATCATATTATAATTATGTTTATTCCATACTAACATTATTTTAATGAAATAAATCTCAACAATTTATTAAAATTTCAAAATCAATACCAATATGCATTATACGTTAATCAAACTATGCTAGTAAATAAATCACGTAATCAGAAATGATCTAATACCGCCACTTCATCTTTAGATAAGTATGATCACGTTTCACATGGATCGTGTTCAAGTACGACGGATCCTTCCAGTTCTTGCGTCACATCGCCTGCTAATGGCTCCTCTGTACGATTTTACCATCAATAAAAAGGTAAGCTGGTCAGGTTCAGTGAAATAACCTAGTATAGTTCATAATCATAGCAATTAAAATAATATAAAAATGTATATACAATGATATGAATGCAAATGGTGTATGAATGCATCAGATGGGATGATCGTCTATCTGCTTGGGTTGGAGGTCGTCAACACACATCCACCTGTTGAGTAGGATTCCACCTTTCAGTAGGCTTGCACATAGCCTGCATCTAGTAACGCTCTACCAAGATCGACATTTCTTCCAGGGAAGGCCCCTAGGATCGACTATGCATTATATAAATGTAATGAATGATGGATGATATGTAAATGCATATTTCTCATATTTGACATTGTTGTCTTGATCAGAATATTCACATATGAATTTAGTGTACAATTATCATAACAGAATACTCAAATCAATATATCAATCAATCAAAAAATCACAAATGATTTATTTTAATTTTAACGAATCATGAAACAATTTGGGTTACTCACCTGTACTTGATAGAGGTAAATCTATCGAAAATCGTATATGTCTAAATCTAGGATCCTTAATGAATAACGTAAACAAAATCATGAATTGATCTAATCTAGAGTCTATTTATATGGTATATATCGGATCTGACGCATTTAAAAAATTATTAATTAGCAAAAATGATGATCGCAATTTAATTTGATCAGTGTAGCCTACCTAATGGTCAAATCACTCCAAAATTTGAGGCCTTGATATATCTTAGCCTTAAGAATCACATTGTCAACATGGATCTAATCTAATTAAACTAGGCGATCCCACATCAATCTCTGTAGCAAGAGATTTCGTCTATGATTTATTATTTTCATCATATGCATCAATATGCTAATGTGATGAACGTGTGGTTAATCCAACTTGTTCATTGCATAGATCTTAAAGAATAATTCTAAATTATGAGAAAATAAAATTAAAATATCCATCACGAACCTGTATCAAGGCGACTTAAGATTTCTTCATTTTTCTTTTATCTTTCCGCTAAGAAGCATTTTGAAAAAGGAAGTTATTTTTTTAAAAAAGCTTTGGATCCAATTCTAGAAGTTTCATTTACAGCTAAAGATACCGCTTGAATTTGATGATATCGAGTGGTTAGAATTCAACTCTTCTAAGTACGATTCCAAGTTCTTACTCGAAATAATCCATCAACTAGAAAACATACGTAAAGACTGCCTAAGAATGTATTTTAATTTAATCAGGGTCCAAAGACGATGGAGAGCGTTCCATATGAATGGTTGGAATTAGATAGATGAGTTTAGCATAATAGACAGTTATGATTAACTCATGAATGGCTCAGATTAAAGATCAGGAGCATCTCATAAAGATAACAAGGCTCGATCTTGAATAGAGGTGGGCATCGACCCGAGTCGAGTCGAGGTGGGCCAAGCTTGGCTTGGCTTGTCCATGATGTACTTGAGTTCGAGCTCGAGCTCGAGCTTGGCCTCGAGCTCAACATTGAAGCTTGGCTTGTTTACCAAAGCTGTCGAGTCGAGTTCGAGTCGAACTAGTGGTTCGAGTCAAGTCGAGTTTACCTCGAGTCAAGCTCAAGCTTGTTGGGTAAGAGAGTAATGAATTCTATTCTTGATCCTCCTCCATTGATGAAAATTTCAAAAATCTTAAGAGAATCAAAGCAAAACCCGATGAAAAAACCAAATAAAGCTTCAAATTGGATGAGGAAACCTGTAAGAACCGATCCGTTCTTGATCTTCTTCCACCAACAGAAATTCAAGCACTAGAAAAAAAAACAGAGCATAACACAGATCAGAAATCCAAGTAAAGAGCTCTAACCAATCAGATCATTAGATTTCCTTGAAGTTCTAACAAATTTGAGAAGAACTCATCTCGAATTTCTTGGGTTTCTCGCCTAAGAAGTAGATCTCAAGAGATTGAAATCATACTATTGTGGAGCTGAAATGAAAACTAGTGGTGGTGGTCGAGGCTGGCGTGTGGCTGGCAGTGGGCAGAGAAAGAGAAGAAAGGGAAAGGGAAGGGGGTGCGTGCAGTCAGGTAGAGACTCTAGGGTTTGTTTTTTATTTTTTATTTTATTTTTAAGTTTAAACTTAAAACTTATATTACTATATATAATATTTAATATATTTATTAATTGAGCCGAGTCGAGCTCGAGTTCGAGCTTCGAGTCGAGTTGAAATGCCACCTGGTTGAACTTGGCTTGAACTCAACTCGAGCTTTAAATAATTAGCTTGGCTTGGCTCAAATCGACCATTCAAGCTGAGTCAATCCAAGCTGAATCGAGCTGAGTCGAGCGAGCTTTTCGAGCTAGCTTGACTCGTGAACAACCCTAATCTTGAATAGCGAATGAAAATAGGTAGTTTCCGTTTCAAGCTTTGTTTATGTGTTGGATAAAGCTATTATTGAGGGAACTGTTTCTGAAGACTTCTTTCATACATACACGTGCTTTTCAATTGGTGACATTCATGACCATGTTATGAGAAATCCACTCTGTCCATTCACTTTGCCTGATCATGTTAGTATATGGGTCCAAAAATGAAGTAGAACTAGTACTCGAGTTGCCCACTTGATTAGAAATAGTGAGTAAGAAAAGCTATGGTTGAAACATCTCTATCCTCATTATTATTATAATTACTTATTTTTATTTATTTATTTATTTACCACTATACTTCATACAAGTGTGTGCACACGTGTGAAAGTTTAAAACATTAGGTGACGTGTGTAGGTGAAATGTTGAAGCCGTTTCCTATAAGGAATGTTCTCTCATTGTTTTCATTTATTTATTTTTTTAATGGATGATATAATCTTCCTTTGTTTTTTTAATAAATATCTTCCAATGCTCATAACTAATGTTCGAACCATCTATTCGTGGCAGAATTTCACCAGCGCCCGCTATTTTACATACCCTATAAACAGGTTAAGTTTGGGCCTTGATCTCTCAAGAATGACCAAGATGTATATTTAATGGCTTGCACCCATTTATAACTCGAAACAATGTATATTGGCATTCTATGTAAAAATTAACTGATAGTTTTAAAGTGTATACTCTATGATCTCCCTGATGAATGGTTCATTTAGACATTTGGATGGCCCAGTTGGCAGATCTGTAAATCAAGTGGCCTCACTAATGAATAGTTTGGATTGATGGTCGTCAAAGTTTAGATGGTAAAAATTTGAAAATGGTAGATGGATGCTATAGTTTGGTTAGCTGATAGTTTAATGTATGGCTGGGGCTCTGGGATGGCTGGTGTTAGGAGATTGGCTTGGAGCATATCAATGGGTCTACCTATTAATGAACGGTCTAGATAATGGGTAGTTTAGATCCACCACAAAAACATTGTAGTTTAGATTCACTACAAAATCTAGCATTTCGAAAACAAGGAAGAGTTTTAGATGTGCTCTATCTAATGAGCTCAATATTAACCAATGATTTTCAATGGTGGCTAAGATTTATTTTAACGGCTCTCATTTAATCATGGTCCTTAACGAAGTATGTAAGTCCTATGTATCAACTAAACTAGTGAATTTGAAGTGTATACTATGAGCTTTAAATCGAATAGTTTGTTTTGGTAATTAGATGAGCCACTTGACGAATATGAGTGTGAATCAAATTATTAAGACTTTAATCTGTATATAAGGTAATGCATGGTCAGTTTTTTATGGACACACACGTAAAAGGTCGGTTTTGAGATGGATTTTTCATGTATGTCTAAGCTAATGTAAGTGTACATATTCACCTGCGTGTGTACATGCACCCAAAATTTTGGGTTGTTACAACCAAGACATCTATTTATAAAAAATAAGGTGAAAAGCTTATCCATCACACTTTTTCCCTTTAGAGTCTCCACGCCATAGGTTTCGATAACCGGCTTAATAACCGTGTATAGGGACCGAGGTTCAAGCGTCCTATCCCAAACCTATTTACAGTTATCATGATTGAAGTGGGGCCCACTGAATTGCTCAATATTCTGAACCATCCAACAATCAGATCTAAACCAATGATCATGTGTGGCCCACCTAATCGAGTCTTACAAGAAGAACCACAATGTCATAGGGCCATATCTCCACAAAACACGTGACATATGCCCCAACGCCATAGTTGACTCTTCTCAGACAATCCCATACATCTGATCCATGGCTTGCAGAATATTGAAACAGTTGAAGGTGAAGCATGCAGCCGGGGTAAACTATGTAGAAAGTACTGCATAGGATTGTCTTATACGTTTTTTATTTTTAAAATGTAAGCTTCTTATCTTTGAGCCAGTATATGAGTGGATATGATTTATACATCACCCTGCCGCCACGTTTCCGATGGAGAGATGTCTTTACTGGATCATCTACCGTTCTTATGAAGAAAAATAAATAAATGAAAAGGTCCCCACTATCTTTTAGACGGGTTGATCTGGTTATGGTACCGAGCTGCCGTGGAGCCCACATCAACAATGAATCAGTCCTCTTTCCATCAGATGGTAGGCCATGGGGCCAAATGAGCCCAAGAGAAAACTCGGGTGGGCCACACCATAAGAAATAGTTTGGAGGGGACACAATAAAACCTCTCCTACGTGTTTTTTATATGCCATTTAATCCATTAATCAGACCCACCCACCACCATTAGACATTAGTATATACGGATATGCCCAAAAAGGGACTGTTCTAAAGCCCAAGTGGTGTTAGAAATCTGTCATGATTTTTTAATAAGTTTGGCATGATTTTACATGGTTGTCTACGCTTTCAGCACCTAAATTTTGTATGCAAAGCCCATGGAGTGGTAGAGGCATCTGTCGTTATTTTTTAATAAGTTAGGTATAATTTCACATGGTTTTCTGCTTTTTCAACACCTATATTTCGGATGCAGTCCAAGTTGGGTGTTTCCCTAATATGGGCCACCTTGATGTATGTGTTGTATATCTATACCGTCCATCGGTTTTTTAGCTCACTTTAGTACATGCTTCTAAAAATGAAAAAGATCAAAATCTCAAGTGGACCACAGCATAAGAAACAGTGGTCAATGAACGCTTACCCTTAAAAACTTTTTAAGGGCCACCATAATATTTATTTGCCATCCAACCTGTTGATAAGGTCACACTGACCTAAGATGTGGGGAAAACACAAATATCAGCTTGATCCAAAAATTTTGTGAACCCCAATAAGTTTTAATGGTGTGAATTCAATCTCTACTGTGTATTCCACTTGAGATTTGAATTTGCTTTATTTTTGGAACCGTGACCTAAAATGAGAAAAAAAAAAAAACTGATGAATGATATGGATATAATACAACATATACATCAAGGTGGACCCCACGGTCAGGGAAACACACACTAACGTGTTACACGGGTAACACGTAGTCCGCTCCTATGGGCAGTTGGATCGGTTGCAAAGTTTATCTCCAGCCCGCATGAGCGCACCTCGTTGTCCGGACGCCGATTAGATACTGACAAGGTCAGTAGCCAAATCGCTACTGAAATGACGTCACCTAGATTTGTAGACATCACCATGATGCATGTATTGTATCCATGCTGTTCAACCATTTTTAGAGATCGTTTCATGGCATGAGAAAAAAAAGGGGATAGATCTAAGCATTTTTAGAGATCGTTTCATGGCATGAGAAAAAAAAGGGGATAGATCTAAGCATTTTTAGAGATCGGTTCATGGCATGAGAAAAAAAAGGGGATAGATCTAAAGTTCAAGTGGACCCACTACAGAAAACCGTAGGAGTAGTAATACTCACCGTTGAAACATTTAAAAGGCCCACCAAGATGTATTTTTGAAATCCAACCTATTCATAAGTTAACCTAGAGATTGAAGAAGTGAAGGAAAAAATCATCTTGATCGGAAACTTCTGTGGCCCCTAAGAAGTTTTGAACGGTGGATGTCACTATCCCCACTGTTTTCTATGGTGGGGTCCACTTGAACTTTAGATCCATCTCATCTTTTTCTCATGCCATAAAACGATCTCTCCCAATGTATGGACGGTATGATACAACACACGCATCATAGTAGGGTTAACTTAGCTTGGTGACGTCACTTCGGTAGACGATTTGGCTACTGACCTTTTCAGTATCTAATACGCCTCCCTCGTTGTCCACGACACGGTGGAATGGTTCTTATGCATGCGATCAGTAATTGTACAACTGCAATATACTTAGCTGAGATTAAATCATCCAGACTGCCGGGTCCACTGGCAGACGGGCCATGATTCCAAAACAAGATGGATTGGACAATCCTAACCTCTGATCAGCGGCATGCCTTTGTTGAATTCCCACTGCTATAAATCTTCCATTCCAACCTTCTATTAGATGCCCACCGACAGTCCTAGAGTTTCAACATTCATGTGGTGTAAATCTTATTTTATGGCCCACATAGTATGGGGCGAAGGATTTGTACGGTCCATTTTGAGTGAACATTCTCCACGTATACAAGTTATGAGTGAATGCATATGGAACGTAGATAGGCAAACTGTTTGTTTTCACAATCGCTTTGAGGGACACCAATCAAATGCATTCGATTTTTTACATTTAAATGATATAATCCATCCATAATAGGTCCCATACATGGATGGTTCGGATCAACACCTCACCATGTTGGGGAGATGGATCTACCATACTCTGGTGCTCCCGGATCTACCATATTAACAGCCTCTGACCCAGCAACCCTGTAGTGGTTGCCAACTCCTTTGACCTTGTAAACCAAAAAAAAAGTATAAAACAAGCAAAACCCAGCCCACTAGAAAGCGCGTATCCAATGCGATTTAGTTCCGCGTTTCAAATCCGGCGCTTATAATATCGAACTCTGGAAATAGGAGAGGACGCGCATACTCGGTTTTTGCTCAGGCTGAGATTTCCGTTCCCGGCAGAAATATTCGCCGGGATATTCTCCTCCTCGCTCCATTTCAACGGTCCCAAAAAGGGAAAAAAGGATCCGCCACCTCTCTTCTTCTATTTCTCCGGCGATACTGCGTCAGAATCCGGGCCGGAAGAGACCTCCTAGAAGCTTCCAGAAGATGTGCCCGCTGCGGCTCATCTTGGTGTTCCTCTCTGCGACCTTAGCCGGGTACTTCGCATGGAAGACGTTCCGATCCTCTTCCGAAGCGGAGGGAGAGTTATCGGGAGATACGAGGACAGGGGGGAAGACATCGGCGCATGGTGGAGATGGAGATTTCGGTTTCAGAAAGGTGGGTTTTGTTGGGTTTTTGAAAACAGGCATTGGGTGCTGTTTGGATTTTGTTTTGGTTTGTTCTTGTTCTTGAATTTGATTGGTTTTTGGATTCTTGGTGTTCTCGTTTTTCAGGTAATTGAAGGTGGGTTTTGGGCTTTCGTGGATATGGCAAGCGGCAGGTATTTGTGGAGGAATTTGAGAATGAAGGACGGTCAGAAAGAGAAGGGATATTGAAATCAGAACGTGAAATTTCTTCTTCTTCCTCTGATGCCTTTTCTCTCTTTTTTTATTGTAATAGTTTTGCTTTGTGATTGTATTCAAAGAAACTGTAATACAATTATGATTTTTTCAAATGTTTTATGATCCCTCGAGAAATTGGTGGTAATCCGGTACAATTGCATAGAATTCAAAAACTTACCGTCCACCACACCCATGACTTCCAAATTATCATATGCGCGTGACATCCCATCCGCCAAACAAGTGGGCCCACCTTGAGGATCACCGTGTTAATAACAGAATACAAGTCCGGGTGGATGTGGTTGATTTTTAACAAAGTGGTCTTCATGATGAGGACATTGTATTGGACGGGTTGGATGTCATACAAATGATAGATTAGAACTTATGTGCAACCGATTGGACTTGCGACCTCTATATGCAATACAAATGGTAGAAAATATCATATTAATGGAAAATAATTTTCTTTTCCCTCATATTTCGCCTATCTAAACGAGGCCTAAATCGAATCACATGGAATCCATAGTTTTCCATTTCAAAGCGGGTTTTCCTATCCATATTTCAATTTTTAGGTTACTCCTTTTTGAGTTGAGTTGAACTTTTTCGTATTCGGATTAGTGTTTTCATTTTGAGTATTACTTACAGGGAATAGATTGGGTGGTGGGGAGCTTACTACCCACCTCGGTACTGAAATGCAGGCAGTATGCCATCAGAGATGGGCGCTGGCCATTTAAAGATTTTTCTGCTACTCGTCCCATCTCTCACAGGCACAGCCCCACCAATCAAATCTCACCGCATCATTTCACCACCACGGTTGGGGGTGAGCTACTCACCGCCTAATCTGTTACCGGTGGCTGGAGAAACCCAACCAACGGTGGATGTTAAATGGGGTAAAATTCTTTGGACGCTACTTGCCTGTAACTCATCACTACTGATATTATGTAGAGAGGTTTTTTTTTTAAAAAAACCAGGCTACGCCAAGGGTTTAGAAGGGTGCCTACAACCATGGGTTGCAGACAATTCACGTCCAAAATCCCAATCCATAGCTAAGATGGTTTGACCAGTGTCATTTTCAGCCTATGGCCTATCCATGATGGGGAACAATGTATAAAAACACTACGGATCCAATATGTATGTTCGAGATTGAGTGCTTGATAACTAGCCCGGTATCAGCATTGGAGATGAGTGCTTGATGGCTAGCCAGGTATCAGCATTCAAGATCAAGTGCTTGATTGATAACAAATCTAGTATTCGCATTCTCACGGCTGGAAGTAAGTGAAATGTTGATATTTCAGGTTTTATTTACGCCAGGCCAGTGGCAAACACAGGATCAGGTATGACCCCGTCGACTTTCACAAGTTGCACAACTTGTTGTTGGCTCTAGTAAAGAGTGAAGAAACCCTGTCTGTCTATTACATATTGGTTTCGACGTGCTGTATCGGTATCCACACAAACCCCCTGTTTTTGGGTGGAAGCGGATTGCGTGGTGAGTAACTCTAGGCTTAGCTTACTGAGTAAACTCTGTATTTTATCCGTTCTGTCCATCCATTTTATCAGATAATTTTAGGGCTTGAGAAAAAAAAAAAGAAAAAAAAGTGAAGCATATACAATATTCAAATGGACCACACCACATGAAACAGTTGAATTGAATGTCTACCGTATAAAATTTATTGGGAGCCACAGAAGTTTTGGATCAATCTTATATTTGTGTTTTCCCTTCATCCATGTCTGTATGATCTTACGTACAGGTTGGTTGACAAATAAACATCATTGTGGGGCCTAGTAAGGTTTCAACGGTGGAAATCATTATCCACATTCTTTCCTGTGGTATGATCCACTTGATCTTTGGATATGCTTCAATTTTGGGATCAACCCCTTAAATTAGATGGAAAAACGAATGGCCGGCGTGGATAGACCACAGACATTCAAGGTGGGCCCAACTGAGTTTACTCAGTACGACACTGAGTAATCCGATTTCGTTTTGGGCCGATACAGCTGTATCTTTAATGGACAAAACTCGTTTGTATCAGGCAATACATACTTCAAACCTTGGTTATAAGGGAGCTAATCTAGGGATCTCTGCCATTTCTCTTCAAGGTTTCGACCATATAATAAGAAAGTCCAACCATGAACGGCCCACAAACAAGAGACATCACCCTGATGGGATGATCCTAGCCATTTAAAATTCTCCACGCTGGGAGTTGCGATCTTTGGACTTCTTGTTTGCTCTAGCTTCCTCAATGCTCCTTTTGACTTATATGGATCTTTAGCCCAACTATTGCAGATGAAAGGGCCCGACCGACAATGGGGTGGTTGACTATAAGCAAAACCTGTAAAGCTTTTTGTATTATTTCTGGATTTTGCATAAGGCCGTTGACCTCTTGGTGGGTCTGAAACATAAGTTAGAGCCTAATTACTGATGGAGCGGGTTCAGGTCAAAGCTCCTTGGCCAATAGGATTAGCTCACGTCAAAATTGGGCCACGATAGCTACTAGCTGAGGGTAGCAATTAGGGGCGGCAATGGGCTGGGTGGCCCCGCCCAGTCCAGGTGGTCCTGCCCTGTAGGACTAGGGTTGGGCACCACAACTTTGCCCAACAGCAGGGCTGGGCTTGAAATCTAGGCCCAATTCTAACCAGGCTATATAGTTCAAAGATGTTTGTGATCCATTCCCATTCAACGTACATTTGTAGTTTAACGGTACTCTTGGATTTAGGGTCATGTTTCAATGGTCAAAACCATTTATGTGTCCCACAAAGGATGGAAGAGATACCCACTAAACATTCTTACATTGGACTTTGAAACCATTGATCGATCCACTATTTTACACACGGGGCCAGCCCTTTAGGGCCAGTGCCAGAGAAGGCATTTTCGGCCTGATTCTTGCCAGGGCCAGTGCCCAACCCATTTTCGGATCTATCCTAGATGCAATTTCCTGGCAATTCTCAGGAAATCACCTAACTACGAATGCCTTTCCATATGGATATCCATCCAAATTATCATTGACCATCGATCCAATGGTGATTTGGGGTACATCCAAGCCGCACCTAGTGTTTCCAGTTCCAACTGAAAATCGCATACGAGAACCCCGAATATATACATATATGTGTGGGTATGTGTAGCCCACACGTCTCCCACGCACCACTGTTGTTAAGCAATTTACATCTCATGCATTGACAGGCACAGGTAGGCCCCATCATGATTGGCATGTAAACTTCATTCCATACATCAGATATGTCAGCCCACGTCCGGCCTCAGTGCCAAAAATCAGGTCTATCGTTCATTCACGTGGGCCACACAAGTGAAAACAGTGGGAAGGTGGCCACCCACCCTCCAAACTATTTCCCTTCATGTGGTTCACTTGAATCACAGATAGGGCTGATTTTGGGACCTGGGCCTACATTTTTGTTGTGGATTTCATATAATCATCACGGCAGGCCCTGAATAAAACAAGGGGTGGGCTGACCTGGGCCTAAATTTTTGTATAGCATGAAATGGTTTATGACGGGACGGGAGGGACGGTGACCCACCTATCATCACCACACATGTGGCTCTACCATTGGGTAATACATACCGCCCATCTAATGGGATCCACTGTGGACGGGCCACTGTCCACCATGTGGCACCAAACAAGTAGCACAAGTTACTTCATACTGTATACAGCTCGACCAGTTTCTCCCACTTCCCTAACACTACTTCAGTAAAAATTTTCTTTCATGAAAAAATAAAAAACAGGGACAGTAACATATTAAAGCAGAGCAGCTATACAGACGTTGGCAAGCGTAGAGTAACGCTTCATGAACAAAAAATATATACAAACCCCCTTACCAGTGAAGAAATGTAAGACACCTTTGCTAAGCACATGCTGAGAATTATGTGATAAAGCATGTGTACATGCCACACATGTGCCAGCATGGCACATAAGTGCAAGATCTCATCCATCCAATTAGGTTGGTCTGACCTTTTACATGCATATTTCCAAAAATAAAATCTGGTCCAATCAGCATGTGGTCCCTTATATTTAAACAGGTGGATGGGTTGGAAAACTTCAACCAAAATTTTCATACTCGTACATTTGTTTTGCAAACTGTGGCCCACCTGACTCGTGGATTAGCCTGATTCTTCGGCTAGGGCATCAATATAGTGGTGCTGTTGTGATGGATGGATTGGATCTCAGACACATCATGCCATGCTTGCACATGTGTGGCATGTACATGAGCTTTATTGCATGTGCATGTGGACTTGGCAAAGCCTGGAAATGTTTTTAAACATACAAGCACTTATACTAATTAGAGAGCAACATAACAATGGCCTCAGCTTAAATCAACTTGAAGCTTGATGGACATGTACAATAGAGTAAGAAGCGCACCTTGAGGAAGCGGTATGAAACTTGCCACACTTGCACTGACCCACATAGCCACCACCACCACAGCAACGAGGCTACTGTTGCTTTTGCCACAGAGCCAGCTCGCAAACGACAGGCATAAAGTAAGCAAGATACCTCCTCGGCCGCCCAAAATCCATGCAATTAAATAACCCAACTTATATCCTGCATCCAGCTGCTTGTCAAGCAAAGCTGACAGCCCACACAGTGTCAGAGATATCCGAGACCCAAGCGTCTGCGTAAAGAATAATGTGAAGAAGGCGCAACACAGCACTTCACTGAAAGACCCTCTCTCGTCAGTTGAGGAGGCTTCTTCATACATATCAGTTTCACCATATGAGTGAGAATCATTCTCGTAGGCAGGATCATAGTACTTCTCTTGCCGCATCCGCTGCCTCAGTTCAGCCCATCTGTATATCCTTAATCCCTCGTCGAATTCTTGGGTCCAGTTCCTTCTCCATGGCTTGCTTGTAACTTCCTGAAACTGAAGTGAGCTATCATACTGAGCTCTTGTTACGTTGTTGGATAGTACCTGTTGGATAGACAGTAACAAATTAGGCCCAAGTTTTCACGAACTAGTCGGACATCCGGCTACTTAAATATTTGAAATATCACAAATGCCTAATTATCCACACACCAGCAAGTGGCACGTTGTACACATTGTAAGAGCTGAGGTTTAGGGGGCTTACCTCATATGCGAGATGGATGCTCTTGAACATCTCGCCAGCTTGCAAATCCTTACTAACATCAGGATGGTACTGTAGTTGACATGAATAAGGCAGCATATGATTGTTAGTAGTCTAAAAATGAATGTTTAGCCTAGCAAAAAAACACGAAGGGGAAAAAAGAACTATCACAGCTTTTAATGTATGCAAAAGAGTGATGTTGCTAGATCAACACAGGACAAATGAAAGGGGGATAGAGAACTATCACTCTAACCAGTGAGAAGATCGCTGATCAGACCTGTATCATGGCTATTTCTTGTCGGACCACGCATGGTTAGTTTTGGTGCCACATGGCTACCCATGCATGCCAAATGCAGCCCACTGATGGACCCTAAGGCTGATCATGAAAGTTATAGCTTGTTTATGTATGTTTGGATTACTCCATGAATCACCACAGCTTCGCCAATTGGTATTTAAGATCAACATCACAGGCAGGGTATCATGAGTACGAAGACCAAAAGATCTCAGGATATCTTAATGGTCTTATTCCTGACATTTAAAAAAATGAATTGGCTTTTAAAGATGTATTTAAGATGTTTGATACATACACACTTGTATTAAAATCTGAGGAGATAATCAATTGGAAACTCAGGAAATGATTTGGTGCCCCACGAGGATCATTATCGACAATTGGGCAGCAAACTAACTTTCCGCACAAGGCGACCACGGGACCTCCCATTGGTCAAGGGACGATGGCCCAACATCCAAGAATGAAGTTAAACCCAAATCCGGGTGGAGGTGGTTATGGAAGAGGCGCTAGTATGCCCAAGGAGGGGCATAACAACACTCCTTTCACATGCTTTAAGTGTGGACAATTGAAACATCCTTCTTTTCAATATCATGAATATCAGTCCACAATTAAAGTAAATTAAACCGAGGAAAAAGAATATATTGAAGACACTCCCAACTGCATGCAAATGAAAGCTAAAGATGACACAGAATATGAAGAACATACATATGGGGAAGGGATGTATGGCGGCGAAGATGTAGCAGATGTATATGACATTCAACAGGCTATGATATCAATAGCTTTGGGAATTGATGAGGAGCAATGGTTACGACACAATATCTTCCCCGCCACTTACACTTTTGTGGGAAGCTATAAACATTTTTGGTAAATGGTGGGGAGCAATGAGAACATTGTCTCACAAGAAATTGTTGATAAATTAAAACTCAAAGAAAATAAGCACCCATGCATACTAATGCTAGATTAATTAGTTCAAAAGGGGGGGAAGTTTCTGCTAACTACGGGTGCTTAGTTCATTCTCTATTGGATCTAATTACAAGGATGAGGTGTGGTGTGTCATGGTTCCCATGGATGCATGCCACATCTTGTTGGGGAGATTATGGTTGTGGGATTAAGATATGGTGCATTTGATTTAGGCTAATATCTATTTCTTCATCATGGATAGTGTTAATATCACATTGCACCTGATGAAACATCTTCCAATACCCAAATTTGATAAAGACCGGGGCCAGAAATCTCTTAGTGTAGAAAAGTTTGAAGAGGAAGACAAGGAGACCAACATCATTTATGTCTTGGTTGTTACAGAACACACAAAACAGTCAGATGTTCCGCCTCCTATACAGGAGCTCCATATATATGAAGACTTGGTGCCCAAAAAACTCTCAATTAGACTTCCTCCTATGAGGAACATTCAACACCATTTTGATTTAGTATTAGGATCAAGTCTACCGAATCTTGCACACTACCAAATGAGTCCGGTCAGACATGCCGAGCTCCACTAACAGGTTACTGAGTTGTTATAGATGGGTTTAATTCGGAAAAGCACGTCACCATGTATTGCTCCTACATTATTAACCCTTAAGAAAGATGAATCTTGGAGGATGTGTATGAACAGTCATGTGATCAATCAGATTACTATCACATACCAGTTTCTTATTCTTCACCTAGAAAATATGTTGGACATGTTGCATGAAGCACAAGTCTTTTCAAAGATCGATCTGAGGAGCGGATATCATCATATACGTATCCAGCCCGGGGACAAGTGGAAGACCGCATTTAAGACTTGAGACGGATTGTATGAAACGCTTGTCATGGCCTTTCAAATGCGTCGAGCGCTTTCATGAAGCTTAATGATAGAGGTATTTCGTATCTTTTATGAGAAAGTTCTTAGTTATCTATGTCAATGATATTAATGTTTTTAGTCTTGATTCATCTGTTCACCTTGATCATTTACAACAAATATTTGATATACGATGGAATTAGTCATATTTGTTGACTTTAAAAGGTGCTCCGTTTTTAGCTGATGGTATTGCGTTTTTTAGGTATAACGTACCTATAGTAGGGGATCAAGGTTGACTAAGAGAAAATCAAAGTCATTGCGGAATGACTCACCCTACAAACCATTTTTGAGGCCCATTCTTTTCATGATTTGGTGACATGTTACCAAAGATTTATCCAAAATTTCAGTACAATTATCGCACCTTTCACCAATTGCATGTACGAAGGCAAGTTCGCAACGGCGGTGGACTGAAGCTTTAGTACCCTAGAAAAAGATGATAGAGCTCCAGTTCTTGCAATTTCAGACTTTAATAAAGTCTTCAAAGTGGAAAGCGACGCTTCAAATGTCAGCATTAGCGCAGTGTTAAGTTGGGAAGGAAAGTTGATCACCTCTTTAGAGAGAAGCCTAATGATGCACGGAAGAACTATACCTATGATCTTGAGTTTTATGAAGTAATTCAATAACTACGACATTAGAGGCCGTTAAAAGTATTGTGGTCCATAGTATGATTTGTCAGACTCAAACCGTAGTGAGTGCATATGCAATCTCCTTTACCTCTGCCGCAACGATACATACCACAACTTGTCCGACCTCCACGGCCTCCACGCACACCAATGAAACCAAATGAAGAGGCCAACGCAACTTTATCAGATGCATTAACATGAGCACTATCCAAGTCATTTGTAAGAAAAACTTGCTGATATCGAGCATAGACCTCCGTGGCTGAAGGAATTGACATATCACTTAGAATCTGATCTTTAGTCGATTGATATTCTTTTGACAAACCAGATAGAAGCTTCACTACTTTCATACCCTCCAATTGCTTCTTCATAATACTAACATCGAAAGTAATAGGATGATATATCAAGAGCTCTTCCCACATGCAAGTGAGTTTAGCAAAATACCCCCCAAAGGAATTGTCTCCCTTTTGAAATGAGAAAATCTCCCCATTCAACGAATAGACCAGTGAGATGTTCTGCTTTGAGGAATACTCTTTCTCACAATATCCCAAACATCTTTCGCAATGTTCAAAAACACTAAATTAGAGCTCACCTTGGGTTCCATGCTATTCCACAACCACAACCTAATCTAGGCATCATCACACATCCACTGTCTGAATCTAGGATCAGATTTATTTGGTTTAGATTCTGTGAGGAATAGATCCTTTTTCCAGGCCAAGAGGAGAACTTCAACTGATTTAGCGCAGTGAAGATAATTCTTCCTATTCAGTTTCGTGGAGGTTATGGACGCATTAAACGAAGGTCCAAGCACCTCTCCTAGTGATAAGGAACCACTACCAGCACCTTTCGACTCATAACAGGCTAGGGACTGATTTACTTCAATTTATAACAACAAGTGTTGATCTGTAAACAAGTCTAAGCATAACCATCCCTTGCAACAATATCACATAAGAATTTTCAGCCTCTCATCAACTAGAACACATCAATAACATCCACACAACTCAACGGATATGTTTTTTTTTTTTTTCAAAGATATCCAAAAACTGCTTCCAATACGAGAGTAACTGGAGGAAAAATACCTTAACAAAATAATCAGCAAGCCTTCATCTTCAAGTTGAGGCTCCAATGCTCCTTTTTTTAGAGCAATTCCATTTACTTGACGGAAATCAAAGAAAACAACATGCTTTCTGCCTAAATGCAATGAGAATCACCTCTTTTTCTTAAGTTCATATCAGCCCTCTAGGGTTTTGGGGACCTCCAAGCTAGATCCAAACATTAGGGATTCGAGAAAGAGAGGTTGGTCCAAGTCATGCTATGATACCATGTAAAATAGGGAAATACGGATGGTTTTAACAAAAACTAGAGAAAAGAGGAGAGAAAGATGGAGAAAATAGAAGAAAAGAGGAAAAAAAGAAGAGAGACGTGAGGAGGCTTGAGTAGTCATCCCCTCTTCTCTCCTCTTTTCTTTATCTTTTCTTCTATTTTCTCCATCTCCTCTTTTCTCTAGTTTCTATCAAAACCAGCCTTATTTCCATATTTTACATGGTGTCAGAACACAAATTGGAGTAATTTGGGCCATGAAACTCTCTTTTTTAAATCCCTAATATTTGGATCTAGTTTGGAGGTCCCCAAAAGCCTAGTATGTTGATCAGAACTTAAGGAAAAAAGTGGTTCTCGTTGCATTTGGGAGGGGCCATGGTGCCAGAGGAGACCACATATGCACTCACTACGGTCTAATGAATCATAATGTACAAAATCCTTTTAACAAAGGCATTACGTAATTCATCAAGAATTCATTCTATATTTGAAAAATGAGTTGTTGAGATATCTCAACTCCCAAAGAAGTGGAGTGCTCGTCATGCAAAGTGAATGGCTTTCTTATGAGAATATACCTTCCCTTTGCGTCACAAAACTAGAAGTCATAACAAAGTGGCAAATGCTTTGAAAAGGAGGGTAGTTCTACTAAGAACACTCATCTTGAAGGTTGTGGGATTCGAGGCATTAAAAGAATAATACAAGGAGCATCTCATTTTTGGCAAAGTACTCAACAAATGTGTGGATGGCTAAGATCCAAAGTGTGAATTCATCTCACACGATGGATATTTTTTCAAGAGTTTTCGCTTATGCATTCCTGAAGGATTGTTACGAGAAATGTTCCTACCAAAGCTACACGTAGGAGGACTAAGCAGACACTTGGAAGAGATAAAACATTTGCCATGGTGGAGAAAAAATACTACTAGCCTCATAAGCACTGTGACATTGAACGATTTCTAGCATGATATTGTCAATGCCCAGACTCCAAAGGTCATGTGCAGAATATTGGCCTTTATACGCTTCCCATTCTAGTTACACCATAAGTGGACATTTCAATAGACTTTGTTATAGGTCTTCCTAAGGCTCAAAGGGGATTAGATATGATTTTCGCTGTGGTGGGTTGTTTTTTCGAGGATGACCCACTTCACTCCATGCAAAAGAAGGATAGACATTGTGTATATCGCTAATGTATTCTTCACAAAAACTATGTAAGTTCACGGGTGATGCAGGACAATTAACCACTTGCTCCAAGAGCTCGAACTGTTAGAGTATGGCGAATTAATCCATTTACCTCATAGCCTAGGCTCCACATCTCATGGGTTAGGATTTCAGCCGCACCCCCCTCGTGGGCCCCAAATCACATGGGTATCCCCTCACACGAGCTGCCCACCCCGAGTGTGTCCCTGCATCCCACAGGTTACCCCACTCAAGCCCGATGTGAAATGCTCATTAATTACTCCCGGTGAAGAGTCTCAAATACGAGACCTCCCCCGTGGGCCCCAAATCACATGGGTCACCCAGAGAGTGTCCCTGCATCCCACAGTGCATTAACGGGGTACCAAAACAATAACTTCAGACCACGATTCAAAATTTATGGGACACTTCTGACACACTTTACGAAAGTGGTTGGAGACTAAGCTTAAATTCTCCAATGCGTATCATCTTCAAACAGACGGCCAAACCGAGGTGGTCAACAAAAGCCTTTTGAGAAGTACCATAAGCAACAACATATCTCAATGAGACTTGGCTCTACCTCAAGCCAAGTCTGCTTACAACAGCTCCGCAAATCGCACCACCGAAAAATTCCTATTTGAGATTGTAAATGGAAGATGTCAACATCATGTACCTAACTTAACACCAATATCGATACAAGAAGAAGTTAGCGAACACATTGATGCTTTCGCCAAGCACATCCAAGATTTGCAAGCTCAAAATAAGGAAGAGGATTGAACAAAGCAACACTAGGTACTGAGAAGCTACAAATGAACATCGACAAGAGAAAATATATAAAGAATGTGACTTGGTTATGGTTTATCTCTGCAAAGAAAGACCTTTAAGGGAAACTTACAACAAGCTCAAATCTAACAAGATTAGAGGAAGTTGGGTGACGATATGCTTATGAGATCGAGTTGCCAAATGATTTAGACATCTGCCTGACTTTCAACGTGACAAATTTGTTTGAGTAACGTGGCGAGCTTACTGACATATAGATGAAGCAGTGTTTTAAATAGCGGTAGCGTGATGCGTAGTGCTCAACCCTCTATAGCGTGTAGTGTAAATATGTAGCGTGTAGCGTAAGCTACATGATACTTCTAATTTTTAATTTAAAAATAGGACAAATATAATAAATAGTGAAAAAAAAGAAAAAAAATATATAAAAATGCCTAAAAAATTATTCATTTTATCAATTATAAGCATGTTTGAAAAAGTTATTAGTTATCATTTATCAAAAGACGATCCACATATATATCAACAACTTTCTAAGCAAACCACTTTAATTAATAATGTCTAATTGAAACCACAAGTCACAATTACGAAAAGAAATAAAATCCCGTATGTTAAAAAGTATCAAGTACAATACAAGTGTCACATTTCTCAACATTAGAAACAAAGAAAATCCGAAAAGATAATAAAAAACTAAAATAGTAAAAAAATACGTTGTAGCTTACGCTACGGACGCTATACGCTACTTAGCTATAGCGTACGCTACGACCCCTGTAGTGTACGCTACAGGGGCTTTACGCTATTTGGGACGCTACGTAGCGCTACGGCCACGCTACGCTACGTAGCATACGCTACGGGTGCTATTTAAAACACTGAGATGAAGTCATATTAATGCAGGGGCATTTTCACACCGGGCTCAAGTGGGGTTGCTTGTGGGATGCAGGGGCACACTTGGGGTGGGCGGCCCGTGTGAGGCGGGTGGCTCGTGTGAAGTATGCCCCACCTATGTGAGACGGGTGGCTCATGTTACCCATGTGATTTGGGGCCCACGAGGGGGGTTCGGTCGAGGGGTTCGTCCGAGTTCCCAACCCATGATATGTGAGGCTTAGGCTATGTGATAAATGGATTGATACGCCATGCTCTAACAGTTCAAGCTTTTAGAGCAAGTGTTTAATTGTCCTGCATCAAATTGGTATCAGAGCGGGAGGTCTCGTGTTCGAGACTCCTCACCAGGAGTGATTAATGCAGGGGCATTTTCACACCGGGCTCAAGTGGTATTGCCTGTAGGATGCAGGGGCACGCTCGAGGTAGGCGGGTCATGTGAGGTGGGCCTCACCCGTGTGAGGTGGGTGGCTCGTGTAAGGCGGTACCAATGTGATTTGGTGCCCACGAGGGGGGTTCGGCCGAGTTCCTAACCCATGAGATGTGGGGCCTGGGCTATGAGATAAAGGGATTGATTTATCATGATCTAACAATTCGAGCTTTTAGAGCAAGTGGTTAATTGTCCTGCATCACATATTGATATCGATAAATAGCTCCCAAAGAAAAAGAAGGAATAAGTTGAACAAGTGTTGCATGTGGACCACTAACACCCGACGAGGCCAATACAAGCAATACTTGGTGAAATGGAAAAACAAGTCATATTCTGAATACACATGGATCACAGCCGATGCATTGAACGATTGGATCTGAAACTCTACCACTTGTATGAAGCATCCAACTCTCAGGATTCAAGTTCTTTCCAACCTAGGAGGAATGATGCATGCCCATGATCCATCGTAGGGCCCAACATGTGTTGATTTTTTATTGCTTATTTATAATTTGAGGGCTAAATATCAAGAGCCACAATTTTGTATTTGTGGGAGATACAAGGAAATGTGATGAATAATATGGGGCTGATTTAAAGATGTGATTGAAGATTTTAAGGATTATTTCTTAGATTTGCTTTTACCATTATTAGGCTTACCATCTTAGGTAGATTTATTATTATTATTATTATTATTTTTTAAATAAACTATAATTGATTTGAAATCAATCTCTTAGTTGGGGGATCCTCATTAAACATCATTTGGGGGGATGGAAGGTAAGCATTCCAAAATTTCTAAGTGCAAGTTTTTCTTAAGTATTGAGAAAAGTTTGATATCATTAAAGTCATTTCTCCCCCTCTACTCAAATATTCTTGTGGACTGTACGCTTGTCCATTTCTTCACGATTCGGGTGTCGAGATCTCATTGGCTTAATAACCAGGTTGTACCAGGTAACCATCTGTTTTAGTAGCAAGTCGCATTTCAAATTGATAGGTTGAAGCATCCTATTCATTTTAGGTCCTTTTCATAGAAACTTCCGAAGGAGCTTCTCTACATCCTCATGATTGCACCACAAGAAAGGACAAAGTGTTGCATAATGAATTTGATAGTAGTCTTGATTTCAGCCCTCAAGATGATGACTGATCTTGTTTTTCAAGAGTGGACACTTGGCATCAGCATGTTGGGAGTTGCAAGTGTTAATTGAACCCCACTCTTTGCTGGCACATGCGCTTGTTGATGGGTGTATTAGCACATGGATGTGGCCATATGGCCTCATACGGTTTCTGCAAGTTTATTTCAACATCTCAAAAATGGCATCTGTGGTAACGTTGCAGGTAGGAACATGCAAAATGAATTCGTTGGTTAATATGGGCGGTTTGTCCCAGTGTGAAATGGCAGAATCCAAACAGATAGGGGTACAATAGGTACAAATTACAGCCATTGCAAGCATGGAAAACTTTGAAAAACCTAAAAATAACCTCACCGCTTGCCATGTTCATTGAAAATCTGTTTTGTGACCGGTCATCCACAGCCTAACAGTGGTCCCTTCTTCACCAGCAATTCATCAAACACCTGAGTATCACATTCCATTTTGCATTCTTACCCGTGGAGTTCCTTCAAAGTGTCAAAATAGCCCATGAAACTATGTAGATCCTACTCATATCAGCACAAATGCTTATTTTTACAAATTGTCCTTGTCCATGTGCAATTTGAGGTCATGGGTCCTTTACTCCTTTTACTCTTGAGCTTGTATGGGTTTGACTTGTAGGTTAGGCTGCACACTGGCTCATACAAGGGGAAGTGACCCAGCAACACTAGGGTCCTTTCATAGAGAAGTTCACATGATTTTAAGAACCTAACTAATACACCAAGAGCCCTAAGATTTGACCGGACGCACCAAGCTAGGCCCTTTAAACCGGAACATAATACTACCATGCTGCGCAGCTGATGTCCACTACAGCCTATTATGTGTCAGCACTCACTTTGGCGTTTCTTGTAAGTAGTCAGTTCCACTTGGAGACTGCATGGCAGCGGCAGTCTGATTGTCCAGGTAGCCCTTTTCACAAGTTGACCATCCCATGACTAGAACATGGGACGTGGTGTTAGCTCTAATACCAACTGTTAACAACCTAACCAATATCGCAAAAGCCCCGGGACTGATAGAACACATCAAGCTAGGCCATCTAAACCAGATCGTAAGTCATAACACACGGACACCAAAAGGGCATATGGTGGCAGGCTCGTGAAAATAGTAGCATGCCCTAGTGTTGCATAGTCACCTCCTTGGTCCTCGCACTCCTTTGTTCTCCATGTTCGTCGCAAGTACAGCTAACTAGTTACACCATAAGCTTTTCAAACTCCTATTTCTTTCATGCTTTTCTTGTTCTCCGTCAAGGCTGTGATTGGATGCAGTATTTGAATTGGGTTGTGATTAGTGTCATGGGTTTGGATGGCTTACCTAACTGAGACGTCATAGATGAATAATTAGAACACCACAGAAAAGAAAGCCAGGATCTTCCTCCTTCACACCCTTTCTGCAAAACAGTAGACGGGACTCGAATTTCTGCCGTGGCTCCACACTTTCACAATCCTAGTAAAACTCAAACAGCTGTCTGCGTAACACAGCTATAGCATTCCAGCCCTTTTACGCACACCTGTGCAGATATATTGCGCGGATCAAATTGAAGTGGGGCCCACTGGTTTACCCAATCACACAGTCCAACCTATAGGACAATCCAGACCGTTGATCAATAAGGCCCACCTTATAGAGTTCTTACAATTAGTTCAATGGAGAGGAAAAGGCCAAACTGCAATCATTTCATCATCTTGGCTATTAGTGTGCTAATCACAACTAACCTCAACAAATCAAAACTAATTCTAACGACCTTATAACCTCTTAAGTGAAAAATGAAACCAAATAACCAAAATAACCCCACAAAAGCTCAATATTATAAAGACCCCAAAATGCACTCAAAATAGAGATGAACTCAAAATGCCCATCAACATGAACACTGATTTATCAAACTATTTATCACAATTCAATTCAATATAGCATCCAAACAAAGCGAAAACCGGAACGTCAATTAACAGAATTTCCTTTCTGGCTTCAGTTACACAGTTGGTTATTGATTACATTAGAATCAGATTCCTTTGGAATTATATAATTCTTCAATCCGAATCTTTTGAATTCAGCAAAATCGATTTGAAAAACACAGCTATTCTTGAATAGAGGGCAAAGAAGGGGAACCTTCCGAGCGAGAAGGCGATAAGCTCTTTTGATGTCGGACGAGGAAGCGTGGGAAGAGAGGCCGAGGACGGCATAGTGGTCTTGACCGCCGTTGATTGCAGCTAATGGGCCGGGGCGATGAGCCCTCCGATTCCGGCCGCTGGTGTGGGCCCATGTGAGTAGGCCAGCCAAGATGTTGTTGGGGTTCCTGCTGGGGAAGAAAAACCCAACACCGTCGATCGAGGCCGGGCCCACTAGGTATGCCTGCATTTCAGGCATCCGTCTATTCGTTTCTTTTGCAACCCTCCGACCTCTCAGCTCTATAGGTCGCCTCTGCTAAGGGAAGCTAAGTTGCACCTGGTGCGCAGTGCGCACGCCGTTTTTCCTGTCCGTCCGTGCGCTTCCACGTAGACTAATGCGGAAGGGAAACGGATTGGCCACTCCCCTGCCACCAGCCCGGTGGCTGATGGTCGGTGCTCTGTGGGCCCCACCATGATGTATGTGTTTCATCCATTCCGTTCATCCATTTTTAGAGATCATTTTAGGGCTGTATCTAGAAAACAAGAGGGATTTATGTCTCAGTTGGACCACACCACAGGAAAACGATAGTAATTGAATATCCACCATTAAAATCCTCCTAAGGCGTACTGTACTGTTTATTTGACATCCAATCCGTTAATTAGGTCATACAAACTCAGATGAAGTATAAAAAAAAAAAAACAAAGATCCGCTTGATCCAAAACTTTTATGGCCTCAAAAAGTTTTTAATGGTCGGCGTGCATTCCACACTGTTTCCTGCAATGGTCCACTTGAGACTGGGATGTACCTAATTTCTGGTCTCACACCTTGAAATGATCTAGAAAAATAATAGTAATAGATGGACAGCATAGATGAAACACATACGTCATAGTGACATAGCACCGACCAGCCTGCTACTGGTAGCAGGGGAGTAACCAATCCGTTTCCATGAGGAAGAGAGCGGTGAGCCCACTGTGATGCATCTTATCCGTGCCGTCCATCCGTTTCTCCACCTCATGCCAAAATTGAAGCATATTAAATTCAAGTGAACCGTACTGCAGTAAACAGTGGGCTCGGTTACCGAAAATGAAAGAGTTGGGAACCTTTCCTTGCCAACACAGAATGTGTCCTCGATCTTACCTGAATGTTTATTTTTAGAGATTTGAGATGTCCTGTAAGTGACTGTTATCTACAGTTCAAGTGGACAAAATAGGGTAAAAATAATAATAATAAATAGAAAGGAATAAGAATATGACACTTGAATGTCATATGTGGGACGTTGTTAAGAATTTATGGATATTTAAGAGAGAGAGAAGCCAAACACTCTTATGTAAAAAGAGTTAATTGGGTATGTTGATTCCAACTCTACTCTATTGACCGCTAAATGTTTCTTCAGATGGACATCCTTTCGGCGTGGATGATGTTAGGGGATCACGGAAGCATACAAAGATGAATTAAGCGAAGTATTTTAATCACACAATCAAGTCCAATTATAAAGACTCTGATTTTAACGTGGAAAATCATTTTGGGAATAAAAAAATTACAGCACAAAACGATATTAATGCACTATGAAAATAAAAATTATAAAAGATAGAGAAAATACTTAATTCGAACAAGCCTTAAATATCCCCTTACAAGCCTTTGAAAATTCTATAAATGAATTAGAAAGCTTTTAGATATCATTAATTCTGATTACACCCGTATATATAGCCTCTAGGTGAATCACAATTGAAATAGAAAACAAATCGCACACTTACACAATTCTATGTATTTTCTTCGCGTTCGTTTCATGGGATTTCAATGGCATTGACAGACCATCAATGACATCGAACTTACTTCAATAGCATCAAACTAAAGAACAAACATTCCAGCGACTAAAAGTGAATTTCCCTGATTTTACTGATAGCATCGAGCAAGCCTTCAATGTCATTGAATAACCTTTGATGGCATCGAATCAACTTTCGATGGCATCAAACAGGACACCTAAAGTGTCTAGCAAGCAACTTGATAAATTCTTAATTTTACCGATGGCATCAAGCTGACTTTGATGGCTTCAAAATATGGTCGATGGCATTGAACCATCATCTACAGACTTTTGTTGATTTACATATTTAAGACATCAATCAACAAAGGATACCTCGCCTGCCAAACTTTTCGGAGCACACTCCTTGCCCAGAGAGGACTCTCCCCAACTCACTTCTCTGTCCTATTTAAGTATCAAGAGGCCTTGGAAAACCACTTAATCATTAGTTAAACCTTTCCTGGGCTTTTTCCATACATGACCGAAAGAAATGATATGCACTTTTACAGACAAAAACCACAGGCGATGATGTGGTATAGTTTTGCATTTTTTTTCATGTTCTTTGGTTGATAAGAGTTATCTTGTGCTGATAAATGGACTTTTCATATTGGCAGGATTCTCACTGGTACTTTTTCATGTTTTCAAGGTGAAATTCATTATCTCAGCTGCCATGCGGATCCACATGACGGATCCAATGGCTGCCACATCAAATCCGGCGAGTAGCTTTTACCCGATCCAGACCATTGGTCGGCTACAGGTTGTCCCAAGTATCCTCTTCGTGCAACTTATTTGCGATGCTCTTTGGGGCTAATCGAGTAAAGCCCTGATGTAATGAAATTTGATTGGTCCACTTTTGTATGACGTTGGTCAAGCAAACCACTTTCAAACATGCTTTATGTGGCCCGATCAAACATACGCATGCAACCCAATCAGATCTTGCCAAGATCTTGCCATGTGAGTGCCTCACTAAACTTGGTGTTTCTCATCTCATCCAATTTGGTACATTGGCCTCACCAAATCCGTTCCACCACATTCAAAGAACTAGATTTGGTAAGGCAAGGCGAAATCGACTTTAGTGAGGCTTGGACAAGGAAATAATTGATTAGTTGAGCCCCTTATGATGGCCATTGAGACCACTTCCAAACAAGCTTTTGTGTGGCTCATCTCTTACTTTCAATGTCATGAGAGCATATTAGGTGCGTCCGGCCTCATCTAAGATGGGGTGGCTGAACCACCCATCTTGATGTATCCTATATACATGTTGTCCATTTTTCTAGATCATTTTAGGGCATTAGCCTAAAAATGAAGCAAATCCAAATCTTACATGGACCATACTGTAGGAAAAAGTGGCTATTGACCATGTTATGTTTTTTCCCCTTCATCTAAGTTATGTGACCTTATCACCACTATTTCCTATGGTATGGTCCACTGGAAATTTGGATATGGTTCATTTTTACGATGATGCCCTTATATGATATGGAAAAAAAAAAAAAAATAGATGGATGACATGGACGTAGAATACATACCTCAAGGTAAGGCCTACGTCGGACCATCGTAGGTGAAGTTGGGGCCGCACCTAATCCGCTCCCCAACATCACATCCTTACTGAACTCGATGTCTCCTGGCCTCATCGCATCGGTAGGGTAGTCATTGGGCTAGGTTGGCCTAATGGGCTTCCGGGCCTAGCCCACATTGAGCCAAGCTTGAGCTAGATGATCAGGCCCGAGGGCCAAGTTCGGGCTTTAAACTTGAGCTCGTGTGTCAAGCGAGCCGGGCTTGGTCTTGGTTGTCCAAAAGCCTGTCAGTCCGGCTCGGCCTTGAAGATTTCGTAGGGATTCAAATTTTAAAACTCCATCTCCCTCTCCAAAATTCTTTTCCTCCCTTCTCAACCATTTTTCTTTATCAATGGCTTAAAACTTTAATCTCTCTCCGTCTCTTTCCACTTTTCTCTATCCACCCCAAATCATGTTTTTCATACCAAACAAACCCAATCCGTAACCACAAACCACAACAACTCTTCACGCACATGCACATGCGCGCACACACACAGATGCTTGAACTTGGCAGGTGCTTACCGGCCACGTTCATTGTTAGGCAATGGTTGTCGGGCACGTGCCAGATGATGTTCTTGGCATGCCGTTGGTGCTGAATGGTTCATTTTCATATGGATGAAAAATCAGTATGACTTGGAAATAGATTTTCTTGTAGATTTGTCTATGAAACGATTAAAACTACCGTCGACCACTTGATGCAACTATAACACTACTCAAGCAACACAACCAAAATTAAACACCCTTTAATTCCAATGGCACGCGGAATATGCAAAGATTATGTGCAATAAATAAAAAGAAGATAATAGAAAAAAACTCAACAAACACAATCACAAAATATATACATGGTTCCCCACTTGGGTTACATCCACGGGCGATTTGGCAAAGAAAAATCAACTATACTAAGGAGATATTACAAAAATCAAGTATTAGAGTAATTTCTTCCAAAATACAACAAAACTCTCTTGAATCTAAGCTTAAAAGAAAAACCCTCCATCCTTGTAATACTAGCAATAGATCTTCTGACATTGAATACCTTGAGAAGAAAACCTTTGAACACCCTATTAAAAGCATGAGGTCTCGAACATAGCCTTCAAGAAGAAACCCCTTTTCTTGAAACCCTCTCATGTAAGAAGAAATGCCTCTTTAAAATTTGTAACTTCACCTAGTCCCCAACAACTTACCCTAAAAGCTACCTTTTTGACAAGTGAAATGTCAAAAATACCCCTCCAAGGGTCCAATAACTATTGGGCATTGTTTCCTTATGAAACATGAGTCATATGAACTCAAGAAAAAGGAATGAACCCATAGTGATTTTGGTGTCACCATTTTAACAATTTCCACCTTGATAGCAAAATCACTTGCTTGCCTTGTTAATCCACCACCATTACATTACCTTGAAACCCTGAGAAGTCAAACTTCAATCCAGCTTCTCCACTTGAGTGATTTTTGTAAGCATGTACGCCACGTTCTCTTTTGTTCCTACCTTCAAAAAATGAATTTGGTCATCTTCATTAACTTGACGAATAAAATGGTGTTGAATTGCAATACACTTGCTTCTCTTGTGATTAACGGATTCTTCACTAAATAAATTACACTCATATTGTCACAAAACAAAACCATAGGTTTACAAACAAAACATCTTTCTCTCATAAGTCCTTGAAGCCAAACTACCACCATACAAGCTTCCATTGCTGACATAAACTCAACATCCGTAGTTGACAATGCTACCGTTCCTTGAAACATTGACATCGAGCTTATAGGACCATTTGCAAAATGAAATACATATCCTGTAGTCGATCTTCACTTATCAAGATCACCAACAAATTTTGCATTAACAAAACCATGCATTGCCTTTGCCCATTTGCAATATGTAAGCACATGATTACTTGTACCTCTCAAGTATTGAAGTATCCATTTGCCGCCTCCCAAAGTGGTTTTTCCAAATTTGCCATAAAACAACTAAGTACTCCAACAACATAAGTTATGTCCGGCCTAGTACATACCATAGAAAACATCAAACTTTCAACCACACTTGCACATGGAACCCAAACCATATATCATTTTCCTTCTATGACTTTGGACTTTGTTCGGAAGATAACATGAAATGAACGGCCAATGGAGTCTTTATCAGCTTGGCCTTGCTCATGCTAAACTTAGCGAGTACCTTTTCAATGAACCTCTTTTCAGAAAGTGATAAAGTTCCACTTTGTCGATCCATTTTATCTCCATTATAGGGATTTGATGTACTGCTCCTAAATCATTCATCTCAAAGTTTCCACTTTTTGAGCCTTCAACTCATCAATTATTCCCTTATCTTTGGATACAAAAAGTATATTATCAACATACAAAACCTAGATAAATAAAATTTTCATCACCAAAAAAATTAAAATACAAGCAATGGTCACAATCACTTCTTTTAAATTTAAGACTCGACATAAAAGAGTCGAACTTTTTATACTATTGCCTTGATGCTTGCTTGAGGCCATACAATAATTTATTCAACTCACATACAAGATTCTCATTGTCTTTTGCTTCAAACCCTTCCAGTTGTTTCATATAGACCTCTTCTTCAAGATCCTTATATAAAAGTATCATTTTAACATTTATTTGCTTAAGATCTAAATCTAGCAAAGCTATGAGTACAGGAACAAATCGAATCGAAACAAGTTTTACCGCTGGTGTAAAAGTCTCCATAAAATATCCTTCCCTTATATCTTTCAATTTTACGACTTACACTCACCTTTTTTTTTTTTGGTTAGTACACCCCACTGTCAGTTCACACTACACTGTTAGCCACCCCCACTTGCACTCACCTTGATTTTATAGACTCACTTGTAACCAACCTCCTTATGACCCTTTGGGGATTCCGCCAAAGCTCATGTTTGATTTTTTATAAGTGTAAACATTTCTTCTTGCATGGCCTTCTTCCACTTTTCCAAATCTTTACCTTACATAGCTTCTTTAAAAGAGCTTGGTTCTTAATCTTTGGTGACTAGAGCCTTCAATGTCGTAGGATCAACATAATCTTTGAGATATGTTGGTTGACAAATTCCATGACGTGGACGGTTCATCATAGGTTGTGCCTCTTCTTCACCATCTTCTTCATTTTCTTCAATTCATTTAGTTTCAACTTGATCATCTCTTAATCTGTGGGATTTATAATGTTTGGAATCGAACATTCCAATACATCTTTAAAATGTAAAACTTCATTTGGCCACGGACCTTCTTTCTCCTCATTTTGATAGTTGAAACTCGTATAAGTACATGAGACTCATCAAAATGAACTCCTGACTAATGATAATTTTTCTAGCCACCATATCCCACAAATGATAAACCTTTGGCTCATTTGCATAACAAAAAAAAAATAAAAATGCATTTATTGAATTTAGATTCCAACTTATTTATTTGACAAATAGGAATTAAAGTAAAAGCATTGCAACCAAATATCTTCAATTCAGAATAATCATAGGAAGTCTCAGACCATGCCTCTTGATGTGTTTTCTCATTTAGAGCCATACATGGTGATCGGTTAACAAGATAGAAAGACGTTGAAATAACTTTTGCTCATATTTCTTGTTCAAACCTCACATTAGCTAGCATGCTTCTAGTACACTTTATCAGTGTACGGTCTATTCTTTTAGCCAAGCAATTTTGTTGAGGAGTATAGACAACCATGGAGTGTTGCTTGATTCTTTCATCTTTGCAAAACTTGAGGAATTCATTTGAAGTAAATTCTTTCCATTATCTGTCATAAGAGCTTTGATGTAGCACCCCATTTGCTTCTCCCCCTCGGCCTTGAAATGCTTGAAAGCCATGAACACATTACTATTGGACCTTAATGTTTTCATGCGTACTTTTCTCAAAAAACCATTAATGAATGAGATGAAATATAGAGCACCACCAAATGAAGCAGTCGATGACAGCCCCCACACATATGTATGCATGTAATCAAGCACACATTTTCTTGTGTGACTACCTTTTGAGAACTTCAGCCTATGTTGTTTCCCATAGAGACAATGTTCACAAATTTCATTTTCACCAAACTTCATCATGGGTATTAAATTTATTTTCGACAAAACTTCCACACCCCTCACTCATATGACCCAACCTATGCCATAACCGCAATGAAAGTTCACCATTCTCCACAATTGCATTTGCCATATCATTCATCACTGTACTTCCTAGCAACTTGTACAAATTTTCAACCCGGATGCCTTTTCACGATGACATGTGCTCCTTTTGAGACTTTGAGTACTCCCGCTTGCCTTGTAAATTTACAACCATCCGAATCTAATTTTGAGAGGGTGATCGAGATTCTTTTTAATCCTGGCACATGACTCACATTTTCAAGTCTTATAGTTATTTCGTCAAACATCTTCAATGCAACCAAACCAACCCCAACCGTTGTGCTAGTTGAGTCATTTCTCATCAATACAATACCACGCCCTCATGTGATTCATATGTACTAAAACATAAATGATGAGGTCACATATGATGTTTGGCACTGCTATCGAGTATATAATTTTGTTAAAATATCGGATTAGAACTTGCCATTAACACCTCATCTTCAATTGACGCCGATGTTGATTCCTCTAATTAATTAGCTTCATCCTTAGATTTGAGAAGTTGCTTGTCATTGCTTAAATTAGATTCTTTCGGAATTTTGTTTTCCTTTTCTAACAATCTTTCTTCAAGTGACCAGGCTTACCACATACCCAACAAGAGCTTTTGTCACTCCTCAATGTTGAACGGCCTCGAGACTTGCTTCTTGAAAAATTATTCGGTTTATTAGCATGGTTATTCAACTTTCCTCTTGTCATAAGAGCTTCCGCTTCCGAAACCACTTGAACTTCCCAAAGATGCCTTTTTTCAAAGTTCATTGGCAGGTAATGCAATACAAAACTATGTCCCAATCAAGTGAGTCTTCTTGGTGCAACTTAATGATGTAATCAAATTGTCATAAAACTCCAGTAACATGCATTGTAATGCCACCACCTTGTCTTCCTCTTCCATTCTCAAGCCTATGCTTTCAAGTTGATAAATAATATTGTTGAATGTATTTTGATGGCCTGAAAATTTTGTACCATCCTTCATCCTTAGGACATATATCTCTATCTTTACGAAAATTCGATTGTGTGAGAGGCTTTGTTTGATATAAGCTTTTTAGCTTCTCTCGTAAACCCGCCGCGGTCTTCTCACCTATTATGTTGAATAAAATACTATCCACCAAATACAAGTGGATAGTAGACAATGCCTTGAGATTCATCTCATCCCAATCATCATCGGTCATAAATTTTGATTTCTTTGTGTTACTGAGCAATGCTTTGTGTTGACCTTGTTGAACTAACAAATATTGAACTTTTAAATTTCAAAGTTCAAAATTCTTTTCCTAATTAGATTATTCCACCTTAAATCTACTAGTAGCCACCTCTTCCAATTTACTATACAAACCCAAAAGCTCTAATACCACTTGAAACAATTAAAACCCCTGCCTACCACTTAATGCGAATAGAATCATTGCCCGAGCAACACACCACCAAAATCAAATATCATTTGATTCTAATGGGACAGAATATGTAAGGATTGTGTGCAAATAAATAGAAAGAACATAATGAAAAAAAAAACCCAACAAATACAATCACATAAGAATACAAGATATATGTGGTCTACTACTTTGGGCTACATCCACTAGTGAAAAAAAATAATTCACTATAGCAAGGAGAGATTACAAAGATTAATAAATGGAGTACTTTATTAAAGAATACAACAAAACTCCATTGAATAAAAGCTTAAAAGAAAAACCTCCCATCATTGTAATGCTAACAATAAATCTTTTTACATTAAATACTTTGAGAAAAAAACCTTGAAGCACGACATTAGAAGTATAGAATCTTGAATCTAGTCTTTAAGAAGAAAACTTCCTTTCTTGAAACCCTCTTGTGCAAGAAGAAACCCATCCTCTCCAAAATTCAATACTCCACTAGCTTACCCTAAAAGCCATCATTTCACATGTGAAATACTAAAAATACCCCTCGAAGGGTTCACTAACAATTGAGCATTATTTTTCTTATTAAACATGGGTCATATGGGCTCAAGAAAAGGGAATGAACCCATAATGATATTGGTATCACTATTTTAACACTTTCAGATTTCATTTGCCCATTGGGTTTGGATTTTCTATTCTATTTCCTTTATTTTTATTTTTCTTTTTTATTTAAAAAATTGAAACTTCAAAAAGATATTGAGCAAAATAATTACTTGATAACACAATCCCGACAAGCAATGAAACTAATCACAGATGAACTTGGAGAAAAATTCCAATTTGAATGACTCGTGGTAATCAGAGTAGTTCCAATCAGCAATAGCTAGGCCTTCCAAGTAAATCTATTTTATTTCTTCTTCTTTGTCTTCCTCACCACCACTTCCTCTCCTTCTTCTTTGGTCACTGGCTTGGCTCGACCTAAGCCCGGTCTAAATGACCTGGGTAGGCCCCCCCCCCCCAGGTTGGTTTCGGGTCAGATTTTAAACTATTTCAGGTTCTGATTTTGGTGAGCCAGGGCCATTGGCACCCTTACTTTCAAAGGGACAAAGGCTTGGATGGATCTCTAACCGTTGCACTATTGTGAAGCATATGCCTTATATCCACGCCATTCATCCATTTTAAACTGTTTTGATAACTCATTTCAGGGCATGATTCTAAAAATAAAGCATATCCAAATCTTATGTGGACCATGTCATAAAGTGAGTGATTGAATGCATACCAATAAAAAACTATTTGGTGGCCATCGTAATGTTTATTTGCCATCAACCAGTTGATACGGTCACGCAGACATGGATAAAGGGATCACGCAAATACCAGCTTAATCTAGAACTTTTGTGCCCCGAAAAAGTTTTTAACGGCGGTGTTTAATTACCGTTGTTTCTTGTGGTGTTGTACACTTGAGATTTAGATTTCATGCAATTTTGGGCTCATGCACTAAAAAAGAGCTGGAGAAATCGACAGACGGCATGGATATAAGATAAAACGTCACAATAGCCCCAAAGTAAGGGGATATGCTAAGCATGGCCATCTATAAACAGCTGGCCACAGGGGGACGTGGCCAGTCAAATCTCACCACGTCATGGATACATCGAATTCAAAATGGCTGGGCGCGACCTCTCCCCGTGTTCTCTCCGTCCTCAAAGGGCGCGGCTTCCGTCCGTGTTAGGTTAGATCGTGGACGTTGAGCCCACAATGATTTTTTGTTTATATCCACGCCGTCCATCCGTTTTTATATATATCATTTTAGAACTCGGGCCTAAATTCGAAGCAGATCCAATCATCAGGTAGACCACGCCACAGGAAACAATTGTTATTGAACATTAAAAACTTCGGCAACAAAAGTCTTGCATGAAGCTGATATTTGTATTTTCCCTTCATCCATGTCTGTTTGACCTCATCAACAGATTGGATGGCAAATAAACATCACGATGGATCCTAGAAAGTTTTTAATGGTAGGCGTTCAATCACCACAGTTTCGTATGGTGTGGTCCACCTAAGATTTGTATCTGATTCATTTTTGGCCCCGCAACCTATAATGGGCTGAAAAAACGGATGGACGGCGTGGATATACAGCACATACATAAAGGTGGCCCCACGGTCGCGACCTGACCTGACCGAACCGGCCCTCCCTCAACGACTTCTGCGGGAAATTCGCCTCCATCACTTCCGTCTATCTTCCTTTGCACTGCAGAAGAAGAGGTAAAGAGTAGAAAGAGTTAGCAGAGAAAGAAAGGAAGGGAAATGGCGCCGTCGCTATTGCAGTCGTTCCTCTCTCCTTCCCGCAATTGGTTTGCTCGTCAGCACTGCAAAGCCATCTCCAATCGCCTCCGCAAATACGGTATTTTTACCTACATCTCTCTCTCTCTCTCTCTCTCTCTCTCTCTCTCCCCCCCCCCCGTCCTAGGGTAGCTGATCTCTCTCCGTCTCTCTCGGCATTTCTGTTTCCAGGGCTCCGATACGACGATCTCTATGACCCTAAGGAAGATCTGGACATCAAGGAAGCGCTCTCCCGCCTCCCTCGGGAGATCGTCCTCGCGAGGAACCAGCGTCTCAAGCGCGCCATGGATCTCTCCATGAAGCACGAACACCTGCCCCTTGATCTCCAGGTCCTCTCTCTCTCTCTCTCTCTCTCTCTCTCTCTCTCTATCCTCCTTTTTCTATTCATCTGGTCCGATTTCTTCAATAGAGTTCATTCGAGTCGTCATTTGATTTCTGAAACTTGATATGTGTTTCTAGGATCCAATTTAGAGAATTATGCTTATTCTGTGAGAACTTGGATTTCATAACAAATTATTTTGGTTGGGGAAGGAAAAGAGATTCATCACATTCTTATTGGCTGTGTTTAATTGTAGAATTGTTTTGGAGTGCGATAGTCTATTTGTAGCAGATTGAAAAAGAAAATATCCCACTTTATTTATGTAGAGCCAATAATCGTTTCCTGATTGTTATGACATTGTAACCACTCACTTCTGCTTTGTCACAACTCTTTTGGGCGCGTTTGAATGGTAAGTTACTTTACATAAGTTACTTATACCTCAAGTGGCTCATCTTGGTTTTTACTTATTTAGCAGATAAGTATGTTTGGTAAATGACAACGTACTTATTGACCAAAAATTAGAAAAACATATTTGATTTCTAATATCACATAAGTACTTATCCCTCAATTTTGTTTAGTCCACTGTTAATATCCACGTCCATCACGTGGGCCAACCTTTGATGTGGACCGTTCATTATGTTAGGTCTAACTTGGCCTTGTCACCAATGTGAATCGTCCATTGTGTGGGGCCAACCTTCAATGTGGACCATCCACCTTGTGAGGCCCACCTTCGATGTGGGCTAGCCATCATGCAGGTCCACCTTGGATGTGGGTTGTCCATCATGTAGGGGCCACCTTTAATGTGGACTGTCCATCATGCGAGGCCCAACTTCGAAGTGGGCCATTCATTACGTGGTGCCCACCTTGGATGTGGGTCATTCATCATTAGGGGCTGACCTTCAATGTGAAGTATCCTCATGGGGGTATGGATCATCCATCATTTGAGGCCCACCATCAATGTTAGTATCCATTATGTGGGGCCCACTTTTAATATCCACCACTCATCATGCAAGCCGACCTTTGTTATATGGGCCTACGTTAATATGGGTCATCCATCATGTGGGCCCACCTTTGATGTGGACTGTCGATCGTGTGGGCCCCACCTTCGATGTGGACTGTCTACCATGTGGGGCCTCCTGTGATATGGACCATCCATCACATAGAGATATGAGAGGGAGAGAAGGAAGTAGAAAAGTAAAAGGTATTAAAAAAAAAAAAAAAACCCTTACTAGGATAAGTCGCCACATAAGTTACTTTTACAGTGGTGCTTACCAAACTAATGTAAGTTAAAAAAGTGACTTATTGGCTTACATAAATTAAAAAGTTACTTAGTGGATGGTATACAAACAGGCCCTTTGCGACCGGGGCTGATTTTATAAATGGGACTGACCATATCCGATGCACATACTCAACGGGATTTGGGCGAGTGGCTAGCACCGTGGGTTTGCTCCCTATAGGCGTGTGTTCGACCCCCCTCCTCGGCATTACCCGATGCACATGGTTGTTGGTGATTGCTTGCATCCGCAGGGATAATCCCGCCTCAAAAGGGGGCAGGGACAACCTGTGTTGTCAAAATAAATAAATAAATAAATAAATAAAATTCTATGCACGTGAATGATAAAACCATTTTTTATGATAATCACCTCAAGATTGTTCGCCTTTAATTCTCTCATCGTGTTTCTCATTAAGCAGGTTTGCTTTAAACCTAGTTTCCAGTCACGTGATCCCCCTCTCTGCTATTTCTTGACCACAATGTTTTACTTTTCTTTCTTTCTTTCTTTCTTTCTTTTGTGGAAAGAAAGCGATGTTCACGACAAATCATATGATACCATAATGCGGGGCCATTTTCACACTGGGCTCGAGTGGGGTAGCCTGTGGGATGCAGGGGCACACTCGTGATGGGTGGCCCACATAACCCATGGATTTAGGGCCCGTATGAGGCGGAGCCCATGGATTTGGGGTCCACGAGGGGTGGAACCGAAGACCTAACCCATGGATTTGGGGCCTGGGCTATGAGATAAAGGGATTAATTCGCCATGCTCTATTAGTTCGAGCTTTTAGAGCAAGTGGTTAATTGTCTTGCATTATACCAACTTGCGTTTGTGCACAATATGCTTGAGTTCTCAATTTTTACAAGTGGGGCTCATGGTTTGGCAATCTGGAACTTCAATCTTTTGCGAGTTTTTCATTTAAACGCAAAGCTCTGTTGTATCTTGCCTTAACCATCTATTTATAGGCCACAAATCAAAACATTAAGATTGTATTATCGTAAAGAATGGTCCATCCATGCTTGGACCCAGTGGACTAATGATCTGGGTTATGATCCATGGGCTCCACCTACCAGAATTGTAAACCTGTGCACACTGTGCAAAAATGTGGGTTGTGTATCATATATAATTCACCTTTTGTTCATGCATCATTAAGATGCTCGTAGTTGCATGTGCCTATATGCCCAAAGCTCAGCATTAACCTATTCATTATTATTATTATTATTATTTTCCATAAGTTTGATTTATTTTATGATCTACCTCAATGATTTGAGCATTTATTCCATCTATTACTACCAGTTTGAACAAAAAGAAAGAAAATGGATGTGCAAATTTCTTCTCGGCTTCCATTTGGGTAAATTGCTATCTTACTTAATCACCGTAACTTACATTTCTCATTTTGTTATTCTCTACAGGCAAAGCAGACCCCATTTCGTGGTTATCTTCAAGATATGTTAGCTCTTGTAAGTGCTTCTTCCCTAACTCTGTTATTTTTGTTATTTGCCTCCTTTTAAGTTTCATCCTTTAAGCACCACATCGCTAGTTCTCTATATATTTATCTATTGCTCCATAGGATTATCATCGTCATCATATTACAAAGCAGCCCAAGAAAGGGGATTGTTGCCGAGAACAGACAAGTTCAAGGCCTAGTTCATTACAAAAATATATGCCCTTCTAAATACCTTAGGACCTACCCCATTGGTGTTGCAAAAGTAACAATTGTTCCTCTCACCCCATAATACCCAAAAACCCACCAATAAAGACAACCTTCACACTATCCTCCCATACTTCCCTACCCCACCCTTGTGCCAAGAGAGAAAGAGGCTCTCAATTGACCATGACATCACCCAAAGACACACCAGATATGCCCGAAAACCTATCCTGCAACCTTCTAGCGAAAGGACAATGGATGAAGATGTGGTCGGCCATCTCCTCATTTCGCAAGCACATCAAACATACATCTATGCTCATCATCTACCTCTCCCCAAGGGTTATCAGCCGTAAGCAGTGTTGCCAAAATCTTACAATTTACGATTTACAATTTGAGTTAAATCTTAAGCAAAACCATTTAAATCCCACCTTGAATCCGTTTTTACGTGAATCCTATGATTTTATTATTTGAATCCTACGATTTACGATTCAAATTATACTTTTTCTCTTCTATTGTAAGCTTCACTTGGTTTTCATTTTATGTTTTTAAATTGGTGGGGGATTTAAGAATCGTTTAGAAAATTATTTTATTTTTATTTTCTTTATAAGAGATTAAATGATATATATTCTCTTCAATGTTAAATCATGGACCTTTTTATTTATTTATGATTTCTTACTTCTTAACTGGTCAAAACACCAAATTGATGTATGACTCATCTAGAATGCTTGTATGGATAATTACGATCATGTTGATTTATATGTATTGTGGAATAATGGTTAGAAATCAAATGTTGCTTTTTCAACATGATTCTACATTCAAGAAAGGTCACAAGAATATAAGTTATTAAAGGATCCTTGAATTTTTTTAAAGGAAAATTTCTTTAAAGACAAAATAAATAAATAAAAATAAAAATAAAGGAAAGATAAGAAATCCTTTAACACTATCGTGACATGGTATTACTTGGTGCATATTGATGACAAAAGGATGATTGATGAGTTTTAAATTTTTATTTATTTATTTGTGTTTTTCATTTTTTTTCCCCAAAATTTACAAAAATCATAAAAATCATACAATTTATGATACAATTTTTGATTCAATGCAATTCAACCCTTATTACGATTCGTGAAACAGTAATAAATTTTTATTTTTATTTTTTGAAATGATGATGATACGATAATAATTTTGACAACAGTGACCGTAAGCACCTTGTTTCTTCCGACCAACCATGCCAACGCTACAACCTTGGGAGGGGTTTTGTAGATCCAAATGAAAGAAGTATGCACTTTTTCTTTCGACGAAGACCCAACTATTAAATTGTAGAAGGATCACACTAAGAATCGCCCAGATTTATTTTTATTCCACACCATCATGTTTCTAACCTCTACAACAGGGCGGATGTCGAGGAGACGCTTCATCAAACTCAAGAACTCTTCCTCCTCAAGAGGTTCCTATGGCAATGAGTGGTCTAAACTACCCCATTGCCCGAGATCGAGAAGCAACAATGTATGGTGATGTTCGCATTCGGAGACTGTCTTGCCAACCGCGGATAATCTTCGGGAAGAGCTCTCTCGCCCAACCATATGTCATCCAGGGTCTTATCCGTTTCCCATCTCCCAAGGATAACCCAATACCCGTTGGACCCCAATCTAGATATCGCTTTCCACAAAGCCCGTGGTCTTATGCAAAAAAAAGTCTTTCGTCCACCACCGTCCCTCCTTCACACCATATTTCCTAGAGATTACTTTATTTCATAGACCACCCTTTTCAACACCAAACCTCCAAAGTCATTTGGCCGGAAGCGTGTTGTTCATAACATTTAACTTCCTTTTACCTGCCCTCCTTATATGGCTTCAAAACTTCCTCTCATTTCAACAAATGAAACTTATGATCATTCTTCGCCTCTTGCCATATGATTTCTTGTCTAACCCTCTCCAATCCATCCAACATGTCCTTTGTGCACTTGAATAGGGACAAGAAGTAAAGCAGGAGATTTGATAATGCTGCTTTGATAAGCATCAGTTTACCTCCTAATGATAGATGCTAATATTTGTCATGAAGACAACTTCCTTTCAACCCTCTCAATCACCCTATACCACAAATGCTTCACAGGCTTGCCGATGCACAAAGGAAGACCCAAATATGGCAAAGGAAACAACATTTCCTTAGATACCTCTGCTTCGTAAAGGAGAATCGTATACTATGCAAACTTAAGGTGAGAGATTCAAAACTCCTCGTTATCCACCTTGAACGCACTAATGAGACCGCTTATACACTTGTGTCCAACATCTTACTTCCTTCGAAACCGTCACTAACAACAGTGTTGATAATGGATTCTCTTGTCTTAGTCCTCTTGAGGATTTGAAGAACCCTTTGTGCGACCCATTAAAAAGGATTGAGGCTTTGGCAGATTAGATTCACACCTGGATCCATCTTCTCCATCTCCCTTCACAACCCAATTGGCCCAACATATAGTCCAAAATATCACAGGCAACATGATCGTATACTTTTTCAATATCTAACTTATACACGACACCCCATTTTGCCTTGCACTGAGAATCAATGTACTCGTGGGCAATCAATGCGTCGTTCAAAATTTGTCTTCCTTCAATAAATGCACCTTGGAGATACGTGACCGAGAATCAAACAAAATCTAGTGGCCAGTATTTTTGCAAGGATTTTATAGGGACTTTCAAACAAACTAATGGGCCTAAAGTCTTACAGGCTCTCTGCCCCTCTTTGGAATTAGTGCAATGAACGAGGCTCCTAGCTCTGGTGGCAACTAGCAACTCTTGAAGGGCCTATAGAATTATTTCATGTCCATAAGCTAAATAAAGACAATCTAGCATGCTTACTTGGGGTATGCAGTACATTGCTTTTAAGAATGATATCCGTCTACTGTACAATCCCATCTTCCACATTTGGGTAGCCTAGTTCAAAAAGTTGAGTTTTCTTTGCATGTATAGCTTCTTACACGTTTAGAACACATGCGATCGTGCGCACGCAAACATAATGATGCAGGACAATTAATCGCTTGCTCTAAAAGCTCAAATTGATAGAGCATGGCGAATTAATCTCTTTATCTCATAGCCCAAGCCCCACATCTCATGGGTTAGGACCTCGGCCGAACCCCCCTCGTGGACCCCAAATCACATGGGTACCGCCTCACATGAGCCACCCGAATCACACGGGTGGGGCCCACCTCACACCGGCCGCCCACCCCGAGTGTGCCCCTGCATCCCACAGGCAACCCTACTCGAGCCTGGTGTGAAAATGCCCCTGCATTACATAATGATGAGAATTCCCGTTTCAATGATTGGAGAAACAAGACACGTTAAGCCTATACGTCGCCATGATAATTAAGTCGATGATTTGAAGAGTTATGTCATGATCTTATTGATTGCCGACTGATTGGACATGCATGAATATTTTGGAAGTTCTTGGTTATTTTCTTGTTGTTTTAAGATGGTATTCTTTTATAGAGACCTTCGGCAACTTTCCAATTTTACCAAGTCACAAGTCCAGTGAAAGGCTCCTTGGAAATATTCTTTCAGTTTCAATGAACTACAGATGTATAAGCTGAATATGGAGAAGAAAATGGGATAAATTTGATTGAATAAAAATAAGTCCAGTGAAAGGCTACTCTACACGTGTGTTACCATATATGCCAACATCTCCCTCTTGGCCAATAGGGCCAACTTCCCCAAGATGTCATCAGGTTTGTTCCTACTAATCTGTAGTTTTACCCATTGGGAAAATATTACTCATCTTGAGGTTTTTTTGGCTTTTGCAAATGTGTACCACTTGTGACAATACAGTTGAGTACTTTGGAATTTCCCTACTTAAGAGCCTCTCAAAGCGCTTAGGAACTCCCCAACTTAGTCCTTTCAATCATTTTTAGATTGTTTCCAGCTATACGTATATCATCAACAAATAAAGACAAAGTAGTCAAAGCTTATCTCGCTATTGAAGTATACACACAATGATCTAGCTTGTTAATCGAATATCCCAGTTTAAGGATTTCATCATGAAACATCAAATACCATTGACATGATGACTATTTCAGTCCATACAAGGATTTTTTTCAACTTACATACTTTATCTTCTTGCCCTTTAACAGTAAAACCTTAGGTTTCTTTTAGTTTACAATTTAGGAACACTGTTTTCACATACCATTTAGTAAAGTTCCAAATCAAAGTGGGCAACTATTGCTAGATTAATTCTAATTTATATAACCTTAGCTATTGAGGAAAACATATTTACATAATTTATCCCCTCTTTATGGGTAGAACCCTTAACTACTAGTTTAATTTTATACTTATCTATAGAACCATCTGACTGAAGTTTCTTTCTCAACACTCATTTATGACCTATGGCTTTTCTATCATCAAATAGGTCACTAAGTTTTCAAACAAAACTTATTTATTTTTCCGAAAAATCAATTTCATTGTTCATATTTTTTAGCCATTCATGGTAGTCTTTAAATTAATGCTTCTATATAAATCTCTAAGGTCATTGGAGATATCCTGATCAATGGAGTCCATTGAATATTCATGAAGTGGACATAAAAATCATATAGGTATGAAGGAGCAATTTGAGGCCTCTTTTGAGTTGTTCTAATCGATACATCGACATCTTTTGATTGTTCACGAGTTCTCTTACCAGGTAATGGGCCGGACTCATCTATTCGCCTTAAAGAGCCAGGGTTATCTACTTTGCTATCATGGAGTTCTTTTGGGGCCAGTGCGGATTGCAAATTACATCAGTAATGTACTGTAGAAGTGCAATGATTACAAATTCCTTTACCTGTCTCCTGAAAACATTGCATTTTTACTGACAATTCCCAAGTTTGGTTTATCGTGGTAAAATCGTAACGATGGCATATTTCCATTACTTCAATGTCAAATCATCATATCCATAAACCGATGTGTGAGATTTTCACTGCAATGCAATGCAAATTGTAATGATTACAAATTTCTTTACCCGTCTCCTAACATTTGATCGCCGATTCGTGCGTTTGGTTTATCGTGGTAAAATCATAATAATGGCGCTTTACAAAGCATTACTGATGTAAATCACAACCCAAACGGGCTTAGAAACTTTGTATCCCTACACTCCACGAGACCCTTTTTCTATGGTAGAATATCTACAGTTTTGACACATTAGGATAACTGATAAAGTGATACCTTATCAATAATGATGCCCCATCCTCTATATTGTGGTTACATTTAATTAACAAAAAACCATGTGTACCCAACATTTCATCATCATCTTCTAAGCCTTTTCTTGACTAATTGGGGTTGGCTATATGAATCCCATTCCGCTCATTCCACTCTATCGAAGACTATTTCTTCAGTTAAACCATAGGTCATCATGTTTTTTCTTACTATCTCCACTCTCCTTTTGGGTCTTCCGCTTTGCCCTTCTAGAGCCCTCAACTTGAACCCAACATTTGATAGTAGCAATGATTCTTGGGTTTTTAAAAAGATAGGAAATTCCTTGCCCACTGGGCATTTTACTTATGTTTCTAGAGAAACCCATATTGATACACCAACCTATCCATCTAGGAATACCATAATGCATTTTGGGTGAGCTTGTCACTCTCCACTAATGCTTCTTGTTTTCGAGCTCGATTCTAATCGGTTTTGATGTTATGCGTTTCTATTGGCTGCAAGTTACTTTCATATACAATGTTGTCTACTCTGACTGTAGTGAATAGAAAATGCATACTTCTGCCGTAAAGCATAACCCTCCATATGAGTAATGCTTCTTCTTCTTTTAAATTTTTTATACAAAACACAAACACAATTTTTGTTTCCAAAATTCTGATGGCGAAGTCTGATGAGGACATCCAATCAACGTACCAGAGGAGGGTTGAGCTAGTCTCCTTATGGCTAGACGACCATTACATGTGGCCTACTTGGCCCAATTCACATTCTTCGCCATGTTGAAGACCCTACGTGCATGTCGTGCATCTTTGAAGACTCTACATTGGAAAGAAGCATGTGGGCTGCATATGGGAGCTTGATGGACACGTTAGATCATTGGATTGAGTGGACACGATGATTGGACCGTTGGATTTCAACCGTGGACCATTTTGACGGTTGAATCATTATCACTAGACATCTTGATTGTGGACTCCCATGGGCCATGAAATAGTTTAGTTGTTTTGTTATTTTTGTTTTGGTATAGCTCATATTTGTGTTGAGAATAGGGAGGTAGGAACAACTTTTAATTCATTAAGAGTCTTTATGTTGAGAATTTTATCTAAAAGCGCCTTTTTGTAAAAGGTCTTTTTTGAAACTATAAAGGGTTGGACGTTCCCACCCTAGCCATGATGCATGTTAATGAAAGAGAGTTCTCTCCTTTTGCTTTGAGATTAAGCAAAAAGAAAAAAAAAAAGCATCCTATGATTAGATTGGTGGTGTGAAACAACGGGGAGTGATTCCCTACTTATCCTTCCTACTTTTCTCTCTTCTTAAGAGTTTATCATATTCTCCCATCTTCTTTTTTTCTTCCTTCTTCATCCATTCCTTTTTTTTCTTCTTCTTTTGTTACCATCCAAAACCTAAATCAACCCATCCCAAGCCTAAACCGACCACAATGGGCCATCATTTGCTGTTTGTACCGATGTGGCTGTACATACGGATAGCTTTGTATAGTGGTCTCTTTGTATCGTTACGAATACTCTTCCATTCCCTTTGATTCCCTCTTCAAAACCCTAAATTAATTTCACCAAATATTAACCCTAAAATTTCCAAATTCCAAAATCCTCAATTTTTCCAAACCCAAATCCCCAAAATCTGAAAATCCCTTGTCCAAATCATAAATCTCTAATTCCCATAACCTGAAACCCATATTCCCAATTCTAGAAACCATAAATCCTAAATCCATTAAACCCAAAAGCTGAAATCAAATCCTAAATCCATTAAACCCAAAAGCTGAAATCCTAACTTGGAACTTTCCAAAACATCAACCCTAATGTTCCAAACGCTAATTCTCTAAGCCTAGATACCTCAAGCCAATTTCCCACATTCCCTATCCTTTAAACAGCCCTAACATGTCAAAACTCTTACAAGAGACGTGATTTCCATTGAATTCAGATTTAACCCTATGCTTGGGTGGTGGTTCTATCTTTCATAGGTCCCGGTTAATCAGTAATTTATGAGATTCGCATTGCGGGACTATCGTAGGCTTGCATTTGGACATGTCATGAGTCTTTCTTTTTTTTTTTTTTTTTGAATTTATGGTAAATTAGCTTTATTTTGTCATCCCATTGCTTTAGTTAATCCATCTTTTAATTTCATAGCATCATATTAAGTTAGATCATTCTGTCCTGCATCAAAGTCTCTCTCAGTTAGTTTATTTTCTTGACAGCAAAAAGCTTTTAACTGCAAAGAGATGGTCTTATTTATTTATTTATTTATTTTCTTTAAATACTGTATGTGCCATTCTGTGGTGTTCTTGCAGGTAAAGAAGGAGAGGGCAGAACGTGAAGCACTGGGAGCATTGCCTCTTTATCAGCGCACCATTCCCTGATTGTATCATATCATGCTTCTTCATCTGTGATGTTTGTCAAGGAATAAGGTTTTGGCAAGCCTTTCTGTTAAATTTCTCTGGTGGCAGACAATGGACATCTAGTCCTAGTCTGTCTGTTTTGATATTTTTTTGGTTGATCTGATTTGTTTTCACTTTCTGCCCCATTTCAATAATATGCCCAACTGCCGTTGAATTGGTTTGATTGGCTTTTTGTGTTTAGACAATTTGATCTTGATATTCATGAATTCATTCAAATTGAACGTATGGTCTACATGAGCACGGGCACATTTTTCTATATTGACCAAAATGATCTATGTCCTTGTGTAGGTGGACCAGTAAGCCTCCATTTGCGTTGCTTGACCGCTTCTAGCATTCATTTCTTCTTCTTATTTATTTATTTATATTTTATCTAGGGTGGGTTTAGTTGCACCAAATTAGACTGATTAATCATCAAATATAATGAAATTTCATGATATTTTGCACCAAATTAGACTGATTAATCATGAAATAACTTGAAATTTCATGATATTTGTTGCAACTAAACACTTCCAAAACCTTGAGAAAATCTCTTTGGTAACGGTTTCTCAAAAGGAAGGTGAAATCTTGAGGGTATATACCCAAAATGCATTTCTTCTATTCAATATAAAAGATATTTAAGATTTTGCTGAGCTAAAGAAAAGGAAAGAGAAAAAACCGATCTTTAGTGACCCTAGCTAGCAGGGTTTAAAGTCCTGTATGACCGAAACAGCTTACAACAGCCAGGGGCCTAATGTGTTAGTGGGGCTATATGGTGGTCGTTATGGTTGATACTTCTGTAATAATTTTTTTTTTGGTTAAAAAAATATTTTTTAATGATTTTGGGTGTTAAGAACTGAGATATTAGGAGGTCATCTACCTTCATAGCTGCTATCAGCTAATATTTGAAAAGTGTAGAATCCTCCTGAAAGACATGCAGCCTCGTTTAGTGTCGGGCCATTTCTTCACATTCAGGCTAGATGTATAAGATGCACATCTTCAGATCAGTCTGCTTATTACAAGGGCCACACATGAATTTTGCCTGTGGACCGTTGGGCCCATCTTTTTAAGCTGATAGATCCCATTTTAGGCCTGGGCACACAAGGGGCCACCCATAAGTCACCACAACAACATCCAAGTTAAGACGTAGAGGATAAGTGCAGGCTCACTGCCACAATCACAAAATTCTATAGTCGGTGGATCTTCTCAGTTTGTACAAGTGGGGCCAAGGATCCAGTGATCCTGACCATAGATTTGGTGGGATCACTATGGTTGCCTATTGCACAGAAACCTCCTAGATTGGTAGATCCTAGAAAATCCAATCTCTGGCCCCTTCTTAGTTGAATGTCGATGGTTGCTGCATTTCTGTGGAGATTCCTAGGATATGGTCAAGCAACTATGGGGCCCAATAAACTAATAGTTTGGTCCATGAATCATGGGTATTTTTCAACAGTTAATGAATTGATTATTATTAATATTTTTAATCCACAGAGGGTTCTCTGGTTTTTCCATCCCATGAGCTAGAGGTGATCGCCTGGAGCCCATTTGAGTCACATGCGGATCATCATGGTTGTTACTTTTTCAGGTTCTCGTTGCTTGAGCTGCTCACAAGGTATTCAAAGACCGTTTGTTGTTTGTTGCAGCGTTAATTTCATGGGTGAATCCATCTTTTCCAGCCATCTTTATGTGTTGTCACATCTACCCGAGTTTGTTGCTGCGTTAATTTCAGGAGTGAATCCATCTTTTCTGGCCATCTTTGTGTTGTCACATCAACCCAAATGTGCTGCATTAGTTTTGATACTTTCTCATAGTTACAATTGACAAGACCCAAGTAGTGATTTGCTTGACCAGTGTGGGAGAATTTCCCACAAGTGCACAAACCATGAAATAAGGCTGGGCTTGGGCCTAACAAAATCAAAATCTTGAATAGAGCTGGCTTGAAGGGCCAGTTCAAAATTCTGGCCAAGGCTTGACCCGTTACCAGACTTACTGTGGTGATAGATTTTGAATTGAATGGAACAAAAAAGTTGTTAGTTTGGTTGTAATGGACAAGGAAACTATCCAGCGCAATGTGTATACACCAGACTGGATGATGTCCTTTGCTTAGAGGATCACCTACTGATCTTGATGGAATAGTGATTTGGGAAGGATAAATGGACCCACCATGATCTATGATCATGACAGATATGCTCAGGCATTGAGAAATTACTTAGAAATTGCACACATGACATACAAATATGTCAAATAAACTTTCCAAATCATGGCTAAAAGACTTGGCAACTTGATTTGACTTACCCAGCCCAGAGTCGAGTCATAACTTGCTCAAGTCAGTGGTCACTCGGAGTATGAAACTAGATCAAGTCCAACTGAGTCGAAGTCAACTCAGACAAGTCACATTAATCTCGTTTTGAGTCTTAAAACCATGGTCCAAATTATGATTCTGAATTTAGTTAAATGGTGAGAAAAAAAGTACTGCTCGTCTGACTATCAAATTGGTGGACATTTATTAGATTGTTAAGAATGAAAAATAAAAAATAAAAAAAAATCCAATAATCCTATTTCAACAAACAAGTATCCATGAATTAGAGGTTTGGGCTTTTAAACAAGATGATTTTGGAACCGTGACTTGGCCCCTATGAGACAATTTAGATGGTTTTAACTTATGTACTTCACGGGTACAATTTCTAAGTACTTATATATCAAGAGTCATATGCTCTACCTGAGCATCAATATACCAAAAGCTTTTAAATAATACGCAAGATAGTCCATCATCTATCAGGACACTCCATTGATTTTCATGAGTAGCGGAAGGCCATGATGCATGAACTAGGACTCCCACTTTCGTTCCTAAACGCCTATTTCCTGGCTACCAATCGAAAAGGTTATATTTCCCCGTGCGGGCCACCACCATTGTTGTATTATTAGTTGATGTACATACTGAAAATCCAAGCAAGGTGTACATGTTGATCAATGTGATTAGCTCATGATTCCGTACATATGGGACCCACTTGTTTCTGATCTAAGAGGTTCATCTGATGGACCCATTGTGGATGGGAAATGCGTATGAAATCTTCTAATCCGTCAGATCCTAACCCTTTAATTTTCTGTTTTTTTCCTCATTTAAAGTATATTGTTGTCTTTTTTTTTTTTTTTTTTTTTTTTTTTAAAGAAATTTCTTTTAACTAATCAAAGGGTTGAGATCATCCAACTTTCCAATCTGAGAGATTACTGGAGTGCCCATCGTCCATGGTGAGAGGTCCATTAGGTGAACCTTTTGATCACCGGGCAATGGGCCTCACATGTACAGAATCTCACTTCTAATTGAACTTTGCTGATGAGGATCCTTTAATCCCTCAATTGCATGATGCCTGTATTAGGAAAGTTTTAATTGAAAATTTGAGTGTGGTTCGGTTGATCCGAAGACTTTACTCAATATTTAACAATTAAATAAATTAGAAAATTTTACAAAAAAAACTACCTACTTAATATAGAATTTACATTTTGGTACATTTTTCCAAAACTTTTTTCAATAAACTACTCCATTAATTTAAGGGGTCAATTAGGAGCTTGTAAATGGAAGAAAATGGGAAATAGATTTGGAGGTAAATGGCTTGCACAGTTGTATTTGGATAGGTGTAAATGAAATGCATTTAAAATCAAAATATTGTATTTGGAGGGGAGTAAATGAGAGGAATTTGAATGAATTTGAAAATTTCAATATATTTACAGGAATATATGTGATATCTCAAATTAGCTTTAATATCACAACTTAGTATACATATGTGATATTTAATAGAATGATTGTAATAAACTTATTGAAATATATATTTTAGCTATAAATGATGTAATTTCAAGCCTTGGGTGGACCACAGATAAAAGGATCCCAAACAAGCAACTTGCCAACGTTTTTTAACTGTATATTTAAATGATCATCATTTTGACAGTTTGAATCATTCTTTTGGTGTGAATTTAGTTATGTATCCATATTTAGATTGTTTCAGGGTATTATTAGTGTGACACGTGTATAGTGAACATGTGCATAATAGCAACTTTACTTACATGTGCGACTATCTAAGGGAGCTCAAAAAGGCATTTCACCCAATTTACTTCCAAATTCTCCCTTTAAAGATGATTTCATTTATATGCTCATTTACATGCATTTACTTCCATCCAAAGACACCCCAAATATGATTTACCTCTATTTACTTGTAATTCCACCCACTTACTTCCATTTACTCCCATTCAAATGGCTCATAAGTAATTATCATCCGGGACAATTTTCACTACCAAATTGATTGCATTCACAGCCAAATGCTCTTCTCCTGGTTGGGGAATTCTCAACATCTGATGTGGTCGCATGGCCATTGGCCAAGGCTTATTCTTTATGCGGGCCAATTCCTTTTGCTCAGTAGCTTATCATCTTTGCCAATGCCACTTCTGAGTGCAAGTCATACCATCAGGTACAATTAGGAATTCGGGATGACTCACCTTCCTCTAGACCTCTTCATAAGTAAGGAGAGGTTTGACTATTCTTCATTTCAAAGATGGAGCTAGCCGAGACTGGTCAATGTGAGGTTGATATGTTCTCCGCTGCTGATAGGAGCCCGCCCCTTTGATCCCCTACGATAACCGGGGTTTGATCTGACAACCTGGATGAAGTGACAACTTGGTCGGACGAATCACCCTTGTGCATCGACTATATATGTGTGGTTCACGGTAGATATGTAGTGTTGCTCTTGGCCATGCTTTTGCAGTTGTGGCCGTTTACCAAGATGTGTAGCGTCTCTTGCCAACGTGCCACAACCTGATTGTGGCTCATTAATGGTCTATCACCACTGTTTCCTATGGTATGCTCTACATGAGAATCAGATCTACTTCATTTTTGGGCTCATTCCCAAGTATGATCACCGTCTTGGACGACATGGATAAATAATACATACATGAAGGTGGGCCCCATGGTAAGGACTGCACCGTCTTGGATGAGGCCGGGCAGTGCGAAGAGGAGAAAAACATAGATACTCTGGCGTGGTTTGATGGTGTCCATAAGCAGGAAAAATAAAAATATATAAATTTGTGGTGTAAGTGAAATCTCGATATTTGTTTTGTATTTACATTGTTTTCAGGGTTCAAAAAGTCCCAATAACTGATCTCTAATTTTCTCCCTTAAAAGCAATCAGAGGCCTTTTAATAACATCATTTGTAAGAGCCCATCTCTATCAAAATCATCAGCTAACAGGCTTTCATGGTCATAATGGCTAGGTTAAGAATCTATAAATCTTGATATCTTAAGAAAAAGAGAGGAAGTCAATCGCGCCTGTATAACTGTGACCGATCATTTGGTAGTGGTCCATTTCACCACCATCTATGGGAAAGCCTTGTTGCACTGGATGTCATCATAGGGGCGCCCGAAGGTCCATCAATCACATCTTCATCGTCTCCATCTTCAGCCATCTCACACGCTAATGTGCACTGGGAATCGCAACCCTCATGTGTGGCCACCTCATACCTCATGCAATCACGCATGCATTGTTCGTGACAGGGCCCCACCACTTTCATGCACACCACCACTTTCTGGCACGCCAGTAACATACACATGAGGACCATTGCAGCTACTTTTATTCGACCCATCTCTCTCTCTCTCTCTCTCTCTCTCTCTCTCTCAAGGCAAGAGAGGGGCTATTTATGGAGATTAGGCAGCCCTCTACTAATTTTGGAAATGAGGGGTCGTTTTTCATGTGGGGTGGTTAGATCAAGGCCTTAAAATAGGTGGGGTTTTTGGAATTTGAAGTGAGTGGCTTTGAGGCCACGAAATAAGGGAGCGGAGTAGGTGTTAACCGGGTAACACCTTAGTGGGTGTTACCCTTACCTTGTGGGGCCCACTTCGATGAATATGTTGGGTATCCACGCCGTCCAGTTTTAAAGATCATTTTACGACTTAATACCAAAAATTAAGCAGATCCTAATCTTAGGTGGATCACACCACTACAAAAAGTGGTGAGTGACCAATGAAAACTCGTGGGCTACTATAGTTTTGGATCAAGCACATCTTTATATTTTTCCTCCATCCAGTTCTGTTTGACCTTATTAACCAGTTTTGATGGCAAATAAACATTACGGTGGACCCTTAAGAGTTTTTAATGGTGGCTATTTAATCACCATTGTTTCCTGTGATGTGGTCCAGCTGAGACTTAGATCTGCTTATTTGTTTGAGACCACATTCTAAAATGGGCTGAAAAAACCGATGGACGGCATGGATATACGAAAAGTCATCAAGGTGGCCCTACGGTACGGGTAACACCCACTAAGGTGTTACCCGGTTAAATCCTCATCCACTCCCACGAAATAAATCTCCCCGAGAAAATTGGGACCATGTCAATCTCTGGCCACCCGGTCGGATCCTCTGCAACCTTTGTAGAATAAGCTTGTACTACAACCCTTGCACGTGGGGCCACTGTGATTGTTTAACGCACCGTATGGAACGGTCGCCGAGCGCTCCAAGTTTCATGTAAACCATTACATGAATTGGAGATTTTCGATTGGTGGTCCATTATTTTGGACGGTGTGGCTTGCTAATTTTTATTTGTACAATCCAACCTTTTCATTAGGTGAGCCTCAGGGTGATGATGGAACTTCTAAAAAATAATCCTACACAATTATCAGGTGGGCCACACCATACAAAACAACAAACGAAGGAAAAGAACCTGCAAATTCACATGTGGCCCATATAACCCTTATGATGGTTGGATTGGATTTTACATACACACGACGTTTGTAGAATTTGTAGAATACACTTATTCTACAAACGGTGTGTATATATGTAATTTTTTAGTAGTTGGTAGACTGCCTAATTAATATGTGGGGCATCTACCTGGGGCCCAGCCTTGGTGATCAGAATGGTTCATCTGGTGCGCTCATCATGTGCATCGCATGTTGCAAAAGATCACACATATTGGACGACCCTAAGCCGTCAAGCTATTGCACTTCTGCTTGGTGAATGTGGAACCATTGGTACCTTTTTCATTTTTAATTGTTCGTTGGTTGGCCGGCATACCATGGTGCCTGGCACATCTTCAATTCATTGGGATCTTCACATGGTGGGCCATCTACGGCTGACCCTACAGATGAATGGCTGTGATTGCCAAGTTTGGGCTACCTGATGGGGAGACATCACACAAATTGCTTTTTGGGGAAACTGTGGGTCCCCATGCACGGCGGTCACTGCCATCGGCATAGTATACATGGACAAGATCAGAGCTGTTCATTCAGTGCCTTCAATGCTGAACTGGACATTGACGCAAAACCGTGTGTTTTTGGTTCAAATGGCCCTGTACATTGACATGGTCATGGCAAGAACTGTTAAGACTTAAGGTTTTAAGCATAGAAATCATTTTTTTCCCCTTATTTTAATGGACAATATCATCTAAATCGAACATGTAACGAAGGAGTTATGGCTGTTTTCATCAATCGAAGGCCCGTAATGAATATCTACGATCCACAGTGGAAATATCAACAGTCCAATCTTAATATTAACGGTCCAGAACTCTAAATACCAGCCGTCCACAGTAAATATCAACAATCTACATTAAATGCTAGTGATCCACAATAAAAATATCAGCAATCTGCAGTGAATATTAGCGATCAATAGTAAATATCAATTATCTACCATACAACATTCATCCATTACAACATACATCTATCTCAACATTTTTTCGTTACAAAAATTCATCCATTACAATATACATTCATTCCAACGTTCATCACATTCATCCATTACAACATTCTTGCATTATAATATTCTTCTATTACAAAATCATTCCATTATAAAAAAATCATCAGTTATAAGTTTCTTCCACACTCTATTTTTTTTCATAAACTCTAGCCATTTATACCAGATAATAAAAACTTAAGAAACAATTATAAAGAAAATTAAGGAAGAAAAAAGGACTCGCATGAAAAAAAATTTTAAGGACGAAGGAAATGACTAAACTCGTGCAAAATGATCCATGTTTTGAACCTATCCACATCGTATGTGGGCCCACTAGATTGTCTTCAAGCAAATCCATCTCGTCCATAGGGAGTTTTAATTTCATATCATCGGTCTAAGTTTAAGAGCAAAACTCATCACAGATGAATCACGCATGAGAAATTAGTTCATTATGCACAAGGTTAGTGTAATTGTGGGCCATAGAAAACTTTAAACATAAAATAGAAAAAAGCCCTATTGTGAGTTCATGGTTGTCTAATTAAAATGAATGGATCAGATCGACCAAGGATAGACTGAATTTCAATTTTTGATGGGACTTATGTCCTTTTAAAAATGACTTTTTTCTTTATGTGATAAGAGGCATATGGGCATTTTCGTTCTCTAAAAAATGAAAAAGTAAATTTAGGGTTACAAATCTTTAGGCTTGGTTCATACGAGCTCCTTTCACAACTATGTTACAATGTGGGGCCATCTAGACCAAAATCCCCAAACCAGCAATGTCTTTAAAAATGGGCATTAGAAGTAAAAAGATCAGCCATGTCACACAACCAATGACAAGACCATTAATGAAATGGTGGGGGTGGTCTAATCAAATAATTTCTAGTCAGCGGCCAATCAATGGCAGTGCCTACAAGACACGTGGTTTGGATAATCACATACATGTGCTGCATTCATGACGCTGATGTGATGCATGAAAAATTTCACTCCTAGTGAGCTATTGGATCTCCTCCCTCCGGGGCTTAGTTTGTCTTCACATCTTTGCACCGTGAAGAATTTCCTATTTAACTAATTGAAATTTATTTTTCTTATTAAATTTATTTTCTCACATTTGTTTATGAAACAATAAATAATGCAAAACTATATTTCAATTTAATATTTGACCTAGTAAATTAGCATACACATCATGAACATATGGTTTTTACTGTAAGTATCCTCTCACATGTAAATGGCCCCAATAACACACATCAACTAGCATAAGTCTGACTGCATGAATCTAGAAAATGCACATAAAAGGTCTGACAATGGCTACAAAAATGGATAATTCATATTGATTATAGTGTTTATTTTTTTGAAGAGTTATATTGATTGTAGTTGAAAAGGTTCAATCCTTGATATGGATTGTCCATTGTGTAGGGGCGCCCTTTATGGTCCATTCCTCTCCATTTACTTTTTTTAAAAAAATAAAAATAAAAAAATCCATGCACTCACACCCCACACAGACCCACGCACTCACACTACATTGGAATTTCACCACAATGGGTACTCAAACCCATGACCTCATGTTGAAACTCCTGTGAGTCTACCACTGAGGCATGAGTAAGGGCTCTCTCTCTCTCTCTAATTACTTTAGTTTAATTGTTTACACCTGGGCTGTCACAGTCTAACTTACCCACTGAGAAATCGCCACATGTCAATACTCATATATGAAAAACAAGAAGAAATCGTTCTTGTGCCAGAGAAGAACTATAAGCACTCGGCGATCAGTGATTCATATCATGCTAAAAACAAGCTTGCTCGGAGTTGTACGCATGATTTTGAAGAAAATTATAAACAATGGCAACACACAATGAAGTATCCAAATGCTGTTAAAACATAGCCAATGTACGATGAAAAAAATTCACAAGGAAACTACAACACAATCATCACTTCTCATGAACATATAAAAGCAGCACTCAAAGAAGAGTTTGGGATCCACGCCACAAACAATCAATTTCTCTATATCACGGTGTTGCTTATCTTTAGTTTTTAACTTCTTAGCTTAGATATTTCACTTCTGTTCAATCACGTTGTAGTAAATTCGAAATCATGGATTTAGTTTAGATCCACTATTATTCAACGTTATCGCTGATTCCTGATTATTGAGTCCTTGGCAAATCACTAGTCATATCTAGGAGTGCACATGGGTCGGTTCGGTCCGGTTCTGGGGTGAAATAGGAACCGAACTGTTCCTAACGGTTTTAAGATATTTGGAACTAGAACTGGACCGTTAGCACCCTAGAACCGAACCGGAATCGGACCATTAAAACCGGTTCGGTTCTGGATTGGTTCCACGGTTCTGGGTTTTTTATAATCTAGCCCAATTGCATATTTTATTTTATAATCTAGCCCATGTCCATTTGTGTCGTGATCCATTTGATGAATGTTTTAGATATTGTATAAGGTGTGTAAAAATACATTTATGGAAATAATCAAATAGTGCATTGTAAACTATAAATCACGAGTCAAATATGAAAACAATTAAAGGGTTCCTGGTTCGGTTCCAAGTTCAATTCCAGGTTCGGTTCCACGGTTTGGATCCATGGTTCGGTTCTATGGATCGGTTCACTGTTTGGTTTGGTTCTACATACCTCCAAACCGGGAACTAAACCGATGGAATCAGTTCTTTGATTTTTAAAACCGGAACTGGAACCGGTGCACTCTAGAACCGGACCAAACTGGACCGTTTGGTCGGTTCCGATCCGGTTCCACGGTTCTACTATTCGATGTGCACCCCTAGTCATATTCTAGTGACTTCACACCATGACCGTTTTACGATTATCTGATATTTTTCATAGCCATTTTGCTAGCATATGTAGCTGTAGATATTTATTTTCTTCTCTACTTAGTTTATTTTTCTTTTGTTGATTGTATGGTTCTTATTTTCAAATCAATAAAATCATAGATGTAGCTTTATTTTTAATTTCACCTGTTCATTATTGATTTTCTAGAAACTTAATATACTATCATTGTTGAAGAAAAGTCCATAGCTAAAGGATAAAAGAATCCATTTTGTAGGGCTAACCCTTTTCTTTTAAATTTTTTTGATTGGTGTAATAATTGGTGGTTGAACAGTCATATCAACCTCCATAAGTTTGATCCTAATCCGGCAAGTTTTCCACCTCACATAATAAGCCTTCAATTGATTTAAGTTGAATACGACTCTGGCATGCCCGACATTTTTCTTAATCGCAATTGAATTCAAACTGCTCATTACATGTGTGGCCACGCATCTTGATTGAACAAGAACAATAACGATACTGACCATTTGAAATGGCCATGGAATTGGAAGATACATGTTAATAATGCTGGAAAAGATTTGATCTGTTCTCCTTAGCCATACTTAGAAAATGTAGTCCCTAGTCAAACCGTATTTCGACTTTCCAACAAACAAAATGTCTCTTAATCCGATTGAAATGAGTTGCAATGGTTGTGACCCATTAACCTTGAATATTTTCAAGGGTGATGCTTGTAAGATGGACCATCGGTTGTGGTTGATCAGTCTCATTTGGTATGGGGTCTCGACTCCTTGATATAAAAATCATGTGATGGGACACATGCATGAGATCTGGACAATTCATTAGATCTGCAGTACCACGTACTGTCCACAGTTTCAAACTTAGACTAGGCCATCTAACCAGTCCACTCCGATTTCATATACAAATGAATAGGGACCATACACTAGTACATTTTAGCCAACCAATTAGATAGTTTGATTGTCCAATTTATATAATTTTTATTTTTTATTTTTTATTTTTACTAACGATTTTTTTAATTTTTGTTTTGTTTTGCTTTGTTTAATACCAATGGTTCTTTCATGGTACTGCTCTGATAACCTGATGAAAGGTCCAGATCTTGTCCACGACTGCGCATGAATGGTGGCTAGGCAGGTGACAGGTTTAACTACAGAACACAAGCTCTCCTTCAGTCTCACAGAACCGTCGCTATAAAGCTCTCATTTCTTTTATTTTCTTCAGTCGATTTCAAAGAAATCACGCAAGGTTTGCTGTTCAATCGCAAGAGGAAGAAAAATACTTTAGAGAGAGTAAAGGGGTTGTCATAAAATTGCTAGATTGCACTTGATTTGCATGTGCACTTTACCATACAACGTTTTTTTATTTTATTTTATTTTTTCCACCGACTTGTCACTTGTGTACATACAAAACACCCCACATGACAGCCAGGATGGTTCGTTCATCAGGTGGGGTACACCATTGAAATCAATACTGTACACAGATGGTCTGACTCTATGACCACACAGTAGAAAATAATTTTTAGTCATTGATAAATAGCAAAATACATGTAGGGACCACTCATTGAATGGATGTGGATGATTTTTTCATGAAGAAATCTACATGGTGGGGCAAGCCTCTATCGACTCAGTTGGATGTTGAAAGCACATGAAAGGGTGAAAGTTACCAGCTAGGTGGAGCGTAACTTGTGGTCCAACTGGTTGGACTAGAGACCATTTCATAATATTCCGTGGACCACCTAATTAGCATGTGGGGCTCAGCCTTGGCAATAAAATGGTTCACCTAGAGTTCCGTTTTGAGATATCCAATGGTGCATAAGGAGGCCGATTGTCTGCAGCCCTAAGTTATGTAGGGCTCACCATGATGTATATGTTATACCTACTCTTGTCCATCTGTTTTGCCAGCTTATTTTAGGACACGAGGCTAAACATGAGACAAATTCAAAGCCCAAGTTGACCACACCACAAGAAACAACAGGGATAAAAATGCCCACCATTGAAACCTTCAGTGATGTTTATATGCCATCTAACCTGTTCATCAAGGTGACTCTAACCCCCTCCGAAAAAAAAAAAAAAAAAAAAGGTGACTCTAACCTAGATGAAAGGCAAGCACACCGGTCATCTAAGTGACTCTGATCTGAATGAAAAAGAACCACACATAACAGTCTGATTCAAAACTTCCGTGGCTCCTAAGAGGTTTTCAACAGTTGACGTTAAATCTCCACTATTTTTCATGGTATGGTTCACTTGAGCTTTGGCTCATGTCCCAAAATGAGCTGGTGAACACATACATCACAGTGGGCCCCATAGAGATTAGGGCTGCAAGCAATCCGGAATGTGTCCCAGAAATCCAATGATTAGACAATCCTGTCCTTTTGAGTGCTACGTGTGGGGAACAAGCATGAAATTCACTGGTTGATCTGGTTTGCTGCCTCATATTCATCGTAGAACCCAAAACACAGTAGGCTGATCCAAAACCTAGGTAAGCTTGACTACTCGTTCAGTTGACTAAGGCCATGAATTGCTAGTATAATAGTGAAGACCAACGGCTTACGACTGTCCTAAGGGCTTTGGTCAATCAATTTGTGCTCAAATAACTATGCCAAACCATAGGCTGCATTTATAAAGGTGAGGTTAACTTAGGAAATTAGATTCTTTCATCAGATATTGAAGAAGATAAAGATGAAAATATTAATGGACTAGTGTAGATTAAGGATTGTCTTTTGAGGAATCCACCAACGAAGAAGATCAGTAGATCTATGTAAGGAATCCAAAGAAGAAGAAGAAGAAGAAGAAGAAGAGTTGACCTATGCAATCGAATGAGTTACTCTTAAGGAATCTACTACTGGATTACTTCATGGATTCACCAATGGATCAATTAATCTAAACGTGCTATACCAATAGGAATCCACCATTCAATTATTTAATGGATCCATAGATGGATTAACAATTCGTCTAAAAAATAATAATTCAATTTACATAAAACAACAATTACTAGATGGCCTGACAGAAACAATGGATGTATTGATGGTTTTATGGTTATTCGCAAGGGAGGCGAACACAATATTCATGGTTATCACAATGGAGATTAACACCCTTCCACCTACTCCACATTGCCTGAAGTGCATAAATAGAGGCCAATATAGATGGCAAGAGTACGTAGTGGGGCCAGTTGACATTAATTGAGAGCGACCAATCACAAATACATTATTATAAAGGAGGCAGAAGTTATCAATTCGTATCTACTAAAGATTGCACAAAAACAAAAGGAAAGATGTTTTATAAAGTTCCATCCTACTGATGAAATAATAATTTGATGCATTGGCATTCATCATTGCTTGCTACCAAAACCAAAGAAGACATGGTATAAAGGCAGTACTGTTATGAGGTCCTACTAGAATTAATCTAAATTCTAGGACAAGTTCAAATTTTCTAGTGGAAGTGTCTAATGTATGAAAAGTCAAGGAAAATCTTATGGATGAGAAAGATCCAAAGAAATTGGGTTTGAAAGTTCGATCCAAGGGTTTTAGTGCACACTGTAACTCCTGCTGACCATAACTATGAGCTTAGTTATTCGTTTTGCACATATGATTTGTTGTTGGAAAGCTATCAATAAGCTCTACACCAATGCCAAATGCGATTATCTTAAAATAATTTTTGAGAAATATATTATTTTAGGATTACTTACGAGTTTTTAGCTAAAATTTATCATTTTTAATAAGATACCTATTTTATTATTTTTAGAGTGTTTTAGGGGGTTGGAAGTCTTATTTAAATAATGGAAAGGAGGTTGAGATAGTTTAGAAGTCATTGACTATTTTTAATAAATTTACTATTTAAAAAAATTATTATTTTGAAAAGATTAGATATTTAGAGTTTATTGACTTACATTAGTCATATGAGATGGTTTTGTAAACACACTTTCACCGACAACATCACTTTTTGTTTCTTCTTTTTAGAGATTTCACTCACCTTGGGGATTCAAGGGTTTATTCTTGAGAAGAAGACGAGGATCTCCTCTTTTATCTGGGCAATAGCTACATCACTACCTTAATTAGAAAATCATGTCTCTTCATTCTTCAAACATGCAACAAAGTGCTAGAATCAGCAGTCAAGATGGGTATGACCGAATTGCTAGAATCAGCGATCAAGATGTCTATGATACTATGTGAAGCTAGGGACTACATTGTGAAAAGTTTATCTTATTCCATTGCCAATGTCCATCATATATATGTAGAAGGGGACATGGTACCCTTTGATCCTCACCATCTTGTTGGAAAGCTATTTTACAAGCCTGAACATATATATTTATTTTACTCACACACCCTCATACCCACACACACCATAATAGATACTTGAACCCATGACCTTAGTGTTGAAACTCTCCTGAGCCTACCACTAAGCCATGAGTAAGGACCCTATGAGCCTGAATACGAACCATCAGTAACAATGGTACAACCGGGGCAGGTTGAGTCAAGTTGGGGTCAACCAAAGCCCAACCTGACAGCCGTCAACCCAAGGCCCAACCCAACTGGAGGTATTGAATCCTCCTTCCTCGTGCAACTCAGTCCAGCTAATGGTTGTATCTAGGGCTTGACTAGTATTTTAAGTAGAGAAGGATATAATGTTGTGTTGTGCTCTCTGCCTTGAATGGCTGACGAGAGATGGTATATATAGAGTAAACTGTTTTACACGATAGAATTAGTTACAGATTTGATATTCATAAAATGATAAACACTATCTCCTATAAACTTGAGCTTGAGGCGTTGGTATCCGAAGACTCTGGGATAGAGCTGGAAGCTTTGGAAACTTTGAATCTGAGTTGGTCGTATCCTTATCATTTTAGGCTGTATTTGGATATCTAGTTAAATTATTTGTGAATTTTTATTTTTATTTTTTATAAAATTTATTATACAATTTATTTTCTTGGCTTTAGAAACTAGCACAGTTCTACCAAGTTTGGATTGTTTGGTGAAGATGGTTTAAGAAGACATTTGCAAAGTCCCTTTGTTGGAGTCAATTCCAACCATTCATTTCAGTGATAGATGACTTGGGTGTTAGTATTCTCTAATGAAAGTGATTGACAAGGGTTTACATGCACATTGGCCAGGGTAGGATCCATGTATATTTATTATAGATCAGGCTTAACCTATTCTCTTACAAACAAGACAACTCTTCAATTTCATAACAATTGATTGAGTGGTAGTTAGGATGTTTTCTTGATGAATACATGCAATCAAAAGTGGGACTAGGACTACAAAATGGACGACCCATGTTGGTGATTAGACCTATTTTCCTGGCATCCATATGGATTGCCTATTTTTTAGCAATTGATTAGGTGGTTGAGATGATTTGATCAAGCAATTCTTGAAGAAACATGCAATTTAAAAGTGGGCCCCTCGTGATGACGGTTTGGATTGATTAGATCCATTTCCCTACCATTGATGCAGGTCGTCCATGTTCCCAACAATTGATTGGAAGGTTAGGATTATTTGATGCAAGTAATTCTTGAGGAATGTATACAAATGTGGGGCTCACATGATGGATGGTACAGACTAATGATTAGGCTTATTTTCCTACAAACGATATGAATCCTTCATTTTTCTTGCAATTGAATGGATGGTTAGGATAGTCGGATTAAAACCGTTATTGAGGAATACATGATGCACTCAATAGTGGGGCCCACATGATGGACAATCCGTAATGATGATTACACTCATTCTCGTATAATCAATACGGAATGTCAATTTCTTAGCAATTGATCCAATGGTTAGAATGAACAAATCAGAGCGATTGTTGAGAAATTATATTGAATCACACATGAAGGATGGCCCCGATGGATAACCACATGTATTTTCTTACAATCAATTTGGACCATTAATTTTCCAAGAAATCGATTAGTTGGTTAGAATGATCTAATCAAGGCAATTCTCAAGGGAGTCAGAAGTGGGGTCCGCTCGACAGATGGTTCAAATATATGATTATAACCATTATACTACATTTAATATGAACGATAAATATGGATTGTGGGAAAATGGTATAATCATCGATCATTCTAATGGACGGTTCTAATAATCCAAGCAATGGCCAGAAAATGAATCACTTTGACTGGATCATTCTAATAATCCAAGAAATGGCCAGAAAAAGAATCACTTTGACTGGATCATTCTAATAATCCAAGCAATGGCCAGAAAAAGAATCACTTTGACTGGATCATTCTAATAATCCGAGCAATGGCCAGAAAAAGAATCACTTTGACTGGATCATTCTAATAATCCAAGCAATGGCCAGAAAAATGGACGGTTCTAATAATCAATCTAGACCAATCATCACACGGGCCTGACATTTGATCAAAAGTGCCTTGCAAGGATCACTTTGATCAGATCATCCTCACCATGCAATTAATTGTTAGGCAAATAGATGGCCCATATTTATTTAGGAAATTGGGTCTTAGCGTTGATAAGGATAATCCATCATGTGGGCCCCAAGTTTGATTGCATATGATCCTCAAGAATTGCATTAAACATACTATCCTAACCATCTAATTGATTGCTTGGAAAGTGGATGGTCGATATAAAGGAAGTAGGCATTAATAATCAATCTAGATAATCCCTTTTCTAGTTCATTTTTTTACTGCCTTTATTTTTCATGAATGATTTTGGTCAAACCACCATAACTATCCAATCAATTATTATAAAAATAATTGATCCATAAAGCTTTTCTTCTTCAATTAGGATAAATTTAAGAGAGAGTTACTACGCTGATTCGACTCAACCAGATTTTAACAAGGCTTGGAAAAAAAAAAAATTTGGCCATGACTAGGTCAAAACTTGAGAAAACTCAAAAACTCAAAAACTTGAAAACTCGGTAGAACTTAACAAAGCTTGATGAAACTCGACAAAACTGAGACTCAGATTAGGCACAGCTCAACATAATTTATACTATTCATGTTTTAAATATCAAAATATTACTGAAAAATGGCATCAAAACAAGTCCAAGTTTTCAACTTGACTCGACTGGGTTTCGATTTGAGATGAGTCGAGCCAAGTTTCCACGTTTCTAAACTATTTGATGGACCCTGCTGTGGACTGGGGACCCCCCAAAATCATCCAAGTTCTAAGACCTGACCATTTGATTTTTGGGCCTTTTCCACTATTGCTTTTGCTGCATTTTTTTTTTTTTCCCTCTCATCGGTCTACTCCTTATAAATGAAAGGGTTGGGACCATCAAGGTGTAGTAGGTCTTTAGAGCATTCATCTTCCGCAATCAACCCAAACTCAGTCAGGCCGGCTCGGGCCGAGTTTTCATGTTCTTAAACTATTTAATGGACCCGTTGTGGACTGGGACCACTCAAAATCACCCAAATTCTAAGATCTGACTGTTTGATTTTTGAGCCTTTTCCACTGTTGCTGCAATGAGGACCCCCCTCATCGGACTACATCTTAGAAACCAAAAGATTGGGACCATAAATCGTAGAAGGTTTCCAAAGCATCCATCTTCCACAGTCAGGCCCAAACCCAGTTGAGTCAACTCGAGCCGAGCTTCTGTGTTTCTAAACTATTTGATGGACCCTGCAAAATCACCCAAATTCTAAGATCTGACTGTTTGATTTTTGGCCCTTTTACATTGTTGCTGCATTCTCTCTCTCACATCTGTCTGTCTTAGTAACCAAAGTACTGAGACCGCCAAGTGTGAAAAGGCTTCCAGACCATCCATCTTTCACGCTCCAGCCCATCGGACTGGCTGGCGGTTTGGATCACCAAACCACCCATTTATCAAAAAGTAAAAACTGTGTACTGTGGAAAGAAGTGAGCCCTTTGTCATGAAATTACGAAAAGACAGTCCATCTGTGGAAACAGGTATGAACGAATTAAAAAGGTGTAGTGAAGGAAATTTACATGAGAAGAAGAGAGAGGGGAAAGAATGAGACAAAAATTTCCTCTGCAAGTTGTCGTGTTCTGTTATTTTATTAGAAGAGTGGTATGGTTGGGCCTGTCCTCCACCATGAAAAAATAGACACCATTTCAATGGTGTAGGTTGTTGGCACGTGGGTGGGCCCCCCATTACAGCATCAATCCATTGGGTCTGACCACATCATTCCTCAGTAGTTCAAAGAACTTGTTAGCTAGTAAAATTTCCATCACTTGTCATCTTTCTCTTATTCTTTGTCATTCTTCTGTGATTTCTCATTGAAATTTTTATTGAGGTGCTGTTTGGGTGCCAGTGTGTTTTGTCAGACTTGTCTACAGAAAATGAGGACAACAAAGATAGTTTATACTAATTAAAATGGTGAAATAAAGGTGATGAAAGTCCATCCTAGCTCGGTGCATGTGAGAACACAACGGTTTATGGATATAAATCAAATATGCATAATGAGTCATGTGTAATCAACCATGCTAAAATGTCCCACATTACTGCATGTGCCACCATGAATCTCCAAATGCTTACATATGTCGCATACCATAAATGCTACAGTGGCAGTAATCCTCTTAAGCTTTCCTAAATGTATCAAATTCTCTCTTTACTCTCTATTCAAGGTGTTTAATAACCAATTAACTTATTCACGACAGTATAACCTAAATAGCTTGTGCAATACACAAATTTAATAGCTTCCAAATGGCCCCAAGTTTTCTCATTTTCTAACATATGCAATATGTATGTTCTATCGACTAACAATCTCGCGCTTTCGAAGACAACTTGCTTCAAACTCTATCCCTTCATCTCAAAAGTCAAGAAATATCATTGGTTGATTTAATTACAATGTCTCGTAAGGCACGCAAAACTTGTTTAGATGGTTGTTTTACAAGTGAATGATTACTCTTATTATTTTAGCATATAGGACCCAGTGGTCGATTGCTAATCTCCCCAATTATATTAATGAAGAGCGTATAATGGAACTGGTGGAGCTTTTTTTATTTCTCAATGGAGCTCTTTGGGGATTTGGACATCTTTGAGTGCATGTGATTTGCACATTGCCGTGAATTGGATGGCACAATCATGGGCACTAAAAGGAGAAAAAGGATCCATTCATATAGGGAAGATATGCATCCCATCTCATCCCCCCAAAAGCATAAAGATACTTTTTTTTTTTTCTTATTATTAGATATTAGAGATGACTCTTGCCTTGTCCACCTTCCCTACTCTTCAAGTTTGGTGGAGTGAGTTTGTGCTGTATTTTCTGACTTCTCTATGGATGGGGAGAAAGTCATCCATTGTAGTGTAACGACACATGTGACTGTCACAAATTTCAAACTCATGTGGGGGTTAGAAGAAATAGCATTATTTCTATTTTATGATCCTTTTGGACTTTTTGCATACAGTCCATGTGAACATGACCTTTTGTGTTGGCTTTGTTCCTACCTAACTTTTCAATTCTCATAGTTCTAGGCCACCTTTTTTTGGCCCTTAGTGTAAGTCCAAAAACAATATCTATCCAACCAGTATTGGGATTTTTGTCCAAACGCGATTCAAACTAATATCCTAAAAGAGGTGGCTATCAGTGCATCAACATCTAAGCATAGCTCAAGAAAGAGACCCATGAAACCATGTAGTATTGTGGTCACATGGCAAGCAATCAACAATCGCTGCAATAGCTATCAGGATCGAAGGGTTGAAAATTCAGGATTCCTTCTGCAGTTGGGCTGCAGCTGTCTCCAAAATAGTGGAACTTACACTCAGTGAGTCAATTTCTAAATTATGAAAAAGGAAACTGAAAGCTTAAGAAGAAGGCTATTCACTGTAGCTAAGAGTGGAAGTTTATAAGATTTGATGGATCCAATATTCTTTGCTAATTGTATAAATCTAGCCAAACAAGCAATAAATAAATAAATAAAATACTAATAATAATAATAATAATTTGAGTACCCTTACCAAAAGGGTTTTAATAGAATGTAAGCCCGCGTGACAGCTCCCATGCATGGCCTGATTCCCACCTTGGATGGCACACATCTCATAGATCTGGGCCATTCGTTAGGTAGTGCGCACTTTAAACATGCCACATACCAAAGATCAGGGTAGCATACTTGTGGATTAATCACACATGTATGTTTAATTTGGATTGTCGGACTTCTTTTTATTACTATCAAATTTTCACAAATACTAGTTTGACATGCCTAATGAGCATAACAACATAATATTTGGCCAATGGCATGTTCATAATTTTCCTTGATGAATGTCCTAGATCTCTAGCTCATGTGCCGTTGATGGTGGGAGCTAGGCGCCATAGGAATTGTCATGGGGCCCCCATTTTATCAAAACCCTAACAAAAGGGAAGTGTCCCCAGTGTGGGACTATTTAACAATATGAGCACTCTCAATGTCAAGTAAATATGAAAAATTAATTGAATTATTGGTAAACATGAGCATTAAACCCTAATGTTTTTATGTCAGTCTTGCCTAAATTAATTAGAAATGGTAACAGACCAAGCCCTAGCCCTCAAAGCCATGGCCTTGGTCTAGTCTTGGCCCCAATCCACTTTAAGAGGCCATGGCCCTATTGAGGTGATCAAATGTTTGAAATAGTTCAATTTAAGATTTACGTATGGGTATCATCTCCATACAGGATTAGTTCCATCATATTATGGTTTTAATCATTGAAACATAGTAATGGATTAAACGTACCTTTAGGGGTCGTTTGGTACCATGAATTTGGGGGATGGTTGTTCAGCACCATAAAGTAATTGGGGGTTTCAAATCTTGGGGGTTTTAAATCCCATCAAACATGGGTTTGAAATCCATGGTGAAAGCTTGGATTACATCTAAGTTCTTTCCAAGAGTTGCACATGTAACATGTGTGTCACTAGACTATTAATCTATTGGACACATGGCCCACTAATGATATCCCAAAATAATTAGATTATCAATTGTATGACTATACTTACTTTAATACGATGATCAGCGTTGTCCAAACATTGTCCATTTAATCAATGGTTAAAAATCATTTGTTAGTCATTAGACATGGTCTTGTGCTTGTGGCTCATCCGAGACTTGGAATTTCATTGTTTTTGGGCAAAGTATATATTTCGGCGAGCTTATTACAACCATTATGTCAGACATTGAATATGTTCACTAATTAGATATATTAAAGTTGATTTAGTAATTAAATTCAAACCCCTATAAATATACGATGCATAGCTAGTTTTGGATTAAAGTTAATTCTGTATCTAGGGTGCCAAACATAATAAGAGGATTTCAAACCGAGGGGGTTCCAAATCCACACTCTTAAACAGGCCCTTAAACTGCACATATGTTGAATGGAATTACTCACAAGTGTCTTTAAATTCTCCCCGTTAATGTGGCTAACTTGATGATTGGACCAGGCCAACAGATTAGGCTGGACTATCCATCATTTGCCAGTTGGCCTTACCCTTAGGCCATGTTTACCTGCTCAAGTAGGGAAGCAGGGTCAGCCTTGGGCACCGATCCCATTGCCCGTTGCCATCCTTAGAATTGATTTCTTATAAAGGGAAGCTAGGTGGGGCTACTGTGAATTTGTTTTTGGAAATCCATCATGTCTATATGTTTTTTGAGATCATGTTTGGACATGGCATAAAAAGTGGGACAGATCCGAAGCTCAGGTAGGTTACACGACAGAAGACAATGAGGATTGAATGACTACCATTGAAATATTCGTGGGGCGACACAAGTTTTGGATTAGACTAAGTTTTTGTGTTTCAGTTCACCGTGGACTCAGGGAGGTTGAAACGGTAGGCATTTCCTTGCCCATTATTTTCTACCATGCATACAGCTCACTTGAGGTTTGGATGACCTCATTTTTGGGTCATATATTAATGAGATTTAGAAAAATGAATGAACGGGGTAGATTTTAACAAACATCATGATGGCCCCACCTAGCTTCCTGTTCTATTAAGTTATTGCAAAAGGCTTGCAGGAAACCCGCGTCCGACCAAAAGCGAAGAAGAAAGGAAAAATTAAAAAGGTCAAAAGAAAAAACAAACAACTTCTACTTAATGCCTGAAAAAAAAAAAAAAAAAAAAGAGGAAAAAGAAGAAGAGAAAAAAACGCAACCGGTGGAACCCGAGCGAAGGGACGGTGGTTCAAGCTACAAATTTGAAGTGGTATAAGGACCCCACGATGATGTAGTGGACTCATGTCACGCGTAGAACAGTACTAGAAGTGGCCCATTTCAATAAAGTTTTAGGAGGGTTAGGAAGCTTTAAAAAGTAGGACATCAAAGGAGAATTAAAAAGTAGGCGTGGCTCTTTTTGAAAGGAAAGCACTTCCTCCCTTCCACTTTCCATGCCCACTAGAAAGGATTAGAAAATTATACATGTAAGTAGCATGTGTGACTGTGTTGTCATGTGTCATAACATAAGCGATAGAGAAACATATGGTTTCTATGTCTTGTTTTGATTTGGAAAATGATATCTATGTATTAAGTAACAAAATGATAAGATGCCATGATGGAGTTTTGAATAATGGGAAAAACTCTGACAGTCCAGCAGAGTATATGATAGTAGGTACACATGCACTAGGAAAATTTGTATGTCAGATTCATGTGACATAAATTCAATCACCCAGGTTGGGGGTCCACAATTTAGATGACCAGAAAAGAAAATTTACACTGAAATGATACCCTAATTGGCAAATTACTGGGCATCTAATGGGTAGTTAAAATGAAAAACATTTAACAATGGGAGCTCAAATAGAGACTCACTTATCAGAATCTTTGGAGTTCATCTCATTTTGAAGGTACGAATTATAGACCCAAATGGTCCACAGCAATTGTTTTACGCCATGCATTAAATATCTCAGCTTTGCGGGGCCCACCATGTGGTGTATGTAAGTCCACTTTGTTCATAAGGTGAAACCTTTATTTTAATCGTAAATATAAAAGATCATCAGATAGAAAACTCTAATGGGCCATGTTATGGGAATATCCGAGCCTACATAAGGTCCGAGGATAAAATACTGAGCCGAGTCAGCTAGCGGGATCAACATCTGAGGCCCGATCTGTCCGACCTGATATGAGCATTCCGAGGAGACGTAGCATCCAAAACACCTTCACCACAGGGCTGCAGGTTGGAGAAGTATCTGTAATCTGATCGGATGTAAAAACTGCATACTCAACACCTCGCACGAGAACTATTCGCTCTACGAAACCTTTGCCTCGGAGCACCATTTGAGATATCGGCTCGGACCTAGACAACGTCCGAAATATGCATCAAGACAACTGCACGGGTAAATGCCTTTTGGCTGAGCCGAGCCGAGTAGATATTAAAGTCCCGTTTACCAAACGAGGAAACTGTCATAACCGGACATGGCCGAAAACTTTGTTCGGTTATACGCATTACGCGCTTAACGCACTATACGTTCTACAAATTACGGGCAATATCTCCACGATTCAGGAATCCCCTTGATCGTGCTGAGATTATCGAGCCCGGACCGCTCAACCATCAGGTATAAGTAGTCCATCACCCCGTCGCCACAGGGACGAAAAAGATCAAGTACTCTCCCACTACTCCATAATTAAGACCCAGATTCCTGTGTCCTGACTTAGGCATCGGAGGGTCTCCCGGCTTAGCCGGGGTCTCCTTTGCTCATTGTTGGTGTGCAGGTTCAAGGTTTGGTGACCTCTCGGAGCAGACAAGACAAGGAGGAGAGCCAACCAGATTTTGACGTCAACAGGCCACGCCAATGTAACAATGCATAATTGCTCCTAAAGCCTCTAATTTCACATGAAATTGGTTCTTGAGTTTTGGATCAAAATGCCTTCTATTTCTTTAAATCATTCCAGTGAGTTACACCTAATTAACAAGTTCAACAAAAGATACAAGCCATGGAAAGGAACCCGACATAACAACCTATAAGTGACATTCCATCTCATTGTTACTTATGGTATGGCCCACTTGAATTGTAGATGTGGCTTTTTTTTTTCTCCGTAGCTGGGAATCAATGAAGAAACCTGATTGATGGAATTGAGTTATATTTACAACACGGCGGGCTCCACAAAGATCAGGTGTTGTGTTGTAGAGGACTCTGGACCATGAACTATAGATGGATCCCATGATTTCCACAATATAACCTTGTTACAATTATGCCACATTGATAATTTTTCGAGTGCATGCGTACCAACGGTCACACTCTCCGGAGTACATCGAAGAACTCTCCAAAAATATAACAATAGAGCCAATTATTGAATTCAAAGAACACAAATTTAATGTAGCTTGGACCCCTTGCAAGCTCTCGTGCACCTGTCCCAAGATTCTTTTACCTTATTTGAGATGAGAAAAGAGCTGAGAAAAATCTATATATTTTCAACCCCCCTGTTTGCAAAACGAGGGCGGACCAAATGCAGCAACGTTACCACAAGTTATGGTAACATACCATCTTAGCTGCCAACATGCTGCAACCGGATAACATCGGTACTATTAAAATAGTAGGCTCCAACTTGAAGATCACTCTTCTTAAAAATCAGAATAATCAGATAATTAGGTGGTCCAGTAGTGTACGTTGAGTCATTCTGACGGTTGTGCATTGATTCCAATAATGTGGAACATATGATGAGTTTAGATCTGATGTTTATTCCAGATGATTTTCATACCAAGGAATACTATTTTCATGGTTCTGATTTCTTACATGAGAGGTACGTGGGCGGGAAATATTGTCCACTACCACAAGTTGTGGTACCCTTGCATGTATGTGATCTATATAACAAACTACCACCGGTGATGATTATTTAATCCTAGGATGCTAATTACTTTCTTTACCTCGCCTCCTTTTCTTTCCTTCTCCTTTCATAGGGAGAGATGCGTATAGATACTCGCAAGAGTAGCATAGCCATCAGAATCCGACTCGCCACATGCGCGTCAAGTTTGTGCCTGTGTGAAGGAACAAGTCTTTTTCTCTCCTGGCCCACACTTTTCACATTTCGTCTAAACCATTGAAATAAATGGTCCACCGATGGTTTGACTCAATGCATGTGTTCACCCCCCGTGAGTGATTAGATTTTTGTCCCGTGCTCGACCGGTCGTGAGCCTTGCTCGACCGGTCGAGGGTTGGTGCATGACCAGTCGTGGAGTCGAGCTGTGGCACGATTCAAAGTCCAGCGACTGTGGACTATTTTTCTCCGGGGTGCTCGACCAGTCGAAGGAGGATCTCGACCGGTTGTGGGTGGCGCTCGACCGGTCGTGGACTCGGTGCGACCAGTCGAGGTTATGCAGATTCGTTCCGCGATTTTGCATAGATTTCATATCGCAAGTCCTTTCGCAACTGGGATGTGGAAAGGAGTTTCCTAAAACTTTAAATAGAAGGTACCTAGGGCTTTCTAGGTATGACAAAAGAGTTTCCTAAAGCTTTACAAGGGATTTGCTAAAGGGTTTAGGGCTATCAAAGGTGAGAGAGGAAAAGAGAGAGAGAAAGCTTATAGAAGGGAGATTATGCTCGTTGAGGTTATCTATTGCGCAATCTATATCTCAGCGCTTCTATGTCCTCGTAATCGGTAAGATTTCTCCGTTTTCTTTGTTTCTCTTATTGTTTATCCACTTCTGCGTGAGTGAAGAAGGTTTTAACATTCTACTTCATAGTGGATTGTTGATCTGGACGAGGTCCCGTGATTTTTATCTCTTTGAGGGTTTTCTACGTAAAAATCTCTTGTGTGGTGTGGTTTATGCTTTGATTGTTTTTTATTGCATTCTTATTCCATAATTCTGGTTTGTTTCGGGAGGCTAGATCCTAAGGTTTTGTGCAAGGCCCCCAACAAAGTGGTATCAGAGCCACGTTCATCGAACAGGTAGGATCGGTTTTGAATTATAAAAGGTGGCTCATCAAGGATGATCAACCTTAATGGTTCTAACTGGACCATATGGAAGATTAAGATGGAGGACTTGCTTTATTGCAAGAACCTATATTCTCCAATTTTAGGCATATCAATAAAATCCAAGGATATGTATGATGATGATTGGAAGAAGATGGACTAAAAGGTGGTAAGGTTTATTAGACAATGGTTGGATGATTCTGTGTTCCACCATGTGTCTACGGAAACCTCAGCCGCTAGCCTATGACTGAAATTAGAAGAGCTGTATGAGAGGAAGACAGCCGGTAACAAATTTTTTCTGATTAGGTGACTTATGAATCTTAAGTTCAAGGATGGTGGTTCTGTGGCCGAGCACATGAATGAGGTCAGCAATATAGTGAACCAACTCTCCTATATGAAGATGGTCCCGGATGATGAATTGCAGGCTTTACTTTTGCTTAGTTCATTGCCTAACAGTTGAGAGACATTGGTGATGTCTCTAAGTAACTCCGCGCCAGACGGAAAGATATCCATGAAACAGATAACCAGTTGTCTCTTCAATGAGGAGACAAGGAGGAAGTCTCAGGGGTCTACTCAACAAGAGACCCTTGTGACACAAGAACAGGGAAGAGGAAAAAACAAGAAGGGCGGGAAAGCCCGAGATAAATTAAGAGGCAAGTTGAGTAACAGAAAAGATATTGAATGCTGGAATTGTGGCAAGAAGGGACACTATAAGCATGAATGTCGTAAGGCTAAAAACGACAAGAAAGGAAAAGGGAAGGAAGATGAATCAGATTCCACTGCGGTCGCTTCAAATGGCGATGTTGTAGTTATTCTTTCAGCAAATCACGATATATGTCTCACGGCTACAAGTCAGGACACCGACTGGGTGATAGACTCGGGAGTTTCTTTTCATGCGACTCCACACAGAGACTTCTTCACAAGCTACAAGTCAAGTGACTATAGGACTGTGAAGATGGAAAATTTTGGCGTATTGAAGATCGTGGGAGTCGGTGATATTTTTGTGAAGACCGATGTGATAGGATCCTATGTACGGCAAGTCACAGAGCATACGTTTACTAGAGATCTAGAGGAGCAAGGGCATTAAGAAGGGAATAGATGTCAGATGAATGCTTGTAGGATGATGAATCTTTGGCTTGATCTTTGTTAAGATATGAACTGAACCGTGACCATACTGGGTTAAGTTTGTGGATTGGGAAGGTCAAGAGGAAGGTTAGGGGGTGGCTTAAAAGATTAGGGATTGGAAGGTTTGAGAGCTTCTTCCCTCTCCTTCACTCTCTTCCTTACTCCCTCTTTCTCTTTTTCTCACTCTCTTCCTCACTCTCTTTCTCTCTCTCTCTCTCTCTTTCCCTTGGATGAGGTGTGTGGAAATGAGAAGAGATGAAGGCTATTTATAGCCTTCTCCAATGGCATTGCTGCAATTACTAGATTTAAGAGGGTTAAAAGCTGAGGTGGCAAGTGGTGGTTGGTGGAGAGGAGAGAGATGTCACATGGCACACTCTCATTGGCTCATGGTTTGGTAAATTGGTAAATAGTGAAGGTAGGGAGTAATTTTAAAGGAAAGTTGACTTTTGGACGCTGGGACAGCTGTCCACATGCGGGCCGCGAGCTGCGGCAGTCGGAGTGCCGCAGGAGGTAGTCAGACTACCGCCGCGGTAGTCAGACTACCGCCCGGGCCTAGTTTGGGCCGTATTCGCAGGTGTGGGCTTCGTGTAATGCTTTGGTTCGTCCGGTGGTTTCCGTTTTGGGTTTATGAGACTCAAAAGTGGTGGATTTAGGTATGGATAGAGGGTTCTGGCCGGGGTATAGGGTAAATGTGAGGCTGTGTGTATATTGAGCGGCTTGGATCGCGGTTTCGAGTTACAACTGGGGAGTTTTGGGGATTCTGGACTAGGGTTTAGGGTTAGGGTTTGGTGTAGGCTAGGATTAGGATTAGGGTTAAGTCTAAGATGAGATTAGGGTTAAGGTTAGGTTATGACCATGGTTCCCGGGTTATCTTAGTTTTCTCAAGATACTAGTTTGGGTGGGGTGTTTACACTGTCTTGATTGTTTATCAGGGAAACAACGTAGAGTTTCATTTATTAATTCTTCTTTTCATGTTAATAAAGTGCATGCATTAGATTTGGTTTATTCTGATGTTTGTGGTCCTATGAGGATAAAAAACCTTGGGTGGGGCATTATATTTTGTTACTTTTATAGATGATGCATCTAGGAGGGTTTGGGTTTATGCTTTAAAATCCAAAGACGAGGTCTTTAATGTGTTTAAATTGTTTCATACTATGGTCGAGAGAGAAATAGGTAGATCATTGAAGTGCATCCGCACTGACAATGGTGGTGAATACATTGACGACTTTCATGAGTACTGCAAGTCCCTGGGTATACGACATGAATAGACGGTTCCCAAGACCCCTCAGCATAATGGTGGAATTGAGCGAATGAATTGCACCATTGTTGAGAGAATCAGATGCATGTTATCCTATGCGAAATTGCCCAAGACATTCTGGGGAGAAGCAATGCACACGGCGGTGTATTTGATAAACAGGTCTCCATCAACCCCGTTGAATGGAGAAGTGCCTGAGAAGGTGTGGACTAGACATGATCCATCATACAGTCATCTCAGAGTATTTGGATACAGGACATCCGTTCACATACCAAAGGACGAGAGGTCCAAGCTCGATATAAAGATCAGGCAGTGTGTGTTCTTAGGGTACGGTGATGAAAAATTCGGTTACAAATTATGAGATCCGACCGAGAGGAAGCTCGTCAGGAGCAGAGATGTGGTTTTCTTTGAAGATCAGTGTATAGAAGACATTGGTAAGCTAGAGAAGAATCGCCTAGTTCATGTGACGTAGAAGACATGGATCTGATTATTCCTCCAGTGGTGCCTGATGACGGGGGAGTACAACAAGGTGCAGTGGATGAGGGAGTTCCTTCAGAAGATGGACCAGGGGAGTAGCCTCCACTTGATCCACCTATTGAGCCACAGGTGAGGAGGTCATCTAGGGACAGACAGCAGTCTAAGAGGTACTCGCCGCATGAGTGCATTATGCTGACTGATGGGGGAGAGTCAGAAGATTATTATGAGGCCCTAACCGACGAGCATAAGGGAGAGTGGTTGAAAGCTATGCAAGAGGAGATGGAATCATTACATAAGAACGACACCTATGATATGGTGAAACTGCCTAAGGGCAAGAAAGCTCTGAGCAACAAGTGGGTGTTCAGAAAGAAGATTGAGCAGAAGAATTTATAAACGAGGTTCAAGGCCAGACTTGTGGTGAAAGGGTTTGGTCAGAGGAAATGCATAGACTTCGAGGAGATATTCTCACCAGTGGTGAAGATGACATCCATACGTGTGTTGCTTGGGTTGGCGGCTAGCATGGTTTTGGAGATAGAGCAGTTAGATGTTAAAACAGTCTTTTTCCATGATGACCTGGAAGAAGAGATCTATATGCACCAACCAGAGGGGTTCAAAGTCAAGGGCAAAGAGCATATGGTGTGTAGGCTGAAGAAGAGCTTGTACGGGCTGAAACAAACTCCACGGCAATGGTACAAAAAGTTCGACTCATTTATGTTAAAGCATGGATATGACAGAACGGAGTCGGACCACTGTGTGTTCACGCGCAAGTTCTCAGATGGTGATTTCTTAGTTCTGCTATTATACGTTGATGACATGCTCATCATAGGAAAAGACATCAAGAAGATTGACAGACTGAAACAGGAGTTGGGCAAGTCTTTTGCGATGAAAGATTTGGGCCCGGCTAAATAGATCTTAGGAATGAAGATAATCCATGATAGAAGCAGCAGAAAGATTTGGTTGTCACAAGAGCGGTATATTAAGAAAATCTTAAAGCGGTTCAATATGAATACAGCGAAATCGGTCAGTACTCCACTAGATGGTCACTTCAGATTGAACGACAGACAGTGTCCCAAGACGAAGACAGAGATGGATGAGATACAGAAGATACCCTATGCGTCAGCTGTAGGAAGTTTGATGTATACTATGGTGTGTACACGCCTATACATAGCATATGTGGTTGGTGTTATTAGCTGGTATCTTACCAATCCTGCTAAAGAACATTGGGCAACGGTGAAATGGATACTGCGGTATCTAAGAGGCTCATCCAGGTTGAGCCTATGCTATGGTGACGGTAAACTTGTGTTAGAGGGCTACACAGATGAAGATATGACAGGTGATATAGACTCCAGGAAGTATACATCGGGGTTCATGTTCACGTTTGCAGGGGGAGCGGTTTCCTGGCAGAGCAAGCTACAGAAGGTCGTAGCATTGTCAACGACAGAGGCCGAGTACATTGCAGTCACAGAAGCATGTAAAGAGATGCTTTAAATGAAAAGGTTCCTACAAGAACTTAGCCTGAAGCAGGAGGAGCACGTGGTCTATTGCGATAGTCAAAGTGCTATACACTTGAGTAAGAATCCAAGTCAGCATTTCAAGTCGAAGCACATAGAGATTCGGTATCACTGGGTCAGGGATACTTTGGAACAGAAGGTGTTATAGCTTGAGAAGGCCCACACGGACGATAATGGGTCAGACATGATGACCAAGGCTTTGCTCAAGGGCAAATTCGAGGTTTGTAGAAATCTGGCTGGCTTGAAGAAGGTGAATCCCTCCTGGGACAAAAAGGGAGAGTTTTGATGAGATTTTTGTCCCGTGCTCGACCGGTCGAGGGTTGGTGCACGACCAATCGTGGAGTCGAGTCATGGCACGACTCAAAGTCTAGCGACTGTGGACTATTTTTCTCCGGAGTGCTCGATAAGTCGAAGGAGGATCTCGACCGGTCGTGGGTGGCACTCGACCGGTCGTGGACTTGGTATGACTAGTCGAGGTTACGTAGATTCGTTCTGCAATTTTGCGCGGATTTTGTGTCGTAAGTCCTTTCGCAACTAGGATGCGGAAAGGAGTTTCCTAAAACTTTGAATATGATGTACCTAGGGCTTTTTAGGTATGACAAGAGGGTTTCATAAAGCTTTACAAGGGATTTGCTAAAAGGTTTATAACTATCAAATGTGAGAGAGAGGAAAAGAGAGAGAGGAAGCTTATAGAAGGGAGATTATGCTCGTGGTGTTATCTACTGCGCAATCTATATCTCAAAGCTTCTATGTCCTCGTAATCGGTGAGATCTCTCCGTTTTCTTTGTTTCTCTTATTGTTTATCCACTCCTGCGTGAGTGAAGAAGGTTGTAACGTTCTACTTCATAGTGAATTGTCAATCTGGACGAGGTCCTTGGTTTTTACCTCTTTGAGGGTTTTCCACGTAAAAATCTCTTGTGTGGTGTGGTTTATGTTTTGATTTTTTTTTCATTGCATTATTATTCCATAATTCTGGTTTGTTTTGGGAGGCTAGATCCTAAGGTTTTGTATAAGGCCCCCAACAGTAAGGAGTGGATTGTCCCAATTTGCTCCATCTGACTTCATGGCATGGCCCACCTTTTTCATGGCTGGGATGTTCCACTGGAGTGACACGTCAGTGAAAAAAACCATGTTGTGCATGGAACTTAAGGCAGCAGATTTTGTAAACATTGTGGGGCCACCTTCTTGTATGTCTTTTGTCCACACCGTCCATCTATTTTAACATCTCATTTTAAGACATTACCAAAAAAGCATATCCAAAGTCAAGTGCACCTAACCTGATCACAATGTCATAAAGACATAGATGAAGAGAAAATTTCAACCGTTGATGCCCAATCTCTACTGTTTCCTGTGGTGTGATCCACCTGAGTTTTGTAAATACTTCAATTTTCGAATTCCTAAAATGAGCTCAAAAAACGGATGGACATCATGAATAAGATACGTACATCATGGTGAGCCCCACCAAAACTTACCACTCAACCGTGTACGTGAACATTTCTGGGAACAATTTCCAGATGTACGATACTTGTGGTTCACCAAGCCTGATTATTAACGGCACGAAGGTACCATGTTGGCTCTACTCCTGCGAGTAGCCATCTCACATTTTCCCTGGGTATCTTTACGGCGTTACGTTTACTCAACGGCGCACGTTAGGATTCTCGGCCTTGGTGTTAATGAGTCAGTTGAAAAACGGCTTCCGAAGCGGAAGGGAATATATGCCCATAATAAAATTAAATGACGTAAATGCCTTCCAGATTTTTGACAGGTGGCACCGAAATTGGCCCGTGTATTCAGGAAGCGGATTGCGTACGAACCCTGGTAGTACAATAACCCGTTCGTACATAGCCAATGTGGGGTGCCCAGTTTTGTATCTGTTTATCTATCTTATTCATCCAATTTCTCGATTCATTTTTACGTAAAAAAAAAGCAAATTCACCGCTCATGTAGACCACAACAAATAGTGAGCTGGAATCCTAACGCGGGTTGGACAATAAGCCATCTGACCAAATATCCTATAGGTCCCACCGTGATGTATCTATTTATCTATCCCCATCTCCCGAGCCCAAAAATAAAGCAGATCCAATGCTGAAGTGGAACACACTTAGAGGACTCTTGCATTTAATGCAATCTAAGCTTAGTATTTGGTGTGATCCACTCGAAGGTCGTATTTGCTTTATTTTTGGGTTATTACATTAAAATAATCTTGAAAAAATGGATGAACGGTGTGGATAAACAGAGACAGTACGCTGGGAGCTCTAGTCGCATGGCTTGTTGAGTTGTTGTGGACGCACACTAAAGGCACATAGCATTAAATGCAATAGTCGTCTCTAGTGTGGTCCACTTCAGCGTTGGATATGGTTAGTTTTTTGGCCCTGTACTTTAAAATGACGCAATCCGCTTCCGTGTGTTCAGCCGAATGGAGGGGTTAACTGTACGTGTGTGGCCCACGTGTTGGTGATCTATTCATATGGTGGTGGGTCCAAAAGTAGATGTGTGTTAGCTCAAGAACTTTGGCCAGTCGAATAGGTCCAAAAGTGTACAGGACCGTTTGGTCGCCAAAAAATGTGGACCCCATCAATCGTAGGGCTAAGATCGTTCCACGAAGGGACTTACCAAATGAAGGTCTGGAGTATGGAAAGTTCCCCGTTTGAGCACCATTTCTAGTCGAACAGGAATAATCGCCCGTAACACAAGCAGCAGGGTGATTTACTGATAATGGCTGTCCATCTACTGGGCCCTATTATGGATGGCTTATGTTTCAAGAGCCACACATTTTAGACCATCCAATTCATCACATCTCTTCATTTTTTTTGTCGCTGAATGTCTGAAGCCACATCTGAATCTTTGATCAGTGGTTCAATTCATCATATTTCTTCACTTTTCAGTGGCCTGGAAAACGATCGATTTTGAACAATAGCTTCGAAAACTAACGGTTACCGGAAAGGATGAAATGTTGAGGTTAGCATCCTCAAGTGGCAATAATTTCAACGTGGTGGGCCATCATAAGTGTGGCAAACTACATTGACGGACGAGATCGATGATTATACTATCCATGTGTCAGGTGTGCCCATGACATATCGAGAGCATCCATATGCCGTGGACGGACAAGATCTTCTCCTCACCTGAAGACTGGTTAGGTTGGATGCTAACGGACATCGTGCGGGTAGGCGTAACTCCTTTCCATGTGAGGTACTGCTGTACGATGTTCGTGTGGAGGAGAGATTGTACCGTTCTCTTTTGTATGAAGTTTGCATGAGGGCAGGGCCCAGCAGTGGATCCAGACGGTTGATATTACGGATCTTACTGTGATTCATATGGAAAACACAGCAACAGTCAGAAATCATAAAAAAGTAGGACACTTTATATGCCTAAGATGGATGAACCTGTCGGCGGGACATGTGGAGCAAACCGATTGCCACGTGGGTGGAACTTTCAAGAAATCAAAGCCATTCATTAGCTGACTCTCCTTCACCCGGGAGGGAGCGGATTAGGTGAGAGACCATGGATCCACCAAGGTGGGTCGGACCCTTGATTGTGGGGCTCAGAGTGATGTATGTGTCTTAAATCCACACCGTCCAAACATTTTGAAAGCTCATTTTAGGGCATAATTTCAAAAATAAGCTACTTAAATCTTAGGTGGACCACACCACAGGAAACAATCGTGATTGCATACCACCATTAAAAAATTCATAGATTCAACCCGAATGTTTATTTTCCATCCGACCTGTTGATAAGGTCACAAATACCTAAACGAAGAGACCAGACAAATATCATCTTGATTCAAAACTTTTATGGCCTACTAGAAGTTTTCAATTGTCAATCACCATTGTTTCCTGTACTGTGGCCCATCTGGCATTTGGAACTACTTTATTTTTTTGAATCATGCACTAAAATGAGCTTTCAATATAGATACAGTCACATACATCACAGTGGGCCCCACCCACCTCGGTGGATCCAGGTCTCACCTAATCCGCTCCCCACCCCGAACCCATAAGTCATAATGATTCAAAAATTAGGTAGGCCACAATGGCTGGGATGGAACACCCACATTTAGCCTTGTGTAGCTAACTTTCTTCGTTAGATGAATGCATTTTTCAAAAATCACGCAATTCCACAACTCAATTAGACCATAGTGATGAGGATTTTCTCCTCATTGTTGGGTTCGATGAAATCAAACTACTTTCGATATCATCGATAATTGCTGGATTTTTCACCGTTGGTCGCTGGACAGTTTTATTGGTCCTGTCGGTATCATCGATGGACTTTAGATAATATCGAAGGCTGTCATTGAGAGACCTTTGATGACATCGATAATTGTTGGATTTTTCAACCCTGGTCGCTAGACAGTTTATGGTCCTGTTTCGATATCATCGAAAGACCGTCGATGATATCAAAGCTGTCATCGAGAGGCCTTCGATATCATCGAAGAGTTACGCAGATGCGATTGCGGAAATGTAGATTCTGCGGATTTTGTTTCCTATTTGGATTCTACCTCTTTCTATTCTTATATAAATGGGTGTATGCGAGATTGGGGTGTATTCCGGAGTTTTCTAAGGTTTCCTAAAGGTACTCTAAGAGGACTTAGGGCTATCAAAAGGTGTGTGTGTGTGTGAGAGAGAGAGAGAGAGAGAGAGAGAGAGAGAGGAAGCTTGTGGAAGGGAGATTCTGCTCATAGAGGTGATCTACTTCGCAGTCCACGTCTCAGCGCTTCTACGTCCTCGTAATCGGTGAGATCTCTCCGTTTTCTTTGTTTCTCTTATTGTTTATTCACTCCTGTGTGAGTGAAGAAGGTTTGATCCAAGCGGTGTGTGCTTGTCATCGATTGTAACGTTCTACTTTATAGTGGATTGTTGATCTGGACGAGGTCCCGTGGTTTTTTACCTCTTTGAGGGTTTTTCGCATAAAATTCCCTGGTGTCGTGTGGTTTATGCTTTAATTTATTTCATTGCTTTATTTTTCCATAATTCCGGTTTGTTTCGGGAGGCTAGATCCTAAGGTTTTGTGCAAGGCCCCCAACAAAGTGATATCAGAGCTAAGTTCATTGAACAGGTAAGATCAGTTTTGAATTATGGAAGGTGGCTCATCAAGGATGATCAGCCTCAATGGTTCTAACTAGACCATATGGAAGGCTAAGATGGAGGACTTACTTTATTGCAAGGACTTATAATCTCCAATTTTAGGCATATCAGCAAAATCCAAGGATATGTCTGATGATGATTGGAAGAAGATGAATCGAAAGGCAGTGGGGTTTATTAGACAATGGTTAGACGATTCCGTATTCCACCATGTGTTTACGGAAACCTCAGCCGCTAGCCTATGACTGAAATTGGAAGGGCTGTATGAGAGGAAGACAGCCGGTAATAAGATTTTTCCGATAAGGTGACTTGTGAATCTCAAGTTTAAGGATGGTGGTTCTGTGGCCGAGCACATGAATGAGGTCAGCAATATAGTGAATTAGCTCTCCGCTATGAAGATGGTCTTGGAAGATGAATTGTAGGCTTTGCTATTGCTTAGTTCATTACTTGACAGTTGGGAGACATTGGTGGTAGGGCTGAAAGTTGGGCGGGTTCAACCCGACCGACCCGTGACCGACCCGACATTGGGTTGGGCTTGGGCAGGATATTTCGGATCCGATCTTAAGCTTGGGCTATAGAAACACCGACCCGATAAAACTTGGGTTGGGCTTGGGTTGAGGTCTTGGGTTGCTCGACCCAACTCGAACCAGATCAATATATAAGTTACTTATAAATTATAATTGAGTGTGGATCATTTGTGTCGAAGGCACACTAGTGATGTCGAGTCTCATTTGTCCACGTCATTTCCAAGGACTCAAGTTAACAAGATATGCCAAATTTCTCTCTCTCAAATAGACTTCGTGCTATGTTACATGACTTTTAAAGGAGTAGTTGTCTTATATTTTAGCATGTTTTTTTTTTTAAAGAAAAAAAATGAAGTTCTTTATAATGAATAATCACATATATAATTAATAAAATTATAAATACAAAAAATAAGTCCTATATTGAAATATAATAAACTAATGTAATAATGAAAATATTAGCACGTATATACCCGACCAACCCGATCAACCCGACCGAGTCTGCTCGGGTTAGGCTTGGGTTGAGAATTCCCAACTCGAGATTGGGTTGGGTTGGGTTAGGGTTGAGGTATAGGAACCTTGGGTTGGGTTAGGGTTGAGCACCAACCCGGCCCAACCCGCCCGACTTTCAGCCCTAATTGGTGGTGTCTCTAAGTAACTCCGCGCCAGACGGAAAGATATCCATGGAACAAGTAAGCAGTTGTCTCTTCAATAAGGAGACAAGGAGGAAGTCTCAGGGGTCTACTCACCAAGAGGCCCTTGTGACACAGGAACGGGGGAGAGGAAAGAACAGGAAGGGCCGGAAGGCCCGAGATAAATCAAGAGGCAAATTGAGTACCAGGAAGGATATTAAATGCTGGAATTGTGGCAAGAAGGGCTACTATAAGTATGAATGTCGTGGTAAGAAGAACGACAAAAAAAGGAAAAGGTAAGGAGAAGGAAGATGAATCAAATTTCACTGCGGTTGCTTCAGATGGTGACGTTGTAGTTATTCTTTCAACAGATCACGATATGTCTCACGGCTACGAGTCAGGACACCGACTGGGTGATAGACTCAGGAGCCTCTTTTCATGCGATTTCATGCAGGGATTTCTTCATAAGCTATAAGTCAGGTGACTATGGGACCGTAAAGATGAGAAATTTTGGCGTATCGAAGATCATACGAGTCGGTGATATTTGTGTGAAGACCGATGTGGGCTGCACATTAGTTCTTAGGGATGTGAGGCATATCTCAGACCTTCGCCTCAACTTGATGTCGATGAGAAGGTTGGATGATGATGACAATGAAAGTCGGTTTGCTGGTGGGCGATGGAAGCTCATCAAGGGTTCGTTGATCGCTGCCAGAGGAAAGAAGTATTGCACCCTTTACAAGGCAAGTGTCAGTGTGTGCAAGGGTGGGTTGAATGCAGCAGAAAATTCAACTATTGACATGTGACACAGGTGTCTAGGCCACATGAGTGAAAAAAGGGCTTCAGCTACTAGCAAGGAAGCAGTTCCTTTCGGACGTGACAGGTACACCTCTCAAAACCTGTCTTGATTGTTTATCAGGGAAACAACATAGAGTTTCATTTATTAAATCTGTTTCTCATGTTAATAAAGTGTATGCATTAGATTTGGTTTATTCTGATGTCTGTGGTCCTATGAGGAAAAAACCTTAGGTGGGGCATTGTATTTTATTACTTTTATAGATGATGCATCTAGGAGGGTTTGGGTGTATGCTTTAAAATCCAAGGACGATGTCTTTGGTGTGTTTGAATTATTTCATGCTATGATCAAGAGAGAGAAGTAGATCATTGAAGTTCATCCACACTGATAATAGTGGTGAATACATTGGCGACTTTCATGAGAACTGCAAGTCCCTGGGTATACGACATGAACAGACGGTTCTCAAGACCCCGCAACATAATGGTGTAGCTGAGCGAATAAATCGCACCATTGTTGAGAGAATTAGATGCATGTTATCCCATGCGAAGTTGCCCAAGACGTTCCGGGTAGAAGCAATGCACACGGCGGTGTATTTGATAAATAGGTCTCCATCAGCCCTGTTGAATGGAGAAGTACCTGAGAAGGCGTGGACTGGATATGATCCATCGTACAGTCATATCAAGGTGTTTGGATGCAGGACATCCGTTCACGTACCAAAGGACGAGAGGTCCAAGCTCAATATGAAGATCAGGCAGTGTGTATTCTTAGGGTATGGTGATGAAGAGTTCGGTTACAGATTGTGGGATCCAACCGAGAGGAAGCTCGTCAAGAGCAGAAATGTGGTTTTTTTTTAAGATCAGTGTATAGAAGACATTAGTAAGCCAGAGAAGAACCAGCCTAGTTCAGGTGAGCTAGAGGACATGGATCCGATTATTCCTCTCGTCGTGCCTGATGACGAGGGAGTACAGTAAGGTGCAGAGGAAGAGGGAGTTCCTTCAAAAGATGGACCAGGGGAGCAGCCCCTACTTGATTCACCTGTTAAGCCACAGGTGAGAAGGTCGTCTAGAGACAGACAGCTGTCCAAGAGGTACTCGCCACATGAGTACATTATATTGACTGATAGGGGAGAGCTAGAAGATAATTCTGAGGCTCTAACCGACGAGCATAAGGGGGAGTGGTTGAAAGCTATGCAAGAGGAGATGAAATCCTTACATAAGAACCACACTTATGACATGGTGAAACTGCCTAAGGGCAAGAAAGCTTTGAACAATAAGTGAGTGTTCAGAAAGAAGGTCGAGCAGAAGAATTCACAGACGAGGTTCAAGGCCAGACTTGTGGTGAAAGGGTTTGGTCAGAGGAAACGCATAGACTTCGAAGAGAAATTCTCACCAGTGGTGAAGATGACATCCATACGGGTGTTGCTTAGGTTGGCGGCTAGCATGGGTATGAGGATAGAATAGTTAGATGTTAAAACTGTCTTTCTCCATGGTGACCTGGAAGAAGAGATATATATGGTTTGAAGTCAATGGTAAGGAGTATATGGTGTGTAGGCTGAGGAAGAGCTTGTATAGGCTGAAACAAGCTCCACGACAATGGTACAAGAAGTTCGACTCATTTATGTTAAAGCATGGATATGACAGAACGGAGTCGGATAACTATGTGTTCACCCGCGAGTTCTCAGATGATGATTTCTTAGTTCTACTGTTATACGTTGATAACATGCTCATCATGGGAAAAGACATCAAGAAGATCGACAGGCTAAAACAGGAGTTGGGCAAGTCGTTTGTGATGAAAGACTTGGGCCCGGCTAAACAGATCCTAGGAATGGAGATAACCCGTGACAGAGCAGGAGGAAACTTTGGCTGTCACAAGAGCGGTATATTGAGAAAGTCTTAGAGCGGTTCAATATGAATGCAGTGAAGTCGGTCAGTACTCCACTGGATGGTCACTTCAGATTGAGAGACAGGCAGTGTCCTAAGATGAAGGCAGAGGTGGAAGAGATGCAGAAGATACCTTACGCGTCAGCTGTAGGAAGTTTGATGTATGTTATGGTGTGCACACGCCCAGACATAGCATATGCGGTTGGTGTAGTTAATCGGTATCTTGCCAATCCTGGCAAAGAGCATCGGGTAGCGGTGAAGTGGATACAGCGGTATTTAAGAGGCTCATCCAGGTTAAGTCTATACTATGGTGATGGAAAACCTGTGTTAGAGGGCTACACAGATGTAGATATGAAAGGTGACATAAACTCCAGGAAATCTACATCGGGGTTCATGTTCACATTTGCAGGGAGAGCGGTTTCTTGGCATAGCAAGCTACAGAAGGTCGTAGCATTATCGACGACAGATGCCGAGTACATTACAGTCACAGAGGCATGTAAAGAGATGTTTTGGATGAAGAGGTTTCTAAAGGAACTTAGCCTGAAGCAGGAGCAACACGTGGTCTATTGCGATAGTCAAAGTGCTATACACTTGAGCAAGAATCTAAGTCAGCATTACAAGTCGAAGCACATAGAGATTCGGTATCACTGGATCAGGGATACTTTGGAACAGAAGGTGTTATAACTTGATAAGGTTCACACGGATAATAATGGGTCAGACATGATGACCAAGGCTTTACTCAAGGGCAAGTTTGAGGTTTGTAGAAACCAGACTGGCGTGAAGAAGGTGGATTCCTCCTGAGTCGAAAAGGGGGATATTTGATGAGAAATTTCTCCTTATTGCTGGGTTCGATGAAATCGAACCAGTTTTGATATCATCGGTAATTGTTGAATTTTTCACCGCTGGTCGCTGGACAGTTTTTTTGGTATTGTCGATATCATCGATGGACTTAAGATGATATCGAAGGCTGTCATCGAGAGACCTTCAATGACATCGATAATTGTTGGATTTTTCACCCCTGGTCGTTGGACAGTTTATGGTCCTGTTTTGATATCATCGAAGGACCGTCGATGATATCGAAGCTGTCATCAAGAGACCTTCGATATCATCGAAGAGTTACGCAGATGCAATTGCAGAAACGTAGATTCTGCGGATTTTGTTTCCTATTTGGATTCTACCTCTTTCTTTTCTTATATAAATGAGTAGAGCTGGGCAAAAAGGGACCGATCCGGAGGATTCGACCCGATCCGCCCCGAACAGATCCTAACCGAAGGCCATGATCGAGTCTGATCGAGGTGGGCCAGCAAGATCCGACCGTTAATCAGATCGATTTCGGATCAATGGTCAACCCGGACAGACCCGATCCGTAATCCAATCCGAATGGATCCGATCCGATTTGATTCGATTCGACCCGCACATATATTGTTTACCATTGTTTCCTGTAATGTTGTCCACTTGAGATGGGGATATATCTCTTTTTTTTTTTTAATACCATAAAATGATATAGAAAAATAGATGGACGGCATGGATGAAGTACATACATCATGGTGGGGCTCACAGAGCACTGACTTACTATCATTTAAGTAATACTATGTGGAGTACCAATACACATCTCTCACACGTCTCAAGGTTCCTCAAGCAGAGCTCCCTGACGACGTGGAAACCTATTACTTCTTTGTTTGGGATGTTAGGTGGGTCCCACCTTGATGTGTGTGATAAATCAACACCGTCCATTCGTTTTGGGATCTCATTTTAATATATGCTGTCAAAAATGAAGTATAATCCAAGACTCAAGTGGCCCCTATGAGAGAAAAGAGTATAGATTTAATGACTACCTTTCTCTGTTTTCTCTCTCGTCCAGTACACTTGAACTTTGGATCCACCTATTTTTTTGATATCATGTCCTAAAATGAGCCTTCAAAACTGATGGACAGTGTGGATTTCTTACAAATATTACTGTGGCCCACATAACATAAAATCTACATCCCAAAGAAAATCCTTGGGACGCGGATCGACAGGTGTACGACGTACCAGCAATATGTTTTTGGCGCGTTGGCATCAGCAAGTTTTGTGAGTCCTATCATGAGGTATTTGTTATATCTAAACCGTCCATCCACTCGGCAGGTTCGTCTTAAGGCTTGACCTGAAAAATAAGATAGATCTAAAGATCTAGTGGACCACACTGCAAAAAGCAATGGGATTGAACGTTTACCATTGAAACTTTTCATGCCAAGAATATTGGATCTGAAACTTATATAACCCGATCCGACTCGTTTTTTTAGACCGAGTCAGACTCGGTTCGGGTAAGGATAACAGTACAACGGTTCTGATCGAGTAATTGGATTCAGACTTGGTCTCGGATCTGATCGAATTCGGGTAAGGCGTTAAAAACTTCGGACCTGGTCGAGTTAGGCCGAAACCGCTCCGACTCGACTCAATGCCCACCTCTATAAATGAGTGTATGTGGGATTGGGGTGTATTCCAAGATTTTCTAGGTTTCCTAAAGGTACTCTAAGAGGGCTTAAGGCTGTCAAAAGGTGAGAGAGAGAGAGAGAAAGAGAGAGAGAGAGAAAGCTTGTAGAAGGGAGATTCTGCTCGTAGAGGTGATCTACTTCGCAGTCCACGTCTCAACGCTTCTACGTCCTCGTGATCCGTAAGATCTCTCCGTTTTATTTGTTTCTCTTATTGTTTATCCACTCCTACGTGAGTAAAGAAGGTTTGATTCAAGCGGTGTGTGCTTGTGATCGGTTGTAATGTTCTGCTTTATAGTGGATTGTTGATCTGGACGAGGTCCCATGATTTTTACCTCTTTGAGGGTTTTCCATGTAAAATTCCCTGGTGTCGTGTGGTTTATGCTTTGATTTATTTCATTGCTTTATTATTCCATAATTCTGGTTTGTTTCAAGAAGCTAGATCCTAAGGTTTTGTGCAAGGCCCCCAACGCATAGCACATGAATTTAAAAGTTTCAGATATAATTTCTCATGAGGATGGCTCACCTGAGTGTTGAATTGGGATTAAGGTGAATCAAAGAGTACTGCACCTATGGACGGCGTGGATCTCATGCATATAAAATCATGGACAGTGTGGATCTCTTGCATATAAAATCCTCCTTCTGTTGGGATTGGTAGGCATGCTCCTGTTAGGATGGGTAGGCATGCTCCTGTGTGCCCAAGAGTTTTCTAAGAAGGGTGATCAAAACAAGATAACCCGAGCTAGGAAGGGGATTGTGTCCAGCCCAGGCCTGGATGGACTTGGTCCTGGCCAGGCTTTACGGGCCTATTGTAAAATATGAGTTTTATCCGTGTTGTCCATCCATGTATACAAATTATTTTATTGTATGAGTCAAAAAATGAGGTAGATCCAAGGCTTAAATGGATCACGTAATGGTGATAAAACATCCACCATTAAGAACTTATTATAAGCTGCATAAGTTTGGTTTTAGCTAATATTTGTGTTTTCTTATGGCTAAGTCCATGTCACCTTATAAACAAGTTATATAGTAAATAAACATCACAATAGACCCTAAAAAGGTTTATCACCTTGCTTTCCATGGTAAGCCTTGCTTAATTGTTTTAGCTCATATCATAAAATAATATATACAAATGGATGGACCGAGTGAATAAAAGCCATTCATTATGGTGGGACTCACAGAGCCCCTGCCAGATCCCAGTCATCTACTTTACCGAGGCAGGGGCAAGGTGCAATCTGCTTTACCCAGGGTATCTCACGAGTTCACCTTCTCGAGGCATGGTATTCGTGCGCCCACGTCTGATGATGAGTGACCATCGTCCTGCACACGTGTTCTGCCTATGGCCTCTTCAACGTTCAATCTCGAGCTTAAATATGGTTAGCTTTATTTCCTGCAGGTGACACGCTTTCTTATTAAAAAAGGGATACGTCCTATGTTAGTTTAGAACCACCTGCAAAATGGTAGTGACTCATCCTCTTCACACGTTGTACTGACGAAATGCTATCCAGACATATTCACCGTTTAAGTGCAATCCAATGGATGGTTAAAAATAACAATATAAATGATCAAAATTCAATTCAGATGTTATTACTGTCAACTCATAGTAGCCCTTTCCATGATGCATCATCCGTTGTTGGGTCAGGAACTTGGACGGTCTAAACTTCCGTAGAACTGTGACGTATGCTGTCACCACCCTTTTTTAATGATACTGAACTAACACAGGAGTGTAACCTTAATAAATGAGGAAGCTTGGGAAGTTGGAAGACCAAACGGTGCCAGAGAATAACAAAGAGGGCATTCATGTAATTTAAGACGTTCCACCTTCTTTTCTTTTTTATTTATCTTATCTTTTTTTCTTTTTAAATCTTTAACACCTTTTCATTCTCTCTCTTTATTTTTTTCTGTCCATTGCACATGCTGTCTTTTCAGAGAAAGTCTAAAAATCAGATATTGATTAAACAATACTAACCTTTGATTGGTTGATAATTCCTTGTTGAAATATGACCTTTGGATATTTTCATTCTTGACCATCCAATAAATGTCCACCAATCTGATAGTGAGATGATAGGAAGAGATTAATTTTTTGTTTAAGATGCATATGGATGAAAGCGATGGCTTACCGAGTAAACTTCGTGGAGCCCACTGTAGGTGCATGTCTTATCCACGCCAGCCTTTTGTTTTTCCAGTTCATTTTAGGACATGAGCCCGAAATTGAAGTGAACCGCACCACAACAAACAGGGGGGATAATGCTCTCTGTCGTTGAAATGAAAACACAAATATCATCTTGATACAAAACTTATGTTCCGCTGAGAAGTTTTCAACTGTAGGATTTCAATTCATATTATTTTTTTAGTGTGGTCTACTTGAGCTTTTTATATACTTTAATTTTGGGTTCATGCCCTAAAATGAGTTGGTAAAATGGATGAACGGTGTGGATAAGACACAGATCATAGTGGCCCTGTAAAGGTTACTCAATATGTAATGGGCTTCCCATTCATAGACGCACCCACACACCACTCCCTAGCTTCTTGCAATTGTAAGCAACTCCTATTTTTAATAATTGCAAGCACCACCCCGGTCGCTTGGATTAATGCAAGTACATTTCCAAGGATCCTTTTAGCGTCGTTACATTGGAAGAATTGACCGTTTCACATCTCTCTCATAGGGAAAAGATTGAAGACATTGCCTTACAGTAATGCATGTATGTCTTCTTCTTTTTTTTTGTTTTTTATTTTTATTTTTATTTTTTATTTTTTTTAACACGCACACACACCCCCACACACGCACACACTCACTCCCTACACGTTTGGGAATTTCACCCCCTATGGACACTCAACCCTGGAACGGGAGTTAAACTCCCGGGAGTCTACCACCCGTCCAAGAGTAAGGATCCACATGTATATCATCTAACCGTTCAGAATTGTCAATCCAACATGAAAATGGGACAGTCTAAAAATGAAGTTGATCCAGCCATTACATGGCCCACTCTGTGAGTTTTGAGGTTTTTGGATGGATGTGGCTCACGTGACAATTAGATTAAGCTGATTTTTCAGCTTATGGTAAAGGGCTCATGAGTTGGATACCATTTAGGCGCATCAGCGGTCCCACGTGAGAAAAAGGACTCTTTTTGTCATTTGGAGGATATTTCATATGCATCTAACGTGGATTGACGGTGACCTAGTCATCACAGACATCTATGGTCGTCCGACATAGGAAGCTGATTGGCTGGTGTACCACCATCGATCTGGCTGGTATGTTTGATGTCAACTAAGTTATGTGGGTCCTATCATGAGGTATGTGTTATATCCCATTCGTACTTCCATTTGGTGAGCCCCTAGTAAGGCTTGACCCAAAAAATAAAACAAATCCAAAAATCAAGTGGACCACATTGCAAAAGGCAGTTGGGTATTGAATGTCTACCATTGAAATCCTTTTGGGGCCACAGAAGTTATGGATCAATATAATATTTGTTTTTCTTCTTCATCCAAGTATGTCTGACCTTATGAACAAATTAGATGGAAAATAGATGTTATATTAAGCAATATGAATTAATATGATATTTGTTTTTTCAATTTATCAGGTATGTTTGACCTTGCGAACAGTTTGGAAGGAAAATAAATGTCATGTCAACCCTACGATTGTTTTAACAATGAGAATCATTGTTCCCACTGCTATATATGATTTGGTCCATTTAAACTTTAGACATGAATCATTTTTTAGTTCATGTTCTAAAATGATCTTGCAAAATGTATAAATAGTGTAAATATAATAATTGATCATTTTGAGGGCCATGTAACTTTTATCTCCTTTGAATTGTCTGTGCAACTCAGAGCTTAAGGAGTGGCACTTAGGGAGTGGCAGCGCTCGTCTTCCATGATTTGTACTCACACTGGCTAGATTGGTAGTGTGTGGTACATGAGCCAATCACCTTCCTCCTGGGAGGAGTGGATGAGGTGAGACCCTCGGATCGACTGGGGTACGTGAGATCCCTTACTATGGGGCCATCGTGACATAAGTGACTACATCGACACCATCCGTGTTAAAAGCTCCATTTAGAGCATGATCCAAAAAAATAAAGCAGAGATGCCAAAAAAACATTTTGGTGGAATTCATAAAAATTTTAATATCATGTGGTTTAGTCCATATAAAATTCAAATCAGCTTCATTTTGGATTATGTCTTAAATTGAGCTTTCAAAATAGTTGGACGGTGTAGATTTAAGGCTCACCTAATCACCTTGAGCCCCACAGTCATGGGTAGAGTTGGGCACGAACTGACTCGACTTGCCTAACTTGACTCGAACCGAATTGGTAAGTCGGTTCGAACTAAGTAGGCTTTGCCCAATCCGAACTTAAACTGAGTCGAGTTCGAGTTACCCAGCAACTCAACTTGACTCAGTCCATTAAACTCGACTCGACTCGAGTTGTCGAGTATGGGGTGGGTGTGTGTGTGTGTGTGTGTGTGTGTGTGTGTGTATATAATCCTCTCTACCCTACCTGCCACACGCCCAGATTTAAAAAACCCAACCCCTTCCCATCCGACACCCATGGGTCATCCCGTCCGTCCGGCAGGTGGCAGTAACCCTCTGACCTTCCTCCTCCTCCTCCTCTCTCTCTCTCTCTCTCTCTCTCTCTCTCTCTCCCCCCCGTCGGCAAGCATGCGGCAGCCAACGGTCCATCAGGTTTTTATTTTATTTTTATTTTTTTATTATTAATGTTGATGGATTACACATAGAAAATGGTGGAGATGGAAGGAAGAGGGTTGCGTACTGAATAACTCAGCACGCTTAGCTTACTAAGTAAACTCCCTGAGGTCTACCATGATTTATGTATTTTATCTCCTCCGTCCATATATTTTATCCCCTTCGTCCATCCACTTTCATGACCTGATCCGAATCGGTGCCAACTCGATTCGACTCGGTATTTCTGATCAGGTCGAACTCGGTTCAAATCAGCTAGCCCAGACTCAAACTTGGATCGAGCCAGACATGCTAGAATCAGTACCGAGTCAGATCAATTTGGGTCAGGCATTTTTATAAATCAGATCAAGTCGGTTTGGACCTAACTCTTGACTCGACTCGATGCCCACCTCTAGTCAAGGGTCCCACCCCAGGTCTATAGTGAGGGGTCCCACCCACCTGGGTGGAATCAGTAAAGTTTTTAATTTACTGTGGTGCAGTCCACTTAAGATTTAAGTCAGTTTTATTTTTATTTTTGGATCACATCCTAATATCCTTGAAATGAGCTTTCAAAATGTTGGAAGGTGTGCATTTAATGCACAAACATCACTTGTGAGTCCACAATGAGGGCCCCCACCCACCTGCCTGATAATTTTCAACCAAACCTTACGGCGGCCCATCTCTGCAGTAAATACATGCCCAATTAAATCCTGTCACCTAGGGTCACCCGGAACATCCATGGCAGCAGGGTCTCGCTGCAATCCACATCCAATTGTTGTAACGTCGGTTGGTTCTGGGAAGATATGGGGCTTACATAATGCATTGTATGCCTAAAATCCAACCCATTCATTATCTGCTTCAGTGCATGTTACGTCCAGAGTCACGGAATCAGATTGTTTCATGAATTACTTGGGCCACATCACATGAAGCAAGTTGTTAAGGAAAGCCAACTTTTGATTTACTTTGATGGCCCACCGTGTTGTATATATAAAATCCATACCATTCAGACCCTTCATCTTGTCTGGACAAAGGTTTAGGATGAAAATGATGCTGTTTGAAATTTCATTTGGGCCATGTGTAAATCAAGGTTGATCATACCCTCTCGCATATTTCCTTTGTTGTGGCTCACTTAAATGTTGGATCAAACTTGTTTTTGGTAGATGGATGTTAAATAAGGTTATTCATATAATGGACGGTTAGATGGCATTCATACATCACTTAGGACCCATATATGCCTGTTTCCGCGGAAAGCTTACGGTGGTATCGATACCACTCGAACACGCCGCGTAATCCAAACCAGGGGGGGTGTTTAGAAAGGCAATAATCCTCTTTTTTACAGCGAATAAGAAAGCTAGAAAGAAGGTTTGGTTCGTCGAAAAAGACGCTGGTAACGTACGTACACCACACCACCCCCTCTATCAGCCCGAACGACAGAAGCGGAAGTGGCGAAAGGTCGACCGACAGGCGACACATTTCCCACTGCTCTTTTCCTCCGCCCTTTTTACCTCCTTCGAGGGTAAAACAGGAAAAAAAAAAAAGTGGAGGGAGAAGAGAGAAAAGTCCCGTCAAATACAGACGGCAGTTAGATTGGAGTTTTGTGGAATTTCAAGTTTTGCCACCACCACTGCTACGACCTTCTTCCTTTCAAATCATTGAGGGGTGAAGTGAAAGGGGTTAGCGTAGGATAGCAGCGTCAGTGTTAAAGAGCGTCTCGTGGTTAAGAACGCTCTCCTCCATCACTCAGAGCAGCTTCTGCCTGGATTTTTAATCCCAAAGGGTCGTTTGGCTGCTGGTTGGATTCTCTTATCGTTCGGAATGGCCGCGCAGGATAGCGGTAGCAGGAGGGCGGTGATGGTGGCTCTGGTCTTGGTCATGTTAACGTGCGCGGGGGGAATGCCTGTGTCGCGGCAGAGGCTGGAGGTTCAGAAGCACTTGAAGAGGTTGAATAAACCAGCTGTGAAGAGCATAAAGGTCGCTCCTTTTATTCGTTTATTTCTCTCTCTTTTTTTTTTTTTTTTTTTTCCTGTCGGCTTTGTAAGAGCGTTTGGATTTTTGGGTGAATGAGTTTTTTTTTTTTTTTTTTTTCTTGAGTTTGATTTTTAACAAAAAATGTTTTTTTTTTTGGGCTTTCGTAAGGCATTCAGGTTCGATTTTTTGTCGACATTTTCAGAGATTTCTCTCTCTCTCTCTCTCTTTCTTTGTTTGTTTGGTTTTTTTTTTTTTTTTTAATGTAGAAAGCGGGTTTTGTTCTTCTCAATTTTGTTTCAAAGATCCATGGTATGGAGATGTGGGTGTTTCTCCATTTCCAGGGATTCTCTTCTTCTTTTGGAAGATGGGGGTTTTCTCCTTCTCTCTCTCTCATCTCTGCTTTTCAGTGGAGTTCTATTTCTGCTTCTCCTTTGTTGTTGTTATTATTATTTTGAAAAGAATGTTTTTATTTTTATTATTTTTTTATTTTTGTCATTTCTCTCATGAAATGGTTTTTTTTTTTTCCCCCTCTTGATTGCTTTTAAAGACAATTTCTTCTCTTTTTCTTGGTTAGTTTTGTTGGGTTTCTGTTTTTATAAGTTGTTGTTGTCGTTGTTTTTTTTTTTTTGGTTATTCTTCTCAATGAGATGGGCTCTGACTTTTCTCTCTCTGGTTGGGAAAAAAAAACAGAGCCCAGATGGGGATATAATTGACTGCGTCCATGCTTCCCATCAACCTGCCTTTGATCATCCATTCCTCAAAAACCACACAGTTCAGGTCTGGTTCCCAATCTCTCGACTTCCTGGGTTTTTTTTTTTTCCATAGTTTTTGATGTTTGTTGTTTTTTTTTTTTTTTAAAAAAAAAAATACAGCTGAGGCCTACTTTCCATCCAGAAGGGCTGTTTGATGAAAGCAAGATAGCATCTTCAAAGGAATCCAAAGCCATAACACAGCTGTGGCATTTGAATGGAAGATGTCCTGAAGGCACCATTCCCATCAGAAGAACAAAGAGAGATGATATTCTAAGAGCAAGCTCTGTGAAAAGATACGGTAGGAAGAAGCACAGAAGCTTCCCTCAACCTAGGTCTGCAGACCCTGACCTGATTAATGAGAGTGGCCATCAGGTATTAGAAAATTTCGAAATTCAAAATCAATACTAAAATATCCTTCCTTTTCTTGCCTTTTCCTTTTCTTTAGTTTGGCTGGCCTAATTGTTGTTCTGTTATTTTAAAATTTTCTTTTTTGGGGAGAGTAGCATGCAATTGCATATGTAGAAGGAGATAAATACTATGGAGCAAAGGCTACAATAAATGTCTGGCAACCAAGGATTCAGCAGCCCAATGAGTTCAGCTTATCTCAGCTGTGGATTTTGGGGGGTTCTTTTGGTGAAGATCTCAATAGCATTGAAGCTGGTTGGCAGGTATCCTTGTTAGTGCAGTACCAGGAAAAAAAGAAAAAAAAAAAAAAAGAAGAAAAAGAAACCCATTTATTATAATTTTTGAATTATATCATTGTCGGTCCAATACTATGAAAAAAAAAAAAAAAACAGAAAAAAAAAAACCATTTGATATAGTATTTGATTTTCCCCCCCATTTCCTAATGTGTTAACAATGCAAAAACAGGTCAGCCCAGATCTCTATGGAGATAACAACACAAGGCTCTTCACTTATTGGACTGTAAGTTTATGCTTCTTTCATTTAAAAAAAATTATCTTTTATTGCCCTTTATTGTGATTCTCGTTTCCTTTACAAGTGATGAGCTCTCTCAAATGACATGGGTTATTTGTGTTTTATCAGTTTCTATGAGAAGTTGGGTCTCAAGTAACATGGATTTTTGGTGTTTCTCTCTCTCTCTTTTTTTTTTTTATAAAAAAATTCTTATTTATTTATTTTTTAAATGAAAAATGACAGAGTGATGCTTATCAAGCCACAGGCTGCTACAACCTTCTATGCTCCGGTTTCATTCAAGTAAACAGTGAAATTGCAATGGGGGCCAGCATCTTCCCAGTCTCAGGCTATCATGGTTCCCAATATGATATCAGTATACTTGTCTGGAAGGTAAAAACAAAAGTACCCAGATAATTTTTTTAAAAAATTTATTTATTTAAAAGAAAGATAGAGAGAGAAGAGAATCTCTGATACCTGTTCCTATCTCTGTATTATTTTGCTTCTCCTGATGTAATCTCATTATCATTTTTTTCCAAATTGATTTTTTTTTTTCTTGGGGCAGGACCCAAAAGAAGGGCACTGGTGGATGCAGTTTGGGAATGACTATGTGTTGGGTTATTGGCCTTCTTTCCTTTTCTCCTACTTGGCAGACAGTGCTAGCATGATTGAGTGGGGAGGAGAGGTTGTGAACTCAGAACCAGATGGTGAGCACACCTCTACTCAGATGGGGAGTGGGCATTTCCCTGAGGAAGGGTTTGGGAAGGCAAGCTACTTCAGGAATATCCAGATAGTTGATGGGTCCAATAATCTAAGGGCCCCTAAAGGGATTGGCACTTTCACTGAGCAATCCAACTGCTATGATGTGCAAAATGGTAATAATGGTGATTGGGGTAGCTTCTTTTATTTTGGTGGGCCTGGTAAAAATTCCAAATGCCCTTAGGAATATCCTAATTCCCCTCTCTTTTCTCACTATCTCTGTACCATTCCATGTAATCCTAAGGGTTATTTTTGCTCCCCTTTCTTCACTCCCTGTAGTAACATGTGCATGTACTCCTTTTCTCCTTTTTAGAGGTTTTGACTACTCATTTTTCTTTCTTTTTTTCCTTTTTTATTTTCATTTTACTTTCTACTCTCTACATAAGAGGTTGGAGAGAAGTCAAGTTTCTCTAGCCAAGAGAAACAGGCTCGTCTTCTATATATGTAATTTGTTTGTCTTCTCCCTTCTTGGGTTGATTTGTTCAGTTATTAATGGATGGGTGGAATTTTGGTGTTGGGTGTTTTGAGCATATGGGCTTGGATTTTGCTACTGGCTATATAAGTTTTTGCGTGTTTGGATGCTCAGTTCAATTGCATATCAATTTATTAGGATTCTTGTACATAAATTGACCGCATTTAGTGATTGTAATTTGGAGGTAAGTCTTCCAAAGTGAGGGGAAGTTGGGCTAGCCCCAAATTCATATAGGACCTGTTTGCTTGGGTGGTCGTTCATTTTGTTTTGAGCCTTGATGAAAGGCAGCAGATTGGAAATGGGTGCCTTTTCAATGTTTGCTTGCTCTCAAGGAGGACATTTTGATAGACCAAACACCTGATTCTTTTGGATAAAAAATTACAGAGATGAGCCTGAATTCCCCATCCAAATGGACCCTTGAATGATGAGAAAAACTTTGATACTCTGGCCGGATTTGATGGATGATACATGGGCACTTGTAAGTCACTTTGAAATTGCATACGTGGTGTAAAGATAATTTAAACTAAACTGTCCAAATAATTGGTCTAAGTTTATATGTATCATCAACCAAAAAAATTGATTAGTTATTTGATTTGTGGACATTTATTGGATGGGTGAAATTGAAAATATCCAATGGTACTGTTTCAAAGATATCCAATGACCAATCCGAATTTGGGACTGACTGACAACAGTGATTTCCACAATTTAGTCTGCTTATCTCTGAGTGCCCATAATGTATGGAGCATTATACGCAGTCAAACATCAAATAATTTCCTGAATAATTGCAATTCAATTGGATTGAAGACCCAAACAGCATACTGTATAAGCACAAAGTGGGCACTCTAGTAAAGACAGAAAAGATGATTGCAAGTGTGGAAATGTGAGTGGATGGCATTACTCTGAATCTGCCAACTCTTTTTTTATGTTAGTTATTTATTTGGGTAGTTATTTGATACTCCAGCTGGGTTCGATGCTTGATATACGGGGTCTCAGATATTGTACACATGGTGAACATTTTACTCAAGCTAAACTGACTATTTATGAAACCACTGTCTGAGTCAAAATCTCAAAACCAAAATTGTTGAAACAAGTGGACCTCTGATTAGTGGACACTTGTTTGTTTGAAATAAGACCATTAACTGTCCAATAAATGTCCACATATATGATAACCAGATACGGAAATAAGCATGATTTTTGGTTCATGGTATATCTAAACTCAGCGCCATAATTTAGACAGTCTAATTTGAATTATTTGTATGCCACTTTATGCAATTTCTAAATGCCTGAGTATCATCTATCACGCTCTGCCAGAGTATTACATCTCTTGGGAGTAAATTTCCACCTGCCTCCTTTTTTAGAGCGTTTAGTGGGTCACATGCATAGCTTTAGATCTTTGGTAGATTCATCTCATTATTTCATAGCCTCTCAGGACTCGATACCTATTTCGACTGTTGCACGGATTGAACTATCGATGACATGAACTGTCGGAAGGTTGATGCTTTCTTTTTCCCCCTTCTCAATAACCCAAGTTAAATATTCTCCATCCGGCCGATAAATGGCCCCCATAGTTTAATGATCAAGACCATTCATTTGTTGGGCCCCACTGATCATTGACCACAGCAGTTAACCATCTAATGAATTGATATTGAATCAGATGCTGGGGACCGTCTCACTGAATTTGAACCATTGACTACTCTTTTCAACCGTCCATTTGATGGTCACCAAATAGAGTAGATGACCATCCTTTCTTTGCAAATATATTTTTTTTTTTGGGGGGCGGGGGGCTTGAACCCATCCATTGTTAGCTTATAATTTGGACGGCTTGGATCGAGTTGAGCACGTGGCATATGTACTGCACAGCTTGCATGTACGTGATGCCGTGACTACTGGGGACCATGAGGTACGGCACGGGCCGTTTGGCACCCCTGCAGACATACAGACCTTTTTAGTTCACACTCACGAGCTCTTGTCAGCCGCTCAATTGTCGTTATGTGTTTTTCTATCTTAGCCGTTTGCGTCCGGTTCCCCCTAAAACGTTTGAAAATGAAGCTTTTTCTAGGACTCTTATTCACGTGCGTGTAAGGTTATTAACGTTACGTGCCTGTTAAAGCCTATTAACAGCCATGCAAATTAATTTACCCACGTATAATGTTATTCAGCTGTCCGTGTGGGGTCCACCATGTTGTTCATGTTATCCAACGCATCACACCATGATAATAGATGCCCAAAAGTCAGGTCTATACAATAGTTAGGTGGACTACACCATAGAAAACGATAGACATCCACTAAAAAACTTCCAAAAATTCATATTAATGGTCAATTATATGGTTGGATTGACCTTTATTTCTGAAGGGACCCTTTTGGATGTGCTGGATTCCATACACAAACCATGGCTGAGAGTTGTGGAATAAGCTTTTTCTACAAGCATCATAAAGGATGTTGGGCCCTGTGAAATGGTGCAGTAGGTTGAACTGAGCCACGAACCCATTCCCTGTGGTCCAAAACTGACACAACCGGACTCCATCAATCCAAATCCCAACACAACTAACCCAATCCGCAATGACCCAAATCAAATTTAAAAAATGGAATATAAGGGTAAGTCAATGCTCAGCCCAGCTCATATAATAGATTCATGCATACATAAATAAGTCATTTATACTTATTTTGTTTCCAATCCTTGATCGGATGGGGTTTGGCTCAAGTTATCTGGCCCAACCCTTGGATAACTTACATTGGCAAGTCGGGTAGGTTAGGGTTCAATCAGAGATGGGCTACATTTCTAGCCTGAGCCTGATTCCCTACCCATCTCTAGTTCATAACCTGTCCCAAAATTAGTGGGTCATGTTGGTTGACCGATCTAAACCATTGCCTTGAAAGTGGACCACAATTTGTAAGAGTTCATCTAAGTGCATCATACTTTATACACAGAGACCCAATTAAGCTGCAGTTCAATGCACATAAACTAAAAAGTTATGTATAAATTCCCTGCCGTGGTCAGAATCTTCAGAAGATTTAAGGTACGTGTGGACGAGTGCACTTGCTTAAATACTATGTTCTAGTATTGATGCAGATATGCACAGTAATGGCACACCTTTTATACATGTACTTCAAACCAAACCTGCAATTGGCCAATGTAGTTTGGATTTGCGACTTAAAAAATTCAACCAATGCTTGATTATGCATACATACGTTACAGTTAAAAACTGGGATGTATAGGTTTTATCCATGCTGTCCATTCATTTTGCCAGATCATTTTAGGGTATGCATTTAAAATTGAGGCAGATCCTAGGTTCAAGTGGACCATCCAATGAGAATTGAATGCACGCCATAAAAACTTCTTGAAAGTCCCAGAGCTTTAGATCAATATTTGTATTTTCTTCATCCAGGACAACGTAACCTTAGGACTACATGACCTTATGAACAGATTGATAACAAATAACCATCACATTGGCCCTTAGGATAGTTTCAACAGAATGTGTTATTATCACTGCTGCTTCCTGTGGTGTGGTCCACTTGAGCTTTAGATTTGCTTCATTTTGGAGCTTATACCCTAAAATGATATGGAAAACTGGATGGATGGCACCAATAAACCCACGATGAAGATGATCTTGTGATGCTACGCAGATGGTTAAAAACAAAAAAACTCAACTTTTTGACCCGATATCTACTCAGGCTGGGTTGACTTAAATATTCAAACGAGTTTTTACTTGACTCCACTCAGATGTTTAATAATTTGAATGTGGATATTTAGAATAAGAATACTTTGATTGAAATGAGTATATAAAATGACAAAAAAATAAAAATAAAAAATACATGCATGGTGGCTTAGCCCTCGTGCACAACCTCACGGATCTCAACCCTCAACCGTCACTTAAAAAGAACCAAAAAAAAAAAAGAATATTAAATGAGTGACTCGATTTAATGGAGGTGGACAGCCAACTCAATGGACTAATCAGTTCTCCTCATGAGCAAGTTTTCTAATGACTTAAATAGAAAATCTTCTTGAATTGAGATGACTCAGACAGGTTTCAAGTCGAGCTACCTAGTTGTGGAATGGTGATTACATGCATATATCCCAATTCCGCTGTAAGGCTTGTGCAGTTTCAAAACGAAAGTAGGCCAACATGAGTGGGATACAGGGAGTTATCTTCAACTTTATGGAATGAAAGTTAGGCTGTAATATCCTGTATCTTTTTCAACAGTGGGTTCCAACGTTGACCCATTGTTTCATATGATGTGACCCACTTGAGAGTTGGATGGCTCTCATTTTTGGACCCATGCCCTAACTTTGAAGGGCAAATTTTATGAACGGTGTGGATTTATCACATCATAGTTGTGGGGCCCACTTTTAAAAAAAAAAAACAGAGCAAGTGACGTGTGTCACTTGCTTTCCACTTCCCCACAACTCTCTCCTCCACGACTCTCTCTCTTTCTCACTTCTCTGCAACGGTTGCCGATGGGAACCCATTCACCATGATTTCCATCATCATGGTGGGACCCATTCCTCAATCTAAACCGTCCATTAGACTCAGAACCCATCAACTCACCTGACATTATTTTTTATACCCCATTTCTCATGCTACATATAGAAAACCATAGAAAAAAAATTACAAAAGAAAGATTTTGAGAAGAAAAGAGAGATCAGGAAAAGGGAGTACGTAAGGGTTCAACATCGAGTTCAAAGTTGATTAATCCAAGTTAGTGCACGTCGAAATCAGCATCTCTTCAGATTATTTTCTACCATCACCCTATTTTTCCATATCAGGTAGGTGATCATTCCCAAATTGAAAAAATTCATATCTATTGCCTTATATAATCTAGACAATGAAATATTCATAAATAATTCCTCATTGAAAGATATTCTTTATTTGACTACTGTATAAATGTAAATATTATTATTATTATTATTATTATTATTATTATTATTATTATTATTATTATTATTATTTGCATTTGATATTATCTAGGGATGATGATGAATATTTATTATGTGAACAATTTTTTTTTTTTTTTTATGCAATGATCTTTTAGGGCAGAGCACCCGTATTATTTGTTACGGGTGCTTTAATATTGTTTATTTCAATGTTTTCTTATAAATTTTATGCATCATATGTGAATAATTATTTTTGTACAATGATTCTTACGGGTGCTCTGCCCAGGGTCATTCCCGAAATGATCATCACGACACGGGTGCTCTGCCCAGAGTCATTCTCAAAAGGATCGGCACGGGTGCTCTGCCCTGGGTGATTCCCTAAAAGGATCAGTACACACGGGTGCACTGCCCTGGACTTTTGTCCCTAAAAGGTTATATCGGTGCTCTGCCGAGGGTCATACCCTGAAAGGATCAACACCGGTGCTCTACCGTGGGTCATCCCCTAAAAGGATCAGCACACATGAGTGTTTTGCCACTCTAAATCTTAGCATTTTTAAAAAGCTATGTTAAACAATTCATTTATTTCATATTCATGAATGTCAAATTATTAACTACGATTTTTACATCCTGTGTTCGTCTTATTTTGATTAATGTGTCAAGATTAAATTTGGTAGTAACTGTGAGATTTTCAACTCGGGATTGATGTGATCCTATTGAGTTATCAACTCATTATGTTTTAACCGTTTCAGGTTATGAATATTTTGAAGATGCAGGATATTACTATTAGTAGTGGAGCATGAAATGTTTTTGGATGCACGTGACATGTTATTCTACATTGAATAAATTTTATTTTATTTTAGAACTATGAATGTAGTAATGTTTGACTTGATTTTCTTACTTCAAGTTAAATTAAATAATTATACATTGTGTAATAACAGATTTTGTAATTAATGATCTTAGCATGTGTTTGGATTTTAAATTTTGGACTATGGTGGGAGAAAATGAAATGTGTATGAAATTGTCATATTTTATTTGTATTTTATTTATTTTTATTTTTATTTTTATATAGGTCACGGGTCTGGAATTCGGGTACCCAAATTTTGGGGCGTGACACAGGCCCTGGCTCATCACTGGTAGCGGACGATCTCACCAGCGGGCTTGAAATTTTGAAAAGATTAGGGCTTGGACCCGAACTTGAAAAGAGAAAGTGGTAGAACTTAATTTTTTAAGGTGGCCCATTCTCTATTGTTTCCCAAAAAATAGGCCTTGACTCGTTACATGGGCCTAAAATGTTAAATACAAAAACTGAACGATCAAGTGATAAGAGCTGAATGGATTACATCTTCGAGTATACATCATTGATCATCCCATTAGTGGGCCCAACTAACTGTGTCCTGTGCCTATAAGTTGGAACGGTCCACTCATCAATTGGGCTGGATGCAGAAGCAAAGCATAGCCCTGAATCTTGCTTGTTATATGGAGATTCATGTAATATAGACACAACATAAAATCAATTTAGATCACTGTCATTTTTTTAACGGTCCATTTCATGTGCACATATTTAGTGTGATTTGGAGCCATGAATGGCCCACAACTTGGACTATCAGGTCTTCAGAAAGGCTTACTGTTGTATTGGATTCTATTAATTAATGCATTATTCAAGTAGCCGTGGAAAGTAGGTCTCTTTTAATGGAGAGAGGATCTTGACACATCTTCACCTTAAATTCCTTAGCTTGCCTTTCAGTTGCTTAAATACCCATCTCATGTACTTTCATATTGCATCCATGTGCGCCGTGGGATGAGACTACACAGTTATAAATATATATTACACGGATGATATAGATCGGATCAAAGTCAAAACATGCCTACTATCTCTAAATTCACATGATAGGCCCACCTTGAGTTATGGAATGCCTTGGTTTTTCATGCCCTTACCCAATGAGAAGATTTGGATAGCACGTGAACAAAAAGTAGGCACCACGAACATTCTAGGAGGTTTTATTAGTTGGGCGTTCTCTCCTAATTCGTCGGATTGATACTGATGCCATGTGAGCGCACCTCATAGTTAATTATTATTATTACTACTACTAGTTTATTACTGTTATGTGGTCGTGGTGTTTGGACATTAGCCACATGTATTCCAAATCTCCAACCCTTCACCTAATATCCTCAGACTTCCGAGTTCCTTGTCTTAATACTGTGTGATTTGATTCAAGATTATTGTTTTTTCTTCAATGGCCCATTTGATAGCCACGCATTGGATGGTTAGGATCAACTGAGGGCGGTATGGTTTTCGGTTTATATTCAATCCACAATGAGTGCTGCCATTTGGGCAGGTCCACGTCCATGTCCAAAACATGCCATGTGCACGGCAGTTGAGTTACAGGCACTTTGAAATGTTGTGCTATCAAGGCGGCGAGCTAGCGACAGGAGAAAAGCTAAAAAAATACCTAACAAACCATCACAATCTGTTCATGGACCACGAGGTAAGCCATGTGCTTTAAATAACGGTTGTAATCACTCGATTGTGGGCTCCATCTGCAGGAGGGCCTACAATTTTGACGGTATTATTTTACCAGGGTTATAACCGTGTGATCTCAACCGTCCCTGCTTGAAGTGCTACGAATTGGTTAGATTGGGTCCATTCAATCAATGATCCTTTGAATAACATAGAGAATCATATGTTCCAATTATGCGGAGGTGACTGTTAAGATCACGAAACTAGTGGATCTATGGCCTCAGGATGACCGCATTTTTGGGACGCGGATTTCCTGCCAATACCTTTCCCGGGAAGTTCCTGCGGTGGGAAGTTAGGTGGGGCCCACCGTGATGTTTGTGAGAAATCCACACCATCCATCCATTTTGTGAGATGATTCTAGTGAATGCAACAAAAAATGAACCGGATCTAAGGCTTAAGTGGGTCCCATGCTAGGAAACAGTAGGGATTGAACGACCACCGTTGAAACATTCATATGGCAACGAAAGTTTTGTATCAGGCCAATTTTTTTTGTGTTTTCAGTTCATCCCAGTGGGAATGACATTTTAAACGGTTTGGACGGCATATAAACATCAAGGTGGAGCCCAAGAAGGTTTCAACGGTAGGCATTTCTTTATGCAGTTTTCCCTCTCGTGTGGTCCACTTGGGTGTTGGATCCGGCTGATTATTTAAATCATTTTCTAAAATGAGCTCTCAAATCGTATGGACGGGGTGGATTTCTCACAAACATCATGGTGGCCCCACCTAGAATCGCAGCGCAGGAACTTCCTCCAAAAGCTTTAGCAGAAAATCCGCGCCGCGTCGGCATTCTTTGCCTCCCATGTCAATTTGGCAGACTGGGGGCTTACATGGACAAGATAACTGTTCATTAGGTATTTCTATTTGTGAGTGACCATGTTCCAAAAATCACGACATTCGATGATCCTGACCCTTAATTTATCCCATATACTGAGAAAAGGATCAGTTATTAGACGGTTCAGATCAATCAAAGATATGATTAAATGATGCTGGAATCCACATTCAACTGAAGAACGTCCTCCATTCGTTGTTGGAATGTTTCAACGTTGGAGATTTTTGGAGGAATTCTGCAATCCAGAGTAGTACTCAACTGTCCAACCATCTGGACCACGGAACCATTTGTCACACTTGGCAGAACCGAAAATCCACATATGCCACGTAGATATGTGGGCCACTTATCATGCCATTACTTTTATCTGTTACCTTTGTCTCCTACATATAAATTCATGTAGGCTTATGTTATTTTGGACCCGCTATTTTCTTCCGTCTTAAAGAATATAGGTGGTATGACAAATGTGGCACGTGTGAGGAGCTTAAATATGTATCGTGGCACATACAACACGTGTAACATTTACACATATTTACACGTGGCATGTATAGAGGCTTGAAAATTGACCATGGTACACATGGCACATATGGATGCATGTGCACAATCATGCAGACCTGGTCCAGGTCAGGGTCTGCTGGAGTCCATGGACCTGGTCCAAGCCCATGAGGTATCTAAAACGTAAGACTAGGTAATTTCTAATAAATTGAGCCCAGGCAAAGATTTTATTACTAAATCATATAAAAAAAGGTAAGGAAAAAGCGTCTAGACAGATCAAATCTCAGCCGTACAAGATCTTGGCCCACCTGATACAAAACCTATATTGGGCTTCAGAAAAAACCCATACGTGAGTAAGGGAAGGCTAAACCTACGTGTAGAGCCTTCGACGAGCTGGGATAGCCCATGGGTTTTCAGGGTCTCTCCCCTCATCGGGTGGTCAAAGTGTATCCAATAAATGAAAGGCTAATACAGAGTTTTCTAGCTATTCACTTGTTCCGTACACTGTGGCGAACGGTCCTGATATTTGGCCAGAACATCGCATGGTGGGCCCATTCAATGGACTATATTAGCAATCCAAACCGTGAATGTGGTGCTCTTCTTCGTTCTCACTGTAAATGCAGAGTATCTTCTGGGGGACGCATGTTTACACCTGATTTTTGGTACCTCTACATTAATTAAATGAGATGCTGACACATGTTAGCACTATGTGATAAATGATGGATACAATTTTATTCGTGTATCGAGAATATTATCTAAACTTGGTTAAGCATGACCCAGAAGGTGTCATGCATGTGTCAGTTATGCCACACATGATATAAATGAGCCTTAAGAAAAGTGTTAGAGACATGTACCTGAGAGAGTATTAAATGCTAAATGTTAGAGTTCGGTTAAAAACAAACTCAGTAAAAATACCAAAGTTAAATTACGTAACGACCTCAAAAACTTTACTATGCGGAGTCCATTAATTAATATGAGAACACAATCGATGCATGATTCGGATAAGTAAGAATCTTTCTTATACAGGAAGAATGCATGGCCACGTTGTTTTATTTTATTTTAATTTAGCCACATCACTTCTTATAATCTTGGTTTTTTAGTCCTTGATATATCTCTTTATTCTTTATCGATGACGTCTACTGAATCGTAAGAAAGATTATTCAGTTTTGAACGAAAGAGATTATTCAGTTTTGAACGAAAGAATGTAGGTCTTTCCTGTTATGTACTATGTGATTTTACTATTCATCTAGGTAGCTAAACATAAAGGAAGGAAGAAAAAAAACAAAGAGAGTTAAGACAAATATCACAAGTTTTATGAACGAGGAAAAAAAAAATGAGAAATTTATTAAAAAAAATAAAATTCAAGATACGAAACAACCAGCTGGAGGTATTCAGACATTCTTATAACAGGTATTCTCAAATCCAGAGTGTTATTATAGATCACATCATTGGTCGGATTAGCAAATAGTCGAATCACAACCGTCCATCTTACCACAAAGTCCAATTATGACTGAAAATAATTAGATTATCGAAGATCTGCCCCCATTGATCATCTTATTATGAGGCTCAATTTCTGATTGAGCAATGAACATACGTCCATCTCACACGTCATCACCATCCCGCTACAAAGCTCAATCTACAATTGGATAACGAACGATCATCATTCCATGTTGCGCTTTGTGTATATTCCTGAAAATCACTTAGGTTGGATGATCCAAGCTACCAATATTATGTACAGAAACTATATATCCCGATAACTGATCACCTACAGACAACTGTACGAAAGCTTGTGGACCGTTCCATCTTTCCCGCCAACATGCCACCTGTTTCGTAAGTGGGCCAAGGTTGCGGATGATAAATTCTCATCTATACCTATTAAAATTGAATTCATATGATCCTGGACCTTTGGATAAGTTTAGTATCCTAGGGTCTTCAGCCTGCTCGACGAGACCATAGAGTTCAGGAACATGGTCACGCCGTGGATGCACCATGTCCACACGTCTTCCCAATGAGGAATACCTTAGCCATAAATTTGGGGACGCCTGGTGCCTGCAGTACCCGGCTGGAGAAGATTCCTGCAGCACTAAGCGCTGTGGGGCCCACCGTGATGTATCCGTTATTTCCAAGCTGTCCATCCATTTGGCCTCTGATTTTAGGGCATGAGCCCAAAAATGAGGGTGGACCACGCCACATAAGCAGTAAGGTTAATGATGCCCACCGTTTAAACCTTTCTAGTGTGCACTGTGATGTTTATTGGCCATGCAACCGGCTGATAAGGTCGGTCCATACCGGGTCATAAGGTCACTCCAATCTAGACGAAGAGAAAATACAAATTTCAGTTTTGTGGTGTGGTCCACTTTAGCTTTGTATCAGCTTCATTTATTAGATTCACGTTCTAAAAAGAAATGACAAAACTAACGGACGACATGGTTTTAACAAATATATCAGCCATGCGCTGCAAGCAATCCTCCGCCTACCATTGGAGGGCCGCAGAGGGATTGTCAAGGGAAAAAAAAAAAAAAAAAGAAGCTGCCCATCTTAAATGGTAAAATGCCATAGTTTAGATGGCTAGGATTTTCCAATATGGAAGACTTTTGGATCATGGTACATAGCTGGTAGTGCCTTCAGACCAACAATGATTTAGATGAGGAGAGGTCAGGCACCACTCTGCTGCCCACATCCATCGTACCCACTGGAGTGTAGCCCACCAAACGAATGGTACAGATTGGTGGAACGTCTACCAATCTAATGGGTTACCCAGCTTAATAAAGAGAACTGATGGCGAACAGGAAACGGTACTACCACTTGTGGTAACGTACCATCCTTTTGGCCAACATCACATCCTTTTCAACACTTGGAATTTCCTGAGTGGAGGAAGTAGATTCCCTGTTGACCTTGCTCTATCTCTAAGGGCTTGTTTGGATTCAGGTATAGTATTGTTTTGCACTATAAATGTGTATGGACACGAAATTCAAGTCACTGTCATATACTAGTAAACTGTTTGTTTTTTACCTGAATTTAAACACGTATTAATTGCGGAATTCATCGTCGCCGTTTGGGAACAGAGTCGTCATCGGGCCAAAGATGTGTAATTGCGAGTACAATACATATATATCTACTGACACCCTGCGTGTTTGTCCATATGAGGTCCACGCTGTATTTGAGACCCACCATTATATGCGTGCGGGTATTGCAACCTTGAATGATATCACGTGGGATGGTGCACGTGCCATTTCTAACCTAAGGAGAATTAACCTATGCGTGATCTCCAGCACTCATGAGCAATGGAACGTGGTCCACCTCTAATTTATAATTTTCACAGTGTGGTTTTCAACGGTGGATATCCATTCAGAGGTGTGGGCCACCTCTGAATTATACCATCATGTGGACTAGGACCCGTAGTAACTGTACATTTAAAGAATTAATGATCAGTGGTGGATCCACACACTGCAGGGTCTGCATTTCTGTTAGAAAATACACACGTAAATAAATCAAAGTTTGATAACAGTGTTTCATGCAACAGAAGTCTTACAAAATAACAAAAAAAAAAAAAGAAAAAAAAAAGAAGAAGTTTCAGAAGTAAAATAACAGTTCTAGATCTGTTACGCAGTCACAAACATCTGCTTCAGTAACAGAAAATGCGCCCAGCAGCAGGCTTATTACGTTTTAAAAACTCCTTCAATCGATATGAGGTTTGAAACAATCCATTTGACCACCACATATACTATCAACCCCCCTATCAGTACTTGAAATATAGGGAAACCATGATCCGATGAATCGACATCTCCTCTCACATCCGTAACAGCAGTGCTAGATAAACTGTGGCCATCAAACCGATCTTCGTCTATGGCCGGAGCATGAGTCGGTCGGAATTCATTCTGGCATCTCATGGAATGTCCCGAATTACCGCAATTATGTCTGGTGGCCTACAGTAAATTTACACAAACATATATGAGATAAGTGAAAATAAAATGAGGGATTTCAGCATTAATTGAAGCGTCAGGACAAAGAAACCACATCATGCGTTGCCTATCCAAAACTGAAAAGTAAAAGACATACCTCAAAGTTCAACCAAGCTGTTGCGGCCTTCTCGAACGAGTTGTAGGACTGATGTTTACAACCTGAATATCGATGCACCTATGCTTTCGCATCCTCTCATTTCTCATAAACACCCGGAACTCTTCCCACAGACAACATAATACTTCTTCATAATTTCCTGTCAAAAATAAAGTGTGAACTAATATTGTCAAAGCATCATTGAAGATACTAAAGTAGTTTATATGAACAAATCAGTATCCCAAAAGATGTCTGATAAAATTAGTATCTGGGTGATGTTTCATAGCAGCAGTATCAGAAATTTTTTTTACAAGTTTTATATTTGTAGTCTCACCTCAACAAATCACACTCACAAAATAACTGAACATTCGAAGTCCATGTCAATGTAGAATTTGATATTTTACTGCGGTGGTAGGATTAAAAACTATCCTGCTTAAAGATATAAAATGTCTACAAGTTCAATAATCAAAAGAGGGCATTTATATAGTCCATGTTATAATAGAAAAAAGGAAAGTTAACATCAGAAACAAAATATTCTGGAAAAGCATAGCACATTGGATGTAAACAGCAGAGCATCTCAAAAGAATTAAATAACCACAACATTGGCCACATCACAAATCCAAGTTAAGCATTCATTCAGAGGTCATGGCCCATGGTGTACCTGCACTGATGAGCAAAATAGCAATCATGTTATAAGTTAGAATAAAGAAGAAACTAGTAATCGACGTAGATATATGAATGATGGTCTGACCATCATTAACCAAAGTTTCCTGCATGACCTACGAGCAGAGTGTTGGATTCACCATACAACACCCAAATATCTAACAACAATCCACATCATGACATAAACCAAACAGTCACCCAAAAGAAAAACAGAAACAAAATACGGTTTAGTTGTTTAAATTTTCCATTTAAGCCAAGCAGATTAGTATCAGGCATGAGCATTGCGGTCCAAGAACTTCTGGACCCACTCCCTATGCCTCTTATGTTCCATCTTGATGAAGAAGTTGGCACTGACAATATCCTGTTGCATCAACCTTGCGACGCGAACCTGATCTTCGTGGCTCATACCATCAACCTCCTTTAGTATATCCAGCAACTTTTGTACGCGGGTCATATTTTTCCCTGTGCCATTATTATGGTAAGGGTCTTGACGGCCTCTGTCATTTCTCCCATTCTATCACCTATGTGATCACTAGGCTTTCCCCTTCTTCCTCGGGATATGCCTGTAGCGGTGTTTTGGCTATTTCTAGACCCATGGGATGTCTCCATAGGCCCTTTGTGGACCCTCTTACACCGCTGTTGTGATCTATCATTTTTAGGAAATGGCACACCACTTACATGTTTATCATCATCATCTGAAGACAGGCGAACAGTTTCTGTTCCATTGTCATTAAAATACTCATCAGATTCGAGTTCGTCTATACCGCGGCGTTTGCCGGAAAGCTGAGATGAGTAGGCTGCGCTGGCAAATTCGCCTTGAGTGGAATCATTACCAAACATGTAAACCAAATCATTGCAGCGGTCGATGTGTTTGCCACGCACTTTCTCGGCGTACGGATGAGATTGCAAAATAATCAAGTATGAATGTAAGCATGTCTGCAAATAATTTAAGAAATATACGTAGTAACAACATCAGCAAAAAGAAGTATTATGCAGCTTTTTGGTTAACTGTAATGATATTGTTACTTACCGAAATATACCCTTCCCAAACATCATCGGTTGCCACAACCATTTTCAGGTCTACGTCCCACTCGAAACCACTGGCATTTAGCATATCCCTAATTGCCCAATATAATTTTTTCAAAGTTCGCAGGCGGTTGAAAATATGCTTGTTTTCTAATACCACCCCACAATGGTTGAATATTTCATTGATGTAAGCCTTATAGGTTTCAGGGTTAAAACCAATATCACTCTTACGTCCTAGATTGACTTGCTCAACTAAACTGTCAACCAACGCATTATCCATCGAATCACTCCATTAAACGCGCATTGTTTTCATACTATCTCTAGTTAATCGAGTGCGTGCACTCGGAGACCTGGTTGACGGAGCTTTCTGCATTGTCGGCATCTAGTTTTTGATGGAGTATTGAACATTTGGCTACTTGATGTGACAATCTTCTTGGGTGAAACTGTACATTTGGAGGGTGAGGGAGTGACATTCTTATCTTTCTCCGCTTTGTACGAGCTTCTAAGAAAATTTATCGTCGTCTAATCTGTAGTGACAGTCAATGGAAATACAATCTCACGACACTAGTTAAAAGATGTAAATTACCACGTGTACACAGACCCAATACGATAATATGCATACGTACTGAAATGATATTGGAATAAGTCATCACGTATTGTATAATCCATATAAAGAGTTTGAAATTGTTATCACAGACCCAATACAATAATATGCATACGTACTGAAATGATATTGAAATAAGTCATCACATATTGTATAATCCATATAAAGAGTTTGAAATTGTTATCAAAGACACACCCCAACAGCACACCAAATACAAAATTCTTCATAAAAAACAGTACTGCTGTTACAATAACAGCTTAAAACAGTTAATAAAAAAGAAAGCAACAAATCAATGACACTGTCGCGTTTGAGGAAGGTTATTAATCCATATCCTCTCCGCAATATTATCTCTCTTTTTTTATTCATTCATCTCTTGCGCGGTTTGTCACAGTAGACGTTGCGCGCTCTTCCTTTACAAGAGATACGTCATTCAGGGATGACGAACTTTCCTCCACACTTGCTCCAATATCGTCCACTGTTTCTAGAAATCCCTCTTCACCACTCACACGGATGAAGTTGTGCATAACACAACAAGCTATAACAATTTTGACTTGCGTTTCAAATTTAAATTATGGTGCTATGCGCAGTATAGAAAATTGTCCTTTTAAAAGACCGAAACAACGTTCAATTACATTTCGTAATTGTGTATGACGATAATTGAAGAGTTCTTTCTTATTAGCAGGCTTCCTCCTAGTATAAAATTCATTTAAATGGTATTGTACACCTCGATAAGGTGCCATAAATCCTAGAGAATGGGCATAACCCGCATCGACAATATAGTATTTTTCTACAAAAGCAATATTTACATATTAAGCAGTAGTGAAATTGCATGCAACAACTTTATATAACACATGCAACAGATATTCTTTACCATGAGGTACAAGGAAATAATCTAGGTGTTGAGTTAATACATTTTGCAAAATACGAGCATCGGAGGCAGAACCGTCCCAACTTGCTTGCACATATACGAATTTCATATCGAAAGTACATGCTGCCAACACATTCTGAGGTATGAAACCTTTTCGATTTTAAAAGGTTGCACTTGCTTCTTTTGGCAAATAAGCCGATATATGGGTGCCATCAAGTGCCCCAATGCAGTCCTATAAGAAACATGAAGCTAACTTTTAGCTTTCTATTATACAACCAATAATTTACATGTATTATCATTGCCTATTTTCGTAGTGTCTTACCTGAAAGTAAGGGCTCCACATTGGATTATTAGATATCTCTTTCGGTGTATACAATCTTGAAAACTTTACGTATTCCAAATAGAGGCCTATTACAGCATCAAGAACTCTATTGAAATGTCGACTGACAGTCTCGCCAAACAGCGCGAATCGATTACTGATTACACGGTTTCACACATTGTGGCCAATAATATGGAGGAACATGACGACTTGTTCCTCTAAAGAGCATCTCCTTGTGTCAGACAGCAAGTTCCTATATCGTAACAAAGAACAAAGCTCAAAGAACTTATCACGACTCATTCTTAGTTGTGCAAGGCAGTCTGCGTCGCTCTTCTTTATGATCCCATCTATATATCTATTTCTACTTAGACAACAATCCCGTGGCAACGACTTCATACAGTATCAACGATAATATTCAGCAGCCCCCATAACACAAGCAGATGCTGCTATTGCCATTAATGCTGCTGCAATTTTTGTTTCATTCCAATCACTATTGGAGGAGTCTGTCCGGTTAGAGACTTCACTGTGAGACCCCATGAGTGACATGGGTTCTGACCTGTAACTTTTTTAAGTTACCCTGTTTTTTATTAATTTAGATAACAGAAACAATCCCAATAGGACAACAATGCACAAACACTCTTTATAATAATATTCTTACAAGAAATCCGCTAATAGTAAGTCTGCTAGATAATACGCATTTCATTGAAGATAATTTAATCATTCATGGATCAAACACAACAGAAAATAGTGTACATGCTACTTTATTCAAAATATCAAACAGTAATCGTGCCACGGGCATAAGTAATGCAATAATTACAGAAGAAATTCAATATTCTGTATGCCACACATATTATACATAAACTGATCAGTATACCACGCACCTATTAACAGTTTTAAGTGAAAAGTACTGATAACTTTGAAGGTCAGCACTCTTGGAAGACTGGACTGCAGTAAAGGGCTACAATTAGTCCTGTTTAAAATGTAGAATTTAGGGTATTATATGTAAGTGAAGACAGTAATCGATGAGAAACACACAACCCGCGTTGAGTTTGGAAGATTACCTCCACTGTCCAACAGTGGAGGTAATATGAAGAACAGTGATGATCCTACACAAATGTCATTGGCGTTGAGATAAAATGTTACCTCCACTGTCCTTCAGCACCTGCGATTTAGGCGAAACCCTAACAATATTTCATAAACAAACGAAAGCTGCTTCTTCATTCGGTGATGAATATTTTCATATACATATATATATATATATATATATTTATGACAGATATCCTTCGGACTGCCGAAGAAGATCATAAACAGAAGTCAAATCGACATGCATAAGTGATATCAGCAGTATCTGGAGGTGTATCCATCTATGAGATTTTCTCCCGGATCGCAGTAATGGAACAGTGGTATAGCAGACTGTAAAAAGTTATTGTAAATGTACTGCATCACCTGGCTGCATCGTAGAGGATGAGGAAATCAGGGGCTAACACCCATAGTGATGCGACTGCATGTCTTCGGATCATCTCGTGGTGAACAAGGAGATAAGGAAGACGAACATGCAAGTGATGTGGTCCATCCCACGGCGTTTGTTGATCCTCTCCTCCAAAAAAGAAAAACAATGACATTTCGTTACATGCATAGGGTATTTATATTTACCTTCGCTCAAAACCTGGCTACCACTGTCCTTCTGTGAGATGCTCGGTGTAGCAGTTGAATCCGGGATGGAGATAGGGAACTTTCACATAGATTGGCCGACCGAACGATCCTTAGAGGAGCACACCACAACAACAAACATGAAAGAGGACGACAAATGATCATCCACCACGAGGATCTTGAAGATTTGCTATGATATTCTCAGCCAATCAAATCAGTGAGGAAGAAGAGAATGGATGCGGGAGGGATGAAATGCGCCCAATGGAGTACATGCGCGAAAACTCCTCAGGACCGAAACGAAATGAGGTTTATCTTTCATGGCACAGGGTGGTGCAGTGCAATGACTGCACTGCATTTCTCAATGCGCAGTAGTCTGGTATGAGATAACGCGTGGAAGCTTAAAAGTGGTTCGGGGGCGTACTCAGGTCCCTTGTCCACAACCGAATTTAATTCGAAATCAAACATTGCAAAACGTACGGCTGACCTCTAAAACAATACTATACGTAAATTCAAACACACCCTAACAAAGATGTAGAGCGCATTCAAATTTCACCATGTTAGGTCACCAGAGATATCTCTGGTGACCCAGTGACCACTGGACAATCCACGTCACTGTCCATCAGTTTTTCAACGAAGTGATTGTAAACTCAGGTGCGCTACACCACAGGAAACCTTGTGGAAAGGATGCCCACTGTTGAAAACTTTGTGGGACACGACAATTTTTATTTAACATCCAGGATCCAACGGGATGAGAGAGAACACCGTTGTCTCTCAGTTTTAACCACGATCATGTCTGACGTATGTTGGAACTATCTATTGGGCTTGATTCCGACAACAACTTTGACACCGATTCACGATAATAGACTCAAAAATTTCAAATTTATTAATAACGTGGGTCTCAATAAATTCAATAATTTTCTTGTGGCCGACTCCCTTTATGGGTTTTGCTTCGATCCACTTAATAAGATAACTAGTTCCTATTATGATAAAACTGTTCAATTTTGATGAAGGCAGATGGATCTGGCCTATTATATCAATGGCCCGCCCTCAAAAGGGTTAAGGCTTAATGATAAAATGTGGCTAGGCCACATGCACGTGTTATATCGGCCTATGTTTCTGACATGCCTCACACCCCTTAGTATATTGAATATAGTCAGTCATCATTTTCCGTTGAAAATATTGATAACACCTAAGTGTGAGCGTCATCTTTCTTCCAACTTGGTGTGCTCCACACAACCCCTCATATACTTCGACCATAGCCAACATGGCCTCATTTTGGTCTAAGCATCATAATAACACACCATCGGCACCCATTTTATACAGCTCATTGTCAATCATGATGTAATTATGCGATGTTATTTTGATATCCCTACTGGTTTTAGCTTGAGGATATTGAAGATATCCCATGATCGGAGCTCTCCAATCCTTTTGGTTTTTGTCAAGCTCAGCCTAATAGATTTCCATGGTCGATTCTCTTTGAAAAACTAAGGGCAAAGACCCTCTTTTGCACAACAATAATTCTCTCGTTAGATCCTTGGATAATTTGAAGTATAACTACCAATTGTGCCTTCTCATTGGCATCAACATTGTGTTCTCGAGTTACATGCCTCATTAAAATTAACTATCAGTCAACTCATTATGGCCTAATATGTCAATAGTGCAGTACTGGTACACTTAAACAAATTTGCGATTTGATTTATTACTAATTCCGAATCACCTGTTACTGATATGTTTTGTACAACTGATTTTATCGACATTTCTAAGCCGATCACCAAAGCTTTATATTTGACTTGATTATTGGTGCACTTCAATTCTAATTGGAACTCAAATTCTTACCTCTTCCCATCCGGAATGATTAAAATAATATTTGCTCCTAATGATTTGTCGGTTTTCGAATTGTTAAAAAATCAGTTTATGTGGCATTAAATATACCTTATCTAAGTCAAACACATTTGGAGGAAGTTGACTTTCTATATCGGACAGATGATTGACTAGAAATTTGTTATGACATGTCCTTTTACTACTCTTTGGGGTACATATTTAAAATCAAACTCAAACAAAGAAAGCATTCATTTCACAATTCGACTGTTCAAAATTGGTCGATTTAACATATATTTCACTAAATTAGTGATTGTAATTACATTAACTAATATGTTCTATACACCCAATTCCATAAATATTTCTAAGCCGATCACCAAAACTTCATATTCGGCTTGATTATTAGTGCACTCAAATTATAATTAGAACGCAAATTTTTGCATCTTCTCATCCAGGGTGATTAAAATAATTCACACTCCTGATTATATGTCGATTCTCGAACCATCAAAAATTAGTTTCTAAGACGTCAAATATACGTGATATAAGTCTGACACTTTTGAAGGAAGTTGACTTTCTATGTCGAATGGATGATTGACCAAAAAATTTTCTATGGACTATTCTTTTACAGCTCTTTGGGGTACATATTTGACATCAAACTCAGACCAAGCCAGCACCCGTTTACCAATTTGCACATTCAAAATTGGTCAATTTAACATATATTTCACTAAATTAGTAACTGCAATCACATTAACCAACTCAACCAGTAAATAATGTATTAACTTAGTGGCTGCAAAATACAATGACAAGCACAAATTTTCTATTGCAGAATATTGTCTTTCGGTATTTAGTTGCATCCGACTAAGATAATAGACAACACACTCTTTTCGATTATCATTGTCCTGCGCCCGTAGGGTTCCAGAAGCTTGACATACAACTTTAGCGGTCGACCTTTGATTGATGACATCAACACCGGTGGCTTCATCAAATATTATTTAATTTTATCAAAAGCCAACTGATGTTCTGCTTCTCATCTGAATTCTTTTCCTTATTTCAATGTTTTTCTTGGTGACTGGAACCACGTTAAAGACCCATTCAACATATTTAATGGGCTTGATGAATCATGTCTTCAACAGTCATTCGATCTTTTTTTTTTCTAAGTCCTCTGATGTCTTCCGCCTGGGTAGTTGTTTGTGTGGTCAATACCCTTCCTTTATAGGCAACCTATGCTCGACCATGTTTGGGTCTAAACTAGTCATCTCGTAGTAATCCTACACGAAACAGTTAACAAACTTTTTGAGCAAATCAGTGAGCTTGACGTAGACTTGTGGTTCCAACAAACTACTAATGAAAGTCATCTTGGGATTTTCTTGTCCCCAAATTTACTTCGACCAGGGGATCCTAGACTTGGGCCTGAGAATCATCTAGCTTTTTAGAGCCTTCTTCAGATGTATATCGTCTTTGGCCACTTCATCGGCCAGTATCATAGCTTCGACCCGATTGACAAAGCAGTCACTACAATATTCTCTCAAGCTCCCGTTGAACTTTATTCTAGCCATGAACTCGCCCGTACTCCCATCAACTGATGGTGCACTTGTCATGGGATTTCTTTTCTACCATAGTGAGGAATTGCCCGACATGGTACTATAGCCTTTGACAGTTCGTCATTTAGGCGTATCATGGTAGCAATATCCTACACTATGTTGTCCGAATGAATTGCAATAGATATTTCAATTAGGTGCCCATGTTTATTTCTCCCAATGAAATGTATCGGCCCAACTTCGTCTCTATAGAAACAGGCCTCGGCCACATTAGATGTGTTCAAGAATGGCTTATTGTCGGCTGGCACCAATTCAACTTTGTCTTGGTTCAAGAAAATTACGAATCGATGCAAGGACGACGGGATACATGGAAAGAGTGTATCCAGTTTCTCCATAGTAAGTCATTATAATTGGATGAGGTGTCGACAACAAAGAAAGTGGCCAACACTTTCTTGGTTCCCACCATCAACTCAATAGTCAGGACACCACATATATATTTTTTTATTCCCTAAGCAAAAAATTGCTAATTGTGACTTCGGTTGAAATTAGGTCTACTCGATTTTCCCCAAATTTCCCATCATTCTGATAAGAAGGATGTTTACAGTTGCCTCATTGTTGACTAAGACTCTAGTGACTAGACATCTCCTTAAATGGTCGATATATATATATATATATATATATATATATATATATATATATATATATATATATATATATATATATATATATAATGACTTTAGGTGTTGGGTCATGGTAATGTCAGGCCTTTCTATGACCATTTTCTCAGAGCACGTACCTAGCTCAACGATGATAGTTGATACGTTTTTTGTCTCATTCTCTGCGTAGAAGGAACCGTGTTGTATTATCACTGAAGGACCAAGTTCCTCCATATCTCCTACCATCTCATTAGGTCGAGTTGGCTTGGCCTTAAAGCTCGATAGGAGTGTGAGCACCATGTTGCAGTCCACAACTGGTGTTAGTAATCCAAACACTATTTCTGAATTTGGACATTGCCCCACCAGGCATTTCCAAACTATGTTGCTCTTCAATACTCTTGTTAGTGGGTACAATACTTAGGCAATTCATCATCGGAGCCACCCCTATTAAGGTCAGGTGGGGCTTCTTTCAATAATTTTATTGTAGTAAGAAGCTCTTTAATCAACAGGTCATCGCCTGAAAAATATTCATCGCTAAGTACTTCGTCAAACCTTTGAAGTTTTTAGTATCTTTCATGTCTTCCATGTTAATCGGCTGGCTTTCCATAGCTAGATTATCCGAGATCGATCATATTCACATCCAACTACTCATCCCCTGATTGGAATCCTTAGCGTATGGAATGGTCACATGGCCACTAGATGAGGTTCATTCTTCACATAGGCCAATTCTCTTTGCTCATCAACTTGTCGTCTTTGCCAACGCCACTTCTGAGTGTGAGTTATTCCTTCAGGTACAACTAGAAATTTGGTGTAACCCTCCTCCAGACCTCGTCTTGAGTTGGGCGATGTCTGATCATTCTACATCGCTGGCTGAGATTGGTCAATATGAGGCTGGTATGTTCTTTGTTACCGATAGGAGCCCGCTCACTCCTTCGATCCTCAGCGAAAACCAGGGTTTGATCCGACTAGCTGAACAAGCTAATATATTGGTCGGCCAAATCACCCTTGTGCATCGACTGCACAAGTGTGGTTTGCAATTGATGTGTGGTGATGCTCTCGGCCATGCTCTTGCACTTGTGGCCGCCTACCAAGACATATAACGTTTCTTGCTGGGCTGTTGTGCCACAACCTGGTGATCACAAGGCCAAATGTTAACTGTCTGTTATAGTCGAGCTAGCTTCTGAAGATTGACTGTGGCTATGTTGATCTCCAGGTTAGGTGGAAATAGATTAATATCGATTAGCATTGTTTTCTTTTTATTCTCATAGAATTTTAGTAATCCATGATCAATGTTGTCTAGGATAATATTTCTGAAAACCACACAATTGTTAGTGGAGTGGGAACGGATTCCATGCCACTGACAATACTCGGTCTTTTTTAACTCTTCAACCATGGGTATTTTATGGTTAATGTGAATTTTAATAAATGTCATGGCCAACATGATATTAAACATTTCATCAGCTCGGTTTATATCGAACATATATGCCTTGCGAGTTTTCTGTATGTTCAGCACAATTGCTTCCGTTCTAACCAATGTCGAACATACAAATGACTTCTTAGCCACTACTTCAGCCACAACCACCGTGTAGTTACGATCATAGTGGTTTGTCTTAATTGTTGAGTTCTATGCATTGTTCTTTCCTGAAGAAGAGCTTTATATGGTGATACTTTTCCTGTCAAATCATATAAATCCACAAACTCCGTTTCGATAAACTTTTATGGATTTGAATTCCAAACCATCTTAGGTGAGTTATATGAACTTGACCTCAGTTGTGACTACCTTGCATCGGCTTTTCGCTTACTTGAACTAAAAAATATAGTTTTTTATCGATTTACCAAGTAATTGCTAGAAATGTGTAAGGTCAGCCATAAAAATCTCATTGTCTTTGTGGAAGAACTTGGCGTGAAATTTCTCCCCATCTCTTGTTAGGTTTGGATGGAGTTTGACAACAAATTAAAACGCCAAGTAAAGGCCATTACGATTAAGGAATGACTAAATAGTTATAATTTATGATAATTATTGTTAGCCAATTCACCACATTACATGGTAAACCGGTCTATGTGATTGATGGTCGATTGATCAATGTCACTAATGAAGAGATAAAAGTCTGGTAGATAATTCGTAGGCAAACAATGGATATTGCATATTGATCCATTCAGGATAAAGTTTGTGATATACAAAGGTAGTAGTGTGGCCGAGAACTTGGCTTGACACTTCTTCGACCAGTTGCATAACCGAATCGCAATCCAGATATTCAGGTTCAGTTATTAGTGGCGGATCTAGACTAACCAGATATGGTCCCCTGTTGTTGTAAGGTAAATTTCGAGGGAAATGGTGCCCCCTAGGCACTCCTTAATTTCTAACCTCATGGATGAAGTTTCTGGCCTCCTACTCAGGTTTCCTGAATTCAACAGGTAGAGGCACATTCCACATACCCTGTGTCGAAGTAGGATGCGTATTCCGTTGTAGGGGAGGTATTGGTGGTACTAGCTCCAAGTTTCCCATAGAACTGACCTCAACATTTTGTTGAGGTGCATTAGGCGTCCTTTCGGGAAAGATAGCCACTATTCAATTCAAGTTCTCTATTTGTGTCTACCTGAATTTGAGATTGCACAGCCTGAGCTCACGCTTGCTCTACTTGAGCCCTCCATTGCTTCGCAATATATTGTGTTCCCATCTGCATATAGTGCAACCCAACTGATATTGTCTCAAGATAGTCACTCCGAGATGAGGATGTCATATCCTAACTTAGAGGATCAAGCAGTGGGTTTGATGGTGAATCTAGGAGTTCAGGTTTTGGCTATACCTGCATCTCCCCGGGATGAGGTATTGCAGAAGGTGTTGGAGGCTAATTAGCCCCTGAAGAGTTTTGGGTAACCCTTCTACTCATGTTTCTGAAATTTAATTAGGTTACACAGGTATGTTTACTAAATCAAGAGTCCCACTGGGCATGCAAAAATTTGTTACCTCTAGGTTTCAACATCGGTCGATATGTGTGGGTGTGCTAAAACTAATTGTGTGACTCGATTTAGATCTGAACAACTTTGATTCCAAGCACTAGGATAGGCAAATACATCGGACTAAACTGTATATGACTGAGATCTGAGAAGACTGGTCACCTATTCGGCCAATCGTAAGATGTTGTTTAAGATAATCAGAGAATTATCAAAGGGTAGAGTTCATCATCCGAAAATGGGTTGCACCTTACCTTTTGTTCAAAAGGACTTTCATATACAAAAAGGAAACACTTATAATCAATCGCAAGGAGTAACTGCAGAGCACATTTCTAAAAGGATTGCTTGTATTACATTAGAGATTGTCCGGCATATGAGTGTAGACTTGAATTTCCACTAGTGGATTACTACTACTCCAAACATAGCTTTTGGAATATAAAAGCATGTCATGGAATATAAAGAATAAATTATACTAAGAAACATAAAGGATAAGTAATAGATTTGATTGGTTTAATCTCCTTCCTTGTCCACCCTTCTTTGACATGTCCTAGTAATCATTGCTTACTCGACCACGTTTGATCTTTCAATACTTGGCTACATTTTGTCTTCAAATGACATCTATTATCCAACCAACTATTTGCCCAACACCTGCCCTATATATCTTCTATGATACTTCTAGATTAAAGACACTTGTCCTTTCTTACATAATTTTTTCAGTAAAGGTAGGAAATAAGGTACACCAAACACATATCCGTTGATACAAAACTTCAATGGGCCAGGAAAGTTTCAGCGGTGGGCATCCCATTCATGTTGTTTCTTCTAGGGTGACCCAAGTTTTGGATCTACCTAATGTGAATCCCGTCAGCGAGCCATCGAAAATGGACAGATTGGATTGCAAGCATCACGTCTACCCACGGAGGGGAGCAGATTGCATGTGTCCCCTGTGCCTGGGGTGTGGGGCCACAGAGATACCCGTGACAAATCCACTCCGTCTACCTGTTTTTAAAGACCACAATACGATCAGATTCTAAAAATCAGCCATATCCAGGCCACCACGAACGAAAAAGTGGGAATGGATACGTCCATCGTTGAAGACTTCCAGCAGCTGGCCATGATGTTTATATGTTAACCAAACCGTTCACATGGTTATTACCATTCAGATAAACTGTAGGGACAAATATCATTTTGATAGAAAACTTCTGTCACCTACAGCCGTTCAAACCCCATTGTTTCATGTGGTGGAATCTGGATCCTTACTCTTGCTCAGGTGGTAGACTCTCAGGAGTCTCAACACCTGGTCATGGGTTCCTGGTCATGGGTTCGAGGATCCATAGGTGGTGAAATCTCAGTATGGTGTGGGTGTGTGCGTGTGTTAAAAAAATAAAATAAAATCTGGTGGACCCTACGCAGCAGCAGGGACAGGTATATCCTGTGCCCGGAGGCACACGCAATCCGCTCTCCCCACGGAGCTTGCTGTAACAGGTGATGGAGGAAATCCGCCTCCAGTGTTAAACCTTGCATTATTTCTCATCCGAGCAGAATACTCGCTGAATCTCAGTCTATGCATTCCCTGGACCAAAATCACGACGGCCGACTCATCAATCGTACTGTACGTATATGAGAGAAATGGATGGCTAAGATACGAGATGAGCAATCATCAATAGACCCACCGCCACCTTCCGCCCGTACAATAGGTCACTGGTGGTATCGTCCAGACCTTCAATTCGATCCCACCAAGTATGTCAAGGGTCCAAAAGTCTCCTCAATGGGACAATCCTAACCCTTCAGATTGAATGGCAAAACCGCCAAATCGTGCCCTATTATGGAAAACTTCTGGGACATGGTCCAACACCTGCGGCTTCAACTGCTCAATGATCCAATGCTCTGAGTCAGTAGACAGTCAAACAGACGAGCGTACGGATTCTCACGTGCATTCGCCTTACACGTGGAAACGAGTGTGATCAAACTGGCCCTTGTATACAGGCATCTACAAAGGTGGAATCACCAGATCTGGCACACGATCGCCCCTCCTTTGAACGTGTGGTGCGAGCGCATCAGCGTTCCTCACCACGGAAGCGGATTGCGTTCTGCTCCTGCTTGGACGGAAATCGGTCCATGCAGGGGCTCTATAGGGACCACCGTGATGTATAGATTTTATCCACGCCGTTCATCTATTTTTCTAAATGATTTCCGGGCATGGGCCCAAAAATAGGTATATCCAATGCTCAAGAGGACCACGTCACAGGAAGCAGCTTCGATAACGGGACATACTGTCGAAACCTTCCTAGGTCCCACGACCGTGATGTTTATTTGCCACCAATCAAAGGGTGTCGACGGGCCCGGCCGGGCCTGGGTTATACCTTGTTAGTGTACGATTTTGAACTGTTTAGGGCATCCGGGCAAAATTCTGATTTTCAGGCCCGACCCGGCCCATTGACACTAATAATCAAACCTGTTCAACAGGTCACTTAGACGTGGATGCAATGAAAACAAATGTCAGCTTGATCCAAAACTTGTGGACCCCAGTAAGTTTTTAACAGTAGGCATTCAATCCCCGGTGTGTGGTCCACTTGAGCCATGGATCTGCCTCATTTTTTGACTCAAAATCCTAAAATGATCTCAAAAAATGGATAAACAGCGTGGATAAAACCATACATAAGGTTGGGCCCTACAGAGCATCTGCCTGGACCGATTTCGTCCAGGCGGTGGCAGGACGCAATCCGCTTCTCCTCACCACACATAGCAGATCATATAGTTTTCCATCTCATCATGATAAGTTTCAGATGCAGCAGCCGGACGGATATAATGTCGCGATTAGTGGGGCCCACAATCCGGTGATCCAATAAAACCGCGCCCCCTGCAATGGAGATGTGGCCATGATATCTCTGCAGAGATATCCTAACCATCCAGTGACAAAACCCTTTGATATGTAGAAAACAAAGGATAAGAAAGATCTGTGGCATGATCCATCTATGGGACTGGATCACCGAACCATGGGCCGTGCGTGTACGGACTGGATGCGTACATCAGAACACCATTAAAACTCTTTTTAGACGATAGATTCCCTAAACCAGGAATAAAAACGAGACAAGAAACGGAAGAAGAGAATATTTAGGAGAAGTAGTGAAACAAACACCATCCCGTCTACAAAAACCGAATGGAATGAGAGAGCCCTTGGCCTCTCTCTCTCTCTCTCTCTCTCTCTAAGCTAATCCGAATCGCTTTCCACACTCCCCATTGCCTTCAAACCTCTCGGTCTCTGCATCCAAATATATTTAAAAATAAAAGAAAAAGGGAAAAAAAAACCACAAAATCAGTAAACACCCTAGAAAAAAACTCTCAATATATTCAAAAATATATAAATAAATAAATCAAATACCTTCTTAGAACTTTTCTTTTCCCTAACTTCATATCTCTCTTGACAAAGATCAGATAACCATGCACCAGGACTTACCAACTGCATCCAAATTTTTTTTTAAAAAAAATTAAAATAATAAAATAAATGAAACCCATTTCAATAAACTAGGAAAAAATAGGAATTCCCCAAAAAAAATCTGAAAAAAAAATGGCTTTTTCTCTTCTCTCTTTTGGGTATTCTGGGATATACACCAGACTTACGTGTATGTATCTTTGGATTAGTTTAGCCCTCTTCTTAGGCCTCTGAGGAAGCTTACACCCTTTCATGGCCATGAAATCCTCCTCTTTCTCTTTGCTTGACAGAGAAACGAAGAACTTGGGCCAAATAAACCCCTTCTCATCAAATCCGTCCGTTGAAATCTTCCCCCCACCATCGTCGAATGCCGACGCTCTCGTCGTGTAGTACCGGTCCTCTTTCTCGGGAGAGGATGACTGTGATTTCCTGTTCTCAGTCACACTCGATCTGATCGTCGCGGAATCGGCGTTCCTGAGAGAAATAGAAGAAAACCCAAAACTGAGAACCGAAATAAAAATCTGATTTTTTTTTCGGCTAATGTTCTTTTTCTTGTTGAAATTCCTTCATGGTTTCCATGTTTTCACCTGTTGAAGCGATTGGGGTAATGAGAAGGGGATGCTTTTTCAGATCTCACGATGCGGAAATCGACCCGGGAGGTGGTTTTCTTCCTAATCGAACCGTTGGATTTCTCTAAAATGACGTCATCCTTCACCTTAACGCATCTTAGCCTCCTTCTATTCCCCCATTGCAAGAGAAAATCCGCTTCCGGAACTGTTCTCTCTCTTGGATTCTTTTCTTCCTTCTCCATCTCTGCCGAAAAGAAAGAACGATCAAACACCCATCATCTCCAATGACCCCACAAAACCTCAAAAATAAAATAAAAATCAAACCATCTGCCAAAAGAAATCGCCAAAATATATAGGCGTTTTACAGAAAAATCCCTAAAATAAAAGCAACCCAAATCATTTTCCCTACAACTGAACGGTTTACGAAAAATAAAATAAAATCTGAAGAGAGACCAAAGAATCAGTATAAAGAAATAAAAAACTAAAAATATCAAGAGAAGCACCAAAGAATCAGTATAAAGAAAGCAAGAAATGAAATATCGAAGAGGAAAACTTACAAGGAATACTGCATTGAAGAGCAGTGAAACGTCGAAAGATGCAACCTTTCTCAGAAAAATGAGAAGATCTCCGAAAAAAAAAAAGAAAATCTAAATCGAGTTTCTTGATTTCTTGCTCTTTTTATTTAAAACCCTTCGATAAATCTCTCCCTCTCTCCCTCCCTCTCTCTCTCTCTCTCTCCTTCCCCCTTTTCTTTCAAACTTCGTCGTTTCTTCTCTCTTTTTCCTGTGTATGGTTTTCTTTCACCTTTTCATGCACCCACTCTCTCCTCATTTATCACTTTGTAATAAGGCGAAAGATCTCAACCGTTGGATTTCTTACGGACGGTCAGATTCGGCTCCCTCCAACAGACCTCGTTGCTTGAACAGCGGAAAGGCTAAGAGACTGGAAATTTTACTTGATACTCTAGCGGACTGTGAGTATTCATAAACACTCCATACAAATTGTACATGTGACACTCACCCAATTCATGACTGACCGTCCAAACGGCTTTAAATATTGTTGAAATATTATAAAATAAAAATATGATAAAATAAATAACTGTAATATCCGATCAATAGTCATTTATTTTCTGAAATATCACCTTCAACTACTTTTCATTTTTCATCATTCTGATGATGTCCAACAATCCGATACTCATTAAATTCTCCCGATGTTATTTTTTCTCTGATGGCCCATATAAAAGTGGGGCCCATAATTTGGACGGTTCATTTTATTTAATTACAATTGCAGTGTAATGTTTCTGACTGCGTCCCTATGAAACATCAGATTCTGAAGAGGGATCGAAGTTTTCCCTAGGTTACGACGCGGAAAGCCTGCGACCCCCACCTTGGGAAGTTCGTGTGGGCGGAAGCTAGGTGGGGTCCACCGTGAAATTTGTGAGAAATCCATCCCGTCCATCCCTTTTGCCAGATCGTGTTAACACAAGGGCCTAGAAATAAGGTGGGTCCAAAACTCAAGAAGGCCACACAACAGGAAAAAGTGGTGAGGAAAATGCCTACCGTTTAATATTTCATCAGTGCCAACTTGAATGTCAGCTGTAGGCATTTCCCTTCCCATAAATGTTTAAACAGTAGGCATTTTCCGACGCGGTTTGGCCAGTGACGCTGAGTGATCTGTGGGACCCACCTTGATATATGTGTTCTATCTACATAGTCCATCTATTTTTAAATATCATTTTTAATACTTTAGCTCATTAATTAGGCAGATAAAAATCTCCATGTCTACCATTAAAAACCTCCTAAGCCCATTGTAATGTTTATTTGACTTCTAACTTATAGGTTAGGTGGACCTGAATGAAGGTAAAAAACAATTATCAGCTTCATTCAAAACTTTTGTAGCCCTCGGAAGTTTTTGAACGGTGAGAGTTCAATCAACCCTGTGTGGCCCACTTGAGATTTTGATCTACCTCAATTTTGATTTCATGCCATAAAATTACCAACACACCCATCATCTTGGGGCCCACAGAGCACCGACCACTGGCCATTGGATAGTGGCACGGTGAGTAGTCGATCCGTTTCCGGCATTTTCTTCGCCACTTGACTTTTGGATCCACCTCATTTCTGGGCTCCTTTACTAACATGATCCAGCCAAACGGGTGGACGGGATGGATTCCTCACAAACATCACGGTGGACCCCACATAGTTCCGACCTCAGGAACTGCCTGCTGTGGGGGGTCCAGCCAATCCGCCGTCCCCTTACGTCACATGATTCTCACGTGACTGCGCTCTCGGTGCCTGCTCAGACGGTAGGAATCACAAGGAAAATCGATAATCTGGCAGTGAGTGATGGTTCTCTCACATGCACTGAGAAATCATACAATCCCTGTACACCTAACAACGATCACAACCGCCCAAATTGTATTTCGCACTTTAAAGGCTCTTATGGAAGTAACCAAACTTAAATAATTAAATTAATCGACGTTCGATCGACACCTATTTGACAGTTGAAATGGAAATAGTTAAAGGTCCAGAATAAACATATAATTATCCACTTATCAAATGGTAAAACAGTCTAACTAATTTTATTTAAATATTGTGAATTATATACATAATATAACAAAATTTTGACGGTTCAATTCGATCTATTTACATGTCACATATACAGATTCGTGTCTATGCGAATGTACCATAATACTCTGCCAGTGCCAAGGTAGCAGTAACTCTAAACTGCGAAAAAGAGAAAATAAAAAGGGATTTTGCTTCGTATAGACCCAACGTAGTACCACGTTTTTTCATTGGACCCAAAAAATACCTTAAGCACCAAGGTAGACCTGTAGTTGTACTGAATCTAGAAAAACAAAAATACCTCTACTTTTTCAACTTTATTAGGGCTATTTTTGTAAAAAACAAGGTCCATACCCTAAAGTAGAGCTGGGCAACGGTCCGGATCAAAACGGATTACGTCCAACCCGATCCTACTTGAAATCCCAAAGGCTTGACCCGAACTCGATCAGATCCGAGACCCAATTTGGGTCACCGGACTTGGACAGATCCGATGCATGATTGGTTAGACCCGAACCGAGTCTGACTCGGTCAGGGAAACGAGGTCCAATCGGGTTGGGTATGATTCAGATAGTATGAACGTTAATTCAACTGTTTCATGTGGTGTGGTCTACTTCAGTCTTTAATATATTAAATTGTTGTGTCTATAGTCTAAAATAATATTTCGAAATGGATAAACAGCTTAGATAAAATACATACATCAAGGTGGGTGCCATATAGCTCTGGAAGATTTCAATCTACTGTATACATATGTTTACTAGAATTTGACTTTTGTCGTGCCAGGTGCACTGCCCTAAATGACAGTAGCTTGCCTTTCACGCAAGCACGACGTCCACGGAATCAATATTTTATTGATGTTTGTGAGTTATGTGGGTCTGATCATAGGCTGTATGTTATATCCAAACCGTCCATCCATTTGACGAGCACTTCTTAAGACTTGAGACGAAAAATAAGACAGATCTAACTATTAAGTGGACCACATGAATTGTTTAACGGTGAAAATTATTCTCTGATGTTATTTGTGGTGTAGTCTATATGATCTTTGGATATTGTTTTTTTTTTTTTTTTTGATAACTCTCTATAATTTTCTTTAAAAACATATGAACGGTGTAGATATAATAAATTCATCACTGTGGGGCCCATATCACTTTGATCTCCTTTGAACCGTTCGTACAACTCAAAGCTCGAGGAGCGCCCGGAGCTCGAGGTGCACCAAACGTTGGTACCCTGTACCAGAAACGAACTAGCTACTCCCCTTGCTATCGGCCACTAGGTGGTGGTCGATGCTATGTGGGCCCCACCATGATGTATGTGTTTCATCCATGCCCTCTATTTATTTTTATAGATCATTTTATTTATGAGAAAAAAAAATGAGAAATATTGAAATCTCAAGTGGACCACATTATAGGAAACAGTGTTAAATGAACATTAACCATTAAAAACGTTTTGGAGGCCATAAAAGTTTTTGATCAAGCCCATATATGTTGTTTCCCTTCATCTGGGTCCTTATGACCTAATCAACAGATTAGATTTCAAATAAACATACAGTGGGCCTTAGGAGGATTATAATGGTGGATATCCAATCATTATTGTTTTCTTGTGGTGTGGTCTACTTGATATTTATAACCCTATCATTTTTTTGTATAAAGCCCTGGAATGATCTGTAAAATGGATGAACGGAATAGATGAAACACATATATCTCCGGATTGGGTCTGATCCAATCGAATCGGATCCAATCGAATTGGATTACGAATCGGGTTAGATCGGAACAAGGACTATCCGGATCCGACCCGAAAATATTTCGGATCTAACTTATGCCACCCGATCCTGACCGATCCTAACCATCGGTTCTGTTCGAATTGGGTTGAATCGGAGATTTGGGTAGCATAAGTTCTACCCTAAAGATAGCCTTTGGTCGGATAAGTTTTTGAGCCGTGATTTAAATAAATAAATAAAAAAAAAGCATTGTACGGACTCGTCTACATTACTAATTTTTTCAAATAAATAAAAACAACGCCGTTACGTGCATATTTGATAAGTTGAAGAGTATGGAGATCCGTACTCATGCATGGATGGTATGTACGCACGGGAGATATTCATACTACAATTCAAACTGAATAAGTAGTTCCCAATGTAAATTGATTATTTTCCAAAGGTCAGATTAATTAAATAGTACTAATTTATTGGATGTTTGTGGACCGTTGAATATTTTCAGCTGTGCCATCATTTTGAGGTCTACCAATCTGATGGTTAATGAGTGATAAATTTATTTTTAATAATAGATCCACGCATCCACATGGGTAGATAAGGTTCAGATGGTTTGAACTGAGGAGCATGAACATACGTGGTACAGAAGCTGTTTGCTGCCGTATGTTTCGTAATCCTCTGACTGCATTACTCTCGCTCATATTAGATGCCGTTAGCGAATTCTTAATATCTTATATCTTAAACTGGTTCCATGCCGTCGAGCGACGAGGAAAGGTAAAAGTTTCGTTACCGACGGACGCAGATTGTGCAGTGAGGCGCTCACCACCCTTAAATTGTGGTGGTGACGACTGTGGGGTCCACCATGATGAATATGTTTTATCCGCACTGTCCATCCGTTTGTCCAGGTCATTTTTCGTGATGAGAACAAAACTAAAATTTATCCAAACCTTAATTATATCACACACCAAAGGAAAATGGGAAAATTGAATACCTACCTCCCAAGAAGTTTAGGATGAAGCTGATATTTAGTTTTACCCTTCAGCTATGTCTTTTTTACCTTTTCAACGGGTTGGATGACAAATAAATATCACTGCAGCCGTAGGAAGGTTTCAACGGTTGTAGACGTCATTTTCCTGCTGTTTTCCGGTGTGGTCCAATTGAGACTTGGATATGCTTCGATTATAGGATAATACCCTAAAATGATATGGTAAAACGTATGGACGGCGTGGATAAAATATACATATCACGGTAGGCCCCTTATAGTCTTCAAACGGCAGTGACTCTCTTCTCATTGGAATGGCCCGCACAACCTCTTACTCTACAAGTGGGGCCAACTTTGGTTGATCAAGACCGTCCGAACGGTGCATCTGCTCCTTGGATTTACAGGACTGAAAATCGATTTGATCCAACAATCTTAATCGTCAGCTCAGGAGAGTTCGAGTGGATGTCGCGAGAACGCATTACCTCCACATTCAGTGGCCGGAAACTTTATTATTGATCAAATCGTAGAAACTGTGGGCTACATTACCAGAGTTAGTCATCAGTTTTAACTCCTTACGCGTTGGTGGGTGGTACTGATGCTGAGGACAGCGTACTTTGGACTAGGCGCCGATTGGCTACTGTCAAGTTGAGTAGCCAGACTGCTACTGAAGTAACGTCACCAAGTTTTATGGGCCCCACCATCATGTGTGTTTTGTATCAATGCTGTCCATCCATCTGGAGAGATCATTTTAAGATAAGATTTAAATAATGAGCCACATCCAAAGCTCCAGAGATCCCACAAGAGAAAACAGTGGGGACAGTAACACCACCATTAAAAACTTTTAAAGTCCACGAAAGTTTTATATCAAGCTGATATTTGTGTTTTCCCTTCTTTAATGTCTTTGTTAACTTTTAAACAGGTTGGATTTCGAAAAAACATCATGGTAGGCCTTAAGGAAGGTTTCAACGGTGGGCATCAATTTACCTGCTGTTTTCTTTGGTAGGGTCCACTAAAGCTTTGTTTGGTAGGGTCCACTAAAGCTTTGGATCTGCTCGTTCTCTGAATCATGCCTTCAAATAATATATCCAAATGAATGGACGTGGTGAATACAACACATACATCATAGTGGGGTCACAGAACTTGGTGACGTCACTTGAGCAGCGAGTCTAGCTACTCAACCTGTCAGTATCTAATCCGCGTCCCTTAGGACTTACCCACCTTAACCTTTACATGGCACGTGGCAACTCGACGCTTTCGTATGGGAGCGGATTAGGTGAGACCCCGGATTCACCGAGGTGGGTGAGACCCCTGACTGTGGGGCCCACTATAATGTATGTGACTACATCCACGCCGTCCATCTTATTGAAAGCTCCTTCTAGGGCTTGATCCAAGAACCGAAGAAGATCCAAATCTGAAGTGGACCGTAATACAGAACAGTGGTAATTGACCATTAAAAAAATGTTGTGCGTCACAAAAGCTTTGGATCAAGCTGATATTTGTGTGGTCTATTCATCCAGATTTCGGTGACGTTATCAACAGGTTGGATAGCAATTAAATATTTTATGGCCCATCAAGTTTTTAAAGGTGGGGATTCAATCACTACTGTTTCCTGTGGTGGTTCACGTAACATTCGAATGTGCTTTATTTTTGGGATCATGACCTAAAGTGATCTTTGTCCCACCCACATCCGGGTCTCACCTAATTTGCTACCCTTTTTATTAAGAATAAGTTATTGATGGTCCGCACGCATTACTGTACGTGCGGTAAGAGAAACTTTTATAAGTGACAATGGTAGATAGGTAGAAATTGTTCAACCAAAATAAGAAGTCACCCATGTTAATTTCATTGGGTTTGATATGTTTGTAGAATCATACTTGCATTTTATTATTAATACGGTCGCACAATACCACACGCATAACTTTAGAGCATCAAAACATCAAAAATTTTGTGACGGTGAAGTGAGTGGGATATAAATGAGAGAGTGTAACCAACACATATGTGGTTGCTTGGTCTGTTTTCAATTTTGTGGCCGTACCAAAACCAATACAGCAGTTTGATCCAAGCATCAAAATAAGCAGATATGTCTAATATGAACGTATACGATTGGATTTTGAAAAAAGCGGTAACTTACTCAACCACTTGTAGAATTTGATAACAATCACGCGATAATCAGAATGTGGGGTTTTTCCTCCAAAAATGGGTTAGTTGGTGTCTTCCACAAAAAAAGACCTTCAGAATACCAGTGTAAATTAAACAAAAAGAAAAATTCACAATCGGTCACTAGGAGCAACCGCAAGAATGCGTCTCTTAAAAGAACTGTTTGATATTTGATTAAAAAAAAAAAAAAAAAACAAATTTATCATAGGAGCGTATACTTGGATTATAACTAAATATTATTGATAAGAATTACCACTACTTGATTATTGCTACTCTTAGGATAAGCTAAGATAAAGTAAATTGATAGGTTTGTTTACTTTTAAAATTGTTGCAATTAGAATGGGTTTTTCTCTGTTACATTCCTCACCTATTTATAGATTCATGTTATAGCTTATTCCTCTAAATGATTCTTCCATTACTGGAATGGTTACAACAGTACAAAAGCCTTTTAAGATTCTTTTATTTTCCACATCTTTCTTTTAGTACGTTTCCCTTAATATGATTTCACTTATAAATGTCTCTCAACCACTTCCTTCACTTTTGCCGGCTAAGGTTTTAAGTTGCCCTTTTATATCTTAATTAGCTCAACCGCGCTTCTTGTATATCGACCGCAACACTTTGTCGATAATCCATTAATGTGTAGAACTAAACTTACACTGGTTGTAAGCCCGCAAAAAGTGCTCTAAATCTTTGAAGATTTTTTTATATTCTTATTTCCATACAATGCTACATGTCAGTCTCCTTTTGGCTTTCCCATAATTGTCAGAAATAGATTATAACAGTATATAAAAGACCCATTGAAGCAAGTATCCTGTTACGATACATTGAATAAGGTCGTCTCTAGTAATCCTTTCTAAATGGGAAATCTTCTTATAATTAATGTTTGGAACTCTGACAGTGATCATGAAGATTTTGAATATTGGAAGATCATACTAATATCTAAATGGATGGATATCAATGGAATAGACCCATATTATAGCGGATCATAATAAAAAGAATGAGACATCCGGATCTGGTGGATCCGATCCCAATAGTTCTATAAATCATAAGGGACGAATGGTGGAAGCTACTCTTATTGAGCTATTTTTACATACACCATCTTCCAAAAGATCCTATACAAGATCATGTACATAAAAGTGGAATTCAAAAACTAGCAGTTTCATATTTACAAAGATCTCCCTATGGGAAGACTATAAGCCGTAGATGCGAAGGATCTTGAACTATCACGGAAACTCAGTTAGGGTTTTTCCACCTCGATAACCTATAAAAGGAGCACACAATGAAGAGACCAAAAGATCTTATAAAAGAGCATGTACGTGAAAGTAAAATATGAAAATTATCAGTTTCATATTTACATAGATCTTTCTATGGGAAGACTATAAGTCATATATGCGAAGGACCTGGATCATTAAGTAAACTCAGTTTAGGCTATGCCGCCTCGATAACCAATAAAAGGAGCATGCGATGAAAAGTTTGAGGCCTATGCCAAACATAATGTATCTTCTTTTTATATTTATCTTTACGTTTGCCTTAGTATAGCCTAGTCTTAGTATACATCACTATTTTTAACAGCATTGTTATAGTACCGTACGATTAAATTAAACATCCACGACCTGATTAACGGAGTCCTTACTTGGGCGACCAACCATTCTAGTCATATCCTATTGACCATCTACCTAAATCGTCTATACGCATAGATGAAATAGATATTTATCTCTTTGTTTTCTTTAGTTGTTTTTTTACTCTGTCAATTGTAATGAGCAACATTTGTATATTAATAAAACTGGCATTGCTTTAGCTTTTTTAGTTTATCTATTCATCTTTATTCTTTTGAGAAATGCATTGGCTGCAAGTAGTGGTGAAAGAAAAATTCTTAACGTAAGGCCAAAAAAAATAAAATCTATCAGCAATAAATCACTCTAAACTTTTAACAAATTGCCTAATTATTATTACAACTGGTGGTTGAATTTCCAAATCTAGTCTTATTTAGTTGTCTCAGTGCTGGGTCACCAATATTTAATCAAATATTGAGTCAAGTACAACTCTGGCATGCTTGCATATTCTAATTGCACATGTAAACCGAATACAAGCCCATGATCACGCATTTGCCCTTATGTCTGATTGAATTGCGCAAACAACCTATAGTATTGGTGTGTAGCCCAATCAAAATCTCACATTGTTAGGACCTTATCCAGTTTGGTGACACTCGGGCCAAATCCACTCCTAACTTCTAGTTTGACTTGAGTTAATATACTGCAAAGGCAGCATTTTCAATTGACTACTTATTAAGCATCATACGCACCCAAAGTATCAAATAACTCCTCATATTGTATACCAAATAAATTCAGACAATCTGATCATTGGGAAGGCTATTTGTGTAATTTCCATGTGGACCATTGGTCAATATTAAAAAAAAAAAAAACACACACACACACACAAAAACAGACGAGTGAAAAATACATAAAATGATTCACACTAAACTCAAGAGTTTCATTGTTATATGTAAACATATACTGGTAGATGAAGATGAGATATTTACAATAAATATTTGATAGACTTTGAAATTCAAATAATTTTAACTCAAATTAACTATCAAGTCAAATACAGTTGTAATGATATGTCAAAACATAGATCGGACCTATGAACAAGCATAAGAGTCACAAGAGAGTTCTCACACTAATAATGCTCCAAATACATATTACCTCTATTGAGGATTAAATCTATGGGCTCCTAGAATAATTCTTCCCGTGCTATCTTAAACAAACTAAGAAGAATTTAAGAAATATTTGAAAGATAAATTTATCTTTAGGAAACTAATGTAATAGATTAAAACAATATATATGAATAAAATGATTATTTCAATTTTCAACTCATGTTCAATTTTGTATAGACCATTAGGTCTCATCTAAAGATGATTAAACTCCCACTTATCAGCCCAATCAACGTCATAACAAGGGAAAAGTTGCAAAGAAGAAAATGATGACAATAACAAGTTCTGAAATAAATCCCACGAAAATATTGCAAAATATGAAGAAGTGCAACCTAATATATGGAACATGGCACTGAATACAAATTGACTAACCATATGAACTACAAAGGTGATGTCAAGTTGAGTAACTGTAAGACCAAAAATATTGCCAATGATCTAATGGTAGAGTTGGATCCGAAGGGGGGCACCATCAGGGCAAAGTTCGGCATTTAGCCTAAGATGAGCAAATGCAACACGTGCAGCAATGCTGAATGACCTATACAATGCATCCAGATAATGTTAATAAATAGCCTTTATTAGGATAAACAAGTTCAACAGTCTAAAACTCCAAAAAATGACATAATTCTTTCATTTCAAACAGCACACTAAGTCATTTATGCAAAAGACAAGTTCCAATAGAGTCATGACCAATAATTATCATGTCATCAGCATATAAAAGTGGAAGAAGCCTCCCACATGTTAAGGAATAGAACAAAGTAGAGTCATGCAAACTAAGCATGTAGTGCTTTTTCGAAACCATAAAGAACCCATTGTAATCAACATATTAAATGATGTTTATGTAGAAAACAAGAGAAAGATGCATATAAACATTTTCTTAAAATCTACATTTAAAAAAATATTTTTAACGTCTTTCAAATATGTTAAAATCTTTTGATACACCATCCTTTAACGGTTCGAGCTCTCTGAGCAAGTGGTTATTTGAGTTTGTATCAAAGAGGAAGTTGAATCCTGATATTTTCGAGAGTGTTAAAGTGGTTTTATATCCAACTCATTTTGTAGGTTGTGAAAACTATGTTGGTCCTGATATTCAAAACAGGAGAACCTTTTTTCTATTTTAAAAAAGCTCCGGTCAAGATTTTTAGAGTCATATGTTTGTTTTTTAAACTGTGACCCACCAAGTCAGTGGATGGACTCCATTCTTGGGATAGGGTGTCTACATAACGATTTCCCTCGGATGGATGAGATGGATCTATTAGCTACATCCCATTAGATAGTTGAGTGGACTTGTACATGCGTATGGGCTTAGGGAAATACTGTTAGCTAAGCGGGCCCCATAGCCCCATTTAAAAGACAATGATGGTTGGAATAAGCTCATTGTTTTCCTAAGAAAGAAAGATAGCTTACATGGGTGAGCTGGTTCAAGTAATTGCTGTTGTCTCAGCTAAACTTATGGGCTACCCATGGTAAATTGGTAAGTGGTTTGGCAAGGATATCCATGGTGGCATGACTTTGTGGCGCCACAATAGTTTGTCTTTTATCCATGCCGTTTGTGTTTTTTCATTTCGTTTCAGGGCATGAGCCTAAAAATAAGGCAGATCCAAAGCTCAAGTCATTAATGTTGTCTTAGCTAAACCTACGGCTACCCAGGGGTACATTGGGAAGCAGTTTGCTAGCAGGGATATCCCTGTTGTCACTAATATGTGGGGCGCACAGTGATTTATGTCTTTTATCCACACCGTCCGTCTGTTTTCTTGGATCGTTTTAGGCATGAGCCTAAAAATGTGGCAGATCCAAACACCACAAGAAATTGTGGGTATAGTGATGCTCACTGTTGAAACTTTCTTAGAGCCCACTGATGTTTATTTGATATCCAACTTGTCCATAAGGTCACATGGACCTCGATAAAGGGAAAACATAAATATCAGCCTGATCAAAAAACTTACGTTGCCCCGGCTCGAGAAATTTTCAACGGTGGACATTAAATCCCCACTTTTTCCTATGGTGTGGTCTACTTAAGCTTTGGATCTACCTCATTTTTAGGCTCATGCCCTAAAATGAGCTGAAAAAGGGATGAACGGCATGGATAAAAATCATAACATCATCGTGGGTCCCATTGTCGCACCATTAGGGATATCCTGGTGAGGCCTACTGTAGACAAATCGCTTTTGATAAATTCCATATGCGGATTGGTACTACCTTGCCTGTTCCAAGCTCGGAACAGGCTGGGACTCCGAGCGTTCACTGTGATGTATGGCTTTTATTAGCATCATTCTTCCATTTTTCTATATCATTTTAGGTTATGAGCCAGGTCCAAGGCTCAAGTGGACCACACCAAAGGAAGAAGTGGTGCTAATAACACAGTTGAAACCTTCTCAAAGCCGAATGTATTGTTAATTTGCATCAACTTGTTCATAAGGTCATATAGACGTGGATGAAGGGAAAACGCAAATATCAGCTTGATCCAAAACTTTTGTGTAGCCCAAGAAGTTCTCAACGCGAGTTATTTAATCCCCAATATGTGGTCCACTTCAGCTTTTTATCAGCACCATTTTTGGGCTTTTAAACTAATATTCTATGGGGAAATTGATGGATGGTGTGAATGGATGCGGATTGCGTCCTACCCCTGCCCGGACGGTAATCCGTCCAGGGCTCTATGGGGCCCATCGTGTTGTAAGTGTTTTATCCACACCGTTAAATGCTTTTTTCTGATATTAGATAATTTAAATATAAGAGCCAAAAAATGAGGCAGCTCCAAGGCTTAAGTGGACCACACCAAAGGAAGCTGCACTGATAATGACACCTACCGATTGAAACCTTTCTAAGGGCCAACGTGATGTTTTTTTTTACCATACAACCTATTCATAAGGTCATGTAGACGTGGATGAAGTGAAAACACAGATATCAGCTTGATCTGAAACTTCTCCAACTCCCAAGAAGTTTTTAATGGTGGACGTTCAATATACACTTTGTGGTCCACTTAATCCCTGAACCTGCCTCATTTTTTGGCTCACTTTGTAAAATTATCGGAAAAAAGCGTTTAATAGCATGGATAAAACACTTACAACACGTTGGGCTCCACAGAGCCCTGCCCGGACGAATTACCGTCCGGCCGGAGGTAGGACGCAATCCGAGTCCGGTGTGAATAAAGCCCATATATCAAGGTGGCTCCTCATAGCCCTAGCCTGTACCCAAACCTCCTCTCGCCATTCCCAAGATAGGAACAGACAGACAAGGCCTATGAGGGGCCACCGTGATATATGAGTTTTAACCACACCGTCCATCCATTTTTCCATATTATTTTAGAGTACTAGCTAAAAAATGAGGCAGTTATAAAGCTCAAATGCACCACACACTATGGATTAAACATTTAACGTTGAAAGCTTCTTGAGGGCCACAAGAGTTTTAACGTTAGAAAACTTTTTGAGAGCCACCGAAGTTTTGGATCAAGCTGATATTTATTTTTTCCTTCATTTAGGTCTATGTGACCTTATGAACATGTTAGATGACAATTAACCATCACAGTGAGCCTTAGGAAGGTTTCAATGGTGGGTGTCATTATCCTTGCTATTTTCTGTGTTGGAATTTGGGATCCTTAAATTTGTGCTTTTAGATATTTGGAGTAATAAATTGTAAAAGAAAAATGAAATAGAAGAATGAAAATTTCAGTTGAAAGAATTATAGAGACTTACTGTAATTGAGGTATGATAAAAATCACTCAGCTTGAAGTTGAATTTCCACATACGTCAGTTGTAGGGAGCATTATGTATGCACAAGTCTATAGCTGTAAAGAAGGTATTACGCTACCTGAAGCAAATAAAGGACTTTACACTCACATATAAAAGGTTTGACCATTTGGAGTTGGTTGGATACTCGGACACAAAATTTTCTATTTGCCTTGACACTAAGAAGACCACTTATGGCTATATTTTTATGATAGTTGGTGTGACTATGTTACAACAGTCTCATCCACTACGAAAGTTGTGTACGTTGCATGTCATGAAGCTACGAATCAGGCAATATGACTACAAAGCTTCTTCTTAGGTTTGCGGGTATAAGGAATATCCCGAAACAATTGAAAGATGTTTTGAGACAACTCGGTTGTGGTAAACTTCTCAAGTAACAACAAGCATTTGTCAAGGTCAAAGCACATCGACATAAAAGAATCTTGTTGTAAAGGAAAAAGCAAAATCGTCGAATGTCTGTGGAGCTCATCGGCACTAAGAAGATGATTGTGGATCCATTCACTAAAGGTCTCCCTATTATGATATTTTAAGAGCATGTAACTTATATGTGAGTTATTGATCCCACATATTATTCAGTTAGTGGGAGTTTAGTTTGATTCATTGCGCACAGACATTTATAAAAATCTCACTTATATAACTTTGATGATTATATTTATTGAATTTATTTTTACTTCTCATAAAGTATGCACAATTTTAATTTGAGTAGGTGAAATTTAAGTCTTATCTCATTAGAGACACATAAAGCTTCAAGACTTCTTGAAGATAGGCACATTTGATCACACTACATGTGCAATCTTCATATCATACTTTCATGTCATTGATTTATGTCATTAAGGCTGGTAGTATTTGTGATCGTGATTCTTCTTACTTCACAAAGACTAAATGTTGAGATGACTACCACGATCCAATACTACTAGTCTTGATGGGCGAGATCGTAGAAACATTAATCGTATTATTCAATAGATATATTAGTTGACCATTTAGATGTTTTCTTTTCAAATGATAAAACATGTTTTGTAAAATATTTTCAAAATAAATCTTGGACATTGATAATTGTGGCTTATGTGGGAGAATGTAAGACTTGTTAAGGTAGACCTACTTGATCAATGGTTTGGATATACTTAAATATGGATAATTTGATCGAGCATACCAGTAGACCCCACTTAAGTTGTGGTCACATTGAAAACGTGTTAGGAGTGGCATGTTTCGTTACACCATATTAATGGGCATGAAATATTAAGTGTGGAGTCATGAATGCAAGAAAGTTTGGATGGTTTTTTTAAACAAATAAATAAATATAAATAAAAAAAAGCTCCCACACTTGATTTTTTTTTAAATTTTTTTAAAAATTTATTTATTTATAAATAGTAACTAGGTCCCCAAACTTGCATATGATTGTAGACAAAATCTTTTCCATCCCTTAGTATCCTCCAAATGTGTAAGGTGTGGAAGATCTAGTCCATCCAACTTATCCTATGGCTTCTCAAATAGATATGCATTCTCAAATAGATATGTAACTTCGGAACTAATTATTTCGATTCCCACAATCAATGCATAAATCGATCTCATATTTTGCATTTTAGATCACATGAGTGGCAATGGATTGGTTGGCCTGTCGGTTAACTGGCCTTACTTGCTGTTGAGGTAGAGGGGTTTGCTGAGCATAGATCAGCTTGGGTTATACCCTACCCAAAACCCGAATAAAATACGAACAAAAAAATATAGATAAAGATTTTTTGAACGTATACATTGAATATGCTAGGTTATGTAGACTTTGTGTTTAGACCCTATCATTGGATTTGATCAAAATGAATGGTTGTGATTTGATGTTGTATTCACGATTATTTTGACGAAATGTGGAACCCAATCTTCATGGGTTGTGCATAACCTCGAGCTCACATTCTATTAATAAACCTAAGTTAATGGATGGTGGGTTGGGTTAAATTAGTCGAGCCTAACCCATTTACCGTTAAATTGGTCAGGTTCGGTCTGATCAGGCTTGATGAATTTTCAATGGGTTGGATTGGGCTAGAAGGAAATGGCTTATGGGTTGGGTTTGGTCTAAAATTCTTGGATTGTTTGGTAAATGAGCCGGGCTTAAGTTGACCCCAACCCGTTCTCATCCGTAAGTGGACGAGACATATTTTCAGGCCAGGGCATATTGACTGCAGTCCCATCTCAGGACAGGCCATATGTGCCGTGAATTGCCTCTTTTTAGTGCTTCCCAGTGGAAATTTCTTAGGCTCTTGCACTTCTCTTGAAAAAAAAAAAAAATTTTCAAGAATTCTTGGGTCTTAACAAGGTTTTATGGCAAAAATCCGATTTTTATCATTTTATTCGTGGTGTGAAAGTTTTGCCCTCAAGGAGAATGTTCAAAAGTGGTTGAGTTGGGTACTTTGTGTTGCATTAGAAAAGGAAAAGGCAATCATGTCTTTTATTTTTCAAAATTTACTAAGATTAGAGCTTCTAACATTTAGAGGAATGTTTGGCTAGGGCTGTACACGACTGAAGCTAGCTCGAAAAGCTTGCTCGGCTTGGCTCGATGTAGCTCGACTCAAATGATGACTCAAGGCGAGCCAAGCTTCATATGGCCTAACTTGTTTTGAAAACAAACCAAGTTCGAACATAGTGGAGCTTGACTCGACTCGACTCAAGCTTGGCTCGGCTCGACTCGAATATATATTATATTATATATTATTATACTTAAAAATTAAAAAAATTAAAACTTAAACCATACCATACCCGTCTGTCCATTTCTTACCTTTCTCCTTCCTTACCTAACTCGCCGCGCTTGAGTTCCTCTCTCTCACTCTCACTCACTCAGTACCAACAACAAGGTACTGTTTATGGCTCCATCGAATATTATATATATATATATATATAATATATAATTAATTGAATATTTGATTTGTTAGGTCGGGTTAAAAGCAGACTCGACTCGACTCGATCCACTAGCTCGCCTCGAACTCGACTCGAAAGGTTTGGCAAACAAGCCAAGAGCACGTATGAGCCAAGCCAAGCTTGACCCACCTCGACTCGACTTGGCTCGATGTACAACCTATGTTTGGCATCTCTATTAACAAGAGTTTCTTATTATAAAAATGTAAGTAATTATTTTAAAAATAGAGTGTCAGTTGAAGTTCTAATTTTACTACTTCATTTTTTAGAAACTATTTAAAAAAGCTTTTTAAAAACAAAAGTGAGAGATATGCCTTTTTTTAAAGAGCTTATTTGACTTAAGCAAGTATGCATTTTTTACTAATTTTTAACACAAATTTGTCCTTGAGCTTTTAATGTAATTCTCATCTTGCCCTCTTATCTTCTTTATTGTCTCTCAAAGGTAGGCCCACATGATGAGCGACCCATATTGAAGGTGAGGGCCCTTCAAGATGAATGGTCCACATTAAGGTGGGCCCACATAATACACGATTCACATCAAAGATGGACCTCGCATGATGGATGGCCCAAATCAAAGTGCGGCCCAACATGATAGACCATCCACAACAAGTGGGCCCCACCTGATGGTGATCCCGACCCACATGATGGATGGTGGACATTGAAGGTGGGCCCACATGATGAACAATCATATTGAAGGTGGGCACATAATGAATGGTCCACATCAAGGTTTGCCCACACAATCGATAGAGTGGGCCTGACATGATGGATGGCCCACATCAAAGTGAAACCCCCATGATGGATGGTGATCAAAAGTGGGCCCCACATGACAACAACCCACTTCGAAGGTGGGGCCCACATGGACACATCAAATGTGGACTCCGCTTGATAGGTAGTGGACGTTAAGGGGCCACACTAAAAGGACAATTAGCATCGATGGTGGCCCCACATGATGAATGTCTTATATCAAGGTGGGCCCCGCATATTGGACAATCTACATCATAGGTCAACCCCTATTGATAAATGGTCCACATCCAAGATGGGCCTCGCATGATAGACGACCTACTTTGAAGGTTTGTCCCACTAGATAAATGCCCCACATCAAAGGTGGGCTTCACGTGATGGACAGATTTACATCCAATGTTTGACATAATGAATGACTCAAATGATTAAAAAAACATGAAAATAGTAGCCGTCCATTCTTTTACCATTTAGGGCATAGTTCATATGCTGCGAGATTCATCAAAACAACAGTATGAATTGCTCTTATAATATAATTGCTGTAATTTTTTAAAAATAACATCAACTATTCTTTAAAAAAAAATAATTTCTTATTTAAATATTTTACCAAACAAGCTTATTTCAAGTGAGATTTTTTTCTGTTTTGAAAAAATAATTTTACCAAATGAGCCTATTTAAAATAAGAGTTAGATAAAGAATAAAGTTATTAGAATAGCTCTTATTGGAAACCCTCTTCTTGAATTAGAGTAGAAATGTCAATCAAGCTCTAAATCCTTTTTTGCTTGGCTCCGCAGAAAGCATTTTTCAGATGATTTTAAGCATTCTTTCAAAAAGTTTAGAAAAGCTGAAGAAAAAGGAAGCACCTAATGGACTGAAAATTTAAGCATCCAAGCTTTTAAAACGCCAAAAACACTAAACAAAGTTCTATCTCCTTAAGGAAGTTGATCTCTTGATGCCATCTCCACCGTGTACCTGACACACGTCAACGGTTATTTCTTTCACACGTGGCAAATTTCACTTGTGGCAAATTTCGTATATATTTAGCCCACATAAAAAAATTCCCACATTTTTGCACATTTGGCAAAATTTCCACATTTTTGAAGGTTTTAGCACACATGATAAAATTTGCATATTTTCTGATATTTTGCAATGTGGCAAAATTCACACACTTTCACACATGTGGCAAATTTTCACCGCTTGACATCAAGGCTTTATTTTTCTTGTAAACCACTAACATTACAATTAAGATAGAGAGATTCTTGTGATTGTTGGGCCATGGACACCTGCTAGATTAACATTTCTAGGAAGCAGATTGCGTCCCACCTCCACTGAGACAATAAACCGTCCGATCGGTGCTCCTGTGGGGTCCACCGTGATGTATCTGTTTATCCACGCTTTCCATCTATTTTCTCACATCAGTTTAAGACATGAGCCCAAAAATGAGGCAGATCTAACGAACAAGTGGACCACACCAAATAGTGAGCTTGGGTTGCATTAAACGCAAGAGTCATATTTGGTGTGGTGCACTTGAGCGTTGGATCTTCCTCATTTTTGGGCTCACGACTTAAACTGATCTGAGAAAATGGATGGACGGCGTGGATAAACAGATACATCACGGTGGGCCCCACAGGAGCTCTGGTCAGATGCTTATTGTCCGAGCAGAGGTCGATCCTCTTCCACCACATTTCCAATGACCTGTGCCATTGTGTGTTGTAGAGATGAATACGTAGGAAACACATCCTTGTAGAGCTTGCCAATACAACTCTTTTGTAATTACATAGGATGGCTATATACTACACATTTTCCTCTTTAGGTAGCAAGGGTTGCATTATTGCAGTCATGGGTCTAATACGGTGGTGGGCCTACTCATCAACCACCGATAATCCTAATAATATGGTGGCAGATTTCATGCCCACCAAACGTTTTGAGTGATAATCTACATTCCAAATCATTCTCTTAAATACAATGATCTAGGTGGGCCTACTCATCACCCACTGATAATCCTAATCATATGGTGGCACATTTCATGCCCACCAAATGTTTGAGTGATAATCTACATCCCAAATCATTCTTTTAAACACAATGATCTATCAATCTTCATGACCATCTTTGTAGCCTGATCCACTGTGGGTATGGCACCACTTATGGGGCAGAGCACAATCTGAACCGTTGTAGCTAAAGACGCAAAGACATCCAAATTATAAAACACACTTCCATCTGTTGAAAATTCCTTCCAATATCCTTTTAAAATCCAAAGTCTGCAACTCTTCGTAACTAATTGCATCGGTAAAATTATCCATGGCTACTTGTGTTGCATGTATGGTAGACATAAGAGAGTAGATACTATTAAAGTTTTTTTTTTTTTTTTTTTTTTCATGAGCTGTCGTTGGTGGATTCGATATAATTATATTGGTAATGGAATAATTTTCCTTTCACAATCACCAATAATCTCCGCAAGAACATCTCCCTCCACTAAAATGATGGAATCTACTAACATCTCTCACTGTAACTGTCCTGTTGCGGATCAGGGAAATGATTTTCATGGCATTGTGGCAATCACCACATACTCTGAGGTTCTTAAATATCCGAATAGGAGTTGCAGGTGGAGTAGATATCAGGCCGAAACACACGGCTAGTTTCTCACTATGGTAAAAGATCGACCTCTCCTTCTCATCTTCATCCCCATCTTTTAATGAAAATCCAGTCTCCGGTACATATCCGGCCTTCTTCATCTCACCATTCAAATCACCTAAGGCTTTGTATATGAGCTCTTTCTGAGGATGGATTGTATCTCTGGCACTGAAAACATGGAAACTCTTCCCTACTTCAATCCAGCTTAGGCCAGGGACTTTTCGCACTCCACTCTCTTTCATCAAATTCCTCACTCTCGATGCTTCACCCCATCGACCCAATTCCGTGTACATGTTGGCGAGGAGCACGTAAGTCGCATCGTCTTCTGGTTCCAATTCAAGAAGGTGGTTGGATGCATAGATGCCCATTCCAAGATTTTTATGGGTTCTACATGCACCGAGCAATGCCCTCCATATCAAGGGAGTAGGTTGCATTGGCATTCTTGTTATGAACTCCAATGCCTCCTCTAAGCGGCCCGCGCGGCCCAAGAGATCAACCATACAAGCATAGTGATGGATAACTGGCTCGATCTTGTACTCAGAGGACATGAAATTGAAATAGCGGAGGCCGTCTTCAACTAGACCTGCATGACTACATGCATGGAGGACGCTCACAAAGGTCACACCATTTGGACGAACACCCTCTTCTTTCATCCTCTCAAACGATTCCAAGGCTTTAATTCCCTCCCCATGCTGTGCATACCCGTCAATCATTGCAGTCCAAGCTATCCTGTCTCGATCAAAAAGCTTATCAAACACCCGTTGGGCATCCTCAATACTTCCACTCTTCGCATACATGTCTACCAGAGAACTGGCTATACATGTATCAGATTCGTGCCCATGTTTGATGATTTGAGCATGGATTTGCCTTCCTCGTAGCTGATCAGCCAGCTTGGCACATGAAATAGTCGCACTAGCTAATGCAAAAGGATCGGGCTTCACAGACGATCTATGAAGTGTCGAGTAGAACTCAAGCGCCTCTTGATCATGTCCATTATAAGCCTGCGAGTATTGACGAGCATGATATTGCATCCTTCCCTTCCATGCTTTTGAAGACTTTGCAAGCATCTTCCATCTTCCCAGTCTTAGCATACATGTCAATGAGTGCACCCTCAACATGGACAGCAGATGCATGACCTGTTTTGACTGCAAGAGCATGAAAACAGGTTCCGCTACCACAATTGCCATTGTCCGCGCAAGCGGATATCACATTAGCGAACGTGAATTCATTGGGAACAAGCTTGAATTCTTCACACATTTGAGAGAAGATCTGAATGGCTCGATCGGTCCTGCCATTTTGAGCATACCCGCCAATCATTGCCGTACACAAAACCACATCTTTAGGAGAAGATCGATCATAGATTGATAGGGCACTAGATAGGTCCCCGACCTTGGTATATAAACCAACGAGTGAAATTCTTACTGAAACATCCTCTTCGAAGCCCCTTTTTACAGCATATCCATGAATTTGATGCCCCACCTTCAGAGACTCCAAATACGCACATGCCTTTAGAACACTAGTAAGAGTGTATTCGCTAGGCCTAACATCCTCTTCCAGCATCTCACCAAAGAGTTCGAGTGCTTCAAAAGCACGACCACCGTTGGAATAACCAACGACCATGGAAGTCCATGAAAACGCATCTCTCTCTTGCATTCTCCTCAACAAACCAACAGCAATATCGAAATCCCCATTCTTCACGTACATTGTGATCAAACTGCTATCCACGAACACGTTTTGGATGAAACCCGTCTTCACGATCAACCCATGCAGCTGCGTCCCAAATCTCGCATAGCCAGACTCTGCACATGACCGAAGGACACTACCGTATGCAAACTCATTGGGAGAAAATCCCGAATTCAGCATCCGAATAAAGATTTCGATGGCATCATTAGACCACCCCAGTTGAGCGTAACCGGAAATTAACGAGGTCCAAGACACGAGGTTTCTCTGAGACATTTCATCGAACAGTTGGTGTGCATATAAAATATCTCCAGATTTAGAATAACAATGGATGAGAGTGTTGGATTTGTAGAGGTTAGAGACAAGGCCAGATTTGATGAGATGGGCATGGAGATTCTGGGTTTGGAAGCTTTGGTAATGGTGGATTGGAATTTGAGTGGTTTTCTTGGAGCTGTTTGAAGGGATATATGGGGTGTTGTTTGTTTGTTTGGTCTGTGTTTTAGGGAGAGTGAGAATGGGCAGAGGTATTGTGATGGACATCGAATTTTGTTTGGGAAAGATTTGAAATTGGAGAGAGAGAGAGAGAGAGAGAGAGAGAGAGAGAGCCACACTACCGAAGTTGGTTGTCAAGCATTTGATATCTATGTACTCGGCACACGTGTAGAGGATCCAAACCTTTCATCCGTTTGGACCTTATTTAGGATTGTGTGTATGTCAAAAGTTTCATCAGTTGAATGATCCTATATCCTAGACATTGGAATTGGTGCACACAGAATGAGAGAAATCTAGCACAGATCGGACAGCATGCGCAATATGCAGTGATTTGAATATTTATAAGGCGCTTGGGCCATACTAAACACGTGTAGTTACAAAAATCTCCAACATCGGACAGTATTTCCTATATATCGTAATCTCCAACATCGAACAAAATGGCATACTCACCTGCGCACCTGCCCACTTTTGCACACGTGTGATGGGCTTAAAATCTGAACGGTCCATGTGATGTGGCACCCATGAAATCCTAATGGACCAAATTTCACCCTGATCTGAAACTATGATGGGCTAATGAGAGATTCAAATCAAGAGCGAAAACTATTTTCTTTTGCATGGATATAGTGTCAGCTCCCTTCCATTTTTGGGCTGCAAATCATGAGGTGCTGCATCACGTGGACTGTCAAAATACGTGGACTGTCAGATTTTGAGCTCACATTAGCTGAGTCAAAATCAGAACTTTGAATAGGCCGCAGCCTGAAGTCTAAATTTTGGGCCAAAAGAGGCCTAGCCCATTGAGAGCAGGGATAGAGTGCCATCAGTGTGCAATGATGCATTTAATTTTATTTTAAAAAAAAAAATCTAAAATTTTATTAAAAATTTTGAATACATTTTCAATGTTTCTCAATATTTCTAAAAATTTATGCAATACCTACAATATTTTCAAGGTATGCCATTTGTTATTTTGAATTTCTTCTTGGATGAAACACTGGGTACATGCAAGGTTGAAAGTATCGTCACAAATCAGTACAAATAGCCAAATACATACCAATTTCCTCCATTAATGATACAAAGCTTGAAACAGCCCGACATAGGGTGATATGGTGATTCAACCCCCATATGCGGAAATTTATTTTAGTCCATGACTATGGAAGAGGTAGTTTCTTTTATTTGTGGAATTTCCAATCCTATTAGAATTTTCTATCAAGAACAGTTCGTGTTGAACTTCTACTAGTGTGAACTCACATATAGTGCTCAGTGCTCACTTGTGTTTCTTATGAACATTTTAGCCATTAAATAGGTGGGCAGCACTGTGATGATCGCCTGAGGGGAAAACCAGGATGATCTCCTCATTGGAAGCTTTGTGTTTGTGTTGGTAAAATGTTGTTATGAATAAGAAAGTGTTGTCATAATTAAAAATAAAAATAAAACAGTTGTTAGACTATAAAGACCTTAAATGTAATTAGAACCTCAGGTCTTCATCAACAATAGAAATTTTATGAAGCATAAGGCTAGAGAGGATATTGGAAAAGCTAGCCCTGTTTGGTGGATCACAGGAGATAGGACTTCCCCAGGGTTTTCAAAATTCCTCAAGGCTTCCAGCTTTAGAAGTCATTCCCACTGAAAGGCGTATGAGATCAGGCATTGGTTCATAATACCTCAGGGGCATTTGCATGTATAAGCTTCTAGTCTACCTTGTAGAATAAAATAAAATAAAATAAAATAAAAAAAAAAAAAACCAGCCGGGGTCCCTCCTCATGTGGAGGTGGGAACCACATGTGTAGGTTTAAGTAACCTTGTATTATTAAGAGAGTTAAAGCAACATTGAGGTTATTTCTTTCTTCTTTTTTTTTTTTAAAAAAAAAAAAGGAAAAAGGAGAAGAGAAAATGAGTTTTATAAAAGAAAAAAAAGAAGAGCCTTCTACCACCGAAATTTTCACATTCACAATGTTGGTTTTTTCGATTGTCTTCTTTAAGGATTGTATTGAGTTAAAGCAACATTGAGGTTATTTCTTTCTTCTTTTTTTTTTTTTTTAAAAAAAAAAATAAGGAAAAAGGAGAAGAGAAAATGAGTTTTATAAAAGAAAAAAAAGAAGAGCCTTCTGCCACCGAAATTTTCACATTCACAATGTTGGTTTTTTCGATTGTCTTCTTTAAGGATTGTATTGAAATTTTTTACAATCCTTAGTGAGAAATTCATTTCTTTCATGTTGCTTGTAATTTACCTTTGGGTGATGTAATTGGGATATCCAAGAGAAATCCCTTGATCATTATATTTTCTTTATTTTTGTTATTGACAATTTGTGCGGAAGTAGGTAGGTCCCTTGACTTTTTCCTTCATATATGAGGGTTTTTCACGTAAAAAAATCTTGATGTCTCTTATATCCTATGTATTTGATGATTTGCTTGCATGTGTTAAAAGTGATTTCTGACTAACATCCATTAAACTTTCTATATTATTAATCCCATTGATTTGCACTTAAAAGGAAAATGTGTATGGTTTCCAACAAAAACCCACATGGTGAAAATATTGGAATTGTTTTTGTGTATATATTGGGGTAAAGTGTCTTATATTAGTGGGATTTTACAGGCATCCAAACCCCCAAGTCTTTCTACCAGAGATCTAACAGCAGTACCATTTTCATTCCTACCACTCTTTTCGATATCTTCTGCCCCCTATAATTACAGTAAACAGTCTTCATTGTAATACAACACAAAACACTATTTAATCTCTGCATATTCTACTAGGCATATAAATTCCATAATATCAAATCATTCTTCCTGAATGACCATGAATCAAATGCAGGCCTTTGAAAATTGTTTTGGGAAGGGATACAATGGAGCAGCATTAAATGAGGATGACCATCCATAGACATGCATTCAGCTCTTAAAATAGTTCCTCTGTAGTTGTAGATGAGGCATGATCCAAAATAACAGATAAATGGGATGATCCTAAATTCATTGTTGGTGGACATAAGGTGAATGCTTAAAATGTGAATATCTGCCGTTAAATGAATATCCATTAATTCGATGTTTAAATCATCTGATTGATCAAATTTTCATGCTACTGATCATCTATAGTAAGTCCATTTTTACCATTTTAATTTTAGGGACATGCATTCCGCTAGGGATGAAACTCATGTTTTCGGCTCAACTGGAACCCAATTGGCCCAAACAAAACCCGAAAGGGATCCTGTATGTGTAAAATATGTTGCATGTTGACGCAGGGGAGGGCGTGAGGTCGAGCACCGTCTTCCTCAAGAGGATAACTATTCCGAATCCACGGAACTTCTCTGGACTCCTCACAGAGACTTTCTCGAATCCACGAGAAAGAAAGAAGCGTAAAATAGAAATAAATTCTAATAAATTCGAAATAGATTAATGAATGAATAAAAGGAGTTCACAACCCTTTAAATAAGGGTACTAAGCAATGGGAAAGAAATCGAATCAAACTACAACTAGGACTCTAGAATTCGCGACTTACTATAAATAGTAAACTTACTATTTATAGACGGTCGTGATGTCTGCTAGTGCGCAAGGTTTTCGGCCAAAAATAGTAAGTGTCCTATTTGGCTTCACCAACCCGTTCTCCTAATTATTCTAAGCTCTTTTCACGTTGGGCGCAACTCCTAACGCCCCACGGATGAAGAGTTATAAGCAAACTAAAACTTACTATTTATAGTAAAAACGAAATTGAAAGAGGGAAACGACCGTCAAATCAAGGGTTTCTCGCAATTCCGAGCGTCGCAACCCAGCATAGCTGGGTTGGTTGGCTAAAGTAGCTCGTTCTACCCCAAAATCATATATTTTTCGTCGGCTAACTCATCCCGGATTGCGAGATATGCCTAATTTAAGGTCTGATGGTCCAGATCACTTCTGTCGCCGACCGGGCCTTTTCTGATCCATCTTTGCCATGTAATTGTCTGCGACCCGCTCTACATCACATGTATACATAGGAAAGACTAGTGTTGCAATGGATCTAAGTTGAGTTGGGCTCGGGTTAATGTTGAACAATGCCTATGGTTGGGCTCGGATTGGGTAGCTTGAGTTAACTCATTTTGCAGTCGGGTTAACCCTCAAATCAACCTGACTCGCTCGCGTTGCAACCCTAAGAATTGGGACTCTGGTGGACTGCTATTTGAATGTGTTACCATCCCAATTGCATGCCATCAAACTATGGTAGTTGTTGTTGCATCAACAGTTTGCAAATGAATGGCACAAAAACTAGAGCTAGAATGAGCAATCTTCATCTTTGAAAAATAAATGCATGAATATGTTGCCAACGCCGTCTTACTAGTTAATGAGTCTCTCCAAGTTTAGACCAAGTTTCTTTTAAGGATGAATTATTAAAATAATATAGTGTAAAACTCACGTTATTACTCTACCTTTGATCGGATATTTCCTTCTTCAAACTTCAAATCACCGCAATTCTTTGGAATCACCCATGATACACATCTACATAAGTGGGTTGACATTACACACTTTTGTGGGCCCATAATAATGCATGTGCTATATCCACACCGTCCATCCCTCTTACATTATCTTTTAATGAAATGGGACAAAAAACGAGGCAAGTTCAAAGAAGACATGGAGCACACCACAATTAGCATGGGAATCAAATGTCTGATGGGGTTTTTTGCCCCGTGCTCGACCGGTCAAGGGCTGGTACGACCGGTCGTGGGAGGTGCTCGACCGGTCGTAGGTTCGAGCCCTGGCACGACTCAAAGTCCAGCGAGTTCGTCTTTGTTTTTATCGTAGCTAGGGACCTGGTCGTAGGAGAGCTACGACCGGCCGTAGGTGGTCTACGACCGCCGTAGGAGAGCCAGACTAGTCGTAGGTTACGCAGATTGTTCCGCGATTTTGCGCGAAATCATGGATTTGAGTCCTTTCGCAACTGGGATGCGGAAAGGAGTTTCCCAAAACTATAAAAGGGGTTGCCTAGGGTTTTTCTAGGCATCACAAAATAGCAAGAGGGTTTTCTAAAGCTTTGCAAGGGATTTGCTAAAGGGTTTAGGGCTATCAAAGGTGAGAGAGAGGGAGAAAGAGAGAGAGGAAGCTTATAGAAGGGAGGTTCTGCTCGTGGAGGTTCTCTACTTTGCAATCTACATCTCAGCGCTTCTATGTCCTCGTAATCGGTTAGATCTCTCCGTTTTCTCTATTTCTCTTATTGTTCATCCACTCCTGCGTGAGTGAAGAAGATTGTAACGTTCTACTTCATAGTGGATTGTTGATCTGGACGAGGTCCCGTGGTTTTTACCTCTTTGAGGGTTTTCCACGTAAAAATCTCTTGTGTGGTGTGTGATTGATGCTTTGATTTATTTCATTGCTTTATCCATAATTCTGGTTTGTTTCGGGAGGCTAGATCCTAAGGTTTGTGCAAGGCATCTCAACAAAGTGGTATCAGAGCTAAGTTCATTGAACGGGTAGGATCGGTTTGAATTATGGAAGGTGGCTCAAGGATGATCAGCCTCAATGGTTCTAACTGGACCATATGGAAGGCTAAGATGGAGGACTTGCTTTATTGCAAGGACCTATATTCTCCAATCTCAGGCATATCAGCAAAATCCAAGGATATGACTCGATGATGATTGGAAGAAGATGGACCGAAAGCGGTGGGGTTTATCGACAATGGTTGGATGATTCCGTGTTTCACCATGTGTCTACGTAAACCTCACCAAGCAAGCTATGGCATTTTGAAATTACAAGGGCTGTATGAGAGGAAGACAGCCGGTAATAAGATATTTCGATAAGGCGACTTGTAAATCTCAAGTTCAAGGATGGTGGTTCTGTGGCCGAGCACATGAATGAGGTCAGCAATATAGTGAACCAACTCACCTCTATGAAGATGGTCCTGGATGATGAATTGCAGGCTTTACTATTGCTTAGTTCATTGCCTGACAGTTGGGAGACATTGGTGGTGTCTCTAAGTAACTCCGCGCCAGACGGAAAGATATCCATGGAACAGGTAACCAGTTGTCTCTTCAATGAGGAGACAAGGAGGAAGTCTCAGGGGTCTACACAAAGAAGAGGTTCTTGTGACACAGAACGGGGAGAGGAAAGAACGGGAAGGGCGGGAAGGCCCGAGATAAATCAAGAGGCAAGTCGAGTAACGAAAAGAGGTTGAATCTTTGGAATTGTGGCAAGAAGGGCCACTACAAGCATGAATGTCGTGGTAAGAAAAACGACAAGAAAGGAAAAGGGAAGGAAGAAGAATCGATTCCACCATGCGGTCGCTTCAGATGGCGACATGGTAGTTATTCTTTCTACAGATCACGATGTATGTCTCACGGCTACGAGTCAGGGCACCGACTGGGTGATAGACTCGGGAGCTTCTTTTCATGCGACTCCACACAGGGACTCCTTCACAAGCTACAAGTCAGGTGACTATGGGACTGTGAAGATGGGAAATTCTGGCGTATCAAAAATCGTGGGAGTCGGTGATATTTGTGTAAAGACCGATGTGGGCTGCACATTGGTTCTCAGGGATGTGAGGCATATCCCAGACCTTCGCCTCAACTTGATGTCAACGGGAAGGCTGGATGATGATGGCTATGAAAGCGGTTTCTTTGGTGGGCGATGGAAGCTCATCAAGGGTTCGTTGATCGTGGCTAGAGGAAAGAAGTGTTGCACCCTGTACAAGGCAAGTGTCAGTATGTGCAAGGGTGGGTTGAACGCAGCGGAATCAGATTCGGCTATTGACATGTGGCACAGGCGTCTAGGCCACATGAGTGAAAAAGGGCTTCAGCTACTAGCGAGGAAGCAACTCCCTCCAGACATGACAGGTATGCCTCTCAAAACCTGTCTTGATTGTTTATCAGGGAAACAGCATAGAGTTTCATTTATTAAAACTGCTTCTCATGTTAATAAAGTGCATGCATTAGATTTGGTTTATTCTGATGTTTGTGGTCCTATGAGGACAAAAACCTTGGGTGGGGCATTGTATTTTGTCACTTTTATAGATGATGCATCTAGGAGGGTTTGGGTTTATGCTTTGAAATCCAAGGACGAGGTCTTTGGTGTGTTTAAGTTGTTTCATTCTATGGTCGAGAGAGAGACAGGTAGATCATTGAAGTGCATCCGCACTGACAATGGTGGTGAATACATTGGCGACTTTCACGAGTACTGCAAGTCCTGGGGTATACGGCATGAACAGACGGTTCCCAAGACCCCAAAGATAATGGTGTAGGCCGAGCGAATGAATCGCACCATTGTTGAGAGAATCGGATGCATGTTATCCCATGCGAAGTTGCCCAAGACGTTCGGGGAGAAGCAATATGCGCACGGCGGTGTATTTGATAAACAGGTCTCCATCGTACCCCCGTTGAATGGAGAAGTACCGAGAATGTGTGGACCGGACGGGATCCATCGCATACGCTCATCTCGGGGGTGTTTGGATGCAGACATCCGTTCACGTACCAAAGGACGAGAGGTCCAAGCTCGATATGAAGATCAGGCGGTGTGTGTTCTTAGGGTACGGTGATGAAAAATTCGGTTACAGAGTTATGGGATCCGACCGAGAAGAAGCTCGTCAGAGCAGAGATGTGGTTTTCTTTGAAGATCGGTGTATCGAAGACATTGGTAAGCCGAGAGAAGAACCAGCCTAGTTCAGGTGAGCTAGAGGACATGGATCCGATTACTCCTCCCGTGGTGCCTGATGACGGGGGAGTACAGCAAGGTGCAGAGGACGAGGGAGTTCCTTCGGAAGATGGACCAGGGGAGCAATCCCCACTTGATCCACCTGTTGAGCCACAGGTGAGGAGGTCATCTAGGGACAGACAACCGTCCAAGAGGTACTCGCCGCATGAGTACATTATGCTAACCGATGGGGGAGAGCCAGAAGATTATTCTGAGGCCCTAGCCGACGAGCATAAGGAGGAGTGGTTGAAAGCTATGCAAGAGGAGATGGAATCCTTGCATAAGAACCACACCTATGACATGGTGAAATTGCCTAAGGGCAAGAAAGCTTTGAGCAACAAGTGGGTGTTCAGGAAGAAGGTTGAGCAGAAGAATTCACAGACGAGGTTTAAGGCCAGACTTGTGGTTAAAGGGTTTGGTCAGAGGAAAGGTATAGACTTCGAGGAGATATTCTCACCAGTGGTGAAGATGACATCCATACGGGTGTTGCTTGGGTTGGCGGCTAGCATGGATCTGGAGATAGAGCAGTTAGATGTTAAAACTGCCTTTCTCCATGGTGACCTGGAAGAAGAGATCTACATGCACCAACCAAAGGGGTTCGAAGTTAAGGGCAAGGAGCATATGGTGTGTAGGCTGAGGAAGAGCTTGTATGGGCTGAAACAAGCTCCACGGCAATGGTACAAGAAGTTCGATTCGTTCATGTTACAGCGTGGGTATGACAGAACGGAGTCGGACCACTGTGTGTTCACGCGTAAGTTCTCAGATGGTGATTTCTTAGTTCTGCTATTATACGTTGATGACATGCTCATCATGGGAAAAGATATCAAGAAGATTGACAGGCTGAAACAGGAGTTGGGCAAGTCTTTTGCGATGAAAGACTTGGGCCCGGCCTAGACAGATCCTAGGAATGGAGATAACCCGTGACAGAAGCAGCAGGAAGCTTTGGGTCGTCACAAGAGCGGTATATTGAGAAAGTCTAGAGCGGTTCAATATGAATGCGGCGAAGCGGTCAAGACTACTCCACTAGATGGTCACTTCAGATTGAGCGACAGTGCGGTGTCCCAAGATGAAGGAGAGGTGGAAGAGATGAGAAGATACCCCTACGCGTCACCGTAGGAAGTTTGATGTATGCTTATGGTGTGTACACGCCCAGACATAGCATATGCGGTTGGTGTTGTCAGCCGGTACCTTGCCAATCCCGGCAAAGAACATCAAGGCGGCGGTAAAATGGATACTACGGATCTAAGAGGCTCATCCAGTTGAGCCTATGCTATGGTGACGAAAACACGTGTTAGAGGGCTACACGAGATGCAGATATGGCGGGTGACATAGATTCCAGGAAGTCTACATCGGGGTTCATGTTCACGTTTGCGGGGAGCGGTTTCTTCGCGCAGCAAGCTACTGAAGGTCGTAGCATTGTCGACGACGCAGGCCGAATACATTGCGTCACGAAGCATGTAAAGAGATGCTTTGGATGAAAAGGTTCCTACAGAACTTAGCCGAAGCGGGAGGAGCACGTGGTCTATCATGATAGTCGAGTGCTATACACTTGAGCAATAATCCAAGTCGCATTCCAAGTCGAAGCACATAGAGATTCGGTATCACCTGGATCGGGATACTTTGGAACAAAAGGTGTTACGACTTGAGAAAGTCCACACGGACGATAATGGGTCGACATGATGACCAAGGCTTTGCTCAAGGGCAAGTTTGAGGTTTGTAGAAACCTGGGCGGCTTGAAGAAGGTGGATCCCTCCGGTCAAAAAGGGGAGATTTGATGGGGTTTTTGCCCCGTGCTCGACCGGTCCAGGGCTGGTACGACCGGTCGTGGGAGGTGCTCGACCGGTCGTAGGTTCGAGCCCTGGCACGACTCGAAGTCCAGCGAGTTCGGCTTTTTTTATCGTAGCTGGGACCGGTCGTAGGAGAGCTACGACCGGCCGTAGGTGGTCTACGACCGGTCGTAGGAGAGCCAGGACTAGTCGTAGTTACGCAGATTGTTCCGCGATTTTGCGCGAAATCGGATTTGAGTCCTTTCGCAACTGGGATGCGGAAAGGAGTTTCCCAAAACTATAAAAGGGGTTGCCTAAGGTTTTTCTAGGCATCACAAAATAGCAAGAGGGTTTTCTAAAGCTTTGCAAGGGATTTGCTAAAGGGTTTAGGGCTATCAAAGGTGAGAGAGAGGGAGAAAGAGAGAGAGGAAGCTTATAGAAGGGAGGTTCTGCTCGTGGAGGTTCTCTACTTTGCAATCTACATCTCAGCGCTTCTATGTCCTCGTAATCGGTTAGATCTCTCCGTTTTCTCTATTTCTCTTATTGTAACGTTCTACTTCATAGTGGATTGTTGATCTGGACGAGGTCCCGTGGTTTTTACCTCTTTGAGGGTTTTCCACGTAAAAATCTCTTGTGTGGTGTGTGATTGATGCTTTGATTTATTTCATTGCTTTATCCATAATTCTGGTTTGTTTCGGGAGGCTAGATCCTAAGGTTTGTGCAAGGCATCCCAACAATGTCAGCCATTGAAAACTTCTTAAGGTCATAGAGGTGTTGGATCAAGCTCAATTTTAAGGACACATCCTAAAATGATTTTGCAAAATGGATGAACATTGTAAATATAACATATATTGACAAAATCACATCCAAATGTATCTAGCCAATAAAATTGCTTTTCTTTCCTTTGAACTATGGCAATAATGATAATTGTTACTTTATTTTACTGCATATTACAACACATTACTATCTTAATCACTAATCCAAATACACCCTCCGAGGCTTGGCTGCAAATCTGGCATAGTTGAGTTGACTCGGCTGAGTTTCGAGTCATGTGAGTGAGTTTTAGAACTATGATTTTAATCTTATTTATATATAAATATATAAATGCATATAGCCATTTTTTAAATCCATTTTTTTAGTCCTGTAATAAATCATTCCACTTTATAATCAGGATGGTGTAAGTTTTGAGTGGTTTACTGGCTACAGGGGTACAAGTATGCTGCCACATGTGCCAACCTGTTTCACACATGCGATCTTTGTATCAGGTGGAACGCACCGACCAAAAGTTAGGTTGTTGAAGTATCAAGCACGACACGCCATGTGTTTGAAAACAATTTGCAGCCTTAAAAAAAGTAAGCAAGGTTTTTGTTTGACTGTCCATTGTTTTGGAATATGAGCGGCCTACCTGATACTTAAACAGTCCCAGTGGGTCTCACCTGATACACGATTTGGATGCCTAAACGTACGCAGCTATATATGTATCCGTCCTTCTGAGTTTGTTGGGTGATGTAGAGTGGGTCACAGACAGTTTCATGGCTAAGATGGATCAGAAAAGGCCCGATCGACGACATAAGTGATCCGGACCGTTGAACCTTAGATCAGGCGTATCTCACAATCTGAAATGAGTAATCAGGCATAAAATATATAATTATGGTGTAGGACGAGCTAATTTAGCCAATCAACTTGGTAGAAGCTAGGTTACCCACATGCAGAAATTGTAAAATTCTATCGTATCGATTGTCGAATTCCATATTTAATTCCATTTTTACTATAAATAGTAAACTTTAGTTTGATTATGACTCTTCATCCATTAGGCTTTAGGAGTTGTGTCCAACATAAAAGTGCTTTGAGTAATTAGGAGAATAACGTGGTTAAGCCACATAAGACACTATAAAAAGTAAATATACTATTCATAATAAGTTACGAATTTGTTGGAGTTTTAGTTATGGTTTGCTTTTGATTTCTCTCCCATTACTTGATATTCCTATTTGAAGGGTTGTGAAGTCTTTTATTTCATTTCATTCATTAATCAATTTCGAATTTATTGGAATTTATTTATATTTTCTTGTTTTCTTTTCTCGTGGATTCAAGAAGTATCTGTGAGGCGCTCAGAGAAGCTCCATGGATTTGAAGTAGTTATCCTTGAGGAAGACGGTGATCGACCTCATCGCGTTCATCCCTACATCATTGGGCTAACCTCGCCAATCACCCCAACATACCTCAGCATTCATGGTCCATGTAGGAGCCTGTTTCGTTATGTGGGACCAATCAAGTGGGCCAGCACACTTTTAAATGATCACAATCCTTCAAGGTTAAGATAACCAGCCTTTCACATGTATAAGGGCATCATTGACCGAGTTTTAATGTTGAGAGCACATCCCGTGCACTGAAATCTAAGGACCAAAAAAATAATAATCTCGGCTCTCATTCAGTAGGGTTTATGTCTATTCATAGAATATTATAAGCAGAAAGGATGTTTGGTTCTTTGCATGTATGACGCTTATAATATACAATCAAGAGAGACGTTGTCTAGTTCTTGGCATGCGTCATATTTGTAGTATACAATCTTAGAGGGACGAAAATGTCACTGTCCAAAGGCAATATCTAATCTTTTTAATTTTACATTCGTGAGAAATGTTCAAATACAACATCGTATGTGAACTTTTATACAATGACATGTCACCTTTCAAGAACATTTGTACCATACAAAGGGCATAACCCATTATAAAGATCACTTAGGCAAAAACCAGGACCATCCACATGGCGACAGTCCATAGCTTACTCAACGTCCCTGTGTGGCCAGACTAAGTAGTCCATGGGTACCATTTTCATCCCAGATAATTTTTTCCATAGGCAGATGTTTTTCATGGCTTGGATGTTCCGTACAAGAGACACATGGGCAGGAAAAAAAAAAGTGTTGTATGTGAAAAATCACATTAAAGTTGTAGGTGAACATATCTCTAATTTGATTTTACATTATTTGAATTTTAAAAGACTAATAGCAAAAGTCTGATTGATAACGATGTTGGGACTAAGTCATCCAGGTTGACATATTTGATACTCTGGTTGTGTATGAGTATGATGCTTGATACAAAAATAATAATAATAATAATAATGGAATGCTAGGCATACATTAACTCAAATAAAATCAACTAAATTGTGGAAGCCAATGCTGCTAAGTGCCCGTTTGGATACCATCAAATAAGTTATTTTTTCTACTTAATTAATGGAGTAGATGAGTAACTTATTTGAGATAAAGTAAGTTTGGTTTAAGATGAAGTAATTTTTTCTATTAAAGTCCTTAATCACTTCAGCTTAATAAGTATAAACTAAGATAAGCTACTTGAGCCGGCACAAGCAGCTTATCTTTAAGTAACTTATCATCTAAACTCCACCAAATTTACAACCTAAAAATTAGATTGATCGACTTAATTGTTTGAAATCTAGCCATTGGATGATAAAAATCCAGTAAACTAATAGTTAGACAACTAGGTAATAGAGTAAATTTTTTGGTGATACATCTAAACTGTGCCAGTAATTTGGACCATTGATTTGAATTAATTGTAAGCCACATATGCTATTTCTATTTCTAGCCGCTTGTGTATTATCCATCACACTGCCCGATTATCAAAGTATTTCTCTATTAAAATATCACCACTGAGATTAACTTATCTTTCTCATTTCAAATAGACTAACCAGCTACAGCCCGTGTGCTTCCTAAGGAAAGCAAGCGTCTTCATAACACATATAGGAGTTGTGGACTGTTCATCTCATGCCCCTCATAATGGATGGGCCGTATGCGATAAGTTAGGCAAATCAAACAGTGTGTAGCCATTGATTGAATGATTTTTTATTTTTTATTTTTCTTTTCATTGAACGTTTTACAGTCGGTTGGACTTTTCCTTAGCCGTCTAATATAATCTCAGGAGTTAACAATCAATGGCTATGATCATCCAAGTGACTTTTTGGGTACACCATTAATGGGATTTCGATTGATTGAAATCGATAGCAAAGCATCCTCTCACTAATAAATATCCTACCAAACTTCCAACAATTTTTCATTTGTTAGTGCAAGTAGGGCCATGGTTCTATGATCTATACCGTTAATATGGTGGACTCCCTAGTTGATTGGTTGATTCCCCAAACTTCTTCCCAATTGGAAGATCCAAGCCATCCAATCTTTAGCCATTTCTTTGGACCTTTTTTGGATTTTTTGCTTGACTGTCCACTTTAGTGGCTCCTGATTTAAGGGTCAGGATGTTCCTGATACTCATCAAACAAACAGTCTGGATCACCTATCCATGGGCCCCACGTGTACGGAATAGGTGTACCAATATACTATTCACATCATGATGCATCAACCTAGCGACCGTTTCCAGCTCCATGAACCGTTGATTGTGACACTCTTGACAAAAGAGCTTGACTGGGCCAGTCGATTTTTCATGGAAAGATATGTGGCCACTTTTCTGGCAAGCTTTGTCTATTCACTAAAGAGGGTGGAAGTTTCATAAATCTATAAATCTATGTGGATGCCTTAAAAAAATCTAATAGCACCGACAATCATAGTTTTAAAACTTGCTGAGTCTACTCGAAACTCGTCTGAGTCAGCTCGGCTCAGCCAAATTTCGAGCTGAGTCACTGGGAAATTGTCTAACAACTCACCATGACAACTCAACTTCTGATGCAGAGAAAGATGGACTTAACCAGAGCACCATTGAGTAGCATTTGTATTTTACACTACTTATACGGATCCTAACTATGTTAAATATCTATTACTATTCATAATTTTTCAAATTATTAAATATAGAGTTAGTCAGGTTGAGTTTTTGAGTCAACCCAACCAGGCTGAATATCTAGTCGAGTTGAGTTAAATCATCCTACCATTTTCTCATCAGCGGCTATTATAATTCCTTCCAACCATTTGGAAATTCCCTAAAACCCCATAATCAGATTCTTCCTTTGGATGTCTCCTGGTAGAATCCTTACCAACCAAAGTTCTGTTAAGTATATCCAAGTAGACCCTTATTTCCCACTCTGTAATTCAGCATTGGAATTGAATTGATTGAACACAAAAAGATTTAGCAATGTTGGGAATGGGAATTCAAATAGACTCAATTGGTAGAAATTCATTCTTCAGCTCTTTTTGCCTGGCCATCGATGAACATAGTAAAATGCACTGGAGCGGTGTAGGTGATTCCTCAATCATTTGAATAGTATATTGGTGGGAGTGGTGGTGGAGCTGATCTAATTAGAGATCATCACAAACAATTAATACATTGTTGGGTATTTCAAGTTCGACGAACAAAGTAAAAAAGCATTTCTGCACCAGCAATTGGGTGATTCTCTTCTCGATTAAGCCAAATTCAATGACTGCGGCGTGTTGTTGAATTGCAAATTTCCGCTCCAAAGCATTCATAAGTCTGACTTGTGGGCACATCTTCAGAGAAGCAAATGCAGCAGAAAATATTTTAGCCAATCTTTCGGCATCTCAGTATAAAAAATAGAGAGAACAAGCAGGCCTGGAATTTGTTCCAACCAGGATTTTGAACTAGTCAACCCCGGCCTACTCAAAATATTGACTTTGCCTAGCCCATGACCGGCCCATATACTTAGATCTAGGCATGGAGATGGAGTGGGCTAGAGGGACGTGGCTTGGCTAGTGACCCCAACGCTAGCCAGCTAGCTGGTTTCGAAGCTCTATGGACCCAATGTATCTGTTTTATCCACTGTCCATCCATTTTTCCGTTCATTTTAGGAAATGCACCAAAAAATAAGGTAAATCTAAATCTAAGGTGGACAACACCGTAGACAAACAGTGTTGTTTTTTTTTACTGAATGTTCACCATTAAAAACTTCCTAGGCCCACTGTAATGTTTATTTACCATCCAAACTGTTGATAAGGTCACACAACTTGATTCCAAACTTCTGTGGCCCCAAAAAAGTATTCAATGGTAAGCCATCAATCCCCACCGTTTCCTTGGCGTGATCCACCTAAGATTTCGATCTTCCTCCTTTTCGGGCTCATGCCTTAAAATTGAGCTTAAAAAATGGATGTACATCATGGATAAAACACATACATCATGGTGGGGCTCACAGAGCTTTAACACCAGCTAGCTGTACATGGTGCTGGGGTCACTAGCCAAACCGCTTCCGGCTAGATGCATGTTGGGCTGGCTCCCTTCTCTGCTCAAGTACCAAAGCCTTCATGGTTGAGAAAATTCTCAGTCATGCTGTAAAGTAAAAAAGCACCAAGAGCTCCCCAACGTTAATCACGGGACTTTTGTTCATGTCTCCCTTTCTTTTCCAGCCATGGTTTGTGTTTGTGGTGTCGCTTTCACCGTCCCATCCCATCACACGGTTCTAGATGCTTCTGATTTTCAAGAGAGAAAAGCTTTGATACGCTGGCAGAGTGTGATGGATGATAGGCATGCGCTTAGAATTTGCATACGTGGCATTCATGTAATTTTGATTTAACTGTCCAAATTATGGGTCTCAGTTTAGAGGTATAATGAACCAAAAATTACAATTATTTGATTATTTGATCATACGGTTGGTAGACTGTTATTGAACAGTTAAAATTTTTAAAAAAAAAAAGAATCAAATGATCCAATTTCAACAAACAAGTGTCCATGAATCCATGAATCAGAGGTTAGGATTGTTGGGTTCCACAGCTCGTGAGTGCATGCGTATCAAGCGCCACACGCTGCATGACTATCATATTGCTCTCCTTTTCCAAAGGCAAGCGGTTTGGGAATTGGTACAAACTCACCGCAAAACAAGCAACGGTCGAGTCAAAAAAGAAATGTGACGAAATCCTCTCCGTCATTTACGCTGCTTTGCCATTTTTTAATCATCTTTTAGGTTTCAAGGTGATTCGCGCATAGACAAATTCAAGAGGGGATTGGCGAGCATAAGTGCCAACGTGGTATGATATGGACCGTTCATCAGGTGGGACCCAACATGAACATGCCCTGGCCTGGAAAGTTCACGTCAAACCATGCTTTTATCGGAGAAACGGATGGTTAAAAAAAAAAAATCAGCGTTTCTGTCCAATGGATGAGCGGACCAGCTTAAATTTTGGTTTTGGACATGTCACGAGGTACCCCACTTGATGAACGGACCGCATCTTCCACACACTTCCCACTTTAAAACTTGCTCCACCAATATTAACCTATTTATCTCTCCAAGGTATCTGAGTCAGTGTGAGACCGTGACTGCCGATTGGTGGGCGAAGTTTGGGTGGATCCCCGGATCCACCAGGGTCGGTGGATCCCTAACGGTGGGGCCTACTTTGATTTATGTGCCTTACATCCACACCTTCCATCCATTTTTACAGCTTATTTTAGATCCTGATCCCAAAAAAATGAAGCAAGTTCAAATCCAAGGTGGACTATAATACAGAAAACAGTAGTAATCTATCATTAAAAACTTCTTGTGGGCCACAAAAGTTTTGGAATGATTTTTCAAAACGGATGGACGGTGTGGATATAAGGAACATACATAACGGTGGGCCCCATGAATAGGGATACCACCCACCTCTTTGGATCCACCGAAGCGAGTCCATCTAATGTTTCAATGATTCGTTGCTTATTACCCGTCCAAATAAACACCATCCATCGGTACATTGTCTGCATCTGACCCTGTTTTGGTACGCGGATAGGGTAGACATGTGGGCCACTATAATGGACGTGTGTAATCCAATCCGCTCATGAGTTAAATATCCCATGTAAAAGGGAAAGCCAAAGACAGGATGATCCAATCATCAGTGGTCCACCGCATGAATTTACGAGTGGCTGTCCATTGTTTTCCATGATATCTTTCATTATTACATGGATAAGCGTGATTTTTAAGGGTTCGGTTTTCTATGTTGTAATAAGCGCGTTAGGTTTAAATGCCATTTATAAATAAGAGTGGACCTCACAAGTAGGCAAAAATAAGCTCCTCGAGCTACGGTAGGTTTGTCATTTTGTACAAATTTATCTGTAGTCTCTAAAATAGGGTTGGTATCTGCAGTAATCCAAAATTGGAGAAATAAGTAGAATTGTCATACAACTGTCGACAGACAGGAATTGCGTACTAACGCCGTCCAGAAGCCACTAGCTACTATATGGTGATCTATGGGCCCTACCAAATATCATGATATTTTATGGGCAGATTTCCTGTGAAAGCCTTTGCTGTGAAGGCAGTTGGGGCCCACGTACGGTAGTGTTTGTGAGAAATAATTCCATCGATTAATTTTTCTAGATTATTTTAGACCTTGAGGCCAAATTTTAGGTAGATCCAAAACTTAAAGAATGCCATATTCAGAGGTAAACTGAGGAAAGAAATGCCTACCTATGAAACCTACCTAGGGTCCACTCGATGTTTATATGCTATTCAAATCCTTTATAAGGTCATTTTTACTGAGATGAATTAAAAATACAAAAAACTGATGGGTTTTTTTTTTGACCCGTTGTCCTTTCGCAACTGGGATGCGCAAAGTCCTTTCGCAACTAGGATGCGCAAGTCCTTTCGCAACTAGGATGCAGAAAGGAGTTTCCTAAAACTATAAAAAGGGGTCCCTAGGATTTTTCTATATATATTGTGTTGATGAGAAAAATACAAGAGGGCTATCAAAGGTGAGAGAGAGGAAGAAAAAGAGAGAGGAAGCTTATAGAAGGGAGGTTCTGCTCGAGGAGGTTTTTTCTACTTTGCAATTTATATCTCAGCGCTTCTATGTTCTCATAATCGGTTAGATCTCTTCGTTTTCTATTTCTCTTATTGTTCATCCACTCTGCGTGAGTGAAGAAGGTTGTAAACGTTCTACTTCATAGTGGATTGTTGATCTCGGGGACGAGGTCCCGTGGTTTTTACCTCTTTGAGGGTTTTCCACGTAAAAATCTCTGTGTGGTGTGTGATTGATGCATTGATTATTTTTCATTGCTTTATTATCCATAATTCTGGTTTTGTTACGGAGGGCTAGATTCTAAGGTTTTGTGCAAGGCCCCAACAAAGTGGTATCGAGCTAAGTTCATTGAACGGGTAGGATCGGTTTTGAATTATGGAAGGTGGCTCAAGGATGATCAGCCTCAATGGTTCTAACTGGACCATATGGAAGGCTAAGATGGAGGACTTGCTTTATTGCAAGGACCTATATTCTCCAATCTCGTGCATATCAAAGCAAAATCCAAGGATATGACCGATGATGATTGGAAGAAGATGGATCAGAAAGCGGTGGGGTTTATTAGACAATGGTTGGATGATTCGTGTTCCACCATGTGTCTACGGAAACCTCAGCCGCAAGCCTATGGCTAAAATTACAAGGGCTGTATGAGAGGAAGACAGCCGGTAATAAGATATTTCTGATAAGGCGACTTGTAAATCTCAAGTTCAAGGATGGTGGTTCTGTGGCCGAGCATATGAATGAGGTCAGTAATATAGTGAACCAACTCACCTCTATGAAGATGGTCCTGGATGATGAATTGCGCAGGCTTTACTATTGCTTAGTTCATTGCTCGACGACGGTTGGGAGACATTGGTGGTGTCTCTAAGTAACTCCGCGCAGACGGAAAGATATCCATGGAACAGGTAACCAGTTGTCTCTTCAATGAGGAGACAAGGAGGAAGTCTCAGGGGTCTACTCAGCAAGAGGCCCTTGTGACACAGGAACGGGGGAGAGGAAAGAACAGGAAGGGCGGGAAGGCCCGAGATAAATCAAGAGGCAAGTCGAGTAACAGAAAAGAGGTTGAATGCTGGAATTGTGGCAAGAAGGGCCACTACAAGCATGAATGTCGTGGTAAGAAAAACGACAAGAAAGTAAAAGGGAAGGAAGAAGAATCTGATTCCACTGCGGTCGCTTCAGATGGCGACATGGTAGTTATTCTTTCTACAGATCACGATGTATGTCTCACGGCTACGAGTCAGGGCACCGACTGGGTGATAGACTCGGGAGCTTTTTTCATGCGACTCACACAGGACTCCTTCACAAGCTACAAGTCAGGTGACTATGGGACTGTGAAGATGGGAAATTCTGGCGTATCAAAGATCGTGGGAGTTGGTGATATTTGTGTGAAAACTGATGTGGGCTGCACATTGGTTCTCAGGGATGTGAGGCATATCCCAGACCTTCGCCTCAACTTGATGTCGACGGGAAGGTTGGATGATGATGGCTATGAAAGCCTTTGCGGTGGGCGATGGAAGCTCATCGGGTTCATTGATCGTGGCTAGAGGAAAGAAGTGTTGCACCCGTACAAGGCAAGTGTCGGTATGTACAATGGTGGATTGAACGCACGGAAGATTCGGCTATTGACATGTGGCACATGTGCGTCTAGGCCACATGAGTGAAAAAGGGCTTCACCACTACTAGAAGGAAGCGACTCCTTCCGACGTGACGGGTATGCCTCTCAAAACTGTCTTGATTGTTTATCGTGAAACAAGATAGAGTTTCATTTATTAAAAGCGCTTCTCATGTTAATAAAGTGCATGCATTAGATTTGGTTTATTCGATGTTTGTGGTCTATGAGGACAAAACCTTGGGTGGGGCATTGTATTTTGTCACTTTTATAGATGATGCATCTAGGAGGGTTTGGGTTTATGCTTTGAAATCCAAGGACGAGGTCTTTGGTGTGTTTAAGTTGTTTCATGCTATGGTCGAGAGAGAGACAGTAGACCATTGAAGTGCATCCGCACCGACAATGGTGGTGAATACATTGGCGACTTTCACGAGTACCGCAAGTCCTGTGGTATACGGCATGAACAGACGGTTCCCAAGACCCCCAAAGATAATGGTGTAGTAGAGCGAATGAATCGCACCATTGTTGAGAGAATTAGATGCATGTTATCCCATGCGAAGTTGCCCAAGACGTTACGGGAGAAGCAATGCGCACGGCGGTGTATTTGATAAACAAGTCTCCATCGCCCCCGTTGAATGGAGAAGTACCGAGAAGGTGTGGACCTGGACATGATCCATTGTACGGTCATCTCAGAAGTGTTTGGATGCGGGGCATCCGTTCACGTACCAAAGGATGAGAGGTCCAAGCTCGATATGAAGATCAGTGCGGTGTGTGTTCTTAGGGTACGGTGATGAAAAATTCGGTTACGGTGTTATGGGATCCGACCGAGAAGAAGCTCGTCAGAGCAGAGATGTGGTTTTCTTTGAAGATCGGTGTATCGAAGACATTGGTAAGCAGAGAAGAATCGGCCTAGTTCGGGTGAGCTAGAGGACATGGATCCGATTACTCCTCCCATAAGTACTGATGACGGGGAGTACAAAGAAGGTGCGAAGAGGACGAGGGAGTTCCTTCGAGAAGATGGACCTGGGGGAGCGGCCCCACTTGATCCCACTGTTGAGCCACGGTGAGGAGGTCATCAGGGACAGACGGTAGTCCAAGAGGTACTCACCGCATGAGTACATTGCTATGCTAACCGATGGGGAGAGCCGAAGATTATTCCGAGGCCCTAGCCGACGAGCATAAGGGGAGTGGTTGAAAGAAAGCTATGCAAGAGGAGATGAAATCCTTGCATAAGAACCACACCTATGATATGGTGAACCGCCTAAGGGCAAGAAAGCTCGAGCAACAAGTGGGTGTTCGTGAGAAAGAAGGTTGAGCGAAGAATTCACAGACGAGGTTCAAGGCCGACTTGTGGTGAAAGGGTTTGGTCGGAGGAAAGGTATAGACTTCGAAGAGATATTCTCACCAAGTGGTGAAGATGACATCCATACGGGTGTTGCTTGGGTTGGCGGCTAGCATGGATCTGGAGATAGAGCGGTTAGATGTTAAAGCGCCTTTCTCCATGGTGACTGGAAGAAGAGATCTACATGCACCAACCGAGGGGTTCGAAGTCAAGGGCAAGGAGCATATGGTGTGTAGGCCGAGGAAGAGCTTGTATGGGCCGAAACAAGCTCCACAAGAATGGTACAAGAAGTTCGATTCGTTCATGTTACAAACATGGGTATGTGAACGGAGTCGGACCACCGTGTGTTCACGCGCAAGTTCTCGATGGTGATTTCTTAGTTCCGCTTATTATACGTTGATGACATGCTCATCATGGGAAAAGACATCAAGAAGATTGACAGTGAAACAGAGTTAGGCAAGTCTTTTGCGATGAAAGACTTGGGCCCGCTAAACAGATCCTAGGAATGGAGATAATCCGTGACGAAGTATGGCCAGAAGCTTTGGGTCATGTCACAAGAGCGGTATATTGAAAAAGTCCTAGAGCGGTTCAATATGAATGCAAAGAAAGCCGGCCAAGATCGGTACTCTGGATGGTCACTTGATTGAGCGACGCAGACGTGTCCCAAGACGAAGGCGAGAGGTGGAAGAGATGCAGAGAAAATACCCTACGCGTCATTTGTAGGAAGTTTGATGTATGCTATGGTGTGTACACGCCCGACATAAGCATATGCGGTTGGTGTTGTTGTCACCGGTATCTTGCCAATCCCGGCAAAGAGCATTGAGCGGCGGTGAAATGGATACTACAAGATCTAAGAGGCTCATCCAGGTTGAGCCTATGCTATGGTTTGTAAACCTGTGTTGAGGGCTACACGATGCAGATATGGCAGTGACATAGACTCAGGAAGTCTACATCGGGGTTCATGTTCACATTTGCAGGGGAGCGCAGTTTCAAGCGAGCAAGTTACTGAAGGTCGTAGCATTGTCAACTACGAAGCCGAGTACATTCGCAGTCACGAAGCATGTAAAGAGATGCTTTGGATGAAGAGGTTCCTACAGGAACTTAGCCTAAAGCAGGAGGAGCACGTGGTCTATTGCGATAGTCAGAGTGCTATACACTTGAGCAAGAATCCAAGTCAGCATTCCAAGTCGAAGCACATAGAGATTCGGTATCACTGGATCAGGGATACTTTGGAACAAAAGGTGTTACAGCTTGAGAAAGTCCACACGGACGATAATGGGTCAGACATGATGACCAAGGCTTTGCTCAAGGGCAAATTTGAGGTTTGTAGAAACCTGGCTGGCTTAAAGAAGGTGAATCCCTCCTGGGTCAAAAAGGGGGAGATTTGATGGTTTTTTTTTTGACCCGTTGTCCTTTCGCAACTGGGATGCGCAAAGTCCTTTCGCAACTAGGATGCCAAGTCCTTTTCGCAACTAGGATGCGCAAGTCCTTTCGCAACTAGGATGCAGAAAGGAGTTTCCTAAAACTATAAAAGGGGTCCCTAGATTTTTCTATATATATTGTGTTGATGAGAAAAATACAAGAGGGCTATCAAAGGTGAGAGAGAGGGAGAAAAAGAGAGGAAGCTTATAGAAGGGAGGTTAACGTCGAGGAAGTTTTTCTACTTTGCAATTTATATCTCGGCTTCTATGTTCTCATAATCGGTTAGATCTCTTCGTTTTCTCTATTTCTCTTATTGTTCATCCACTCCTGCGTGAGTGAAGAAGGTTGTAAACGTTCTACTTCATAGTGGATTGTTGATCTGGACGAGGTCCTGTGGTTTTTACCTCTTTGAGGGTTTTCCACGTAAAAATCTCTTATGTGGTGTGTGATTGATGCATTGATTATTTTTCATTGCTTTATTATCCATAATTCTGGTTTGTTCTGGAGGGCTAGATTCTAAGGTTTTGTGCAAGGCCCCCAACAAAAACCTTAGCTGGATACAAAATTTTTATTGGTAGATTAATGTTTAAACTGCAGTTCATTTAATTCCCACAGTTTTCTCACACAATTTTTTTTAGTGGCATGTCTTAAAATGAGGTCCCAAAATGGATGGATGGGGTGGTTCAAAAACTTCACCTCTGGCCCCACCTGATGTCCCAGTGCAGTAACTTCCTTCTGCAGGAAATATGCGTCCATATATTTCATGCTTCACTTTCAACTGCCTTTCAAGGGGAAACGGATTGGCTACTTCCCCTGCCACCAGCCCCGTGGCTGCTGGTCGGTGCACTGTGGGACTCATTATGATGTATGTGTTTCATCCATGCTGTTCATCCATTTTTACAGATCATTTTATGGCTTGATCATAAAAATTAGAGGGATATAAATCTCAGATGGACCACACCACAGGAAAACAATAGTGATTGGATATCTACCATTAAAATCCTCCCAAGGCACACTGTACTGTTTATTTGACATCCAATCTGTTGAATGGGTCATACAGACCTAGATGAAGGGGAAAAACAAATATCAGCTTGATCCAAAACTTTTATGGCCTCCAAAACGTTTTTAATGGTCGATGCTCATTCAGTCCACTTGATATTGTTATATATCTCTTTTTTGGTCTCATACGCTAAAATGATCTAGAAAAATAAATGGACGGCATGGATGAAACACATACATCATGGTAGGGCCCATGGAGCACCGGCCATCAGCCATTGGCTGGTGGCAGGGGGAGTAGCAAATCCGTTTCCCTTTCAAGGATGTGGTAGGTCGGGACCGTCCACCTGGGAATAGATCTAGGCACACGAAAAATGTGCAGGGATACGGTAGTTCGGGAACGTCCACCTTGTGAGCTCTGCAATCGATTGCCTATTGTTTTAAAACCATATGGATCAGAATATCCTAGCTATCAGGTCCGTAGTTATCATCATCTGACGTAATGAATCGGGACGTAATGAATCGGGCCCACAACTAAACTACAGTGAGTTGTGTTGTTTGTCACCATATCAGATCTGTACCTCATATTGGTGGCGGACCCAAATCATCACCATCATCACCACCATGGATCATGATTTAAAAAAAAAAAAAAAAAACATTTGAACTGATCTTACATTGAACATTTGGTGTACGCCAAACTCAAATTCCTCATATTATCAAACAGGTTTCAAGTGCACGTGTTAAGATGAACTGTTCAAATGGCAAGCGACGTCATGGATAGGTCATAATACGAAAGCAAGAAGACTGAAATCGTAGTAGCCATCCAATCAGTGGCCAGCAAAAGAAACGGTCCACACTCAACCAGCAAAACTCAGAATCGCAACTCCTGATCTAGTGTGCGTCCTGCGGAATGGTTCTGACCATCCAACGCATGAACATATTTCTCGTCCGTTCACCAAATTTGTTATAACCGTCCATTAATAAATGATGTTTAGAATAGTAACTCCCATTGGGCCGTTCCTATGTTATGGCTCATCAAAGGTGCTTCATTAATGTGTGGACCTCGATTCATCTCCACCGTAGAGGGTTTGTGAGATTGTCTATGATTGAGACTAGAGGATTAGAGTATCATATATTTCCTCGTAGCGAAAATTAATTAATTATATATATATATATATATATATATATATATATATATGAAAAAGGCACCATGAGCTTGAGCTGATGGGAACGTCCCATGAGGTCGAGCTGTGTGGGCCCCACCAATGTTGATGGTTGACACGCATCACGGTGGGTCCACACAACTCGACCTTATATATGTGGGAAAAGGTACAATGAGTTCGAGGGCATGAGTCCGTCCCATGAAGTCAAGCTATGTGGGCCCCACTGTGATGCGTTTCGAACATCTACCCTATTACTCAGATGCACCATTCCATCATGGGCTTAGGTCTCAAAAATCAAGTCAATCCATGACTTGTGTGGGCCACATCACATACAGAAGTGCAGAGGGGCCGTGCACCATTAAAATATTCATAACCATTTTTGAGGGCCCACAGAGATGTGGTTTGCAAATCCAGCCCATCCATTATGTGTGTCCCACTTGAATGAGGGTTCAGACCAAGTTTCAGGTGCATGAAAAACTCAAGTGGGCCCCACCAAGTGCTTTTATATGTTTTAACGGTGTCTTCACATAATTTTAGATGGTATGGCCCACCTGAGCTCCGTATACGGTTGATTTTTGGGATATTCCATAATTTAAAGGGGAGCCATCAACTGCACGGTGTTAATGGTCGAAATGCATCACGGTGGGGCCCACACAGTTCGACCTCATGGGAGCTTATCTTACGCTCGAGCTCACTGTACCTTTTCCATCTCTCTCTCTCTCTCTCTCTCTCTCTCTCTCTCTATATATATATATATATATATATATATATAGGAAAAGGTACAATGCGCTTGAGCTGATTTTAACGCCCCATGAGGCTGAGCTGTGTGGGTCCCACCGTGATGCGTTTCGAACATCTACCCCATCAGTTAGATGCACCATTCTATCGTGGACCTAGGTCTCAAAAATCAAGTCAATTCGTGACTTGTGTGGGCCACACCACATACACAAGTGGCGAGAGGCCGTGCACCATTAAAACATTCATAACCATTTTTGAGGGCCCATCGAGATGTGGTTTGAAAATCCAGTCCATCCATTATGTGTTTCCTACTTGAACGAAGGTTCAGACCAAGTTTCAGGCACATGAAAAACTCAGGTGGGCCTCACCAAGTGCTTTTATATGTTTTAACGGTGTCTTCACATAATTTTAGATGGTATGGCCCACCTAAGTTCCGTATATGACAGAGCATATACTGGTGATTTTTGGGACATCCTATAATTTCAAAATGGTGTTGGGACACTATCAAATTCATGGTGTTGATGTTCGTACATACTACGTAAACACATCACGGTGGGGCTTTGATCCACCATGAAAAATAAAAACAGTTTCCTCCCGATCTCATAGATCGGAGCTCGTTTCTCATCACATGCGAGATTAGACCCGTTCGTACATACTACGTACCAACTTTTTTAAGAAGTAAATCCAAAATCTGAACCGTTTATGTGAAGCAGCACCTTGTGAAACCCCTCGGGTCTAAGTTTTACTTTGATCTAAAACTTTGATGGGCCATAGAAAGAGAAATTCAAAAAGGAAAAAACGTTTACATTTTTCACTCCCAAAGTTTTAATTTTCATTTCTCATTGGGGTCTCATACTGCCAGATTGCTCCATAATATTTAGATCGCATCACGGTGAAAATTTGTGAGAACCCATCATGAGGAATTTCATGGAATAGTGAAACCCTCAGGACCATCTAAAACATGGATAGTTTAGATTAGACACCTATGGCACAAAGTGTCAAAAGGTCTCATGAGGTTTCGATTCACATAAGGAGAACATGACTATATATATATATATATATATATATATATATATATATATATATATATATATATATATATATATATATATATATATATATATATGAGAGCAAATCCTCGCCTTCCATTTTCCCCACGAAAAAGCCCGGTCATGTACTCCGCATGCAACGAAAATAAGTCCTCGCCTTCCATTTTCCCCACAAAAAAGCCCAGTCATGTACTCCGCATGCAACGAAAATAAGTCTATACTCCGCGCACTACTATGGTAAATTATTCAATTATATTGATGATCCTAACCGTTCAAGAGTTAGGGTCCATCTAGGACTCATAACTTTCAATTTAAAAAATGGATCTTCTCGTTCTATGTAAAGATATTCACAAAAAGGTCAAAATTTTCCAATCAATTTTGTTTTTTCAAAATTTAGAATCATCTTTGCTGAAAAAGGATGAAATCGACGGCCCATCCTTTTTTGGATCCCATCACATGCATTGTATCTTACAGAGTTATAGTGATCTACATGGCCCACCTGGCGGACTACACTTTGCTTCAGTAGTCCGATGACTACCTTCCTTTCTGCCATGTGCGTCGCATACAGAGGAAGATAATAATAGAGAAAATTATCACTGTAATGCCACCTTTTATCCAACGTCTTTTATAAATAGTGCAAAACCTACCTTCCCAACTTATACCTTGTACGTACAGACAGCTAGGGCTGTTCACAAGTCAAGCTAGCTCGAAAAGCTCGCTCGACTCGGCTCGAGTAAGCTCGGATTGACTTAGCTTGAATGGCCGATTTGAGCCAAGCCAAGCTAATTATTTGAAGCTCGAGTTGAGTTCAAACCAAGTTCGACCAGGGGGCATTTCAACTCGACTTGACTCGAACTCGACTCGACTCAAAGCTCGAACTCGAGCTCGACTCGGCTCGATTAATATATATACTATATATTATATATTATATTAATATAAGTTTTAAGTTTAAACTTAAAAATAAAAATAAAAAACAAACCCTAGAGTCTCTACCCGACCACACGCACCACATTCCCTTTCCCTTTCTTCTCTTTCTTGCCCACTGCTAGCCGCACGCACGCCCCAACCACCACCACTAGTTTTCATTTCAGCTCCACAATAATATGATTTCAATCTCTTGAGATCTACTTCTTAGGCGAGAAACCCAAGAAATTCGAGATGGATTCTTCTCAGATTTATTAGAGCTTCAAGGAAATCCAATGATTTGATTAGTTAGAGCTCTTTACTTGGATTTCTGATCTGTGTTCTGCTCTGTTTCTTTTCTAGTACTTGGATTTCTGCTAGTGGAAGAAGATCAAGAACAGATCGGTTCTTACAGGTTTCCTCATCCGATTCGAAGCTTTGTTTAGTTTTTTCATCGAGTTTTGCTTTGATTCTCTTAAGATTTTTGAATTTTTCATCAATGGAGGAGGATCAAGAACAGAATCCATTACTCTCTCATCCAACAAGCTCGAGCTCGACTCGAGGTAAACTCAACTCGACTCGAACCACTAGCTCGACTCGAACTCAACTCGACAGCTTTGGCAAACAAGCCAAGCTTCAATGTTGAGCTCGAGGCCAAGCTTGAGCTCGAGCTCAAACTCGAGTACATCATGGACAAGCCAAGCCAAGCTTAGCCCATCTCGACTCGACTGGGCTCGATGCCCACCTCTACGGACAGCATTTGAGGACGAAAATACCACTGTCCCTACGTGCAGTGCTAGGTGGAAAGCTCCGTATTTAAGGTCTAAATTGGGAAGGTAAGTTTTGGACTCTTCATAAAAGACGCTGGATAAAAGGTAGCGTGTACAGTGGTATTTTTCTCAAGATAATACAGTAGAGACATAAGAAGCAGAACATGGTAGAGTCATCTGATCATGGGACACCGGACACGTGGCAGGGTAATGTGTTAATCGGGTCCGCCCATATACTGACATCACGATGGATGGCTTACATTTCAAAATAAAAACACATGAAACAAACACATATCTTTTTTTCTATATTTTATCACTACTAATTTGACCGTTAAATGTTTTAATTTTCCACCGTTACTTTAATGGAGAAAATTTTCAGCGGAATATAAATTTCCGATAGGCCAAAAATTTAAGAAATATAATATCCATGCTGTGTCTCTCTATATGGACGGACCAGATTTGAACATAATCCTTCCACGTTTCATATAGAGAGATGTTCTACCATATTCCGGTTCTTCCGGCTCGCTCTACCGTATCATCTTAAAAAATAGTAAAACACAAAAGAAGGGAAGGCGGTTGAGAAGAACAGCCAGGTGTGGGGACCACAAGAGCCTCCGCCAGTTGTATGGCACCAAACGGCGGACACCCTGTCAACTACGGGCAGCACCAACCACGAAACTGGATATCGTTGGCCGGGCAGCTCGGGCAAGAGGGGCAGCCCCACCACACATGTATAAAAGCCCAGCCCCTCTTCATCTCTTCCCAAGATTCATCTCTGCTTCCTTCTCTACAATTCCTCTTCTGCCCTCACAAAAGAGGAATCGTAGAAAAAGCTCCGAACCCCCCCAATTTCCCAAATCAATGGAAGCCTTGAAGGTTAGAATCTTCGCTGTTGTCCTGATGGCCGTGATCATGGCCACTTCCATGATCGAACGGACCGCAGCCGCCGACGCTCCCGCCCCCAGTCCTACATCCGACGCCACCTCCCTCTTCGCTCCAACCCTCTTCGCCTCCCTCACCGCTCTGATCTTTGGGTTGTTCTACTGCTGAGAAGATTTTAATTCTTTCTTTATATCTTTTTTCGAATTGGGTATGATTCGATGATTATTGTGGTGGTTGATGGCGTTGTATTTTTATGATGGTTGGATTTTTTTAGATGATTAGGAAATAAAGGAAAGAGGGAGGGAGAGAGAGAGAGTAGAGGTTGGGTTAGTTTCGGCATTCTATCTATTTCTCTCTCATCGTCTGCTTGTATTTCTTACAGTACATGTGTAATGACAAATAAACGATTTTGTCTATTGATCAATGTGGAATCCTTATGTTTACTATCTGCTTTTTTATGGGGAAAAAGGTTTATATTGGATGGCTAGGATCGATTTGGATGTTTCGTGGGACATCACGCAATCGTGGTGTGGGACCCATCTCATCACCCAACCATTACACGAACGGAAACGGATTGGCTACTCCCCCTGACACCAGCCCCGGGGCTGGTGGTCGGTGCTCTGTGGGCCCCACCATGATGTTATTTTTTCATCCATTCCGTTCAACCATTTTTACAGATCATCTTATGGATTGATACCAAACATTAGAGCTATATATTCTCAGATAGACCACACCACATGAAAACAATAGTGGTTGGATGCCCATCATTAAAATCCTCCTAAGGCCCACTATACTGTTTATTTGACATCTAATATGTTGATTAGGTTATACAGGGCCAGATGAAGGGATAAAACAAAAATCATCTTGATCCAAAACTTTTATGGCCAGAAAATGTTTTTTAATGGTCGATGCTCATTCAACACTGTTTCATGTAATGTGGTCCAGTTAAGATTGGGATATACCTTATTTTTGGTCTCATACTGTAAAATGATCTGTCAAAATAGATGGACGGCATGGATGAAACACATACATCATGGTGGGTCCCACGGAGCACCGACCACCAGCCATTGGCTGGTGTCAGGGGGAGTAGCCAATCCGCGTCCTACACGAACGTGCCGAACTTAAGATAATTCCTCTTCGGATATACGCGTAGCAGTTTTAGTTAGAAACCCCACTAGCGTACCTTGTGGTGGGTCCTTAACGGGTTTCATTGGCAAACCAAGAGCACCTACCTACGTGCGTGTAACACTTTCATGAGATCCACACCGTCCATGAGGTATGCTGCCTCATGTTCACCGTTGAACCTAAGAATAAGGACAATGCAAAACTAAGGTTGGCCACGAACAGTTAGGATGGAAGCCTGCCGAGGCGTTTATGCACCTCGAAATCTATAAAACTCAGATGGGCCATACCACATAAATTTAAGTCGTTTTCATGTTTCGTGGGGTGGCTCACCTGACTGTAAATCAAGGCCGGACAGTGGTAGTGTTAAGTCGTTTTCCTGTGTCAGAGAAGGTAACAGAGGTGGGCAAGGGTGTTTTCCCTTAACCACCGTTTTTTTATTTTTTATTTTTTAAAAAATGGTGGTCGTGGTACGGTAATCTTGACCGTCCAAGGCGCTGACCCCACTGCTGGTAGAGAGTAACCCAAAATTACCGCTCGTGTTTTACTCCTAACCATCCTTTCATGGTTAGGAATTGGCCCGCTAGGATTACTCGATGGTGTGATTTTAAAGATGCTCCATTTGGAATCCGGAGGACCGGATGCACTTGGAAACGGATTGGCTAGTGGTCGGTGCTCCGTGGGCCCGGCCATGATGTATGTGTTTCATCCACGCCATCAACCCATTTTTTCGGTTCATTTTATGGTACAAGTCTAAAAGTGAGGTAAATCAAAATCTTAAGTGGACCCCACGGTGTTGATTGAACTCTGCCATTAAAAACTTCTTGGAAGCTATAAAAGTTTTTTTTTTTTAAAAAAAAAAAAAAACTAAGTTGATATTTATTTTTTGCATTCATCCAGGTCCGTATGACCTCGACAGGTTCGATGTCAAATAAACACTACAGGCGGCCGGTTTTCTCATGGTGTGGTCCACCTGAGATACATCTGCCTCATTTTTGGTACCAGGCCCTAAAATAATATTTAACAACGAATGAACGGTGTAAATAAAACACATACATCACGGTGGGCCCACGGACCACGAGCCACCTAGCTAGTGGCAGCGTCACCAGCCAAACCGCGTCCGATGCAATTGCGGCGCGGATTGCGTGGGTTGGCACCCACCACCGAATGGGTGAAGAGAAAACGTATCAACATAATCCAAAACTTTTTATTTTTTTGGCCTAAAGCAGTTTTCAATGTTAAGTGTTTAATCCTCACTAATTGTTTTGATGTGGTTTAATTGAGCTTTGGATCTGATCTTTTTCTTCTTCTTTTTTTTATAACCTCAGAACCTAAAATGATCTCGTGGAATGGATGGAGGTTGTGGATATAACGCTTACATCATCACAAGTCTCACGGAACTTTGCCACTTCAACACGCTACCGAGGTTGGTGTACCACATCCATTCACTCGTGGGTTTAACGTCCCATCATTTCTGGTCGGGATTTATTTACCGTACTTTAGATCTGAGAGTGAAAGATGGACCACGTCAAAAGCAAAGATAGATGAATGAGATTGATTGGCTATGCTTGTTAGTTATTCATTGGTTGAAAGACCCTTGTAATTTTTTAATATGCAGATCAAAAGAATCAGTCAATCGAGTAAATCTAACGGAGAGTGGGTTTCTGTCGTAATTACAAATTAATGTAGTTATTTACAAACATATTATTTTAATATAGTCATTTGCAAAAATCTCTATCTTTAGCAGCATCAGGTCATTGAGGTGGCAACGTTGCAATATACAAAATTGCTTACAACACCTGTTTTAAATACCACATACAACATCCAACCTTTGTGGGGCCATCATGTCATACTTTTGACATCCCCACCCTTCATAAGGTGAGAACCCTCCCAGTAACGGCGAATAAAATAAATTAGCCAAAAAGAAAGAAAGATGGACCACCTAACTGCAGAAAATGTAAAATCAGGTCTAAAATTATAAGATTTGGCTGCGTGATGGTCTGTGTTGGATTGTGACGATTGTTATTTCCTTCATTTCTGTAAGTCACACCTGGGGAATGGAATTGATGAAATATATACCCATCATCATGACTTTACACGTAATTCTTTGGTGGACATCCCATTCCATTATGCATGTGGTGTGACCCACCTGAGTTTGCATCTCCATAATTTTTTCTCTATCTGGTGGTTTGTGTGTTTGCATAAAATAGCATGTAGGATGCTGATGAGCTCTAGTGCATTGGTTAGGCAGATGAGCTGTCCATTGTCCATATACACATGATTAGAGATGCCACTTTTCTAGACGCAGATTGCTTGCAACCAATTTCCTATAGCCCTAGCATTGTCCAATCACCAAGCGTCATGTATGTCATCTAAATCTGGTCTTATAATGGAGTTCAAAGATTATACCAAATGAAATAATATTTTTATTTTTTTTAACATTAAGCTGGCATCTAAAAAACACACATGACACGTTATCATTGGACTACATTAAAGAAAATTTTCTACAATTAGGATAATATGAAGTCCGAATTTCTCACTCACCTAATGCAAGGAGAACATGCAACAAAAGTTGTGGGGCCCATCGAAATATGGGTGACATCCACTCTATCGGTCAGTTGAGTCAAATCATACTAGGACTTAAAGCCCAAAAAATTAGGTTTATAAAAACCTCCAATAGGACACAAAAGGAACGTTGGTGATGGGATATGGACCATTGAAAGCTTCCTTGGAGGTACCATGGCTTATATTTGGTTTTCCTTTTTTGGCATTTGGCTCACCTTAGTGAGGAGTTGGATTGCATATCAACATAACCGTCTGGCTAGGAAGTTTCAACGGTGGTTGCTTCCATCCTATGCTGTGGTCCAGTTGAGTTTTGGACTGGCCTGTTTTTATTTATTTTATTTTTTTTTATTTTCTTAACTCAGGTCATAAGGTAAGCTTGTGCAATTGATGGATGGGTGGATGCCACGTATCCATCATGGTTGCCCCACAAAGCTGTTTTTTTTTAAAACATAATCCCAATACTGTAGACATTATCACTTCTTTCACCTTCAACCTCCAACAAATCTGTTATACAAGTGGTTGGTTAATAGTACAGAACGAAGGTGGACAGGAGTCTAGTTGTAAGCGGAAAATTCAAATGCCCAGTCAGTGTAATTTTCGGCTAGAGTCTGGCCCATGAGTTGGAAGGTCCGGATCCGTTTGAACATATACCACTTGAGAGCTGGCCTACTTAAGTTCAGTTGGCATGGTACCATTGGAACCAATGTTCTGTAACTCACGCACGCTACCAGCCAGACACATCCATTTCATTTGCCTGGACGAACCAAAATATGGCGAAGCCATCTCTCCACAGCAGCAGATGGCGTCGTGGCAGGGAAGGGCTCCATCGGGCCCACCACAATGTATGGGATTTATTCACTCTTAACATTCATTTTTTCTGGATTATTTTAGAGCCGCAAAACTTAGGCAGACTCAAGCTCAAGTGGACCACAACACATGCAGCATTGGTGATAATGACACCATCATCAGCCTATTCACGTAGTTACATGGACTCGGACGAAAGAAAAATACAAATATGAGCTTGATCAAAACTTCTTATCTCTAAAGAAGGTTTTTTTTTTTTTTCCTTTTAATGGTGAGCATTCATTCCGAACTATCTAGTCCACTGGATGTGATTATGGGGCAATGCCCTAAAACGGGTGAAAACTCATACACTGGGAACGCTGCCTGGACCGAGGCAAGATGGAATCGCTTCCTCGGTCCAGGTCAGGACACCTGTATGGATAACTTACTTTTTGAAAGAGAGTATCTACTCCGGATCTCATCCGCTGCTTTTTGTACAGGTGTACCACCCTGCATGCATACTTGACCTGTAACTGCTGTTCTTTTACAGCAGATATTAAACGGCTCCAGGTCTAACAGCTCTATGTCAGATGGCCATGATTGCCTGACGGGTGTAATGTTTAAGAAGCAAACCATCCTGAAACGGTTTGGTACTCCCCTTGATACCAGCCAATCGCTGGTGGTCGGTGTTCTATGGGCCCTACCATGATGTACGTGTTTCGTCCATGCTGTCCATCCTCTTTTCTTTTTTTTTTTTATTTTTTTTTTTTACACACGTACACACACCCCCACACACTCACGCCATACGCACACACACCGTGGGATTTCACCACCGTGGGTACTCGAACCCTTGACCCGGTGTTGAAACGCCAGGGAGTCTACCACCCAGGTAAGACTAAGGACCCTCTATGCCGTCTATCTATTTTTAAAAATCATTTTAGAACATGAGACCAAAAACGAGATATATCCCAATCTCTAAGTACACAACATTACAGGAAAAGTGTTAAACGATCATTGACCATTAAAAATATGTTCAGGCCATAAAAGCTTTGGATCAAGCTGATTTTTTTCCCTTCATCTGGGCCTGTATGACCTAATCAACAGGTTGGATATCAAATAAACAGTATAGTGGGCCTTAAGCGGATTTTAATGGTGGATATTCAATCACTATTGTTTTTATGTGGTGTGGACCACCTGAGATTTATATACCTCTAATTTTTGGAATCAACCCCTACAGTGATCTTTAAAAATAAATGAACAGAATAGATGAAATACATACGTCATGGTAGGGCCCACAGAGCACCGACCATCAGCCACGGGGCTGGCGGCAGGGTTAGTAGCCAATCCATTTCCAAACCATCCACACCTGCCCATGGGAAACGGACTGCGTGGTGTACCGTACACCACCGACTTTAGTGGTGCATTGACGCCACCATGTTACGTGGGGCCACCTATGTGTTATATTCATGTCGTATGTACATTAAATTAGTGGGAATTGAACGTCTACTGGGAACCTTTTTTTTAGGGTTATAGATATTTTGGATGAATTTGATTTTTTTTTTGCCTTTATCTAAATATGTGTGACCTTGTGAATAGGTTGGATGACAAATAAATATCACGGTGGGCCTATGAATGTTTCAACGGCAGGAATCATAGGCATCGTCCCCACTGCTTTTTTTTTTTGGTACACTTGAGCTTTGGATGGACCATTCTTAGGTTCCTACCCTAAAATCATCTCTCTAAATAAATGTGCAGTGTGGATATTATAAATTTGTCGTGATGGGCCCATGGAACTTGGTGATGTCAACACAGCACGGTGTCAATGAAGTGTGGCACACCATACAATCCACTTACGTGCCCATGGGTAGATCCGATTTCCACATCACCTTGCCGCGTGTACGGTGAACCGTGGAACGTTGGACTCCTTGAAGGTTTGATTAAGAGGGCACGCATATACTTCCCCACATTTTAAGACGTGTGACTCCTCCGGCGTGGATCATTTTATTTATTATTTATTTATTTTATTTTTTACATGTTAGCTTGTTAGTACACCCACTGTCAGTTCACACTTCACTGTTAGCCACCCCCACTAAGAATGGACACCAAGACCTCAATGTTGAAATGAGGTATCTTTCACTCAGTCTACCACTTGAGCTATGGATCAGTGGCAGTGTGTCCTCCTGCATGTATCTCATGACTGTTGGATCCACTTCATTTTTTGTCCCTGGTCCTGAAATGAGAAGGTAAAAATAAATTGACATGGTGAATTTCTCACAAACATCATATAGCCTCACATGACTTCAGAGCAGAAATTTAGTGGAGGCCTCCTTGTACGGAATCAACTTTACTGTATTTCCATTACCCTTATCTATATGGTATCATCTGTTAGGTCCCTATTATACACTAACAACATAATTTAATACAATATAATTTAATCATAAAACCCATTTTAAGAATTTTCAATTATAATAGCATCAAATTTCTAAAATATATAAAAGGTGGTAATCATACCTATATGGGATGTGCACGAATGAGATGTCTATCAAGCCTATCTGCTGAGTTAATAAATCTCTCCCTAATCTATCTGAGTACCGAAAATTTAAGATAGCCCAACGTTTAATCTTCTGATAAGTATTAAGGAAGACATATTATCCATAAAAATGAACCACACATGAGAATAATAGAAAATTGTGGAGTGAATCTCCACTCTCTCTTAGTCTCTCTCATTTTACTTAGTCTCATACATCTCATGAGGTGGAACGCCCATGGCTAGCTCTACCTTTCCTTTAAAATATGATCATATAAATAAGGAGTGGTTAAGATTTCAAGGGTGCATGTAGTATGGTGCTTTGCCACTTTACGCACTTCGGTGTAATTTACACCGAAAGATGTTTGTCAATCCCCATCATCCATATATATACTTATGATTTAATTCATCCACTGTTATACCGTATTCACTAATGATTATATTACATTTCAATCAAAAGTAAATTGGTTTTAATAGTTAAAACAAAACTTTAATGGTCAAAAACTATTAAAAACCTATTTAAAACATTTTAAGAATTGAGTCTAGGGGAAAAACTACTTGATCAGTCTTAGATTTATCTACATCAAAGATATATACATGTTCTTGGGTAAACTAGTGAATCCCTTGTTAGCCTGTGCAAGAATCAATAACTCATGATGGAAGTGTTTAACTATGTGCACTTTTTTATTGGCTCATATATGGACCTCGTAGAAAGAGCCAAATCAATTAGTCAAGATCATGACCCTTACATGTCTTCAGGTTTAAGAATCAAATAATTTTTCCTGCTTCATCAAATATTAATACAACGATCAAAGTCTAAGCTAATGAGTCTTTAGACAATTCACTTGATTTCAATCCACCAATTTGAATAACCAAAGATCCGAACTTAGATCATTTATTCATGACACACTGATACTTTTGTGCAGAGCAATGGTAAGGCATAAACCGACTCCAAGTCGGCTCTCAAAAATAGAGATTATCTATACTAATCCAAGTCAGTCCTTTGCACAAGGTGACCATACATCTCATAAAATGATATACATGAGTAAGCTCTACACACCTTTGATGGTTATGGTCTAATATAACATTGAGTTACATGAGCCATATCTCCCTGTCATATCCAATTTCAAATTTCAAAAAATGACTAGAGGAATCACTCCTCAAAGAAACCAATGAACATAAGATGAGAACAACCCCTAAATATAAAGTATATCATATGTCCAATCTAAAATCCATGATCACCATAATCAACGACTGAGATCCGTCTGATCACATCCTAGATGGTTTTTTAAGACACTAGATCCAACATCATCTTCCTTTGAAGAGTATATTATCGACTGAGGTTCAGTACATCAGTCAACACCCAGTTCCAGAGCTCAACTGGCAGACTGAGTGGAGATGCCTCGTTTCAACCCTTGAGGCCTTGGTATCGATCCCTATTGGGGGTGGCTAACATGGAATGTGTGTACTAACAAGCTAACCCAAAAAAAAAAAAAAAAAAAAAGGCTCAGTACATCAGTCGACCATTTATGCTATTTACATACTGGGGAGTATGTTCACTACGAATTGACCAAAAAAAAAAAAAAAAAGCCATCAAATGGCAATATATAAACAGTGAACTATGATGAATTTGGAACTCCAACTACCATCAAGTGGCCAGGCATATCATTTCAGTCGAGGTTGACAGCCCATCTAAACTAGGGCCCACTTTTTGGACCGGAAATTTTGAATTTATATATGCCACGTGTGAAAATTAATGTTCACGAGTTTGAACCACACCGACTAGCATAGCATGAAAAAGAAATTATCTAGATAGGGTGGGGCCCATTGTATTCGACATAACATGGACTCTTCCCTGTAGAACGTGCGGCCAGGACAGATTGACAGCTGTATGCAGAGGATTTTTTTGTCTGTTTGCATTTAAATAAGTAAAACAAAGCGCACACCATCTCTCATGGAACATTATATCAAACGTCTCTACCGTGGGACCCACATGCACTTCATCCAACCAGTGGGCAAAATGTATATGTGTGGATGAGGACCCTGGAATTCCACATGGAATTTATATTTGACAAGGAATTACCTCTGGCTAGCTGTCCATGTATTCTTATTCATCTGCTCACATATTCGAAGATTACAGCGATCAATCTAGGGGTATTTGAAGTAAAGTGGACCGTTGCTGTGTTTCTCTACTTAACTGTCCATATAGAGGCTGCAAATGACGAGGTTAGACCTGTCCTTTGGAGAAGATTTTTGGAGCTAAGTCATTCCATGGTGGGCCCCCGGAAAGTCTAAGATTACCGAGCCATGGTCCCCAATTGTCAGAACTCAAACCCGCGCATGCATAGCTTTTAAAACCTCAGGCGTCTCTGCTTTAATATCTCGCGAAGAAAAAGATGCGGGTGGTGGGTCCCAGCAATTAGTGCCACCATGTTACTTGTGCTCTCTCTCAAATTTCAAACAGAAAAATGGTGCAGCCACTTGTGATGTAAATTAAGAGATTTTTTTATTTTTTATTTTAAAACCCTGGCAGAATCTGATGGATGATACACAGGCACTAAGAAAATGTACACGTGGAATGTGGTAATTCGTATCAAACCGTCCAAATAGTGAGAGGAGCCTTATATGATTAATAAACCAAAGTTTATGCTGATTCGATTGCCATACCATTAGAATGGTGGACATTGTTAATGGATGTCTTAAATTTGTAATTCAATATGCTTGTCGATGACAGTTCGATGTCATCGAACAGACTTTCGATGTCATCGATATCTTGATCAATGCCATTGAGAAATTTTGAAATTTCTCATGTTAGTTATTGGACACTTTGGTGTTTTGCTCGATGCCATCGAAGTTAGTTTCGATGACATTGAAGGCATGCTCGATGCCATCAGAAAAATTCGGGAAATCCATGATTTATCATTGGAGTGTTTTGGTATTAATTCGATGCTATCGACTTTCTTTCGACACTAATGATGCATCCTCATCCAAGGTGAATGCAGCAGAAAGGCCATCCCAAAATAATACATATAAGAAAGCTAATTCTCTTAAACCTAACAAAGATCAAAGGAAATTCAAGAAAACCCAAAAGAAGAAAAACGACAAACCTAAGGGAGCTTGCTATGTTTGCGGAAAGATCGGGCATTGCGCACGAGTCTGTAGGGACCGAAAAAAGTCAAAGAAAGAGGCTAATGCAGTAGACGATGATATCGTAGCCATGGTCACAGAAATGAACTTAATTCAAGAGAAAATTCCTAGTTTGTGGTATGATACAGGTGTCACAGTCCATGTATGCAACGATCGATTTGCCTTCAAAACCTATGAAGACGAGCCCAATGGTCAAGAGGCTCAAATGAGAAATGAAGGCCAATCGAAAGTTTTATGAAAAGGAACCATGGAATTACTCTTTACCTCTAGAAAGAAGGTAATCCTGACCAATGTACTGCATGTCCCAAACATAAGGAAGAATCTTATCTCAGGGGATCTCTTAAGCAAATTTGATATTAGAGTTGTGTTTGAATCAGGCAAGCTGATCTTGTCTAAAAACGAGAACTTTATGGGTAAGGGTTATGCTTGTAATGAGATGATCAAAATTTCTTTAAATGAAAAGAATTCTTCTACCTACATGATTGAGTCTATAACGCTATGGCATGGTAAACTAACTCATATTGGCTACAGTACCATAAAACTCATGGCTAAGAACGACCTAATATCATATAATGATAGTAACAAAGATAAATGTGAAGTATGCATACGGTCTAAAATAATAAAAAAAACCATTCCCTAGTGTTGAGAAATCATCTCAAATATTATACCTAGTGCATACTGACATATATGAACTAAATAACGTTCTTACCCGTGGAGGTAAAATGTACTTTATAACGTTTATAAATGATTGTTCAAGATATGTATATGTGTATCTGTTCAAATCAAAAGATGAAGCACTTAATGCATTCAAGATATATAAATTTGAAGTAGAAAATCAATTCGTTAAAAATATTAAAATCCTTCATAGTGACAGAAGATGAAAATATTTTTCTAATGAATTTTCTACCTATTGTGAAGAACACGAAATAATACATTAGTGCACAGCACCTTATACACCACAACAAAATGATGTAGTAGAGAGAAAAAATAAGACATTAGTAAAAATGGTCAATTCAATGCTAATACAAGCACAGTTGCCATTAAACCTATACAGAGAAACACTGGTAGCTGCATGTCATATTTTAAATAAAATTTCATTTAAGAAAACCAAAACCGCTCCATACGAAATATGGAAAGGAAGAAAATCAAACATTGGGTATCTTAAAGTATGGGGGTGTCTTGCATACTGGAGAACTCTATAACCTAAAAAAAACTAAGTTAGGACCAAGAGCTATCAAGTGCATTCTTGTAAGATATGCACAACATAGTAAGGCCTATAGACTTATAGACTTAGACTTCAATGTAATCATATAATGTAGAGATGTAGAGTTCTTTGAGAATTCTGTATTCATAGGAAAAAAGAATACTGAGATTCAATCTCTTAATGAAACTATAAAAGAAACACAAATAGAAGAAAAAACTCCAAGTGAACCTCGTAGGAGTCAAAGAGCAAAAGTAGAGAAGAGTCTTGATCCTAATCATATAAACTATTAACGACTCTCTTTTTACCTAGTTGAGGGTGATAGAGAGAATGTCATTAGAAAAATACCTATGGTTTTAACTATAGAAGATGAACGTAAAACCTTTAGTGAAGCTATGACTTTAAGAGACTCCGCTTTTTGGAAAGAGACCATTAATGATGAAATGGATTCTATTATATCTAATCAAACATGGGAGTTAGTAGATCTACTTCCAGGTTCTAAACCAATAGGTTGTAAATGGGTATTTAAGAAAAAATATCATACAGATGGTACAATTCAAACCTTTAAAGTAAGGTTAGTTGCTAAGAGTTTCCGACAAAAAGAAGGAATCAATTATTTTGACACTTATTTACCAGTAGCTAGAATAACATCGATTAGGATCTTATTCGCTCTAGCATCCATACATCATCTTCATATCCATCAAATGGACGTGAAGACGATATTCCTGAATGGTGATCTCGATGAGGAGATATACATGGAGCAACCAGAAGAGTTTGTTTTACTAGGCAATGAAAGAAAAGTATATAGACTTGTTAAGTCTTTTTATGGATTAAAGCAAACACCAAAACACTGGCGTAATAAATTTGATTATAAAATTTTATCTTATGGTTTTGAATATAATATTGCTAATAAATGCATATATTCAAAAGTGTGTAATGATTATGTTGTAATCATATGTTTGTATGTAGATGATATGTTAATAATTAGTAATAAAATAGAAGGTGTAACTGAAACCAAGAAGTTTCTCTCTTCAGTTTTCAAAATGAAGGATCTTGGACAAGTGGATACTATATTAGGTATCAAAGTTAAATAAATTAAAAAAAAAAAAACATAATGAGGGTTTTGCATTATGCCAGTCTCATTATATTGAGAAATTTCTAAATAAGTTTAATCACTTGAAAATCAAAGAGGCAAAAACTCCGTTCGATCCAAGTATCAAGTTAAAAGAAAACAGTGGAAGAACAGTTACACAACTAGAGTATGCTAGTGCTATAGGCAGTCTTATGTATGCAATACAATGTACAAGACCTGATATAGCATACGCCATGAGTAAACTAAGTAGGTTTACGAATAATCCAAGTGTTGAACACTAGAAAGCAATAAGTAGAGTTTTGGGTTATTGTAGACACCCCACCCAAACTAATATCTTGAGAAAGTTAAGACAATCCGAGAACCATGATCATATCCTAAACCTAACCCTAATCCTAACCTGAGCCATTATGAGTCATCATTCAATCTAGACCATGTCCAAAACCGATCCATTTCTCGGGTCATTTTCGGGTAACAATCAAGCCAATTTCAAGCCGTTTTGAGCTGAACATCCAAAACGGACTTTGTTTCACTCTAAGGACCCAAAAAATGACCCACCGACTAAATTTTGAGGGAAACTGTACCGAAGCGGTAGTTTGACTACCGCCGGTGGTAGTCAAACTACCGCTTCCTCTCAAAAAACGTGCGTGGAGCCAGCCACACGAGATTCAGACCCAACCTAGCCTGGGCGGTAGTCGGACTACCGCGGACGGTACTCCGAGTTCCACCGCTCGCGGCCCGCGTGTGGACAGCTGTCCCAGCGTCCAAAAGTTAATTCTTCCTGGAATTTACCCCTCCCATCTCCACTATTTGCAGTTTTACCGGCCTCCATAGCTAATGGGAGCACGTCACGTGGCGTCTCTCTCCTCTCCACCAATCACCATGTGCCACATCAGCATTTACCCCCCTCTTGTCATCTATTTACTAAAAAACCATTGAAAAGGGCTATAAATAGCCCTCTCCCCTTTCATTTTCAAGGACCAAAGAGAGAGCCACTAAGGGAGGGAGAGAGTGAGAGAGAAAGAAAGGGAGAGGAGAGATTGAGGAAAAGGGAAGGAGTTCCCAAACCCTCCAAATCCAGATTTTTTCCAGCCACCCCCTAACCCTCAACTCAACCCTTCCAACCCGTAAACCTAGCCTAGTTGATCATGGTTCAACACACATCCTAGCCTATTCAAGAATCAAGTCAAGGATCCATCATCTTACAAGCATTCATCATGACATCTACTCCCTTCTCATCCCCTCTGCTTCTCTAGATCTCTAGTGGACGTATGCTCTGTGACTTGCCGTATATCGGATCCTGTCACATCAGAAATTCCTAGTGATATAATCTATTTTTCTTACCTCTTTGCATAAGCATCATCACATCCACCCTCTAGATACATTGTTGGACATATGTTCTGTGGCCTGCCGAAATCTCGGATCTTGCTACATCAGAAATCCACATGTGACTAGTCCCATCATGACCATAACATCACCATCATCCCTTGAGACTATTTTACCACACTAAGTAGAGACCGTACATTTGTACGGGCAGAGAGGGTGCCTAACACCTTCCCTCTTTGTAACCGAGGTCCCTTACTTGGAATCCCAGATCGCAGACCAGGAGTCAATCTGAGGTAGGAGAATCTTCGGATTTCTTCAACCTTACGTATACCGTGAGTTTTAGCCGACCGCGGGATTCTGAGTAATATTGGCTAGTGGCGACTCCAACAATCATAAATCAGCTTAATCACCCCCCACCATCATCACCATAACACTTTTAGCCAACGTGGGCGCCGATTTAATTTTCAGTGTCTACAGAATGGCGACTCCGCTGGGGACTTGCTAGCTCGCACTAGCTGAGACCCGACTCGAAAGTGTGTGGAACTATAATCTTAAGGGACATCATCACTGCATTCACAAAAAAAAAAAAACATCTTTGGCTTACACTTGTTTGGGCATCAATCCTAGCCATGACCACTCAATCCCATACAGTTATGGCTACCCATGAAAAAGAGCCGGCAGCTTTGCCAACTCCTGAAGCACCGACACCGGTACCGGCACCGTCACTGACACCTCTAGCAGCTCCAACAGATCTACAGGCCAATACAACCACGTCAGAGTTACTACTTCGAGCAATGCAAGAACTATTGCTTCGCCTAGTGCCAAGCGCTATATCGGACATATAGGCAACACAGCATAGTGCTCAAAACAGTTTAACCCCACAACCTCCTTTTGCTTCCTTCCTTCCTCCTCCAGCAAATCCCATTCTACCATTCCCTACAGAATCAGTACAAGATCACCAACATCCTCTTCCTGAGAGGAGATCTGGTCAATTTCAAGGGGAAAAACCCCTCTCATATGATCCTTCTGAACTCACAGAACTCCGAGAGCAATTGTACGATGTACAGAGGAAACTACAAAGGCAGCAAGGAGTGGATCATCCAACCATCAAATTCAGGGACTTATGTCCCTTTCCCGATACCAGGGTACCTCAAAACTTTGAGGTTCCAAAATTCAAAAGGTATGATGGTACGGGGTATCCTATGGACCATTTAAGAGCATTCTGTGGAGAGCTTAATATTCTGGCAGGTAATAATGGAGCGTTGATCCGTTTGTTTCAAAAATCCTTGAAAGGCAATACGTTAGATTGGTACACGCCATTAGACTACCATCGAATTAAGACTTGGGAACAACTTTTCCAAGCTTTCCTTGATCGTTTCGTGTACAATCTTAATGCAGCACCCAAAAGGGCGGATCTTGTTGCCTTAAGGCAGAGGGACGATGAGTCATTATCAGCTTACGTTGGACGATGGCGGGCCATGGGCTGAGAATGAAAACACCCATTGATGATGAGGAGCAAATGTACATGATCATCCACTCGGCAAACAGAGTATCTTTGCATACCTCGTCTCATATCCATATATAACTTTACCCAACTCATCCATATTTGGGGAACAAGTTGAAGCGGAATAAGAGGCGGGACAATCTCCCCCTGGTGGCCTCATCGAGGCCTCCCAGTCAACAGAATGTGGAAAGAAGGCCTACTGGATATGAGAATGGTAACAGAAGTGTTCCTGACTTCCATCCAACAGAAGAAGACAATCTTGTCGCCTCCACCCAAGGTGCTCAATTCGCTCCTCAAGAAGGACAATGGTAACAATAATAGCAGAGGGAGATTCCTCAGTACCCCAATCATGGTCAGCAGATGAGGATGACCCGGGAACCTAGGCAGTTTACACTGATAGCCCAAACGTACAGTGAGGTACTAGCCACGCTAGTCCAAAGGCAAATACTTATACGCTCTTGCTGCTAGGCTCCCACCAAACCCTCTGCCACCAAACTATAATGAGAATGAGTACTGTGCATACCACCAATCCCGAGGCCACACAACGGACCGTTGTTTCACCCTGAAATATGTGGTCCAAGATCTGATTGACAACCAAATGATTGTGGTTACCCCTCCTGCTGTTGCCACCACCAATTACACCCTCCAGAATCTCCTGCCATCGTATCAAGTATGCTCAGTTCATCAGGAACCCCTACTAACAATATCGGTCAAGAAGAGCCACCCCAGGTCAATCCGGTCAATGCATCCATTCAATCTTGCCACCCAACAACAATACCCCGAATCTATAAGGGTACACCCTATGATTCAATCTCTTCGCTCTCAAATACGCAAGGCATATCCAGGTCAGTCTCTATTCCCCAAGTCTACAAGGGGCACACCCACTGCCAGTCCAATTTCTTCGCTCTCAAATATGCAAGGGCATCTCCTTCTAGTCAATCTTCATGCCCCAAGTCTACAGAACCACCACGGATCAATCCAATCCATACATCCTCTGTCTCGCAAGGGGCACCATCGCCTATCAGACCCTTGCTTCGAGTTGTCATGCTCCAAGAAAAATCTCCTTCCCCGATCAAAATACCACATGCCTTAGCAAAATCAGGGCCCAACTTCAATCATGTGGTAACTCACCAAGAAGGACATTCCATTGCTCAAAGGGATTTGCCCAGCTCTACTCAGTCTTCAATCCTTCAAGAGAAAAGTCTAGGGCGAGTGGTTTCAGCCTCTAGGAAACAAGTCGAGGAAGAGATTGAAGTCAAGATTTTGATTAGTCCCAAAATATCAACCATCACTTTTCAGGTCTTTGACATCACAACTTCATTTCATCTCCTCCCTGATCAGTCTTGGATCCATAGAATCAAGGCTCTCTCTTCAAGTCTTCACCAAAATGCCAAATACATTTTCGGAGATAAGGCGCTAACCGTTTTGAATGATCTCGAACAAATCTTTCCGATAGAAGCAGTCAACCATCAAGAGCTAGATATCCCGATCATAGACATACAATGCTCTGATGAGGATATCCCATACCATAGTCTCGAGTTTGAGGCTATGAATTGTGTGCCTCTTGCATGCCCCATCGGATCAAATTATGTCTTCTCTTCGGTCGGGCACCAATATTTTTATTATCAGCTCGAATATCAAGAGAATGCAGGCATGAGAAGACTAAAATATCTGCCTCCTATGGGTGAGATAGCAAAGCACGGACGTATCAAGGGAGGGCAAGATCGGCAAGAGGAGGATAATCCTTTCATCCACACACCAATCAAATCCTTCAGAAAAGGGATTATCTGTTCGGTTGACAGGCTGAGATCCACCGTGGAGGATCAAATGAGAAAAATGAGCCCAACTGGGCTATTTGAAAATGACTTGGGCAAGGGGCAAGAATTTCCCCTGATTGACTGGACCACAGTCTGGGTCCCACTTGAGCAGGAAGAATGCAAAGACTCATAATGCATTGGGGATGAACTGAGGAAAGGGATATCCAACACCAACTCAGAGCCCAATCTCAAACTCATCACGACATTTGGGTACAACAATGAGGGACCACCTACTGATCTGTTTGGCCCTGCCTCCTCAGGGGAGGGAGTGCAGGGCAATAGCTGGTTCACAATCCCCACGACGGCACAATAAAATAAAATAATGTTTGACTCCTCGAACAGAATCAGGCAATCCCTGATTCACATCGCCGTCTTTCTAAAAAAAAAAAAAAATCAGAAAATTCTCGAAAAGCCAAATACATCAGATATTTTCGAAACACCAAAAACAAAAAAAATGATATACTTGTCAAAATCCAAAAAAAAAATCAGAAATTTTCAAAAGGCCAAAAACATTAGATATTTTCAAAATGCTAAAAAATTCAGATACTTGTCAAAATCCAAAAAAAAAAAAAAAAACCAAAAATTTCTCAAAACACAAAAACAATAGAAAATCTTTCAAAACTCACAAGCAATAATGTGTCAAATGTCGTCTGTTACAACACACTGAGTTTAAAGTCGACTCATATGATTTCGATCTAGAGTTGAACTTCAAACTCATGGGTTTGAACGAAGCCCAGGATGTGGAAAAATGATGATTCGACTCTCGAGCTTGAGGATTCCCTCAGAAAGCTCGAAACAAAGGTCAATGTCGTGACAGGCGATTTTGAAATTGTAAGCTTGGGATCCCCTGACTTCCTAGAAAATATGCATCAAGAGATCCTCGCCTTGTGAATACAAGTATAGGATCACAGAATTCTTAAGGCCAGGGCTATCCAACCTTTCGTTATCCTATAAAGCCTTACCCAAATCAAATGAAGAACCAATCATACACCATCTCTTATGAAGCCAGAAGTCAAGCCCATCAAACAAAGCTGTCAAGATCATGTCTGAAGTCCACGATGGAGTCCTACTGATGAACGATGGAGATAAGCTATTGCAGCATGTCAGGAAGTGCTTCAAGTATCAAAGCTTGCACAACGGATCCATGTGCATGCTTCGAGTCTTTATAACCTGTCAACACTCTAGCCCTTCTTCATTATGGGGTGTGGACATCATCGAAAGAATGAACCCAAAGGCATCCAATGGTCATGAGTATATTCTCGTGTCAGATAAAAGCGGGCAGTGACAACATCCTACATCATCAGTACAAATGAAAAAGAAGTCAATGAAAATGATTGGTGGTAAGCTCGATGCAACCAACCACATCTCGCAAACATAAAGCACACGACGATCGCCAGGACCGACACAAACAAGTTTGAAAGAAAGGTTAGCAACATGGTAATCATGTACATCTTATCATTGCGCCTACTAGATCCAGGGGGCAACTCGAGGCCATCCTGAGACGATCCGCTGATCATCTGCGAAGTTCTTCCGAGAGGTTCCCTTCATCTCAACATCATTAAGGGCAAAAATCTTCCAGAGCCCATCAACTCCGATAACATGGATATCTATCATGGGTAATTCTACTAACTATGTCAACAACCACAATCGTAAAGCTAAAGTTAAAAGGTTAGCATCCTGAGGTACATTCCATCATCATTCCTTCCCTCCAATAAGTGTTCTAAAAATTAAAGAGTTCAAAAAAAAAAAGGAGAAGGACACAAAAAAAAAAGAAGATAAAGAAATTAAAAAAATGGACGAATAAAGCACACAGTCTAAAAAAAAAGAAGAGAGAAGAAAAAGAAAAAAAAAAGAGAAAAAAAAGAAAATAAGAGTCGAACCCAATGAGTGAGAACACAATTCACCAACCCATTTCCCCTCAAGATAGTTTAACCTAATGTCAACAGCTTCATGATCGTGATTGAAGACAAAGTCAGGCAACTCACCAGTCTGCCGATAATGAATGGAGTCTAGCCTCCCGCCTCTGTACAAGAAAAAGAAAAATCAAAAGAAAAGTAACGTGTCTAAGCAAAACGGGCGAGGTGAAAACCCGAAAGGGCACATCGAGTAAAAAGCAATGAGCATGTAGCGGACTTGGTGAAAACACGAGCACGGGCACCAAGGGTAAAAAGTATATAATTTAAGGCGGTGCAAGAAGCAAAAAACTTCGGGACATGGTGAAAATCGAAAGGACGCCATGAGCAAAAATACGCCAGAAAGCGGTCGTAGCGAAAACACGAAAAGACGCTACGGGCAAAAATGGCTAGAAAAGAAAAAGAAAAATAAAAATAAAAGTGCAGGTACAGGAGAAGTCAAGGCAACAAGCAAAGTAAGGAAGCACAAGGAAAAGATAAGTCCCGGATCAGAATTTTGTCAGACTCTACCCAAATCCAAGGGGTGTGATCCGGGTATGCGTTACTCTCAGGGAATCGGGATCCCTAGTAAACAACTCAGAATACCGGATTCGACATGGGCTAAGTTCAATGTTCTGATTCCATCATTCAAGCACAAGTTCAAACACAAGCAAACACCGACAAATTTGGCACAAACAAAATTTTCATTCCTTTCTATACATCGCTTTCCTTTCTTTACAAAAAAAAAAAAAAACATACATGCATGTACAGGACAAGCAGCCAACGAAGTCGGTGATTCACAAGTTCAAAGCCCTAGATGCCCATATTTCAAAACCCACAAGGCCCACAGTTCAAAGCCCCAGAGGCCCACAAGTTCAAAGCCCCAAAGGTCCACAGTTCAAAGCCCCAGAGGCCCACAAGTTCAAAGCCCCAGAGGCCCACATTTCAAATCTCATAAAGGCCCACCAAGCCCATTGATCAAAGGCCCATGGTTCAAAGGCCATATTTTCAAGCCCATCTCCTAGGCCCAAATATCCAAAGCAAGGCCCACTACACAAACCCGATTTCAAGGCCCATGGTCCTAGGCCCACATGTCCAAATCAGGCACATGTTCCCTAATTGCCTCATTAATTCATTAGTGGAGGCCATCTAGCTATTCAATCCAGATCACTGTACAATAAAAGCCGGACGACGACGCCCACCCGCGAGATCGGACGGATGTTTCAAAAAAAAAAATTCAAAATATCTTCAAATAAAAACCGTTAGCCCCGCCAACTCATTAGTGGAGACAACACGACTGTTTACTTAATTTGCACAAATAAAAACCGAACGACGACGCCCACCCGCGAGATCGGACGGATGTTTCAAAAAAAAAATTCAAAATATCTTCAAATAAAAACTGTTAGCCCCGCCAACTTATTAGTGGAGGCAACGCGACTGTTTACTTAATTTGCGCAAATAAAAACCGAACGACGGCACCCACCCGCGTGATCGAACGGATATTTTTTCAAAATCCAAAAATATCTTCAAATAAAATCTCTAAGGAGTCTAGCTCCAAAGAGATAGTTTTCAAAAGTTTTTCAAAAACGCACGCGTCATGCTTGATACCGAGAATCTTCCATGTTCTCCGATTGCGGTCGGTCTGCTTGATTAAATAAGACCGATCTCTTAGGTTTCCCCGAAGGACGATCGAGTCCGTACATGATACATGTACGATTGGCGATCTCTATGGCGGGCGGTCGTACAAATCTAGTAAGATGAGTGGATCTATCTGGAAAGAATAATCAAACTCGAAGTGAGGACAATCCATTGTAACCAAAGTGTCAGACTCAGCAGATTGCATGGCAAACAGATTACCTGCACATACCTAGTCCGGGATGTTCGCAAAATTTGATCGAGTCCAAGTCGGCATAGTGAGTTCCCCATAAGGCCGCACCAACGGACAGGGCAGCTAACCACCTTGACGATCAAATGTAACGAACACTCCTAGGGTGATTACATAGCAAAGGAACGACAGACCTAATAGTACGGAAATCCTCGTAAAGCTGCGACAAATGCGCAGAGGCCCTTACTTTTCAGACTTACCCTCCAATGCTGTAAACAATCCGACGTGAAAAGGTTGTAATTGGTGATTCGTAAAGCCGCGACGAATGCGCAGGAGACAATCATAACGTTTTCCTCAACCCTCGTGATATGTGCAAGTCATCTTTTTCCAAACAGTCGAATGACAATGATACAATGGTAAGCAATAGATTTGAGTCGCTACCCTTCGTTCTGACCAGAAGGGTGGGGTGTCCACTTGCTTTGACCTTCGGTTGCTAGCAACCTCGGTCAAAGAGGGGCATCTGTAGACACCCCACCCAAGCTAATATCTTAAGAAAGTTAAGACAATCCGATAACCATGATCATATCCTAAACCTAACCCTAATCCTAACCTGAGCCATTATGAGTCATCATTCAATCCAGACCATGTCCAAAATCGATCCATTTCTCGGGTCATTTTCGGGTAACAATCGAGCCAATTTCAAGCCATTTTGAGCCGAACATCCAAAACAGACTTTGTTTCACTTTAAGGACCCAAAAAAGGACCCACCGGCTAAATTTTGAGGGAAACTGTACCGAAGCGGTAGTTTGACTACCACCGGCGGTAGTCAAACTACCGCTTCCTCTCAAAAAATGTGCGAGGAGCCAACCACACGAGATTCAGACCCAACCTAGCCTGGGCGGTAGTCGGACTACCGCGGGTGGTACTCCGAGTTCCGCCGCTCGCGGCCCGCGTGTGGACAGCTGTGGAATTTACCCCTCCCATCTCCACTATTTACAGTTTTACCGGCCTTCATAGCTAATGGGAGCACGCCACGTGGCGTCTCTCTCCTCTCCACCAATCACCATGTGCCACATCAGCATTTACCCCCCTCTTGTCATCTATTTACCAAAAAACCATTGAAAAGGGCTATAAATAGCCCTCTCCCCTTTCATTTTCAAGGACCAAAGAGAGACCCACCAAGGGAGGGAGAAAGTGAGAGAGAAAGAAAGGGAGAGGAGAGAGAGAGGGAAAGGGAAGTAGCTCCCAAACCCTCCAAATCTAGATTTTTTCCAGCCACTCCCCTAACCCTCAACTCAACCCTTCCAACCCGTAAACCTAGCCTAGTTGATCATGGTTCAACACACATCCTAGCCTACTCAAGAATCAAGCCAAGGATCCATCATCTTACAAGCATTCATCATGACATCTACTCCTTCTCAACCCCCCTCGCTTTCTCAGATCTCTAGTGGACGTATGCTCTGTGACTTTGCTTAGTATATCGGATCTGTCACATCGAAATTCTAGTGATCTAATCCATTTTCTTACCTCTTTGCATAAACATCATCACATCCGCCCTCTAGATACATTGTTAGATGTATGCTCGTAACTCTTAGAAATCTCGGATCTTGCTACATCAGAAATCCACATGTGACTAGTCCCATCATGACCACAGCATCATCATCATCCCTTGAGACTATTTTACCACACTAAGTAGAGAACGTACATTTGTACGGGGAGAGAGGGTGCCTAACACCTTCCCTCTTTGTAGCAGAGGTCCCTGCAGGAATCCCGGATCATGAGACAGAGTCAATCTGAGGTAGGAGAATCTTTGGATTTCTTCAACCTTACGTATTCCGTGGGTTCTAGCCGACCGCAGGATTTTGAGTAATATTGGCTAGTGGTGACTCCAACAATCATAAATCAGCTTAATCACCCCCCACCATCATCACCATAACACTTTTAACCAACGTGGGCGCCGATTTGATTTTCAGTGTCTACAGTTATCTTAAAGAAAGCAAAGAACTAGAGCTATTTTACTCAGAATTTCTAGTAGTGTTGGAAGGATATACCGATGCAAGTTAGATATCGAGTGCAGGAGACAACAAGTCCACTACAGGATGGATATTTACCCTAGGAGGCACAGTTGTATCTTAGGGATCTAAGAAATAAACTTGCATAACGCACTCAACTATGGAATCTAAGTTCATAGCTTTGGCCGCTACATGCAAAGAGGCTGAGTGGTTAAGGGATCTTCTATTAGAAATCTCATTATATGCGAAGTCTATACCAGCTGTTTCCCTTCATTGTGATAGTAAAGTCATTCTAGCAAGAGCCTATAGCGATACCTATAATGGGAAGTCCAAACACATAAGTTTGAGACATGACTATATAAGACAATTAATTCAAGATGGAATCATTGCGATCTCATATGTGAAGTCGAGTAATAACTTGACTGATCCTTTTACTAAACCTCTGACGAGAGAGGTAGTAAGGACAACATCTAGAGCGATGAGGTTGAAACTCTTTACTCAAAGTTTCACCAATGAAAGAAACCCAACCCAAAATTAGAAAATCTCTAAATATTGAGTTTAATGGGTAACAACAATTCACTGATAAGTGAAAAGTTTCAGCACAAAAAATTAAATAACCTCATCCAGGATGAAAGTGCTGGCCGTTATAAAAGAGGGATGAGTATTAAACTCTTAATGAAGTCCAGTCAAATAGGACAAGTGTTTTAATGGAAACATTGGAAGAATTTCACCTATGTGAACATAAAAGTGGTGTCGCTTCTCGTAAGAGTTAGAGTAATGTCGGGATTGTTCATGAAACAGGATAAGCACATCACCATTAAAAGTGCTAAGCGAGATTATGAAGGAACACATAACGCATGAGCTATTATGTGTATAGTATTTTCGGTTATGTCATATAAGAATAACTGGTTCAATACTACGGCAACCAGAAATTTTAAAATAACTTTAAAATACTTACACTAAGGAAATATTTAAATCGCAAGATATCTTTCTTTATGCATAATAACTATTATTATTCTGGCAGAGTTTTTTCCATTGTTTTAAAAAAACCAAAGGGGGATTGTTGAAATTTAGTGGTTTTTTTAAAAAATTCAAATTTTCAAAATTTCAGGATTTTGCCGCTAAAATGCTTTTCCGAAAATTTCAAATCTGAAAAGTGCGGTGTATGCTTTGTCCCACATCAGAAATGGTTGAAATCCTTTGGTGGTTTATATATGGACTTGTGAAGAGTATTCTTACTTGGTATTTTGGATGTAGAGATGCTACACACTGGAACACACGCATGCACGCACGTGCAAGCGCTCTAGCTCGGGCACTGGCACCGGCACCGGCACAGGCGAGGGCGTGAGCAGTGTGGCTGTAGTGGCACTAGTTGGTGCACTTTGCACTTCGCACGTGCGCATCGTGTCACAGAGTAGTCGCTCCCTCGCGACGTTACACGAGATGGTGCGATCGTGGTGCGATAGGTCTGGTCAGTGCCTACGTGCGGCGGGGTCTGAAATGGTTTGGATTTTATATGAGACTGAGAATGGTCGGATCATAAATCCGAAACGTTCAGCAGTTTCTGAAAATGGCCCTCTGCCTTGAAAGTTACAATGATCCGAAAACGGACAAATCATGATAATCCAACGGTCAGATCCTTTCATCCGATGACCAGAAATGGTTGGAGTTAATGATCAACGGTTAGAAACGTTTTCCAAACGTTCTGAACCATTGATAGCCGTCTAGCAACAGTCCACTACCTGATGCCTATATGAACTGGACCATTCTAATCTGATTTTCATATCTCAACACACCATCTCTCCCATCAAATCAGATACAATCCAAATCTCCTTTTAAAATACTGTGAGCATCTCTACTGTTCTGAGTATACCAGAATAGATCTGTTGCGTTCAACTATTCCATAGTGGACCCATTGTGATTGCTGCATGCTGGATCCAGATAAAGCTTGTCTTATCCTGGAAGCAATTCGCCTGTAACCCATCAGCAGTTGATAAGGGGGTGAATTACGCTTCAAGGACAATGTAATTTTTTATGTGATTCAGCCTAGTGAAAGAAATTTTTTCACATTTTATTTTTATTCTCGTTGTATCCAAAAACAATTTTCTAACATTAAGTGCCGGAAGAACCGCAGCATGCTTGGCACAAGCGTGCGAGATCTTGGCAGAGTGGGCATTCATATGGAGTGGCAGACTGTGAACAAGCCCTGACTGAAAATAGAGTTGGACCACACATCACGTGGGTCGTACATGTATGAGAAAAGTACTGTCAGGAAAAATATGTGCACCAATCTATATTCAGTGTACATGTCCGGCTCACCTTATGAATGTACCATCTTGATATGTTGGGCGGGTAACTGTAGCAGCTAGGAGCATCACATGTGAGCCAATTGGCTCATCTTACGTGAATCCCTTGCATCAGGTCTCCACACGCTAGCTAATAGCTTCCTGATTCCTCCTTCCGAACATATGCCGGTCTATGCAAGTGGCAGGACTCAACTATGGACTCTCGGGTCCCAGCTTGATGTGGACCGGGCTCAAGCCTTTAATAGAGACCCCCATGTTGGCCAGATTAGGTGGGCCAGGAAGCCCATTTATGATGTTAGAGGGTGGACTTTTATCTGAAATTGAAGGCCCAATCCTATGAATTTAGGCCTGATTTTTTAACGTGCCAGGCATGGGTTGACCCTGCCTGGCCCATACCGGGCCCATACCTGGCCCAATGAGACTCTTAGAAGCACCTACAAAATTTTCTTAGATTGAAAGATCTTACACTATTTCATTAATGGCCTACAGGTACACGGTAGAGAATATAAACTGAAGCCTTCGTGTTCTAATGAAAATAAACATTGGATCCACGGCTAGGATTTACTGATTTGGGGAATTTTTGGGGCAATCTCCATTGATAGTGGTAACATCAGTTAAACTGTCCAAACCACTCATTATATGGCCACAGTTGCATGTTGAGTCGGACCATCGATTGCCCATTAATTGTAATGGTGGGGCACCTGATAATTTGATGGTCCTGACAATTGTGCCCGTGATCTCGATGGGTCCTACTGTTTTGCATGGTATGAATGTCTTGAGCAAGTGGGGATTTACAGAGGCAATTTTAAATATACAACATATAAATAAATAAATAAAACCCACTCCTTCCATCTCTCTCCACGACAATGCTCTCTCTGGTTCAGCCTCCAGCTTAGGCTCGACTCCGGGCGGGCCAACATAAAACAATTCAGGCTCCAACTTGGACTGGACTATTTTGGCCCGTCAAGTGCTTGGGCCGTGTTTGGGCCTACGTACAACAATGCGGGCCGGGCTTTAACACAGCTTCTCCCACCCCTAGTGTGACCGTTGACACCCCTTTGGAAACGGATTGGCTACTCCCCGTGACACCAGCCAATGGCTGGTGGTTGGTGCTCCGTGGGCCCCATCCATGCCGTCCATCTATTTTAATAGATCATTTTACGGTAGGAGACAAAAAATGAGGTATATTTCAATCTTAAATGGACCACATTATAGGAAACAGTGTTGAATGAGCGTCGACCATTAAAAAGCATTTTGGGCCATAAAAGTTTTTGATCAAGCTGATTTTTGTTTTTTCCCTTCATCTGGGCCTGTATGATCTAATCAACCTACTGGATGTCAAATAAACAGTACAGTGGGCCTTAGGAAGATTTTAGTGATGAATATCCAATCATATTGTAGTCATGTGGTGTGGTCCACCTGAGATTATTATACCTCTCATTTTTTGGAATAAAGCCATAAAATGATCTGCAAAAATGTATGAACGGAAAGGATGAAACACATACATCATGGTGGGGCCCACAGAGCACCGACCATCAGCCTCGGGGCTGGTGTCAGGGGGAGTAGCCAATCCGTTTCCCACCCCTTTACACCCATATCCAAAACAGTCACCACCCTTAACGGCTATAATGTCTCTGTACCCACTTTCTATTTTTTGCCGTTGATTTGATGGACCAATATAAATGTTTAGAAGCAACCAGATCGTATCATTTTTTATTTAGTTCTTCCATATTAAGGCCATCTATATGAACGGTTTCCTTCTTCTTTTTTTTTTTGAAATCATAGTTCATCCATGTTAGGGCCAACTATATGAACGGTCTCGATCCAATGTATACACTTCCAGATGTACGAATGAAGGAGAGGATCTATATCATTTAGCTACACCGCCGCTTCCATCATATCATTTTCCTATAAATTGTAGAATATCCCTCTTCCATAAAACCCTAACCCTACATAGCCATACCCCGAGAGAAAATAGGGTTTGTAGCAGCCATCCTTCCCCTTTCTCCTCCCCGTTGCTTCTTTCACTTTCTTTGTATGTAAACCGCCTCTTTGAGTAGCCATGTGTTGTAGGAGGGCACAGTGCCTTCCATTTTTCTCTAACATCTGGCTTAGTTAGGAGGCATACATTGATAGAGATGTGCGGTTGAGATTATTTCTCTCTTCCTCTCAATCTCTTCTCTGGCCTTTTTTATTGGACTTTAAAGATATTCCAATCTATTGTCCTCCAAGAAGCCTTAGACATTTCATTTCAAGATTCTTTCATTTCTGCTATATTTGATTAGTATAGGTTGATTGCCTCTCGAATAACCGGACGTTTGAATACGAGTCTGCGTTCGGCTCAGACGGAGGCGCATATTAAGAGGAGGGTGTCTTGCGCACCCCCACCCGAATCGTTTGAGGGGAAGGAACGACTCACCTTTAACAGTTCCTTTCCTAGATAACTTCGGATACTCTGTGAATGATATGTATATTCTTTGTTAAGAACCGGAGTCAGGGTGCATGACTCACCATCGATCTCGGCGGTTCTCGAAAAATAAGTTCAATGGTCCGAAAGGATTCAAAACTCATTTGCCTCGCAACATAGCTTATGCATTGATTTTTTATTTTTTATTTTAAAATTTTTTTGCACTGAGTTTCGATGTATAATAACATTTGGTTGTCCACTTAATTTGGATGCCTAAGTCGTTCCAGCAATGGCATCTAATTAGTCCACGTGCTCCTTGATCTGGGATGTGGTTGCAACTTGGGTTGGATGCCCTACTTTAGGACGGGTCAGATTGGCTGTATTGAGGTCAGGTGTGGCTCATGTTGAAAATCCTCAACCTGACTCAGCTCATATTTCAACTGAATATGTTTCTTGGCTTAAAGTAGATTTTGGGAGGCTGTTTAGATTGAGAAAATTTGTAGGATAGGAACTGTTTTGGATTGAGAAAATTTATATTAAAAGGCCTGTTTTGGACAATGGAAATGATAGGAAATAATGGGAAAGTGCATTTCCAACGTATCAAGATCTGGCAAAATCACCAAAATGTTTTCCCACCCTTGGGAAACTTTATTTGGTTTCCCATTCACCACTTTGAAGGTAGAAATCTCCAATCTTCTTCCAAAGTTGAGGGTACTTTTATTATTATCATTATTATTATTATTTACACACGCACAGTCACACTACCCAACAGTGGAATTTCACCACAACGGGTACGGGAACCCATGATCTGGTGACTCTTGTGAGTCTACCACTGGGGAAGTTGAGGGCACTTGTGTTGAATACAATGATCCAGATAGTTGATATGGCGGACCCATCATATGATGGGTCATGACACAAAATCATCCCCATTAGATATTTCCAACTAATGATGCAAATACTTTCAAATGGATGGCTAGGAAAGGATGGGACTAAATGTGGACAATTAGTTGAAAAAATGGTCCATGGTCCATTAGTGATGAGGATTGCAAAATGAGCAATCTGTGCATCTCAATCAAGTGGGCATCCTTGTTCTAATTCTATGCCAGAAAATGGTTGTGTGATTTCTAGGCTACCATCCATCCAAAGGATGGTTTGTGTATTTAAAGTCTACTGGACGCATTCACTCATTCAACGGCGGTTATGTGCACTAAGCCCCAGAGCTCGATTTTGTACATTCATATTACAAATTGCAAATTGCAAATTGCACAAACCGGTAGCTCAATTTTGAAAATTAATATGCTGCCAATTGCATCAATTGGGTATGGCCTATTTTCTTCTACTTGTGCACATGGGTACATGTCCTGGTTTTTAGAGTGGGTTAATATAAATTGTGGAACTGATAGACCTGGCCCATCAGTGGGTGTGGGGATTGTTTTCTTGCACCCATATGTGCAAAGTATTCTTCATATGCCATTGTTCATCTTCAATTCCTTGGGAAGATCTGTTAAAAAACAAATAAAGAAAATTATAGAAGAAGTGGCATGTGCAAGTCTATGCAGAGAGAGGAAGAGGGGGAAAAGTGGTAGAGATTTTCGGTGGGGATGTAAAGAAAAATGGAGGAAAGGATGCTAGATGTGGCAGCATGCACACAAAAAGTAGAGGAGAAGCGGGTAAAATTAGTGTTTTATCAGTGTTTTATATGGATAAATTCAAGCCATTGGTTTACAAGCGCAAATTTTCATATTTTCTGGAGTTCCCTACAACACCCATTTTATATATTGTGTAAGTGGGTAAAATTAGTGTTTTTTCAATGTTTTATATGGATAAATTCAAGTCATTGGTTTATAAACACAAATTTTCAAAATTTCTGGAGTTCCCTACAACACCCATTTTATATATTGTGTAAAACACCAAAGCCTGTAGGACCTATCATACTTAAGTGTAAAACCCACTCTCTATGATATGTAAAACACCCAACTCCGTGGAGCCCACCATGCTTTACGTGTAAATTTCACTTTGCTCATCATATTCTATCTTCGACATTATGTCTTGAGGTAAAATCTGCTACATCTGCAACCATGTGCCATGCCATGTAGAATGGGAGGTTGACTGAAGTTTATGTGTGGGCCACTATGTGATGTATCTTTCATAAAATTCATTTATCAAGCCCAATTCACTAGGATAAAGAGAAGATATAAAAACTAACCTCTTAAAAAACTCAAGTGAGAACCACATTGAGTGAACTTGGCAGTTATGGGAGCAATTTTACATTGTTCCCATTATTAATGATCCATATGAGTATTTTATGGGGGCTAATAATTTCTATATATAGATTAAATAATGGTTCTTACCAGATGGATAGAATGGATTTTACATATACCACTTTGTGCATACTCTTGCTCCGGTGGTAAGGCTCTTAAGGAGTTTCAACACCTGGTCAAGGGTTCAAGTACCCATAGGTGGTGAAATCCCACTGAGTGTGTTGGGGTGTGTGCGTGTGTAAAAATAAATAAAAAAAGTAAGGAGGAGAGGAGAAGTCACCATTAGCTACATTCAATAAAAGAAGTGAAAAAAGCACGTTGAATCTTAACCATGGAGTGCATTTGCATGTGAAATCTTAACTTTATGTTGATTTCAAATTCTCGGAATGCTCATAATTTTATTTAAAGTATCTTTTCATGTCCCTTGACCACGCAAAGTTATCCGATGTTGGAAACTAATTGTTGCCCCCACTATTAGGGTTGTATTGTAGCTAGAGATTATGTATTAGACATCTTAATATCTAAAACATAATGAGTTGATGATAATAAATCATGTATTAGAGATTTATTAATTCAAATGAGATCAACTCGTATTTAGGAATCTAAAAATAAGGTTAACATTCGCCAGGGAACATAAAAATCAAGGAATGAATTCCTAAGAACCAACTAAGCCGTTAGTTTTTTTAAGTGTCTTAAGCAATCTTGTTAAAGGGTGTGGAAAGGTTTTTCAATTCAAGGTATTTTGGTGATTTAAAGAGCAACCGAAGCATTTCTTGAAATGAGTATTTTGGTAATTTAAAGAGCTCGGATTGGAGCTGATATTGGGCTTTTGGGTCAGTCTTTGTGGTAGGCTTTGGGCCAGCTGGAAGTGCTGAACTCAAGCCCATGTATCTCCTTTACAGAGGGCTCAGGCTCTGGTCAACCTCAAAGATTCATCTTGTCCTATACTCATCTTTTTATAGGACAGTTCTTGCGTGACAAAGTTCCAAGGCTGGATGAATTGCCCAATTTCTTATTTTAGTCTGAGCCTTGGAGAATTGTAGTTTAAGATATTAGGCTGTCAAATAGTTCTTTGTGAGGGGGAGTATGGTGAAACATCAAGACTCCGAGCAGACTTAAAGAATTCAAACTAAATAGTCCATGTAACTCAATCTATCAGATCTTTTATAATAGGAAATTTTTATTTTTATTTTATTTATTTATTTATTTATTTATTTTTTTAAGTTCTCTAAACAAGTAACTATCAGATAGGCAGCCCACTTGATGGTTGATCAGCTCAGATTTTATGGGCCAGGACTTTTGTGCCAGCCCTGTTCAAAATTTTGCTTTTGCTTGCCCAAGAACCGCTCATTCCCAGTCTTGGTTGATGGAATGACAGAATTGGAAGAGAAAGAAATCCCATTCTCTCAAAACCATCTCCTCCGTAAGATTAATGTACATATATGTTGATTTGGACCATCAGGTTATTTGATTGCCCATATGCCAATCCTGCTCTGGAAATATACTATGGAGGGGGCCTTCTTTTGGGTACTTGGAAGAAAAAAACACTGATTGGATGATTTGAAACTTTGTAGTTAATGACTACTAGTGGCATTTTATTACCATTCATAATTAAATGGTCTTGCTTATCATGAAAGTCATTTGATCGAATCAATCTCACCCTTTCATTGTGTTCTGTTTTGATTAGCAAGCAGTAATTTTCCACACTTTCCGTTCATTACACTAAAAATCATTGTTAATAGCATAACAAATTCTAGTAATCGAGTGTAACTGTAATCATCTGGAATTACATTCTCTTATATTAAAGCTCACTTACCACCAGATTTTCTTCCAGATAAATTAAACTGCCCATGATAAACTATGGAAGTTTTATACAACCTTCTCATAATATATCCATCATATTACTTTTCTATGTACAAATACTTGAGAATATGATAGAATACAACACGATCGATGCCAATAGATCTGATCTTCATGAAGGGATTCAACATTAGGTGCTCAAAGACCGTCGTAGGAACCTCCGAATGTTATATGTGCTCTAGTCAGAGGGAGACTTGCAGCCGAAATCGCCTGGTTCAATCTGGTAGCATGGTGGATCACTTGTTTAATACTCTACAAACCACAAATCGAAACAGTTGAAGAACACAACATAAAGAGATTAAAATTGATTGAATTGAAGATGATCGACTAATATTCAGGACCTTGATGCAGAATTTTGAATTTGATAGGCAATATTTTGAAGATTTTTAATTTTGGTATGCTAATTTGATGAATTTTGGGTAATGGGTCTCTGAAGAATCCGCATACCTTGTTGTCGGCGCAGATCTGAAACTGAAGCTTCTGGTTTTCATGTTGCTTATGCCTTTGGTTGCTGCCCAAGATCAATACACAAATAGTAGCAGCAGCCATTCCAATTGAGCAAATAGCTCCAATTCCAGTGACCCTCCATTTCCAAATGTTCAAACCACAACCTTCCCAACAGCTTCTCTCTTTGATCTCTGAACCCATGTAATTCTTTCCATTCTCTTGTTCTGTTACCTCCTTAGAAGGCTTGTTCTCTTCAACACCATCGCCTTCATGGGCCTCTTCTTTCTCCTCAAATTGGAACGGTCCCACCTCAATTTGAGGCTTGAGTGACCTATTGCCGGACCTAGGGGAGTCCATTTTCATGTCGACGAATTCATTCTCCTTCGCTTTCTTGAAGAAGACTTGCGAGATCACGTCCTGATCTGCTGCTAATTTTGGAGAAACCGTCGGTAAAGATACAGTACCAATCTTGACTAACGGAACTTCACCGATATCTTTCACCAATTCCGGATATGGGTTCTTCTCCACCATCGAAACCGGCTGATTTCCATCACCCAAAAGACTCGAATTCTCCGATTTTTCTATCCCACGAGGAGAAAGAAGTGAAGGGCATATGAAGTAATCCAAATCATCCGCACCTTTTGGATCAAAACCCTTCTTTCCATTTCTATGTGGGAAATCAAGGTAGCCAGAATCAGGGAGGAATTCCCACTCTTCCAAATCCATCTCACTTGAATCTTTCTTCATAGAGGGAGCCATAAGGTTGGTGAATCAAATATAGGTGTGTTTAGATTCCAAGATTGAGTTGAATTATTGGATCAAGGTAGGAATCTTTGGCGGTATTTCCACATTAGCAGCCTTGTGATGTGTCTTGTTGTTCTGGGGTGGAAGGTTTGTCCAAACAAAGAAGCAGATGGGAAGCTTATCTTTCCAATATCTGACAAATGGAGCTGGTCCGTCCCATGGACCCCACCCATGTGGTGTGGCTTCATATATTCTTTTCTATTTCTTATTGTTGTTAGAGCTTCGCTAAGCTCATACGCGTGTGCAATAATGCTTAGATACGTGCCACACATGTGCTTGCAAACCATGTTTTCTAAGGTCCAACATCACCACCAAAGAGCCAGATTGGTCCACTGGTCAGGTGGGCTAGAGTTTGTGAAACTAATTTTGGGCTATGAAAAACTTGCTTGATGTTTTTTAGTACACCCATCTGTTTCAAATATTGGACCCCACATGTTGAGTGGACTATATTTTATTTGGGAAAATGTGTGAAAGGTCGACCAACCTGATGGATGGATTGGATCTCTCACTCATTTCCATGATGACATATGTGTGGTGTGAATATAAAATTTATTGCACGCGCGCGTGTGCTTAGAAATTTCTTGTCATTGAATATTATTTGTTGGAGTGGGAGGATGTGGTGAGATTGCTTCTCTTTGACCTTTTGCTTTGTTCCAGTATTAGAACATGAGATCTGCTGGTTTGCTGCATTGGTATTGTTACGGTATATGTGGGGACTATATCCTTGGATATGAGATCAATTTTTGATGATCCAAACCGTCTGTATGATGGACCTAACCATGGATAAGTGATATCTGAAAAATTAAAAATTAAAAAATAAAAGAGGAAAAAATATCATATTCGAATATTTCAAATATTTGATATTTAACTCTCTTCCTTTGAATATAGGTGTCTCTTTGAACGTTATTTTGTAAGCCATGGTTAGGATCTTTTTATGTTAAATATTTTCAAGGTCTCCACCATCATCCGTATTTCTCGTCAAATTGACGGTTTGGATCACTGAAAAAATAACCCACCATGATATCAACCATCATAACAATATTGTAGGGCACATTGTAGCAAAATCTCCTCAATTTTTATGAGAAAACTGAAAAATATGTGATGTTTTGTGAAGGATGGTGGATCATGTGCATGCAAACACTTGCTGTACAGATCGTACATGCACGCATCTGAAGGCATGATTACACTTCAATCAATATCACTGGCCCACTGTTTACGGGCTAAAAAAACCACATCAATAATTCTAATAGTCTAATTGGTGACCACCAAACGGACAGTCTAAAATCAGTCAAAGGTCCAAAATTCATGTAGCAAATCTCAGTTGGTTGGATGGTTAGGATCTGGCTGCTGGTAGTGGTACTTTTGTTTTTCTGGGTCGTGTACTATCTACAGAAAACCCATGATCGAACAGCTTTGGCCCGACCATATATGCTACTTGTACCAATTCGACATCTGTGTATGATCAGCTCTACTCCGCCAGAGTATCATTTATTTCCTCGAGAAACCGAAAGGATGAGAGCTACAGGTTTTTTCCCAAAGAGATTCCCTCTTTTAGGAAAACAAAAAAAGAAAAGAAAAAAGAGGGCAGTTGCTTGCGGGTCTTGCGTTGGAACCGAACATTGTTGAAGAGAAATGCGAAGTGCTCTCCACCAAGTTGCAATTTCCATACACTCGCGGCTCACATATGCTAATTTGGTTGATTTTTAAGAGATCCAATCCGTTTCAGGTGGGATCTCACTATACATATCCTGATAGAAAAATAAGGCTATTATGTTAGTCTGGAGAGACATACGAATGCATGGGATGTGGACCATTGTAAATCATTTTTAGCGGTCTGTTTCTTTCACACAAATCTAGCCTACTTGATGTTTCCATGGATGCCTGATTTTTCTGCTATGCACATACGCGGTTGGGCTTCGATCATGAACGGCTTGAATCCCAGGCACGTATATCACGTTGGCACATGCAAACAACAAGCGATGCAAACATGCAATCAGCAGGGCTGTGGTGAGGGAAGCGGCGTGAAAGAAAAGGTGAAAGCGAAATACCATTGGTGCATGCATGAGCTGGTTATCCGGTCAATACTGTACAGACAGTGAAAGATGCCTCTTGTTTTTATTTTCAGGAAGGGGTTTTATTTTATATTCCATCAGCAGAAATTATACATGTGGTATGCATTTAAATTAAATAAAACCGACTAAATTGTGGAACATACTGTCGTTAACAAACTGTCCCGAAATCAGATTGGTTGAACAATTCATGGACACTTGTTTGTGAAATAAGATGGTTGGATATTTTATATTTTTAAATTTCCAATATATGCCATGATGGTCAGAAAATTGAGAAGCTTAAATTTGTTTCTTTTTTTTCCTCATACATTGTCTCTCACACATCACCATGGGCACTCGAACTCATGACCTTAGTATTGAAACACACTCTATCTAATATAACCAGATGTGGATTGCCTACAAAAGCCTTTTACAAGTATTTTTTGAGCTCATCGTGATGTTTGTATGAAATCCACATTGTTATTTTTACGGATGACATTAGGATTTGTCAAAAAATGAGCCAGATCTAAAACTCAACTCAGCCTGCACAACAAGAAATATATATCATGGTGGGCCTCACTTAGCTTCCTCAAACAAAGAGCTCTTACAAAAGGCTTTCGCAGAAAATCTGCATCCATGGGAACCTGTGTAGATAAGATTTCATAAGTTAGTTTAATATAAATTATTTGTGTGCCATCCAAGTTATTTTTATTGCCTCGAGTCATCCATCATGTTGCTTGAGTATCAAAGTATTTCTCACATTGGAATTTACTAAAATGTACCTGGTGGAATTATCATTATCATTTAAGCCTTATCCCAACTAATTGAGGGCAGCTACTAAACTCCTTTTCCACCATCTACTCTATCAAGAGCTATAAAATAATGTTGTATTGATTGGATTCACGCTGAAAGTTATGGCATACATTTGATGTAGCGGCCTACCCACTAAGGACCCGTGATGAGAGTGTAAAACTCCCAAATCCGCAATGTAATATATTATTGTATGGGTTGTTTAGAGTCAACCACTATATAATAATCTATATTGATTACTGTTTGTCCTTTTTTTTTTTTTTTAATCTCACACGATGGGTGTGGGCGTGCCAAATGTGGGATTATGGCTCCAATTCAAACCGAATAACATTGACCTCGAGCGCCAAGTAGGCTTACACAAGTATGACTAAGATCTGAGGAGATTGGTCACCTATTTAGCCTCGCTTAATATGTAAATGGATCAGGCAATAGTTAGAGGGTGGGGTTCGTCCTCTGATGATGGGTTACTCATTTGTCTTCTGTATGAAAAGACTTTTCAGTACAGATTAAACGAAATGAGAAAGAAATCTTTACAGTCAACCGCTACTAGTTACTAAAGGATACTCCTCTGATGATCGGGTGAAATCCAGCATGCGAGCGTGAACTTTAATTGCAGCTAAGATTACCAACTACTGAATTAATGATAAGAATTACACTACGAAATGTAAATGGCAAGTTCGGAAAGTAAATGATTACACTAAGAACATAATTGACTCGACAAGGAAAGGTAAATTATTACACCAAGGAATGTAAATTGACGGGATAATTGCAAGGATAATTGAAAGATAGATTTTTGGTTTGATTGGTTTAGTATGAGATGAAATATTTTGTTGTGCTTCTATTTATAGCTATAATCCCTTCATTCTGGATTATTCCCATGTTCCAACGGTTATGGAAACCTTTTTCCACTACTTGGCTTCTGGATGCTTTTCACGTTCCGCTTCTTTTGCTTTCTCTTTAGCCTCCTGTTGAGCTACTGTATGAACTCAATCACTTGTCATCTATCATCTAACCGTCAAAGCTCAGCCACTTATACTCCCGACCATTTTTTAGCATTTGGCCATAATTGATACATTACAGCTTTGCTTTTCCCGACATAACTGTATATATCCATAGAAAATCCTCTGGCCGCTCCATGCGTATCCGTACAGATCACACATACTCTGCCGTTATTAGCTGAAACAGGACTCAACTGCGAACAATTACAATTAACAAGTTGATTACCATCAATAAGTTAACTTACCGTAAATATTACAATTAATATATACTAATATTAGGCAAGCAGCTTTTGGACATTTTGCCCCTGCAATTATTTTCATAGGTGGAAAACTTTGAATATTCAAAGGACACTTTGATATGATGATTTATGTCCCATTTTTAGTTGGGCAATTAGTAAATTTAACCAAAGTTTCAAATATATTAATCTCCTAATTTTTAAAATTGGAATTAAAAGATTTCCAAATTCGTGATTTGGTACCCATCCAAACGCACCCTTTGGCCCAATCCAAATCCACAATTACCTGCACCATTGCATTGACTGTCCATGGTTGTAATTCATTCACTACCCACTTTCTCAGCATATTCATCAAATGACTGAGGATGCTTTACAGGTGCATTTCTCGGTTGGGTTCTATCCATAGGGCTGTTGATGGTCTAGGCTTCACTCGAGTCAAGGCTAGTAAGCCAAATCCATGCTGTTTATCTTTTAGGCCTGAATTTTTTGGGTCTGGGCCAAGCCTAAGGCCCAGTACATGACATGAAAGAAATGCATGAAATAGGGCTCTAGCTAAACCCTCCCAAGAAATGGTATTAAAAAAATGAAGACGGCTCATAGAAATTGGCACAGGGACCATTTAACTATCTGAATTTTGGAAAATGCGTCAAATCCAAGCCACCTATTAGGTGGACATTGACATAACGGTAAACTCACCCAAGAATCATACTTCTCTGCTGAACAGGTAGAACACACATGTATGCTGAAGCGATGATCGACGATCTACATCATCACCTTCACCCAAGCAATAAATGGACTGGCCAAATTCTTAGGCCAGCGCATTTGCACATTGTGCTGCACCAAATGGACGGGTTGGATCTCGCACAAGTGTGCCACACTAGCACGTGGACTTAGTAAAATTTCCAAAAAAAAATACCAAACAGCAAAAAACACTCGACATCAGGTAACAAGGAATAAACTAGTACCAAGTCATAAATTTTCAAAAGAAGAAAAGGTCTATCCTAGTTTATCTAATGTACAAGACATAGGTAAGACGTGTCTAACAAAAGAACAATACTGATGGTATGATTGGCCCAGCAGCAGATCCAACCACATGATTAGAGCTTTTTTCTCCAAGTTCGGAGCCAACGGCCATCTTTCTTTCTTTCTTTTTATAGTTAGACACGTCTAACCATCTCAATTCACGTACATTATTATCATATCATGTCTTAATAATCCACAAATAAAAAAGAATGTAAATTTCATCTGCCAACTAAAGCCTCCCAAAACAAAATCAAGGGCTAACATGAGTGCCTTCATTCAAATATGGCCCATCTCTAAATTCCAATAGAAAAATAATTTACGAACTACTTCAAAAAGACCACCGTGAAAAAGGGAAAAAGAAGACGAATTTTGAGACGGTTGTGGACCGTCTGCAAATCCTTTTGGTTTTGACTATGAACCCTTTCTATAATATCAGATGGCTCTTAGCCATCTTTAATATGAAGCCAAATCGTCTTATAAATGACCGTTCACTAATCATTTAAGACAGTCAAAATCCGTTAGTAATTGCAGAGAAAAGATGGCTACCGACCGTCTCTATTATTTTATTATCCGAAAATTACCGATGGACTACTACCGTCTCTCATTTCGACGAGGTGTGTATACATTTTGACGACGGTTATGGACCGTTTTTTTTTTGCCATGATCCTGACCTTCAATTATTAAAGACGGATTCTGACCGTCAAATGAACTTCACTGGCAAAAAGATGGACTATGCGACGGTTGATAACCGTCTGTAATTTCTTTTTAAGACGGTTTTGAACCGTCGTTGTTTCACTGTGCCATTCTAGAAATGAAATTAAATATCAAAATTCAAAACATTCATTTGTAAAATATTTATATGCATGCGATATTTAGGATAAAATTTCACTTTGTTAGTTTATGATCTATCTAAAGTACAATCCACGTTTGATTGCCTACCCCTTGGAGAATTTACTTTGATTTCTTTATCCTAACCATTTAATCAATGTTGGGAAATGGATGATCTTTATTGGTTATAAAGATAAAAGGTCAGATCAATGATCATGGCCTATCCGGCATCCAGGGCCATCTTGATTTTTTATTCCTCCTAAAATCACTTTCATAGGATGATTTGAACCATCTCTCAATGGTCATGAAAACAGGCAACCGATATCGATTAAAATAAGTAAGTTTTGATCGATGGTTTAGACCATTGATAATGGGGTCCCACCTTTGATGATCCATCCATCTTAAACACTTTATTATGATGATCTTAACCGTCTGATCATGGCTAGGAAATTGGATGATGTGTGTGTATGTATGCATGTATGTATATGTATACAATAATTAGAGGTCTAGCAACTAATCAAGACCATTCATCACGGGCCTTTGATTGTCCATCCTCATAAAAGGAACTAGACTTGATGATCTTAACCACTAAGTGGCTAAAAAATTGGAAGCTTCGTAATCACGTTTGCACAATGATTTGTATATAGCCCTCTCAAAGACATGTTGATCATGTGCCCAACTTCGATTGTGCATTCCTCTCAGAGGTACTTCGATCTAGTGATCCTAACTATCTAATTAGTGGCTAGGAATAAGACAGTCCATATTAATTTATAATAGAGAAGGCCCCATCATTGATATGGACGTCCATCTTGTGGGCTCACCTTTGCTTGTCTAACCCTCCTGAAAAAATCACTTCGGCTGATCAGATAGCCATCCAATCATTAGCTAGGGATATATAAGATCCATGTAGATTATAATAGAGTAGGTGGGAGTCATTGATGTGGTTTGTCAACAACGTAGATTCACCTTTGATTGCAACGCAGAGAAGGGTGTGAGGAGGAAGATCAACGTCTACCTCAAAATGCAAAACCTTGAACCATAAGAATATTCTTGAATCCACAAGATAAAAGAGAAAAGTTCAAAACACTTGCAAAGAAAAGCAAAAACTCTAATTAGAAGTCTTAATTCGACTAAACTAGAATTTAACCAAAATAATAAAATAATCTAAAAATAGAAGGTCCTAATTTAATCATGCTGATGATTCTAGTATGATTAGAAACTGTTGATGCAGAAAACCGGACGCCCTCCTTAGACCACTTGATACCTACAAGAAAAGATAGAGATGGAGACCTTGGCTGTAGTATGGGACCCTCCAATGCCAAAGTCAAACATGAAAGCGAAGTCTAGTAGAATGTAGGATTTTAGATGTGATTTTTTTGCGTACCTTCTCCATTAAAGAGGTGGCTCTTATTTATAACTGATAGATGCGGTGGCGTAGATGGCAATCTCCCTACTTGATAGGTGCTTATCGTAGAGGGAATCTTATCCCGAGCGCGTCACAGTAATCTTTCGAGACTTTCAACAAAGATCTCTTTGATAAACTTTGAGTGGTCGGGATCAGAAGAAATGTGTAGTAAGGGGCTGAGGTTGAGCATTCGAGGTAACTTATATAGCCATCCCGAGGAGTAGTTTACCGACCTGGATTCTCTAATGGGTCGTGGTCGAGCTTGCCCTTAATGTTGAGTAGATTATTGACCTACCGACCCACCCTTAAACATCGTATCTGGGCATTGAGATCGAGCTCCCTTCCTTAGTAGGACAGACGAAATCAGGGATGATCATCCTCTTCATCTTATCGTACGGTGCAGGGACTCTCGCTAGTTTTTTGAGCAGAGCATGCTCGGTCTTATACGGGATCATGCCTCATAGGCTTCTTTAGGAAATCTAAACATTAGCTCGAACATAAATGTGGCCATGGAGGACCATGGCGTCGAGCTCGGCGTCGCACAATAAAGTACAACAGAATACCACTTCTAGGCATTGAGGATCTCCTTGGTTATGACTAGCACTGGATGACTATGCATGTGACATGCACAGATGTCTGAGCTGACCTTATACTTCTGACCAACTCATTTTTACCCATAACAAAAACAATTCTTAAAAAGATTGCATGTGCTAAAACTCTAAAACAAATGAGATACGCCCAAATTTAAAATATGAAGTTTTTCTTAAAATTGTGATTTTGATTTGGAAGAAAGAATTTTTTTTTGCAAAATAGACTGAAGCGTCCTGCTCGTGAGGGTTGTTTGAGATCAAATGGCCTGTTATAGTAAAAATTCATAAATCTTGCATCCCATAACTAGGGGTGTACATCGGTTGAGATCAAATGGCCTATTATAGTAAAAATTCATAAATCTTGCATCCCGTAACTAGGGGTGTACATTCGGTTGAGATCGAATGACCTGCTCGGTCACCAGGCACACCCAACTCGAACTCGGCTCGGCTCGGCTCAGCTCGGTGACCGAGCCAGCATCTCCAGCTCTGCTCGACTCAACTTGGTCAGCAATCAGACCAGTTCGAGCCGAGTTTGAGCCAGTTTCGAGCTTTTGAGCTTTTGCAGGTGTTTTACCATCTGATATTGAAAATGTGAGCATACCATGTCCTGAATCCACTTACTATCTTCTTCACTAAGTATGAACTGCAGCTTCACGTGTATTAGACCACCAACTTCAAGTGGAAACAAATCATCCCACAAACCCTTCTGAACCACCGACATGGTTGCAACATCTACCAAAGCAGGCCACTCCACGTTTATCCCCTCCATCCATCAAGAAATCCCAAGTGGACCAATCCAGCAAGCAATTCAAGACAGACAAAAAAATCCACAATAAATCCAAGGAATAAAACCTGTTCGAGATATCTCATTCCCCTCTACGTCACAAAGCGTAACAAGTAGGTTGTCCCGGAGGGTCGTTAATGGGCTGCACCTTAGAACTAACATCTATCAAGATAGAAACTAACACAACGCAATTCACCGAAAGTGCAAAGTAACAGTAGACGCACGAATTCAAAGAAGCAAGCTAGCACCCAATGATATTGCCCACCGATCAATAACCTTGCGGGCAATAGTAGAAGGATGGATGAATTTACCAGTCCGAGTCGCTCGGGCGTAGGTCTGGGATGAGCAGGGGCCAGGGAGAGGGGCGGCACTCAGTTGTGTATTTTGAAAAGAGGAAAAGGGATTTCATTTTAGGGTATATATATATATATATATATATATATATATATATATATATATATATATATATATATATATATATATATATATATAATATAATATATATATATATATATATATATACACACCGAGTCGAGTTGAGCCGGGGTCAGCTCGAACTTGGCTCGAACTCATTTTGGAGCTGTAAAAAACGGCTCAGTTAGGATCGAACTCAGTTTCGAGTCAAGCCGAGCTTTTTGGAGCCGAGTCGAGCGAGTTGACCCGAACTGGCTCGGTTCGTATACACCCCTACCCGTAACGATACAAGATTTTGAAGTTTCAATGCACTGAAGGTATCTTTCTCTCTCTCAATGGGACGTCACCAGCAACACCTGCCCCAGGCATGTTCTTTTCCGAATTAAATAAAACATCTTCTGAATTAAATAACAAATCTGACTTGGAATAAGAAGAGTAGCACTGATACACTGATGGACGACGATGATCCATACTCAATCACATATCCATCTTTTACGTATGGCGCATACACTACAACATGAACCGTTCAAACTGTCAGAAACACCGTCGATGCGTTATAATCCAGAAATCACACTGAAAGGTTGATCTACACCATCCAATTATGTCCATCACAAAAACAGTTAAAACGAAAGACATCCAATTGTTTAGACTGACAAAAATGTCCACTAATCAGAGGTTAGGATCATCTAATCTAACTTTCGGTCATACGCACCATTTACGGTGGGATGTATTCTGATCAAAATAAATCTGTGGCACATGTATGCTGGCTATGTGAACATATATGGATTGAAGTACCCTGCCAGCTTCTCAAACAATTCCTCTAGTATTACAGTTGACAAACTCCTGGTTGCAGCTCCAAACAGATCAATGGCGGTAGCTGTCGAAGCCAAACTACCATCGGCCTTGCAGAAGACCACATTCCATGTGTTGGGCATGTGCTGCAGTTCAGAGGCAGCGATCATACACAAGATTTTGAATCCTCTGCCAGGAATTGAGAATGTCTCTGTCAATGTTTCGGCGAAAACAGCAACTATTGTCCATGATCCCAACTTAATTCCGGCTTCTCAGATAGGTCTACTGATCTTGTGCTGTTGTTGTTATGGTTGTATTAGTAGTACTAGTAGTACTTGTAGTTGTAAGTAGTAGTAGTTGTTATTGTTGTTGGAGCAATCGGAACCATTTATCTAGTGGACCTTCATGAGGATGGAGGCTAAAAATCACACAGATGGAACTATGTTAACTGTCTATTTAGTGGTTTTGTATATTGACAGTTGGGAAATGGTTGAGCAAAAAAACAAGCAATTTTAGGATTCGATGAGGTAGAATTGCATCGATCCATAGGATTGACAAATCACCATGAATTTTGGGCTAAGCCAGTCCATCTGGTATTCCACCAGATCAATGATTCCGATCACTGTAGATGTTTATCGCATGTATGGTGGAGATGATGGAGATGAGCAGGCTGACATACTTTTAACTGACTTGTGTTCTTGTTCATATTGGAATATTCAGTGAATTCTCTGAACGATGCGAGATTGAATGCTGGAATTCGAGAGCTTGGACAATTAAAGACCAGAAAGCTGTCGTGGCCCAGCACAAACACTCTATGCTCCGGGGCTTTGATGGTCGTGGCCCTGTTTGGTTACGTCTATCCTCCACTGAAATGGGTTGCGCTGGCTGCAATTGCTGTTGGAATTCCTAACATGTTGCTTCGATCAGTAACTGCTCTTCGGCGCTGCATGCTGGATATTAATGTCCTCATGGTGATCGCAGGTCAGTGATCATTTCATTGTAAAATCGAAGTCTGCTTAATCTCATCACAGGGAAGAAAGAGGAAGTATATGATTCCGTGCAATTCTAGACCATTGATCTGATGGTTCCCAAAATGGATGGACGATGCAACTAAAATCTCCAAACTTGGAACATGCATCCTAGTATCCAGTCTTTGGTCTTATTTCATTTGAATGTGGACTGTTGTTGTATTTCTTTTCTCAATCATTAATTACTAAACTCCAATCAAAGGGTTAGGAGCTTCGAATTGTCATGTGGAGATCTCCGGGGTATGGGTCATCCAAAGGTCCGTCAGACTAATGATCCAGATCACTGAATCATGGGCCCAATTCTATAGACAGAAAACATGAGGATAATGAGCATGTAATTCACTGGGGAAAATGTTAAGTACATGTTTCATAAGGTTAGAATTAGAACAAGGTTTCATCAAGATCAAAGGATTAAAAAGCATGACTGAGATCGAATGCAACATTTTTGTAGTTTCTGGAGCTGTCGCTCTTGGAGATTATCTTGAAGGAGCATCCGTCGTCTTCCTCTTCACATTAGCCGGGTGGCTCGAAACCAAGTCCACAGAAAAGGTAAAAATGAATTTGTATGCTGTGCTGATTTTGAATTGGGTGTGCGTTCTGATGTACGCCAAAATCACTAGCAGAACTAATATTTTCTCATTTTGGAGGGTGTAGGAAAACAGAACAACATCAACAGGACTTAAAAAAGTTTTTTTTTTCCTACATTTCACACCATGCCTTTCTAGGCACATCCAAATGTATCTTCAATCTGTTCTTGAAAGCTATGTTGGTTATTCCCAACATGGAGTGATGATGTAGAGCAGGTCGCGGACAGTTTCATGGCAAAGATGGATCAGAAAAGGCCTGGTAGATGACAGAAGTGATCCGGACTGTCGGACCTTAGATCAGGCGTATCTCGCAATCCGGGATGAGTTACCTAACGTAAAATATATGATTTTGGGGTAGAACGATCTACTTTAGCCAACCAACCTCGCTATACTGGGTTGCGCAGCCTGGAATTGTGAAAAACCCCTGGATCGACAGTCATTTTCCTGTTTTAATTTCGTTTTCACTATAAATAGTAAGTTTTAGTTTGATTATAACTCTTCATCCGTCAGGCTTTAGGAGTTGTGCCCAATGAGAAAAGAGCTTAGAATAATTAGGAGAACGGTTTGGTGAAGCCAAATAGGACACTTACTATTTTTGGCCGAAAACCTTGTGCACTAGTAGACATCACGACTGTCTATAAATAGCAAGTTTACTATTTATAGTAAGTCGCGATTTCTAGGAGTTTTAGTTGTAGTTTGATTCTGATTTCTTTCTCATTGCTTGATACTCCTATTTAAAGGGTTGTGAACTCGTTTTTAATATTTCATTAATCAATTTCAAATTTATTAGAATTTATTTCTATTTTCTGCTTTCTTTCCTCGTGGATTCGAGAAGTCTCTGTGAGGAGTCTAGAGAAGTTCCATGGATTCGGAATAGTTATCCTCTTGAGGAAGACGGTGCTCGACCTCACGTCCTCCCCTGCGTCAATTTGGTATTAAAGCGAGGTTTCTCTTCGGATCGATGGCTTCTAACGACAGGTCGAGCAACAATCCCATGGGCGGTGCTCTAGGGAATTTATCTTTAACGGTGGCAACTTTTGAAGTAGCGCAACAAGAGAATCGGCAAGCCATGCAAGGGCTGCAGGCTTCCATCGACCACATAGTGGATTTCTTGGCAGAAAATCTAAGGCAACTCCGTGTTCCTGGTGGTAATCCTCCACCGCCAATTGCTGAAACTCGTAATCCCCCTGATCGCAGGATAGTACTGGCAGTGCATTCAAGGGTCATTCCTGAGGAAGGGGGCTCCAGTGAGGAGAAAATCGACAACATAATCTTCCAACACCCTAGACATGGCGGTGATCGAGTAGATCGAACAGATCGAGAATTCAGGATACGGGTTAATATTCCTAGCTTCAATGGCCAACTACACATTGAGGATTTCCTCGATTGGCTTTCTGAAGTTGAGCGATTATTCGACTATATGGACATCCCTGAAGCAAAGAAGGTCAAGCTTGTGGCCTACAAGTTGAAAGGAGGAGCTTCAGCTTGGTGGGAACAACTGCAACTCGTGCGAACCAGGAAGATGAATGCACCAATCCTCACCTAGTAGCGGATGAAGCAGCTACTACGTGTCTGATTCCTCCCTAGCGATTCCAATCAGGTATTATTCCAACAATACCAAAATTGTCGACAAAGTAGTCGGTTAGTAAGAGAATACGCAGAAGAATTTTACTGCCTGGTGGCATGTAACAATTTGCTCGAGACTGAATCGCAGCAAGTCACCCGATTCAACGGTGGATTACGTATGGCTATCCAGGATCGGGTCCAGATGCAGTCCGTCTGGACGATGAATGATGTGATCAAGTTGGCTACTCGGGTAGAAGCGTAACTTAAAAGTCATAACACACGGACCTATCCTACTGCAAGGATCCCTATGGCAGGTCCGCCCCAGGGAATTGCATAGCCCAATTGGAAGGAGCCCGTAGGAGCCCACACTCAACCTCCTACATCTGAGAACCGAGATCAGGGAAGTGGGCAAGCTAAACTCCAAATGGGCGTATCGACTGCTGCTGGTCCAAGTAAAATCTCGAACCCCTATGTTCGGCCAAGGCCCGACAACTGCTATTTTTGTAGCCAACCGGGCCACCCATCAAATACTTGTCCCCGGTGAAAAGTGGCAAACCTCGCCATCAATGATGGTAGTGCTGATAACGCTTATGAAGATCCAGATATTGAAGAACATGAGCATACCACCGAGGACGAGGCAGATGATTTAAGTTGGGTTCAGCAAGATCACGGCGAGTCGCTCGTCGTGAGGCGACTATTATATGTGCCAAGAAAAGAAGTGTATCAACAGCGGCATAACATCTTCTGCACTAGGTGTACGGTGAATCGAAAGGTTTGTGACATGATCATTTACAGTGGGAACAGCGAAACATTGTCTCCAAGGTCATGGTGAAAAAATTGCAATTGAAAACAGAATGTCATCCCTCTCCATATACAATCGATTAGATCAAGAAGGTCAGCGAAACAAAGGTAACTGAACGGTGCACCATATCTTTTTAAATTGACAAACATTATAAGGATGAAGTAGTATGTGATGTGGTTGACATGGAAGCATGTCACATACTACTTGGTCGGCCCTGGCAATCTGACCGAGACGCCACTCATAAAGAGCGAGATAACATATATATCTTCGTCAAGGACGGCCGGAAGACCATATTGGCCCCTATGGATCCAGAGGGACCACCTGAAACTTCTAAAGTGGAGGGTCGTTTTCTCTTAGCCATACGAGACTTCGTGGAAGAATACAAAGAAATAGGACAGACTTATGCATTAATTGTAAAAGGAGAAGAACTCGAGCCTATCATCAGCCCTGAAAGACTAAGGCCCCTGCTACATGAATTCAAAGAAATGTGGCCCGATGACCTTCTAGATGGGTTACCCCCATGTGGGATATTCAACACCATATCGACTTTGTCCCTCGGTCCAGTTTACCTAATCGTCTTCATTATCGAATGAGTCCGAATGAGTGCGAGATTCTGCAAGGACAAGTAGAGAAGTTGATCCGTAAGGGTCTTATTCGAGAAAGCATGAGTCCATGTGTTGTACCAGCTCTATTAACTTCAAAAAAAGATGAGAGTTGGTGCATGTGTGTCAACAGCCAAGCCATCAACAAAATCACCATAAAACACAGGTTTCTTATACCACAATTGAACGATATGCTGGACATGCTAGAGCGTGCAAAAATATTCTCTAAATCGGACCTAAGGAGCGGCTTGTAACGCCCTGAAAATCGGCGGTCGAGTAGAAACTCAGCTCCCGAGTTTCAACACATCACTTATACAATATATTGAATGATGATTGATGTTGTCTGTATTAGTGCATAAAACATGAATGAGATTAAGCCAAATCAGCAAAACATAATCCAGAGACAATTGTAATACGCAAGCGGAAGACTGAAACGAATATACTTTATAAACCAGTATAGGTCCCCAAAGTATGTATGCATTGTCAGGTCAATAATTACAAGTATTGTTTCAAAATACAAAATGTCCAAAAATGTGATAGTCCACTCCAAATATAACCCTGAAGCCCCGTCGATCAGAACGGTCTATATAAATCTGCCTGAGTACTGTATAAATGAGAAAGCATCCTCATCGTCTGCGAAGTCTGGCTCCGCCTCATTAGTCGAGTCTCCATCTGCAACTAAGACAAAGTCTGGTTGGTGTTTAAAACACCGTCCCATAACGTGGGAGTGAGTGATCAACTCAGTGAAACAATAAAGCAAAGGTTAACATGTTATCAATTCAGTTAAGCAGTAAGGATAAAATAATACAATCAAACATTCATAAGTACTCTGATTAATGCAGGAATGGTATGTATAAATGATACATGCCCTCACCTGCACTCCCTCTGCGATCTTCATCTAACGGTCGCGCATGTCAGTCACTTCCCCAGTGCTCTCTACTCAACGCCAAACGGCACATGCAGTGCGGTGCATGAGCGTGATTACCAAGTTCTTATTAGTCATTTTCATACAACAGGATTGGGAAACTAAAGTACCTCCCTTATATCAATACCCAAACAATGATCCATTCTAGGGTCGTCAGTCCTAGTAAAGCACATATGAAGTTGCGGTTCTAGGTCACTGCAAAGGGCTCATCACCTGATCAGTGTAGGCCTAGTTTATACTCACTACAGAAAGGCTTGTCCCTAAACGCAATCTTAAAGTATGCTCAAGGTCACTACAAAGGGCTCGTCACCTGATCATTGTAGGCAGATAGCTCGAATACAGTGTCTCATACACCATATTCGGCTCACGAGATAGTATTGCTCACTGGTCACTACGGGGAGGCTCGTTGCCCCAGCGTAAGCTGACAGCTCGACCACAATGTCCCATACCACCATGTCCGGCTCATGAGTCTTAGCGGATGGAGGTACCAAGGTTAACGGGATTTTCACTGGTGAGTTTAGTACCTTAGGTTCAAGCAGTAGCGTCCAAACATGGTGAACATACATCGGGCCAATCGGGTCAATTGACGAGCTCGACTAGTACGAGCGCACCTCGAGTTGATCGACATGACATGCGTAAGCACTCCGTGTGGCCTAACCACTGCCGACAACCAAAGTACGACTCGAGTTCATCGAACACGTCTTGTGTGGCGAAAACAACCTCAGCCACCTAATCGAGACCTGTTACCGATTGCCTGGACTAAGTCATAGTCCCAATCACACTCAGTTGCAGTTTATATATCACATATGATATGCATAGCAGCATTACACAATAGTCTAACCATTTCAAGCATTGAAGCATTTCATTAAACACATAGTACACATGTTATCTTACCTAGGCATTACTTCTATAAATCACATAGTAGGGAGATAGATTACATAAAGGAAACTATAGTTATAGAGAAGGGGATTGAGAATCTTATCTCAACACCCTTATTTCAAACATTTAAACAAGCATTTCCTCATATAGGCATTTTATCAAACACTTGCACTACACATATCACATACATAGATTAATTTACTTGAAACGCATATTATAGCAAATCTTTTCACATAGAAGTTGCAACACATACAACGATCATGTATTACCAAACATTCATCATAACAAGTACTAATCATAATTCCATATTCATTTAGACATTTTAACAAACACTTAGTCTACACACTTCAACATACATAACGTATATTGGTTATAATACGCATTAGGGCAAATCCTTTCGCCAAGGAGTTATCGTATATACAACAAGCATATATCCACGATCGATAATCATGGCAAGAACAAATCCAAATTCCATATCGATACAGACATTTCAACAAACACTTGATATACACTATAATTAACATAGTTCATGCATATACGTAAAATGAAATAAACTTCGCATTTGGCATGTGAAACAGCACCCACGTCAGTTATAAATCATTAACTGACATTAAAAGCCTTAAAAACCACAACCTAAATGTTTATACTCAGCACCTTATGCCCATTAGACTCGTTACGGATGGAGCTCGTACACACTTTTGTCGTCTACGGCACCACTGCCACCTATGGTGCGACATAGGTTAGCCTTTTGATCTATTAAACTATTTAGAACTCTACAACATCTTAGGGTTAGGATTTCTTACCGGAAAATGAATCTAGATTTGTTGAAACGGCAACACGGTAACGTGGATTCGGCACTTAGAACAACAGGGAGGAATCCCTGTAGCAACACCCTAAATTCCTCCACCTTTTCTCTCTCTTTTCTTCTCTTCCTTTTCTTTTCTCTCTCCCTTGAATTGCAAATTCGTATGGGGAGAGAAAATGAGGTTAAAGCCCTTATATAGGCTCAGATGTGATCTCAATGGCCCTAGGGCTATGGTATATGTATTTTATAGCCAAAATTCATCTGTTTCGGCTCAACGGAGCACTTCCGGATCCCCCTTTTCTGTATACGGTCGGACTTAAGCTCCCTGGCATTGGATCTAGGTCGAGATAGGGTTTCGGTCTGATCAGATTTACAGATAGACCGTGGAGGACCAATTTCAGTTCAACGATCACCGGTACTCGATCAGGGCCACAAGTGTACTAACATGTGTGGGAAATTTCTCCTGATCTGAGGGTGTATTTGGGTCAAATTCTGACGGTCTGAATCCTTATATTTGGCCCGCAAGCGACAAGTCTCAGTTTACTTAAGTTTGGATTTATTTCCAAAAATATTCATATTTCTCACACACTTTGCTACAGGCTCAAGTTGTGCATTTCTGGACACAGTTAGGACTTGATTTCCGATATGGTTGTCAAGCCCAGCAAGGCGGTCATAATCGTTTAGTTTTGCAGTAATCGAACTTTCGACATGTGGTTCAGGTCCGATACAGAGTTTCATGATGCTCCCGAGAGCAACTAGGTAATGAGATTAATCCTAGATTATAGGGTAATGTAGCGTCGATGATTCTGCAAGTTTTGGGTCTTGCGGTTCGTATTTAAAGTGATTAGGGCCCATTGCACAGAGAATCTAGTTTAACGTTAAATTAATTCTCGTTTAGTTTCTAAAGGATTTGATTCTATTTGATTTCAGCCTGAAGTGATACTTGGGCCTTTGTAGTTTGTATAGAAAGTGATCCAAGCTATTAATACTTAACTAAATTATGTTCTAATTACAACAGAATAAGGTCCTACGACAGTTCTACGTCCAAGGACGTCCATTGCCAAGTTGGAAAAAAAATTCGGGATGTTACACGGCTCCTATCATATTTGAATACGGCCGGGTGATGAGTGAAAAACGACCTTTAAGACCAAAGAAGGATTATACGAATGGATGGTCATGCCCTGCGGTCTTTTGAATGCGCCTAGCACATTTATGAGATTGATAAACCAAGTTCTGAAACCTTTCATTGGACAGTTTGTTGTGATTTATTTCGATGATATTTTGATATACAGTCAAGACGAAACTACCCATATGGAACACCTCAAGAAGGTCCTTCAAGTGCTCACTAAAAATAAACTGTATCTCAATTTAAAAAAGTGCAGCTTCATGACTGATAGCTTATTGTTTCCGGGTTTTGTCGTAACATTCACGGGCATTCGGGTGGATGAGGAAAAGGTGAAGGCAATCAGAGAATGGCCGGTTCCCACAAATATTCACGAAGTGCGAAGTTTTCATGGACTGGCGACATTCTATCGTCGGTTCGTGAAAAATTTCAGTACCATTGTGTCACCAATCACATATTGCATGAAGAAATGACAGTTTCAGTGGACTGATTAAGCCAACAAGAGCTTTGCCGAAAGCAAGCGCAAATTATCCACAACCCCGGTTCTTATATTTTCCAACTTCGACAAACTATTTGAAGTCGAATGTGATGCCTCATATGTCGGAATTGGGAGAGTTTTGTCTCAAGAAGGTAGGCCAGTGGCCTTCTACAGTGAGAAACTTAGCAATGCCTGCAAGAAGTAATCTACATATGAGATCGAGTTATACGCGGTGGTCCAGGCATTGTGACATTGGAGACATTATTTGATTCAAAGGGAATTCATACTTTACACGGACCATCAAGCTCTCAAATTCATTAATAGTCAAGCTAACATTAACCGTGTGCATGCTAGATGGATCTCGTTTTTTCAGGAATTCACGTTCGTACTAAAACACAAGTCGGGGCAACAAAACAAAGTAGTTAATGCATTGAGTCGCCGTGCAACTTTGTTAGTCACTATGAGCAATGAGGTTGTTGGGTTCGAGCGCCTTAAAGACATATATGCCGATGACGACGACTTCAAGGATGCATGGATTAGATGCCAAGAAGGTCACCCTAGCAACTTACATATGCAAGACGGGTTCCTTTTCAAGGGAAATCGATTGTGCATCCCAAACAGTTCGTTAAGGGAATAGATAATCCAAGAGCTATATGGAGGTGGCCTCAATGGACACCTTGGGCAAGACATAACACGATCTCTTGTGGAAGAACGGTATTACTGGTCGCAATTGGTACTTGATGTGAGAAAGCCAGTCCAACATTGTTATATCTGTCAAACTTTCAAGGGGCAATCTCATAATACGGGCCTCTACACCCCATTACCTGTACCTAACAGTCCTTGGGAGGATTTATCTATGGACTTCGTGCTTGGTGTCCTACGAACACAACGCAACATAGATTCGGTGTTCGTGGTAGTAGATCGTTTCTCCAAGATGGCGCACTTTATTCCATGCAAGAAGACTCTCGATGCAACACACATGGCGAATATATTCTTCAGAGAAATTGTGCAGCTACACGGGGTTCCCAAGACTATTACTTCTGACCGTGACATGAAGTTCATAAGCCACTTTTGGCAGACTTTGTGGACTAGATTCGATACACGACTTCAGTTTAGCAGCGCCTACCACTCACAGACTGACGGTCAAACTGAGGTTGTGAATCGCACGTTGGGAAACCTCCTTCGATGCATTTCAGGAGAAAAACCGAAGCAGTGGGATTTGGCTTTGTCTCAAGCAGAATTTGCATTCAACAACATGGTGAACCGCTCGACAGGAAAATCCTCGTTCCAGGTTATTTACGGACGAGTACCTCGCCACACAGTAGACTTGGTCCCTCTGTCCAAGCTCTCAAGCATGAACATTGCAGTAGAACATATGGCTGACAAGATCATGGGCATTCATGCGGAGGTACAAACCAAGCTACATGCCTCGAACGAAAAGTATAAGGAGCAAGCGGACAAGCATCGACGACAAAAAAGTATTCGAGGTGGGCAACCAAGTAATGGTCCATCTGCGTAAAGAACGATTTTTGACCGAGATGTACAACAAGTTGAAGAATAAAAAGATTGGACTGGTACCAATCATCCGAAATATCAATGACAACGCTTATGTTGTTGATCTTACAGATGACATGCGATCTCACGGACTTTCAACATCGCGGACCTGACTGAGTATCATGAACCAGCGCAGGATGAGAACTCGAGGACGAGTTCTTTTAAAGTGGAGGAGACTGATGTAGAGCGGGTCGCGGAAAATTTCATGGCAAAGATGGATCAGAAAAGGCTTGGTTGACGACAGAAGTGATCCGGACCGTCGGACCTTAAATCGAGCGTATCTCGCAATCTGGAATGAGTTACCTGACGTAAAATATATGATTTTGGGGTATAGAACGAGCTACTTTAGCCAACCAACCCAGCTATGTGGGGTTGCGCAACCCGGAATTGCGAAAAACCCCTGAATCGACGGTCGTTTTCCTGTTTTAATTTTGTTTTTACTATAAATAGTAAGTTTTAGTTTAATTATAACTCTTCATCCATCGGGCTTTAGGAGTTGTGCCCAACGTGAAAAGAGCTTAGAATAACTAGGAGAATGGTTTGGTGAAGCCAAATAGGACACTTACTATTTTTGGCCGAAAACTTGCGCACAAGTAGACATCACGACCTGTCTATAAATAGTAAGTTTACTATTTATATTAAGTTGCGATTTCTAAGAGTTTTAGTTGTAGTTTGATTCTGATTTCTTTCCCATTGCTTGGTACCCCTATTTAAAGGGTTGTGAACTCATTTTTAATATTTCATTAATCAATTTCAAATTTATTAGAATTTATTTCTATTTTCTGCTTTCTTTCTTCGTGGATTCGAGAAGTCTCTGTGAGCAGTCCAGAGAAGTTCCATGGATTTGGAATAGTTATCCTCTTGAGGAAGATGGTGCTCGACCTCACGTCCTCCCCTGCGTCAAGTGATTTTCATGTGATGTTTTCAGGCCCGAGCTTCATTGGAGTCACTCATGGAGTTGGCACCTCGAACTGCAGTTATTGCAGAAACGGGGGAGAGAATACCTGTGAAAGATATCAGGCTGCATACAGTGATTTCAGTTAAGGCCGGAGAGTGCATCGCTGTTGATGGGGTGGTGGCGGCTGGGCAGGCTGCTGTCGATGAAAGTAGCTTGACGGGAGAATTCATGCCTGTCGATAAGGAGATTGGTTCAAAAGTATGGGCTGGAACCATGGTCCTCACAGGTGGAGAATGGAGAGTTCTGTTTCTTTTCTTTTTCCTATTGTGGTATTGGTATCTTCGTTTGATCTCTATGCTCGGCATTTTAAAGGGTTCATAAACGTGCGGACGGAAGCGCTAGAAGAGGATTCGGCAGTTGCTAGGATGGTGAAGCTTGTGGAAGATGCGCAGAATCAACGCTCGCACACGGAGCTGTTCATAGAACGCTTTGCCAAGTATTATACACCAGGTGTGACAGCTTCTCTTTTCTTATAGATTCTGATTTGGGTTTCCTGGTAACACCGTCGACTTTGAAATTTTCAATCTATTTCAAATGAGTTGTTTTCATTGTTAATCTACAGCTCGTTCTTCCATGAACAAACAAAATAGCAATTTTCAGCCGCTCTGCCGAAACATTTTAGAGCACACTCCAGAATGCAGGCTAATTCATTGGAGTAGAATTGTGGTTTACTGCATTTGGGATTGTTGTGTTTTAGAAAAGATTCATCATACTAAAAAACTGTCTTCACCATATAATCAGGTGTTGTCTTGATAGCTGCCGGCCTCACAGTTATACCATGGGCATTGGGTGTGCATGATTTTCGACAGTGGATCTATATTGCACTTGTTCTCCTCGTGGTGGCATGTCCATGTGCGCTAGTGATCTCCACGCCAATTGCCACAGCATGTGGTTTGTCAGCCGCTGCCAAGATGGGTCTCCTAGTCAAGGGCGGAAACTACTTCGAGGTGTTAGCGAAAATAAAAACCGTAGCATTCGACAAGACCGGAACATTAACCCAAGGAAAATTCGCAGTCACGGATATGCAGTGCATTGAATCACAGACCGATTCCAACCAAATGCTATATTGGTAAGACAGAATGCTGTTGGCTTAGCTTGTGACAGTTGCAAGTCCGTCTGCTTTCTAAATAGAGAACTGATCAACTACAGATGCCTGCACCACTAATAGTGGTACAAGGTTTTCTAGCCATTGGATGCATTAAAATAATTACTTTTTCTCTCCCGAATTAATCGATCCAGTGGCTAAAAAAACCCTATACCACTAGTAGTGGTACAGTCGCCTGTAGGCGAACAGTTCTCTTTTAAATAATCATGGTTGTCCACGATACATGTGGCATTCAGGTACAGTAATTCAGACCATTCATTTAGTGAGTTCCATTGTGGATTGAACATACCTCAGAAAACTCAAAGGGATGAACTTCACTATTTGAGCATGCCCTCCAAATTTCAACTGCTAACGTAGTTGTTTTAGCCATCAAATTGATGTCCCCCATTAGATGGTGTTTTTGTTTGAACGGTATATTTTTCAGGGCGTGCTCCACTTGCTATCTGCCCTATGATTTGGACAGTCTAGATTGATTTACATGTACACTACATCTATGGCATATAAAAACGACAGTGAATGCAAACAGTCTTGCCGTTCAATGTTGCACATGCACTTTATGCTTTCTGTTAAAACATCAGAACCCATTTTGTTTCTCCAGGATCGCGAGTCTAGAGAATCAGTCAAGCCACCCCATGGCGACATCCCTGGTCGCATACGCCAGGCTTCATGGCATTGAACCGGCAACCGAGGTACAAAATTTCGAGAGCATTCCAGGAGAAGGGATATATGGTCTTGTAAATAATCACATAATTCAGATTGGAAATGCACAGCTAGCCCAACGCAATGGGTGGATGAAAGAGGGTAACCACGACACCCGTTTTCAAAATCATGATGAATCCCAAGATTGGCCCTAGTATTCAGTCTAAATTTCTAATTCTTGCTGTAACTAACAGGTCAATGCCATATCAATGAAGCAGGAGTCATGGTTGGATATGTGGGGGTGGACGGACGCCTTGTTGGGTTCTTCTGCCTAGCAGACCAAATACGCAGCGAAGCAATAGCAGCAGTCCAGGAACTGCAGGTAAGAGAGGGAAGGATGATATGAATTCAACTCTAGTTTCCATATCCATCTGGGAATTTCCCATCTGCTTGGACAGAACTCTTAACTACTTATCTGATATGTTTCAGAAACTAGGGATCCAAGTGATCATCCTAACCGGAGACTCTAATGCCACAGCGGAACTGATCGGAAAGCAGGTGAGAATCCAAATGCAGGTCTTCTGATTGTAAGTTAGGATTGGCCGATCGCTGCTGAAAAGCAGCAGAGATTTCTCTTAGCCTTCAGCATAGAAATCAGATGCATAGACAAACTCAAATGCTCTGAAAATCGATTTATATCCTTAGATTACAAACAGAAAAGAGAGAATTAATCCCATGTCAGATGCACAGATAGTAAGAGACTAATTTTAGGAAATAAATGATAGGAAGAAATCTTAAAAGTAATCAATAATACACCACACATGCAAAGACGCATAGAGAATATGGAAAACTCAAATGCTCTGAAAATCGAATTGGACATTAGATTGTAGATTCTAAGATTCTCATTTTAGGAAATAAATAACTAATAAGAAATCTTAAAGGTATCAATAATGCACAGCATATCCTCCTGTGCAATATCCGATCATCAATCAGGACTATATAATCAGTCCTCCCTACCTCGGATTGCCGATGACCAAAAGTTCAGTCTGAAGAAATTATCTTAACTATCCAATCAGCTGGATTCCTAGCCATTGAAAGTGATCTTTGCCTTTCCTGACTGTCCATTTATACGTTCTTCTTTATTGGACAGTCAGTCCAATCAGGCCATTGAAAATGAGACCCACAAGGGAAATAGTCCAGATGGATATGGTGGGTTCCACCTGCATGATAGGGATGGAACAGACACCCGTATGAGATGTACTGGATCCTTCCCACTTCAAACAAGAACCTAGCGGAATTTTGGCAACACTCAAGAGACAAACCAGCTATTAATAAAAGGGGAATTAGAAGATATATGCATAATATACTCGAGTCTTCAGTTACTGCAAGTGGGGCCCTCAGTGATCCAGACCATTTTTCTGTTGGGCACCACCATGGTGGGCCATGAAAGTCTGTGTGGAAGAGCGGGCAGTCAAGATCTGACAGGCTACACGATATGGGACCTCCACAAAGTCGAGGATGAAAGGTCCAGATCTAGTGATCCACCTAACCACTACTAGAGTAGATGGGTCCAATCACCACTGTGATTCTACAGTATAGATGACCTCGGATTACGTTCTATGGCTTACATCATTCAGAGGACAAGATAGATGGATAAATATTAATCTCTCAATTTTCTCTTTTTACTCTTGTTGTTGCTCGATTACACATGCTCAGTGGACCAGATTTATTTGACCAACCTAGCAGATGGATTAGATCTTGCACCTAATTGTATTAAATAATTTCCCATGTAAAATCATCCTCTGCTTTTCTTTCTCAGATTGGAAACGTAAGGGTTGAGTCAGGTCTGGCACCAGCGGAGAAAGTGAAAAGGGTCGCCGAACTCAAGAAAGAGGGCAGCCCAACAGCTATGGTGGGTGACGGAATCAACGATGCACCAGCTCTTGCAGCTGCAGACCTGGGGATAGCTATGGGTGTAGTAGGGTCAGCAGTGGCAATAGAAACAGCCGATGTAGCACTGATGTCAAACGATCTCCGGAAGATACCGGAAGCAGTGAAGCTAGCAAGGGAATGCCTGAGGAAGGTATATCAGAATGTGGGCTTCTCGTTGGGAGTGAAGGCAGTGTTCTTAGGCTTGGCATTTGCAGGAGTTGCTTCGTTGTGGGCAGCTGTGTTTGCAGACATGGGAACGTGTCTGCTGGTCATCTTCAACAGCATGCTGCTCTTACGACGGAGGAAGATGGAGCAGCAGCAGAATGAAAGAATCAGTGGCTCGAGTTCAAAATCGCAGAGGGAGGATGACTTGCTTGAACCTCTGCTATCATTAGAAGAGGGTGGAGAAAGGGAGGAGAATGAGAGTTCATGTTGTAGGAAAGGTTGTTGTGGGGAGAAGCGCACTGCAGGATCTGCCTGAATTGGCCTTGGATATTGGCTGGTGTACTCTTACAAGGAATTTGGTATAGACCCATTCCATGGTTAGTGAACATATGCAGGGACACGATCTCATGTTAAACACCCAAAGCAGAATTTCATTCCTAGTGAAATGCAGGACGATCAGATGGTGATGGGAACTTTCTAAGAGGTGGCAGGATTAAGCAGGTCCCTGTTTCCAAGATCAGAGATAAGATTCACCTATGGTGAACTTCTGCTAGGGGTGTTCCGTACTGGATCCCTGTCCACATCAATGATGCCTTTCATAATAAATAAATAAATAAATAAACAAGAAATTATTATTATTATTATTATTTTGAAAGATGAGAGTTTTTTGAAGGAAGAAAGATTACAAAAAAGAACCTACAAAGAACAGAAAAAGACAAAGGGAAGGTCCAATCCCTGAAGAGGGACTAACACCCTCAAGAAAACCCCAACCGAAGACATTCTAAGATTCTGAAAGCATCGATTGTTTCTTTTAGCCCATGCAGCCCACAAGACAACCAAGGGGAGGGTTCTCCATTTTATTTTTCCTAGAATTCATCCTAGCTCCGCATGCCAACGATAGAATAGCTTATCCACATAATCAGGCATTGCCCATGATACTCCAGCCAAACAAAGGACATTCCACCAAATGTCCAAAGAGCAGTGAATAAAAAGATGATCCACTGTTTCCTCCGTTCCTAGATAGAGAAGACACATTTGTGATGGATAATCCTCTTTTTCTCTAGCTGCCAATCGCCAGAACTCTATTCCGGCCCACCAGCCACCCGAACGCTGCAACCTTGGGAGGCACCCTGTAAGACCACAGAGGCCCCATGTGGCAAGTAGCTGAAGGGATCACCAATGCTAAAATGGATCTATAGAGCAATCTAACAGAGAAGAGGCCAGAACCCCACAATCGACCAGCGAAGGATGTCTTCTAAGTTAGGAGGGGGCGAAAACCTGCAGGTGAGCAAGCAGAAGAATAAATTCCTAATTTCTGATTCAAACAGGTTCCTACGAAAAGGGGGGAGCCAAACACCTCCCCCTACATCCTCCACAAAACAATCACACACTAAAATATTTGGATTTAGACTAAACAGAGAAGAGTTGGAAAAGATTCAGCTAGGGTGGGAGCGTCGCACCAAAAACCCAACCAAAATCTTATTCTCATACCATTGCCAAGAGAGGGAGACCCTATCAAAAACAATCGAAGCCATCCTAGCTATGCCTTTCCAAATAGAGGAAGATCAATAGAGGGAGAGGGAGACCCTATCGAAAACAATTGGAGCCATCCTAGCTATGCCTTTCCAAATAGAGGAAGATCGATAGAGGGAGGTGTCTTTAATCCACCACCCCTGGAGAGAGACTACATATTTTGCCACTATGATCCGACGCCACATACTGTCAATTTAATTTCCAAATCTCGATATCCATTTATCAAGGAGGGCCTTGTTCACAACTTCGAGGTTTCTAATATCCGCTCCCCCTTCACTGTAGGGAGTGCAAACCTCATTCCAAATCAGAATGAGAATTTCGTAGCTGCACAACCACCTTGCCATATAAAGTGCCTTCAAAGATTGTCAATCTTAAGGATGACAGACTTCAGACAAAGAAAAAAGAATTTTAGTATATAAACAAATTGGAGAGAAAAGTCTTTATCAAATTCAATCTGCCACCCAAAGACAGCAAGTTGAGTTTCCAGCTATCCCAATGAAACAAAGTAGGTTTACCATTGCACAAGGGCAATCCTAGATAAAGAGTGGGGAGAGAGCTCATCGTACAACCAAAAGAAACAACAAGAGAAAAAGATACCTCAGGGGCCAAATTAATCCCAAATAACTCACTTTTGGAGAGACGTAACTTTCAAACCTTAAACTATCTTAAACCAACAGATTATCATACTCAAAAAAGTAACTATATTTTCATCAGCTTCACAAAAGAGAAGCGTACCATCAGCAACTGTAAAAGGCCTATGGGAAAACAAAATTTTCCACACAGAAACCTCTAAACAGGCCCACCTCCTATCCCCTAGATAGCATACTACTTAATGCTTCCGTAACTAGAACAGAGAGGTAAGGGGACAACGACTCGCCTTGCCTGAGGCCCTTAGAAGCCTTAAAATATCTAAAGAGAGATCCATTAGTTAAAACAGAAAATTTGTGAGAAGAAATGCATATTCTTATCAAAGTCCTTCACTTAAAACCAAAACTCATCATCTCAAGCATAAAATCAAGAAAAGACCAATCAACATGGTCATAAGCCTTTCCAAGATCCAACTTTATATAGAGTCTCGGATTTTCTCACTCGAGAGCAAAAGTACAAACATTCATTGGCTATCAATACGCAGTCGAGAATGTCTTTCTTCCACAAAGGCGAATTAGAATGGGGAAATAACCTTTGAGACAAGTCCTAAGCCTTTGGCTCAACACTTTGGACAGAATTTTATATGGATTACCAAGAAAACTAATAGGTCAAAAATCTTTTGAGTTCTAGGCTCCTTCCAGTTTGGGGATTAGGACTATGAAGGTGCTGCCCATTTTGTTAGCCAAACATTTATGTTCAAAAAAATCTTCAATAAAACAAAAAAGATCTACCTTCAATAATTCCCAAAACGATTGGAAGAAGATTAGTGGAAACCCGTCAGGCCCAAGAGCTTTATCCCTCCATAATCCCTCATCCTGCTTTTTTAACCTCTTATATTTCAACAGGTCTTTCTAGAGCTGTACACGAACCGAGTTAGCTCGGTTAGCTCAACTCAACTTGAAAAACGTCGATTCAACTGAGTTCGAGCCAAGTCAAGCTGATTTTTTGAACTCGAAAAAATTTCAAGCCAAGTTCAAGCTTGCCCGAGCTCGACTTGACTTGAATCAAACCAGTTCAGTGACTCAGTTATTTTGATATTGATGTTGCTCAGCAAGTGTTTGATGAAATGACTCAACGAAGTGTTGGCTAGTGGCAATGAAGGTATGGATACCCTTGTATCTTGATTTTTATGTTGCCTACTGAGTGTTTGATGAAATACCTATAAACTGATGTTGCTGTTTTACATTCCGTGAGAAATTGAAGGTGCACTCCATGTGTTTGAGAAAATGCCACGAAGGCTCGATCTTAGCTCAAACTCAGCTCGAACTGGCCGGAGCTGCTGACCGAACCGAGTCGAGATGGCCACTCAGGCTCGAGGACCGAGCCGAGTTCGAGCTGGGGTCAACTAGTGGCCGAGCTGAGTCGAGCTGTGCCATGCTCGACTCAGTTCAACTCATGTACACCTCTAGGTCTTTCTAATGCCATCAGCTTTATCCCTCCATAATCCCCCATCCTTCTTTTTTAATCTCTTATATTTCAAGAGGTCTTTCTAATGCCATCACATCATCATCTGAAATTGATCGAAAAGGCAGATCATCGATTCAAGAATGAGCCACTTCATCCGAAAGATTGATGCCTTGAATGAAATAAAATGAGATGTGAAGATGTCTTTGTAAGAACCTTCTTGTATGAATAAAACATATAAGAAAACCATCCAAACACGTGTGAGTCCCTTCCCAAATGAAGTACCCCATGAGTACAAAAGAGAAGGTCTTCCCAAAGCCCGATTTAATTTACAGAAGAGGTTCTGAAATTTACATGCTCCCCATATGCCCGATCTCAAAAGAAAGCAGCTTCGGTTCACCAAAAGATAAATATAACAAAACAAAACCCAAAAAAAAAAAAAAAAAAAAAAAAAAGCTACCTACTTGAAAATCACAGCTCTCTATCCACCCATGCAGCTCTCTCTGTTCTTTCAGTACTGGAGTTCTTTGAGGTGACGAGTTCTAAGAAATCAGGAGTCCAACGGTGCAGTTCTTGTCGATGATGACTCACCCAAGGACACAGAAGCCAATGACGATGCCCAGACTCGAGCATTCTTGGCCCCATTCTGAAAGTTTCGTGTCTTGCACAGCCTTAGCTTGCTCCATGCCCTCTTCATGTTGACGACATGGAGAACACGCTCCAACAGCTGACTAGTTTCTCCAAAGATGCCGAGGTTTGGATGCCAACCATAAGAAACCCAAAAGGCTATAATACGTGATAACATCCCTGGGAAGAAGTAGAGGAGTGCCTTTAAGCAGACAAACAGTAGAGAAAATACTAGGTAGGGCTCCCTTCTTAAGATCTCCCTTGGAGAGCCATCCCATAGACGAAGGGATTTCTGACTTCCCAAGCCGCCGGATTGATCGTCCTTGAAATATTCCATCGGTTCAAGACCTAGATCAAAAACAGTCAAAGAAACCGTGTTATTTGAATTATGAGGAAAGCGACAACATCCAACCCAGCACTTGGCTTGTGGATATTGCTCATCAGAAAGTGCATAGTTTGCTAACACAAGATTTTCTGGATGTGGGACCATAGTTGGGGATCGAAGTCATTGATCCATTGGGCCTTGCCTTGGATAAGAACTTCCCAGAATCACCAAGATCAAAAGGTTCCAAGCAATCTGACTGTTAGGCCTTTTCTCATTGAATCTGAATGGTTACTAAAATTTCCTTATTAGCCATCAAATTATCGGTCATTGATTGAAGAGCTGTAATCTACAAACAAAGTTTTTGAATCCTCCCTATCCACAGAGGGGAGGGTCAAATCAAAGGTTTTGATCACTGATCCATCACCCTACATGTATGGAATCCTGCAGATCAGCAACCATCAACAGTGTACTTGCTAATGAGCACGGCCTATAACCCCTCCCTGGTCAGCACGTTAAACTGTACACGTGGCCCATCTTTTGGTTTTCCAAATCATTCATATGGTGGAGTTGATGGTGGATGACAGGTGCTACAAAATCTCCTTGGCACCGATCATAACTATGCAGTTGGGCCCATTTAAATGTGGCCCATTAGTTATCACTGACCAATTTCATCAGTTGGCCGCTATCATCTGAAAAGGGAAGGCCCATCCCATGATGGGGCCTACCAGATGAATGGCTTGAGTTAGCAAAAGTCAGGCCCCATCTGTAAGACTGCCTAAATTATTGGGCCAAGAAAACCTGGTCTAGGAAAAGTATACCTGTAACCCTTTTGTAGAAGAGTGTGAGGGAGCTGAGATCTTTTGAACCATAATGGCGCATCCTCAAGGTCCGATTCGCTATCAATATGGCAGGCAAACTGTGAACTCCATATCTTGAAAATACACTGCATATGGGGCAGGAAACGGGTGAGTGGTTTACAATACAGTTGACACAATAACAAAAAAAAAATTAAAAAAAAAAAAAGCAACAAATGGAGTAAAGAGTATGCTTAAGCATCCTCACACTGGCATGACTGAAGATTCTTCAACCACTAAGTGTGTGATTTGAGGAAACATGGAACTGAGCACGTCAAAGGTAGATCGAGCACTGCGTGAGAAAGGACACCAGGAAGCATAGAAGAGGACAGAGGTATATGCGCTCCTCTGATCAGAGGTCAAAGCTCTGTCAAGGGACTCTCCATCCACCTTCAAAGAGAACAATGACATCAGATCTCCTTTTGTACTCCATAACCAGCAAAGGAAATGCAAACTCATAGCAACCCTTTAATCTTTTGGATACTCAAGGTACAGTTAGGTGGGGTTTTGGAATATTAAATACCTTGGAATTTCATTTCCGAGGAATCCTTTTCCCCATTTGCAGGAAAGAAAAATGGCATACAAGGCGTTAAATCAATTTCCGATGCAAGGAAGCAAGCCAACGACAGTCCCATTTAAGTTTCCAAATTTTTTCCATGAAAAATCACGCTCCAAAACAAACAAACAGCAGTATTAATTTCAGAATCCACAGCTTTCAATTTCCACAGTACTCGTTACTTTTCCATATCCACGTTTTACTTTGCCTCCATCCAAACACAGCCTTAAGGCAGACCAAGCTAAAGACACCTCTTAGACATGATATTGGGACATGCTGTTAGGTCCTAAGACCATAAAGTAAACGAGTACCTCAGTAGCCAACCTATTTTCAGTATGGTTCATGTTCTTAATGCACGCTAACAACTCGTGCTGTTAATATAAATGAAATATCTAAGCATTTATCTTTATTGAGAAAGAATGCATCTCTAAACGAAAGAGTTCAGAAAAATTATTCTGCTGAAAGTGGGTTTCATCCTGACTTGTCTAACATTAATAATCGGCTTCCGAATGGGAATATGGAAAAGAGAATCAGTCAGCTATCTAAAACATAAGTTCATGATGAACAGTGTAGTCAAAGGTGTTCCAGGTGCACGCCTAGGCGTTTTGGCCCTGTTGTGCATTGCCTGGACCCAGGGCAAGACTTTACCTCAAGCGTGCACCTAACACCTAGCTCATGAGGGCGGCAGGGGGTGCCTAAAGCACCTGCAGCTTTTTATATATGGGTGGTACCTCATACGTGCGATTTTTTTTTTTTTCGTTGTGTGTGCGCGTATCTTACCACCTAATAAGGGTGCGAATAGACAAGAAAGATAATTTAAACCCAATTTCAACAACTTTTCTCATTTCTTTTGGAGATTAAAACTTGAGGTATTCTTTCCCAAATTTCAACAACATTTCTGATTTCTTTTTTCCTTCTTGATTTCTTTCTTGAAAGCAATTTTACGTTTTGTTCGTTCCATACAAGAGATTTAAGGTGAATCAGGAGTTTGGGGGAATTGGAAAATTTAGGTTAGAGGATTTGGGAATATTGAAAATTTGGATTACAGGGTTTTGAAAATTTTAGGGATTTGGGGAACCTTTACGGTTAGGATTTGGGGACATTAAGAAATTAAGATTTAGAATTGGAAAATTGGGGATATGGGGCTTTGGGCTAAGAGGAACTGAATGGTATTATTGACTTTGATGATTTTAAAAAATAAAAATAAACCCATCTTATATCTATAAATAACTAGATATTAATAACTTTAAAAAAAAAAAAAAAAAAAAAAAAAAAAAAAAAAAGCGCTTTGGAATCTTGGCATGTGCCTAGGCAGGCATAGGCATTTCATGGGCTACAGGGGCAGGTGTGCCTGCCGCCTTTAACTACGCTGACAATAAAAAACATGGTGAGACAGGTCTGGTCAAACTATAATTGCAGCAACAGGTTCAAATATGATAGCTGGGTAGTGTCCATTTCAAATATTAGCAAGTATAAACAGCTAGGAAGCAAACCGGGAGCACCACTAGTTAGAAGGATGATGCAATTAAGTGCTAAAATAGCCTTTTTGGTAATCTTGAGAATTCAAATTTCAAATGAAATACAACTTGGGTGCTCCTTGGAAGAATTAAAGATTGTGTAAAGCATAATGTTGATTGAACTCTTTGTCGAATGCAATACCGCAAATGTAATATTGTGGAATTCAAGAAGAATCATGCCCATGAAAGTTTGCAACTTAGCCTGTATCAACAATGGAATTTTGATGTCTATCGGCATTAGAGATCTTCTTGAGTCAAATCACATACAAGGGAAATAAGATAACCAGAACTATTGCTAAAGGACCATCTAAAGCTGCTTTACATATTAAAAAGGCTCTCCACAGTTGCCTCTTTGTTCAAAAATAAAGTCATTATTTTCAAGAGAATAAATGAAAGAGGTCTCTGTAATATTACAGGGACAAACCATAGGAAGGAGCTAAGTGGTGTAAATTATGATTCTTTTCATTTTCTTTCCTACAAGTTGAAAGGCAACCATCCTCGCAATTGCTAATCTGCACCTTTCTAAGACAATGAATATAAGAGAGTGAATACCTCATCTGGAGGTTATACATGCTAAATCCATCAAAATAGAACTTCCCTATTGATTGAGAACAATGTAGCCAAGAGTAACCACATATGCACGCACACATGCAAGCATGTAACCCACATAAAGAAAGTACGGGTTCCAGAGCTGCAAGCAGGGTCTGAGAGTTCACACCAAGTAATCAGAGCAAATTGGACAATTTTCTGGATTGCCAAAAATCAGCTTCAGCTCCATCCTGACAGTAAGAAACTATCTATCAGATGTCTGCAGCACAGATGCAGAATCCCAAACAGTTGTGGAACCAGCAAAATTTGGATGAACCAGTTTTGTTCCCAAGAAGTTGCAGTCAAAATTCTGCGAATGGAATTGATCTGGTCAACAAAGTTTACATACTGCTTGTTGAAGACAGCATGATGTTATCATAGGCCAGGCCCCTTTTTACTGTTTTCTCGCTTAAGCAGGTTCCTTTGGGGTTTATTTCAAATTTTGCTAATAACTTTAAAATGTGGGATATTTTTGGGTTCAATTGGTTAAGGGTCAGTACACAATGAGGTTTGGGCGAATGGTCTTCACTGTAGGTTTGCTCCCTATAGGTGAGGGTTCGCTTCCCCTCCTTGGCTTTACCCAATACACGTGGTTGTGGGTGATTGCGTGTATCCGCGGGGATTAGTCTCACTTCAAAAAACGAGGTGGGGACACCCTGTGTCTTCAAAAAAAAAAAAGGGTCAGTTTATTCATTTTGAGCCGGGGTAACGTTACCCTTGCGATACCGGTTAAAAAGAAAAAGAAAAAAGAAAAGAAAACTCACCAGTATCGGCTCCATAACAGCCCGTTATGGGGCCATTATGGGCCATTTTTACCATAACGGCCGTTACAGCCCTGTAGTGCATAAAGATTCCCACCATTACCACCACGTAACGGCCATACATAACCGTAAAAATAATAATAATAATACCTTGTTTCACTTATAAATTTAAAATTATTATTAGAATTAAATTTTAGTTCTAGTTCAAATTCTACAGCCTGTCCACCCTCTACTGTGGCTGGCTGCAAAAGCCTGGGTATAAATAGGACGGTTGATGTCTAGTGGGCAGCCAATTGTAGAATTTTTGCCGATTTATCAATTAAAAGCCAACTCCAAATGTTAGGAGAAATGCTAAGATGATGATGATGACTAGAATTAGAGTTTAGGTCATATAAGACCTCATTATGCGGCTCTACTGGTGGTTTTCTGTTTTTGTTTTGTCTCATCCTTTTGAGAGCTGGTTGCCCCTTTTTAAGGATTATGAAGTCCTAGCATTTATTGTTGGGACCTTTCTCCATCATTAGCAGAATATTGATTTTTGGACCAACAGAGCAGATTGCTGATTCTTCACCTTCTCCACATGTGATTGGCAAGGAACACGGCACCAGTGATTATTAGTAGTTGAAAATTACATATAAATTGCTGCATTTAGTTGAAGATTGTAGTATGTTGTGGAGTATTGGGTTGCTTTAGGGATCATTAACATAATTTGAGCAATCTAGCGAGGATTCTCTCCACTGGATTGCATTAAAGTGACAGTAAACAAACATATTCCAAATGTGGTATATAATCTAGAAGTTATCAAGGGTCAATTATGAGAGAGTTGATAACCCCACACAAAGCAGAAATACCAACCTGAAAAGCATGTGGAACATTTAGTGTTGTACAAGGTGGTCCCACAACGAAGATAAACAGGGGAAAATCAGGTCGGTCCAGTCTTCCAGTAGGGCACCCCTATACAAAAGGTATGGATGATTTAAATAAACTGCCAACAGTCCACATTCAACATATATATGCATGGCTAGCCTCATAAGAGGACCAACCTGATTTTTCATATGGTCATCTTCACAGTGAGGGCCACCTCCTTAAGCACCGCTCAGACATTCCACCCACTTACTCATAACTTGAAGGCCACCTCTATATGCAGCACACATGCCATTCTGGGAGCACATATACCCAGAGAACCTTTAAGTGAAATAAACAACCCAGTACTCTACAACATGGAAGTCAGCCATGCAATAACATACCAAAATGCTGAAGTGAATAAATTGAAACAAAAAGACCGCAGACAATTAGACATTTCAAACACAGATGATGTTTTTGACAAGATCAGTTGAAACCTTTGACATCTTCATGCAAGTTAATTAATTTTCATACCCACTGCCCCATATATCCTTGGGTTGAAAAGTACATACAGTTCTAGCATCATTCCTTCGGGAAACCATGACGTGCTCTGGTAAACATTAGCATTTAAGCGAACAGATTGGTATTCAGCCAGTAAGAAGTGCAAGAAAAGGGGGAAACTTTATAACAATACAACAGATACTCAAGAATGGTTTCCAGTTCACATAAGTCTTTGTGGGCCAATGCGATCAGACAATCAGAGGTAAATATGGCAGTTAAGATAGTTGGCAGTTCCCAAGGGTGGTTTCAAGGGGAGCAGGGTTTGTCATGTGGGAAGATGTTAGCAAGTCCATATGTGCCCAAATGGGGGACAACAGAGATTTCAGAGATAGGGTTGGCCATATGATGTGCAATGGTGTTCGCTTCATGGTTGGTGTTTGTAACAGTGGGAAGACCTCTGGGTCAGAGACGAATCGTATGATCCTCTAGCTACAACATCCTAGACAAAATTCTCTTTCTTGCTTGAAAGAAGGCCTCGTTCAGGAGTTTCTTTGAGACAATTGCAGGGGTGGTTGTTTGGAACATCGTTTTTCATCAGAATTTGAAATTTGAGGAGATTAGTCACTTTGAAGATGTGATGGACGAGGTATTCCAAAACAGTTAGGTAATGGCCATTATGTAACTGTAACAGTCACAACGCACACGTTACAGGGCCGTAACAACTGTAATCACTGCTATGGAAAAAATGCCCCATAGCGGGCATTACAGGGTCATTTTTTTTTTAAAGGCTGTAACAGCCATCAACGGCCTGTATTGAACAGCAACAGTGGTGGGGCTGTTACGGCCACCATTACCATTATGGAATACTAACATAGGACAGCCCTAATTATGATGCATGCTCATGAACATAATTAAACAGCGGAAATAAAAGGAATAAATGATCTAAAATTCTAGCAGTAATCATCATAACTGAGAAAATCATAAAGGAAACATGCAATGGAGCGGGCCATCATCACAACCATGGAGTATGGCATTCAATTATTACTTAGGTTGGATCCGGCGAGGGATGAGACCTCCCGATCTTGCATGGTCACACCCAATCGATCAATGAAGATCACTAGTCCGAAGAACCAAGAAGTTTCTCGGATTAGGGATTTGAGAATTTGGGGGTTTAGGGTTTAGATCGGTTCTCAAGATTTTGATCGAAGAAGGATTAGCCAAAACTGGAAAATAGAAAGAAGAAAATAATTACCTTGAAGAAGTTGGAGGGGCACAAGAAGAAATTAGAAGAGGAAGATCAAGGGGAGAGAAGAAGCACCATTAGAGAGGAGAGGAAGGAGGCAACCAAAGGGTTTACTTTTCATTAATCAATAGTTGAAATTCGGATTTAGGGCTTTAACCCACTTAAATAAGCAAATAAAGACATAAAATTACTAAAATACCCCTATAATAAGCAAATAAAGACAAACTTACTAAAATACCCATAAAATAAGCAAATAAAGCCATAAACTTACTAAAATACCCCTAACTAAGCAAAAACGCGCAAATAACACAAATACGGGAAAGTTCGGGCGCTCGGTCTTCTTTCTCCAATCTTCCTTCAAATGTGTCTTCCCTGAGTGAGGTCTTCTATATGTCCAATCACATGTGAAAGGTCTTTAGCTCCTCAATAGTCGCCTATCCACAAGGACGGCACTTGTGGTTGGCGCTTTCTTCATTGGTACACTTTGAATGCGCTTGTGTCCGCATCAAATACCTTGGCGATGGGGATTCTTTGGGAAGTCCAAGGTCAATGCAATTTATGCAAATGCTTAGGATCAAAAGATGTGGAGAAGGGATCTAAAGGGCTGTTTCTCATTGAAGTCTTTTTTTCCATCTGTTGCACTAGGGGATATGGAATTATCTCAAAACCCCCTTGCGCCAAAGCTCAGGCAACCAAATCCCTCACAAGTGGAAAGCCTTTGCTTGGACGGTGCAACAAGCAAGCAACTTTTTTTTTTGGAAGAAAAGGAATTTTGTCCTCATAACCATATGCTTCATGTGTTGGGAGCAAGGATTAAAATGGACACATTGGATATCATATCATCCATGATGGATACCTGATACATACCTGACAATATGTCCAAGTTTCAGTAAAAAAGTGATCCTAAAAACCCACAAAGTGGAGTAAAACATGCTAATAGACATTTCCTAAAAACCCACAGAAGCCTCCCTCTGGGCTTCTAACAGGTGAATCAGGAGGTTCTTGGTGTGGCTGACTTGTTTCATTAGGCACTAGAACCAATAAATGCGAGCAATGCGCATTGGTTTCAGACAACCTTGGTTGGGGGGATGAGGGATCCTTAGACCACCTCTTCCTGCACTCTCCTTTTGTGAGGGAGATATGATACCACTTCTTGAAGTTTTTTGGCATGGCCTGGGTTTTTCATGGGAACTTCAAGAACTTCGATGTGGTCTTGGGGGGGCTTTTTCTCCCCAGGAGAACATTTTGCGGAAGATGCTTCCTCATGCTATAATGTAGGAGTGTGGAAAGCAAGTAAAGGAAGATTTTTCAAGAGCAAAGTAGCGCCAATATTAGAAGTAGACTTGCTTCATTAACAGGGACTTGTGCTATAATGAGACTGATTTTCATGATGTCTAGAAAAATGGAGCTTATCGGCATTCAGAACTTTTTGAAGAAAGACGAAATAGTGAACAACTTGTAGTATCCCAGTGCTATCCCTTGGGATGCGTTTTATGCCTTGTTCATTGTTTTCTATTCTTATTGTTGTTGGTCTTTTAGGATGTGGACACAATTGCTTGCATCATGTTTTGAGGGATTAACAACAGGGTCACTCTTGCTGGTGTCATCAGTCTTTTATCTCCTTGTATAGCTTTTTTTTTTTTTTAACAAATCGGTGGTTAATTTTCAAAAAGAAAAAAGAAACTTTTCCACGTAACTAAGTAAAAATCTTTCCACCAATAAGATGAAGACAGTATCCCCTTCTTCAAACACTGGCTTCAAATTTTCAAACAAAAAAAAAAAAAAATCCAAGGTGCAACAGTAATCATCCACCACCATTCGGCTAAAATAGCAAAATTACATTTTCTCATACATTAGGCCTAAGCCCTAATGTCCCAAACCACCTATGGTTTACAGAGTTCTCCCTATGACACTAGATACACATTTTACTAGTGATAAACCGTCAAATTGGAGATCACATTGAACTTCCTCTACTTTCTTCACAATTGAGTCTGAAATCCTATATGAAGATATAATAAATATGAAAAATAGCTATCGTTGTTTTATCTTAGTGCAAATGTGTCCTTTGACAGACTTAGATCACTCAGTAAAACAGCCAAGAAAGAGAAATTCCGAGGTCGTCACTAGCTCAATTTCAAAGAGGAGCTAGAAACCTAAGTGATGGAGGCGTGAACCAAAAAACTAAGTAGGAGAGGCAATAAAAGAATTATAGAAAGAAAAGAAAGATAACATGGTGATTGTAAGTTCAGCTCCAATCCTGACTGTCCTCGGTTTGCACCGGAAGGTCTTCTTCCAATCTTCTCCTAACTTGAACCATTTGCACCAAAAGAAGAAATTGATGTAGTGATCTTAAGAGGTGTTGCTGCTATAGGGAGGTTAGTAGAGCCATTTCTCAAAGCCACATGGCTGAGATGTGCTCATTAGCCACACCCAAGCTAGAGATATATAAGGTCTCTGCATTTCACGTACAATTCAATCCTCTGGTCTTGCCATCCAGTGCTGATGTGCTTGCGCTTGACTTGAGAATTTTCAACTAGATGGAGCTTTGCTTGCAGAGTTCTGGCTAAATGCAGAAGAAGGCTCTTTGTGATGGTTTGTATGTTTGAGCTTTGAGATCTCAGAGATACCAGACCTGTTTTCTGATGGGGGGGAATATTTATAGAAGATTGGGGTGGCAATTAGATAAGTGGAGGGAACCTTTGGGGTTTGATAAAGGGTAGAGTTTCTAGAAATATCTTACATTTGAATGAAGGGGATGACAATTGATGAGAGAAGGATAGGAAAATTACAACCATAGTTAGTTAGAGGGGTAAATTGAGAAATTAGAAGTGGCTTAAGGTAATTTAGATAGAGTTGATTCAAAAATGGAGGGAAATTGGGTTTGGGATTTGAATTGTCTGAGGGGCAATCTGGTAATTTCTTCTGAAATTCAGCAGGTAATTCACACAAACCCTCCGATTGCATGGGCCACAAAGCCTCACTGAAGCATCGAATTGGAACATCTAGAGCCAATTGGAAAGGTTGCCAAATGGGCTTCAAGGTGGGCCCAATGATCACAACAATTAATCTTGCCGGCTTTAAAATAGAACTTTGTGATAGCTGCAACCTCATTGGCGGGATAAGTATTCCCACCATGTAGAATACTTCACAAGATATCCGTGGCAAGAAAACTGTGCGGTGAGAAAAATCCCACCAACATAAAAATTCATTGAAACCATGTGGAAAAAAATATGGTTGTGGGTTACAGAACATTCTCGCCAACATAAAACTCCATCAAAACCATGCAAAATGGGTGGGACCCACCCCTCCCACTACAATCCAACTGTGATGTGATGTTTATGATGAACCTTGTAGGGGTTTGACTGCTTAAGTGGGTTTAGGCTGCAATTTAGGATTGAGTTGAGGGTGAATTTAGGGTGAACTCACGTAGGCTTTGGGCAGGTTTTGGATTAGAGACTAGGTTAGGACCTTAGCAAAATTTCTGCACCCACACATTGGAACAAAACTCACATTCTAATTAAGGCTATTGCTCTAGGCCATACATGAAGTTGGGTGTCTACACAGAGTAACCAAACCAGGAAGCAGCCTATTTGGAACAAATTGTCTCATTTCCTAGTGATGCAGCAACTAAAACATTCAACATTGTGCTTACGGTTCTTAATCAGAATGCAAAGAATCTCATTTCCATCCTCAGGATTCAAGAACTTCAAGGGTGACATTCACATCATATCCTTCAAACACCTGAAGGTTCATGTATTCTGGATATGACACAGCATGAGTATTGATATAGGAACCATGTTGGATATGGTTCAGCCATGCCCTAATGTTTTACACAAAAAAGTAAAAACAAGGTGAAGTTACAAAAAGTATAGAAAAACTAATAATATTTATTTGTATATATGATCTCATGTGGTGAACTTTGCTTTCTTTGTTTCATGCCTTAGTCAAGGAAGCAGCAAAGCTTCACCCATAGATTGCAGAGAGAGGAAATGGAGCTAAACAAGAATTGGCGGATGACAGCAAAAAATTTATAGAGAAGAGAAACGATTAAACGCATAAGATGGGATGCCCCTATATAGAGCTTACTCTCTCTGCCCTTCTTTTTTTTCTTTTTTAATCAGTTTTCAAGATATGGAACCATATATATATACACACACATTAAAATGCTAAAGATACATTAGCCATATCCCAATAACCTGAAATATTGGGGGCCTAGCCTCTCTGAAACCTAGAGCCATACATGTATCTGACACCTAGACCCGTAACACAGCCTTGGGGAAAGGAAATCTGTGAGGGTCTAAAGAACTGCCACCGTTCACCACGTCAACAAAGGGGTGGGGGCTTCAGGGAGCACGGAGCGGAACTGGAGGGTGTGGTGGGGGTCCCAATTCCCAAAAAAGACCAAGACAAGTGAATCATCCCTCCCCCCCATCAAATGAGCATAAACAGGAAAAAAAACTGCAAGAAGGAAACCAAAGAAAAGTAAGTTGGTGAGGACAGAGGACAAGAGCTGAATCTGACTCTCTACATTTTTGTTTGGACCCTCTGTTTCAATTGAATTGCAATAAATAAACTCAATCAAGATGAAATGAAAAATGTTGGTGTGGTTCCATTTTAATTCAAAATTATGACTTCGTTAATGGCAAATTCATGTGTTTCAAGTTGGACTTTTCTATAAGCAATGCATTTCTATTGAAAGGAGAATAAATGTTACAATATCCACCAAGGCAGTGGATGAGAGGAATTGATCAAGAGGGTTGGGCAAGGGACCTACTTTTGCAAGGGAATCCCCCAACCATCTCGCAACTCTCAGGAAATGCTTAAAAGATACATCAAGTAGCAACACAAAACATCTAATTCCGAATACAATGAAACAAAATCCGCAAGGTTCCAAAACCTTCAAGGATGCTATCATGATTGAAAGTTTTGACTTTTGAGTCACCTTCCACAATTAGAGGCCAGGTAAAAGGATCCTTTGAAAAACTTTAACCTGCCATAATGACCAAGATGCCAAGGTCTCCACTAGATCAGATCACCTTCCCCTAAAAGGGACCAGAAAAGAGTAACTTGATATCCCCCTTATCATCTAATGGAACTCCATCAATACCCAAAGCTTGCGGATTATTGATTGAACTTCCATCATTCTGAAGGGGGTGTGGTTAACCCCACAATCATCTTTCCTTGTGTACTGAATTTAACTTATTGAATTTCATCTTAATTGGGTAAACAGACCCTTTAATAATCCGACCAACTACAGCCCCATCTTCATAAAACTATGCATCATAGCAACAGCATCACAACAATAGTGCTATTTTCTTCATGTGCCTGGATTTCTTTCAAATAGCATAACGTCTTATGACTACTCTCGTAAGAAATACAAATAATAATAATAAACAAGAAAGCATCCTTAATGTTCCACCAAAGAAAAATAGGCAGGATCAAGAAACCCAAACTTCCAAAATCGAAAGCGACGAGAAAGTCATATAACTCCACAGAATTGAATTCAAATATTCTAGCGCAAGCAAAGTGAAAGAGAATCATGAAAGTACCTTTTGACTTTTCCTTGGAAACGCTTATTTGACAGAGAAAAAATAATAAAAGTCAATATTGCTCATCAACAACCCAATATCCATTTTCCTCTCTTCATTAAAAACCATCCAAATTCGAAAATATACGGCTGGAAACACCATTCACGCAAAGTGCACGAGTTTTAAATTATATTCATGAAGAAATCACCCTTTTTTTTCCAAAAAAGGCAGCCAATGGAATTTCATCATGAGAAATTCAAAACACAAATCAGGAATCGAAAATTCCTACCAATTCCTAAATGACCCAGAAGAAAAAGCATCAAATCAATTCATTTCTTACAACTACAACAAAATAAAAATAAAAATAAAGAGCCATAGAAACAAGAAAATAATACAATCCGTTCATTCCCATTTGGAAAGAACGCAACTTCCGCCCATTGATCGAAGGAATCGACACCGACCCAACAGCATTTGGATCGCGAGTTATAAAATAAAAGCGATTTCCAGAAAACACATCGAACCAAAAACAATAAAATCGAAAGAAAAACCAAAAAAGATGGCAAGAAATCGTACCTGTGCTGGCGGAGATGGGGGGATCGAAAGAGGGCATTGGGATTGGAGGGCAGTGATGAAGATAAGAGGCTGAGGATGGCAGAGGGAGGATGATGATGATGATGATGATGATGATGATGATGAGGCGAATCCAAGCGCGAAAATGGCGAAGATGCGGAGAAGGAGATTGAAGGATGCCATTGAAATTGGAAAACGAAGAGAAGAAGGGGGAAAATTCCAATTTCCACCTCTTTTTCTTTCTCCTTTTTCTTTTGGGGTTTTTTGTTTTTCGTTCCTCTCTCTCTCTCTCTCTCTCTCACCAAACCTGCCTTTGCAGCTCATACATACATCAGACCACAAAGAATACGGAGTTATATGATACTCTGGCTGCCTATGATACTTGATACTCATGCGCTTAAAAATGGTACACGTGGCATATATTGACTCAAATAAACCGACTAAATGCGGAACCCACTGTCAGTAATGACTTTGCTAAATCCTGACCCTTGATCCTTGGACACTCTCTTGTTGGAATCACACCATTAAATTTTCTTATGTTCAACCGTCTAATAAATGCTGAGCAATCTGATAATCAGATTTAACCAAAAATCGTAATGTCTTTAATTCATGATTAATCTAAGCTGCTAATAATATTTGTACGGCTTCGTTTAAATTGATAGTATGCCACGTATGCAATTTCAAAGTGTCTGCGTGTCAAAAATCACTGACTGCCAGAGTAACAAAGTTTTCCCTGTAGAATATGCATTCGAGAGAGATTCCGAGGTCTCATCTTCAAGCACCAAACACAAACGCATCCCGCGTGCATACTTGCCACGCGTGCATGCTTGTCACGCGTGTAAGTGATCTGATACGTTCACCATAGTTTCATCAGACGCGCAGATATCCTGGTCTAAAAATCAGGCCATCCTTATCATCAACATTGTGTCAACGCATGCATGTTAAATGTTGACCGTTGGTTTCTAGCCCACTTGATAAATTTACGGGTGGATTTTGGATTAAAGATATTCACTATAGAAACACCCTGTGAATGTACAGGATTCCACACATGTGCCATTTTTGGCACGTTTGTTACGTTTGTGATTGGCGTTTGAAGGTGGGGCGTCTGGACTTCGCATTTTCACCGTACATGGCGAGAGCATGGCACATCATACCCATCCACATATTACCTCAACCCAAATCGTTTAAATGATGGAACCCACTAAGAATGGGGTAGATCTGGAAATAAAATTTGGATTGAACCATCTTCAAATTCCGATTATTTCTTCTTCCTAACATCTGGTCCGTTGATTGATTTTTCAGGCTAATGGACATCAAATGAGTGGTTAGAATCCTTTTTCCAATTTCATTTGGATTTATACAGCATTCAAAGTGACGCCTCTGATTTTAACGACTTGGATTGAAGTTCAAGCTTGCTAAATGAATAGCGGTATGTGTATAGTTATGATATTCCATAGTCTGGCAGAACATGGGATGTTTCCTCTCGAACAGTTACACGACCAAATAGAACATGTCTGGACGTTGATTGGGTAATACGCCCGACACTATAGTAACGGACGAAATCGGATTGCCTACTGAGTTACTAAGTTCGCTCCTATCGTACTGAGTAAACTCAACTGGGACGCCTTGATTGTATGTGGTCTATCCACGCCGTCCATCCTTTTTTTCCATCTAATTTAAAGGGTAGAGCTTAAATTTGAAGCGCATCCAAAGATCAAGTGGATCATACCACTGTTTCCAATGGGGATAATGATTTCTACTGTTGAAACCTTTCTAGGCGCCACAGTAATATTTATCTGTAATCCTACCCTGTTGATGAGATCATACAAACATGGATAAAGGTGAAACACAAATATAAGCTTGATCCAAAACTTATGTGGCCCCCAAAAATTTTTCAACCATGGACATTTTAGTGGTGTGATCCATTTGAACATTAGATATGCCTATTTTTTTTGTCCCAGTCCACAAAATTATTTAGTAAAATGGATGGACGGAGGGGATAAAATACGTAAATCATGACGGACCTCACAGAGTTTAGCCAGTACGCTGCTGGTAGTTACTTACTAAGCAATCCGCTTCCCAAGTGGGCACATGATGTATGTGTTTTATCCGCACTATCCATCCATTTTTCCTATATCATTGCAAGGTACAATGCCAAAAATGAGACAGTTCAAAAGCTAAAGTGGACTACACACAATAAAGACTAAACTCCTACCATTAAAAACATGATGTATGTGTAATGACAATTACTCACCCGGCCGGTTTATACGGTCAATCCAAAAAAAAACAGCAAAATATTAACTTTATCCAAAACGTCCGTCGGCCGAGCAGTAGCAGCCTCCATCCCCACTTATCTATACCTGTGGTATGGCCCACTTAAGTTTTGGATGAACCTTATTTTTGGGACCACATGCTAAAATGATCTGTGTAAATGATAGACGGGTGGATGTCACGCAGATCACGGTGGGCCACGGAGCTTTTTGTTACCCCGTCTCCATACCGTGGGAAAAATTCGCGTCCATACAACATGATATTATACAATGCTCACGCAGATCACGGTGGGCCACGGAGCTTTTAAACCGTGGCTCCCTACCGCGGGAGTTCGTAGTCATACAGGCCGTTTGAGTTTTTGGTTTGAACATGTGGGGCACCTAGTCCAATGATCTAAACCGTTGATACGATGGTTCTCACCTTGGAAAGTGCATATCTTAGAAATCCCTCGGTCGGAAATTCATAGCAGCTTTTTTTCGTTAACCATGGTTTAAAAAACATTTTGGCGCATCGTATCCTTCACCACTGATGCGTCTCATATCACGCAGTATTAACCGTCCATTTGTAGGGTGTGGATTTTTCTATCGCCTACATTGGATGAATAGATCATCCGTTTGAATGACATGGGCCCCACTTGTACAAACCTAGTGCCAAAGGTATTCTATATCCTACAAACACAGGGAAACGGTTTGGCTACTCCCCCTGACACCAGCACCAGCCAATGGCTGATGGTTGGTGCACCGTGTGACCCACCATGATGTATGTGTTGCATCTATGCCGTCCATTTATATTTAAAGATCATTTTACAATATGAGATCAAAAATGAGGCATATCCCAATCTTAAGTGGACTACATTACAGGAAACAGTGTTGAACGAGAGTTGACCATTAAAAATATTTTGGGGCCATAAAAGTTTTGGCTCAAGCTGATTTTTGTTTTTTCCATTCATCTGAGCCTGTATGACCTAATCAACATATTGGATGTCAAATAAACAATACATTGGGCCTTAGGAGGATTTTAATGGTGGATATCCGATCACTATTGTTTTCATATGGTGTGGTCTACCTGAGATTCATATCCCTCTCATTTTTGGGATCAAGCCATAAAATGATCTGTAAAAATGTATGAACGAAATGGATTAAACACATACATCATGGTGGGCCCACAGAGCACCGACCACCAGCACCGGGGCCGGTGGCAGAGGAGTAGCCAATCCGTTTCCAAACACAGGACCAAGATGCCCAGACAGCAGGGATAGCTGAGTAAGGACGCGGATTGCCTACTATCCCCGCCCATCCCTAGCTCCGAACGGGTGATGCATATGTACATTCAAACCATCAATCCCTTTTCTCATATTATTTTTAGGCATGAACACAAAAATGAGGCATATCCAAAGCTCAAGTGGACCACACTAAATAATTAGCTTGGTTGCGTTCAAATGCACAAGCATTAAAAATAAGAGTCATCTGTGGTGTGGTCCATTTGACCGTTGGATCTGCTCATTTTTTCTCTGATTCCTTAAAATAATCTAAGAAAAGGGATAGACGATTTGGATGTAGAATAAATTATAGTGGGCCCGCCCACAGAACTGCCCATTCGGAGCTAGGACGGGCCGGGGTAGTACGCAATCCGCATCCACTAAGGGCGTGTTTGGACAGGTGGATTAGAAGGGATTAGATTGTATTGGACGGGATTGGAAGGAGCAATCCCGGGAATGGCCGGGCCTGCCAAACACGGTCGGTGATATGATCCCAATTCCATGGATCTTCAGACAATCCACTGACAACACCATTATTACCTTTAAATCCCATCCAATCCACCTTAATCCATTGAAATTTGCCTTAGACGTGTTTGGTTGGTGGGATTGGTAGGGATGGGAAGGTTGAATCCCTGGATTGGCAGGGCGTGCCAAACGGACTGGGTATAGCAATACAGGGATATATCCAATCCCATGGATCTCAAGACAATCCACTGACAACACCATCATTACCTAGAAATCCACGCCATCCACTCTAATACCATTCAATCCCTTCCAATCCACCCGGCCAAACGGGCCCTAAGTCGAACCCGTAGCCGTCGGTAAACGGCCTCGTTTCAAGTTTCAACATGGAAAACACTTGCTTACCTCGGGTTAGGTAACCTTCGGTCTTACTTTAATCCATGACGTTCATCAGATAAACCACCCCTGTTTGGCCTATATATATATATATATATATATATATATATATATATATATATATATATATATCCAAATACTCAGCTACGCACTAATTCGAACTCATGTGACTCCAAAATTTGAATAGTCCACCTGAAGCAGCACCTCACGAAACCATTGGGCCCAATTTTACTTCCATCCAAAACTTTGGCCGAAAAATGAAAATTGTTTCATCCCTTGATTTTCATTTCTCTTTTCTATGGCTTACGAGAATTTTAGATTAGGGTAAAGAATTTTTCCTTCACATGGATCAATCCGATTAGATGCCTACAACACGTGTGCAAAGGCATGCACATGTGTAGGTGCGTGAATATATATATATATATATATATATATATATATATATATATATATATATATATATATATATATATATATGATTTCGATATATATATATATATATATATATATATATATATATATATATATATATATATATATATATATATATATATATATATATAATAGGCTGATTTCGATACTCAAGTAGACTACTTCAAAAATTTGTAACTGAAACTTCCAAATTCGGGTGGCATGGCCCTTGATTTTTTTAATACTGTGAATTTTGAGTAATTCTTTCAACTTGGTGAGACAAATTAGAATAAGGGATTGGATGGCTTGTAAGCACAACGGTGGGCCTACATAAAATTGATGACGGCCTTCCCTTCCAAGAAGCATGATTTGGCTGCTACCCTGTGTGGGTGAGACCCTAACCATAGGAGCCCACCTCAATGTATAAATTGTATATTTACTTTGTTTATCTTTCTTTTTTTTTCAGCTTATTTTAAGTCATAGTTTTAAAATTGAAGCAAATAAAGATTTTGAAGTAGACCACACGGTAGGAAACAGTGGTGATGGACCATTAAAAACTTTTTGTGAGCTATAAAAGTTTTGTATCCAATTAATATTTATTTTATTTTTCCTTCCATTTAGGCCCGCGTAACCTTATCATCATGTTAGATTGTCAATTCAAGCCTCTAAGGATACCACCAAATAAGTTAATTTTTCCACTTACTGTAGTACATAAGTGACTTATTTTAAATAAGCAAGCTTGATTTATTATTAGTTATAAGCAACTTTTTATTGAAATTTATATAATCACTTCAGTTAAAATTTTTAACTTTTCTACTTTTCATAAGTCATTGAAGAGAGGCATAAGGAGAAAGAGAAGAGAAGGTGATAAGTATAATACTTGCTAAACATACTTATCTTTCTAAGCAACTTAAAGATCCAAATGGGGTGGACATTTGAAAGTTTTCAATGGTGGGTTTTCAATGACCACTATTCCTTGTGGTGTGATCCACTTAAAATTTTTATCTACTTTACTCTTGAGACTGTCTTTAAAAAAAAAAAAAACCCAACATACGTATAAAATTCATACATCAAGGTCGGCATCATTGCTAGTGTCTCATCCACATCGTCAGTCCACCGAGACTGTGTGTGCCCCTTACCAGGGGTTATTGTTGAGCCCACCTTGATATATGCATTATGTATCCACGCGGTCCATCAATTTTTATCAAATTATTTTATGGCATCATCCTAAAAAGGAGGAAGATCCAATTATTCCGTCGACATCATCATAAGATCCTACCATTAAAAACTTCAGCACATCTTAACGATTTGTTGTATTTATTTACCATGCTTGATAAGGTCACGTAAGCCTTGATGAAGGGAAAAAATATCAGCTTGATTCAAACTCTTTGGTGGCTCATTAATGGTCAATCAATACTTTCTCTTATAATATGGTCCACCTCATAATTAAATTTGTGTCATTTTTAGGATAATGTCATAAAATGATCTTAAAAGGGCAACTTAGATACATGATACATACATCAAGATGGCACCACATAAACCTTCTGCCTTCTGCTCCATCCCTACTTCTTGGAATGTTGGGGCCACTCAGTTTTTTACATACCGTGATTAAGGATTGGAATACTAAACGCGTAAAACACCCAAGTCTGTGAGGCCTACGTAAATTCCACTATCAGATGTTAAGTCATACCGCCCAAAGTCATCTACATCCACTACTTTCGTGGGCCACACCATTTAGAACGATGGAGATGGGATGCCAACCATAGGTTCCTTTGTTGGGCCACCTTAGTTGGTATCTTCCATCAAACCCATAAATCAGGTCTAACTTATCAAGATTAAGATATAATATAAAAAACCACTCTGTTTAAAACTCACTTGAGAGACACCACGTAAATTTAACGGTCATGGGAGAGGTTTTACATTGTTTCAATTAGCGGGGAGCCATATGAATTTTTAATTTGGATCATCTACCATATGATTTTTCCAAATAATGGTCCTTACCTGATGAACGGAGTGGAGTTTACATATTCAAAGTAGTGGACACCACAGAGCTTGGCATTTTACACGCTGTTCATAGACGTTTCTGGTCCCATGGTTTTTGGGCTCAAGGGCTAACATGACTCACTGTACCTGATGGACGGATTAGATCTCACGAAATTTTCACCCACGTGGCTCTTGGTCTGCGAAAGCAACCTCCGCAGGATCCTAACGCGAGGTACGCGACCGCATGGTTCTTTCCACATCGACGGTGGAGGGCAGGTCCTATGCCGAACAGAAAAGTCTGCTATGATAGCTCCCCGTCGTTTTTAAAATGGTGGTTACTCGTCCACCGTAAATATGTTAGTTGTCGTAAATCCGACCGTACAAATCGCTGACCCGGCGTCAATACGAACCGCGCATATACCGCGGTAGTACCTACCGTGTAACTTCCGTGAACCGAGAGCCACGTGGGTGGAATTTTCATGAGATCCATCCGTCCATCTGTTAGGCAGCCTTATGGTAACCATGGTGCACAAAAATTATAATAAACTAGAACTCAGGTAGGCCACGCCATCTGAAACAGTTGGGATGGAACGCCCACCATTATTTTTGTATGAGGCCCACCATGGCGTTTATATGCCATCTAATCCATTCATCTGATATGCCTTAGTGCCACATGAAAGAACTACCCGAGAATCACAGGTGGGGCATAACACATGAATTTGTGAATTTGGAAGTTTTAGTGACGATTTTTTGTCTGGCCCACATGAGTTGTTGAATCAGTCTGATTTTTTGGATCAAGGCCAAGCAAGGGGTAATGTACCTTACAGACGGTGTGGATTTCATGCATGTTAAGTTGTTTTCCCTGCGCAGGAGAAAATAACCATGGTGGTTTCCCAGGTGACCAGAGTATTTTTCATACTTTGCCTCCATTTTAAAAATTGTTGGTGGCTCTTTAACTGTGCACATGGCACAGTTGTCCAATGATCAGACCATCCAAAGAGCTTACCTAATGGAGCATGAAAGGAAATATTACCTAATAAGATCGTCATAACCATATGATTTTTGCCCTTGAATTTTGGACCATTATTTTCTTTGAACCATTGATATGATAGCTATAAATGGGATGGTTAAGATTGCTTCATCAACATGATTTGCAAGGGTAGGGCAACTCAAAACTAGGAGTTATTCGCACCAGAGCTAGTCTTTATAAGGGATAAAAATAATAATAATACAACTAATTTATTTGATTTCATCTCACCAACTGTGCTTACCTTACTCCTAATTCAACAGGGATAGTAGGTAATCTACCTAACACTTTTCTAACTCAAATAATGAAACTTAATCACACCTTAACTAAGGCTAACTTATATCTGTCACCAAATTTATCCAAAGCTAACTTAATTAATACTCAAGTTTAACTATAATAACCTTCGTACTTGAATTTTTCTTTCTCTTCGTGGTCTTCCATTTTAGAAAATCTACGGTCTTCAAAGACTTGCAAAAATATTTGTTATATGATTGTGAGTTGTACATACTCTAGCTTGGAAGGGATGAGGTGAGACCTGAGTTGTGCGTACTCTAGCTGGGAGAGGATTAGGTGAGACCCCGCTTCACCCAAGACAATATGTGATCCTTACCATGGGGCACACGTAGATGCATCTATTCTATATCTATGCTATCCATCCATTTTTCTACATCATTTTAGGCATGATCCCAAAAATGAAGAAGATCCAAATCTCAGGCGGACCATATTATAGAAAATAGTGGTGAGTGAATGCCCTACCATTAAAAACTTCTTAAGACGCACCTTAATGTTTCCAACTTGATAATGAGATATGCTAATTTTTTAGATCATGCACTAAAATAATCAGATAAAAAAGGATGGACAATGTGGATACAAAATAGATACACTTAGGTGAGCCCCACAGCAAGGGCCGCACCATCTTGGGTGAGGCCAGTGTCTCACCTAATCTGCTCCCACTCTAGCTCAATCTCTTTATCTTTCAAGACCTCGATCTTTAGATTCTGTTGTTATGGGATCTTTAACTATTAACGATCTTATAAGTTTAACCACATTCTCATTTTTTGACTTCCAAAATATAAACTTCATGATTTGAGTTGGCAATCACATTGCCATTAAGGTTGATGTGCAAATTACATTTGGTGATCTTGTCAGTTTTACCCCTTTCATATTTTGCCAGAATTTGAACTTTGCATGTTTCATCAACATTCTTATATTTATTTTTTATTTTCACATTTTCCTCAATTAATTTAGAATTTATATAACTCCATCATATCTTGATATTTCAAGAAATAGTGTTTCCTCAATGCAAGGCACACAACATTTCGTAACACTCTTTACTCATAAAGCTTTTAAAATTAAGAGAATAATTCTTTTCTCACTCTTTTCTCTTCTTTTTTTTTTTTTTTTTTTTTTCACAAATTTCTTTATAATAGACTCACAATTAATACTCTTCATCTTGTTTGATTTGAACACTTGTTGGTTTTATGGCAAGTGGAAGATTGTTAAAACTAATGAATTGGAAAACCATTGTACGCCCTAATTCACTAGTCATGTGGATGTAATAAAGCCGATCTCAACCATTGATCTTGATAACCATGCGTCCTTTTTTAAATATGTGTTACATGCCTTTGACATATTTAGTACTGCGTTTAATCTTATACTCAAGGGATTGTGTGAGTACACAATACATCATTTGATCTTGCGGAACTTAAAATTGGATATAGTGGTCATTGACCTAGAAAAGTTGTGTTCCATGGATCTCAATACTCAAATGAGTCATGGCCATCATATATGCTTTAGATACATTTTTAGATATCGATATTAGAGATATATGGTCATCTTGTGTAAGGGAATTGACTTGGGTCCTTTTACCATTGGAAACCAACTTAGTGTTTATTATCCATTTTACCTTTAGCCTACACAGGAGTATGAGAGTGTCATAGATATGGGATTCGGGTATGAACCCTTGGATACTCATATTGGTGGATTGAGGTTCAAGTCAATAGTCTGCGAGCTCGTTAGTATGAATTGTGATCATAAACTTAATTGCACACATTAATTTATCAATATTTATATATATGAGCATGTGAGGGGTCTTAGATATTGACTGGGTGGCTTTGGCTCACTTTATAAGGCTATATAAAGACCACTACAAGTAATTGATGCTAGATATATCCACCAATGTTCATTGATTTTTGCACGGGCCAACAAAAAATCCACTAATTTTACTACAAAACTTATTTAGGAGGGGATCTAAATAAATTAGGAACGTATTGAGCATTTTTTTTTTTGTTAGACCTAATGCTTAAAAGGTTCTAATCAACCTTTGAAAGTTTTTCACCCATTAAAATTATTTTGATCGCACTTGATGATAATTTAATAGCCTGGATTTAAAGGCCCATTTCATGATTAACATGGAATATGGATCATATGTAAATGGCCTTAATAGTAGAGGGATCATATCATAAATATATGTGCATTATAGATGTGGTTTGATGTACTTTTTGGATAATAGAGTATACTGAAGTTCATAGGGTGGTAGTGTATCATGCGAAATACACCCCTAGAACCCTAACCCATCTATTATATATAGATCTTATTGATCCTATTGCAAATAAGAACAAGTTCAAAAAAGGAAAGAGAAAGCTTAGACGACCATATGTTAAGAGGAGAGAGCGCGCGTGTGAGATAAAGACGGAGAGTTCTCCTTTCCTCATTCACATCACCACTATCCATTCTTATCTAACACACACACACACACACACACACACACACACACACACACACACAAATCTCGACATTTGTCCAATTACTACAAAAACACCTCTTTTCACCTTCTCACTTTTTCATGTGGAACTTTCTTTGACCTAAACCCTATAAGGATATGATAAAACTTTTACTGAGGCAACTCAAAACTACGAACCACATAGTTATTTACATAAGAATTAATTAACCTGCATATGTGCAAGGGATAAAAATAATAAACTTTATTTAATCTCACCTCACTAATCGTGCATGCCATTTCATAAATGTAGTTGCAAACTCTACCGTCGTGCCTAATTCAACTTAGAAACTAAGTAATCTATCTAGCTTTTTTAACTCAAATAATGAAAACCTAATCGCATCTTAACTAGGCCTAACTTATATCTAATTACAAGATTTATTCAGAGCTAACTTAATATTCAAATTTGACTCTTGACTCTAATATACACTCCCCCACAAGCTGCTTGCCCCATAATTTAGATGGTAAGAACATCCTCACAAGAGTGCCACTTGTGAGAGGATGAGTGGCAGTGAACTATTATAATATAGTCTTGCCTTCAAGGTAACTACGCATGCATGCTAGTAACTATCTGATTTTGCCCAAATGAATTTGGACCACTTACATTTTTCCTTTTACCATTCTTTTGATAGCCAATAATTGAATTGGTGGAATTATTTAATAAATATAATTTTTAGGTTAAGTTCCAACCACAAAGTTTCCCAAATTTTGGATGGTATGATAGCTGTACATATGCTTCTCATGTCACGGAAATGAGTAGAGAATGATAAACTACAAATGTCTTGTCCCTCTGTGCACACAGTGTGGCTCTAACACAGATGAAATTACCTAAGTTGGAAATCACATGAAAGAACCATTTGTAACAAAAGGCTAGAAGGTAATCTTAAACGTCATGTCTAGGTCAAGCTTATTTTGACTTTATTTGTCTCAGTTATGTTATCTTGCATTAATTATTCTCACTACGTTTGTCAAGCATCCAGGATAAAGAATGATTATTTGGCAACTAGAAAGCTGGCACATGTCACGCATGTGTAGCACTTGAACGTGTAAAGAGCCCATGTGGCATGTGTGGGACGCTGGAGAATGTAATGTGGCACATGTGGCACAAGTAAATAGTTTATTGATGAATGGTGGCACAAGTGCTACATGTGTTGCATGTACAACTTGATATATATATATATATGTATGATACTTATTGCACATTTTTTGTGCTTAAAGACAAATTGTGGCACTTCTAGCACATTGGCATGTATCATATCTGTAATGCACATGGCACATGTGAACCACAAAAGAATAGTTAGGTATGTTCCACAATAGGGATAATTATGGTTTTAGCATGGGTGAATCTAAAAAAGTAGTTACAAATCTTAAGATGTTTATGCTTGTTGGTGGAGCTTTGGGCTATCTATGAAGAAAGAAATGAGAGATGTTTTACAATTTTGAGGTTGTTGTGCTGAAAGTCGAAAGCCTAGTTATTAAATGGGCCTCGGATTTTGAGGGAGGGAGAATTAATTACTCTTTCTTTATGTAAACAGTTGGAGTGGTTCTTGCCGTCTCTGTGTAGTCATTTGCCTATAAGCGCGTGTTTACAATATGCTTTTGTTACCTTAAAAATAGACAAAAAAATATTTCAATGATTAAAAAAAAAAAAAAAAGTAAAAGAAAAAACTTATCTAATTTTTTTTTATGCACAAAAGTAGTAGAAAATTTACAAATAAGAGTTTTATTCCAACTAGCGAGTGCGCCACTAGCGCCTCTACAGCTAGTCAGCCACACTGCCCATGCCCGAGACCGTGCCCGGGCGTACACGCGCGGGTGTTCCAATGCTAGGTGGGTAAACATAACTATACTCCAGCATTCTCATATATAGCCAAAATACCTCTTCTCTTTTTCCAATACGGGACTATTCTCAAAACCCATGAAAAAAGGCATTTTTCAAACTTTTATATATATTATATATTTTTTAAAATATTAAAATATATTTAAAATCAATATACTATAACACAAACACAATCATGAACTATTCTTCCATGCGTGATTCTTTGCACACATAAGGATTTGTATGGATTTGGGCAAATTTTGTTACCAATCACAACGACCAAACTTGTCCAAGGTATGCCAACCACCTTGTGCATAGTAATCAATGCAATTTTGGACAATTAACCATGCATATGACCATTAAATCATGGATTGAGAGTGCTATGTAAAAGTGTAACTACATTTTCATGACATTAATGTTTCGATGCATATAACCATCATCTTTATTCTTGTACATGCATGACATGTTATAATGTGTTGTGTATGTAACCGTTTAGGTTCAAGCATTCAACATATGCACTTTCACCACCAACAATCTTTGAGCATTAAAAAAAATGTAGCATGTGTAAATGTGCCATCAATCAAGCCTAAGCTCCCCCATATGTGCCACATTGTCATATCCATATTTTGAGGTATTACACAAAAAAAAAATAATCCAAAACTAGTAAGTAGCAGCATATCCATGATCTGCTAACCCCGCAACAGCATACCATAAATTATTAATTGCCTCATAAATTTACCCAAATCAAAAGCAGCCCTAAAAATCCATGAGTTGGCTTTGGTCCGTGGTCCATCTTGTACCCAATACATCCCTATGTACTATTTCAAGACTGAGATAATGAGATCAAGTGCCCATATGGTGCGGGCACTGTGTTTTAGGCTGAGTTTTTGCTTGCAACATAGGGAACTTCTTTGGTGTGCACCGACTTTGTACATATGGTACCATTAATGGTTTATCAAAATCATTAAAATAATGTCCCCCATTATAGATAGACCTTTAAAAAGAAAAAAAATAAAAATCCAAATTGGAAGATCCAAACCATTAAGTCTTTGGCTTTTCTCCATTGTATGTGGACTGGTTGGTACATTTATTCTCAACCATGTTTCTACAAGCCAGCAACTGGAAAGGCCAGAGTTGAACAAATGAAGATTTTTGGGCATGGTTTATCCATAGTGGGGTCCATCTTATTAATGTCTTGGATAAACCAATCACGGGTCCCACACGTGCAGAGTCCGTGAAAATCAGCCTCTTGTTTATTGGAACAAAACTTGAATATTAAAATGCTGTGACCCGTCATGAAAATTAAAATTGCTTGCTTTAAAAAAATAGTTTAAATCCTAATGATGTCTTAGGTACCATTAAACATGGATTAATTGTGCAATATGATTTGTGTAATCACAGAGGCGTGGATGGTACCACCAAAGAAATATTGATTTTATTAGTTTAACAAAAGCTGGTTATGGGATCATGATGTGGGATGATTGTCATGTGCTCGTGACAGACGCCGGTTGGCTAGGGTGCAATCATGGAAAATGCTTTGTACGGTATGTGCTCGTGACAGACAACGGTTGGCTGTGGTACTATCATGGAGTATGCTTGTACGGTGCAAGAACAAGCATTGGCTCGTAGATGTGCCACGTAAGATGCTGGGGACATGAGACAGTGTCACAGCGATACATTAAGCACGTTCGATGACATGCAAGCTCCCAACGGCATGAAGCTCCTCGAGTTTAAAGCTATGCGGCCCCACCGTAATGTTTGTGAGAAATCCGCCGGTTGATCTGTTAGCTCATAGTAGGACACGAGCCACAAAATGAGATGGATCTTAAACTCAAGTGGGCCACATCCAACCGTTGAAATATTTATATGACTACAAAAGTTAAATTTTAAATCAAGCTAATATTTTTGTGCTTTCAGTTCATCCAGTTGAGAATTTCCTTCTGAATGGTTTGGATGGAATATAAATATCACAGTAGACCCAGGGAGGTTTAAACCGTAGCCATCTCCCTCACCCACTTTGTCCTCCCGTACCTTTTCGAACGCCCATTGCATGCTGATTGATACTGTCAGGAGTGACGCTCTGTGGGCCAACCATGATGTATCTATTTTATCCATGCAAATCATCTATTTTTACCGCTCATTTTAAACCGTGAGCTAAAAAATGAGGTAGATCCAAATCCCAAGTAGACTGCATGATAAGAACGAGTGGAGATTGAACATCTACCATTTAAAACTTCCTTGGGCACACAAGTTTTGGATTAAGTTGATATTTGTGTTTTACCTTCCTCTAAGACTATGTGACTCAATCAATAGGTGGGATGGAAAATAAGCATTACAGTGGATCTATGAAGTTTTTAATGGTGGGCATTTAATCCCCACTATTTCTCTATGGCATGGTCTACCTATGCACTCATATTTTGGGTTCGTGCCCCAAAATAATGATCCAAAATAGATGAACAATGTGGATAGAATACATATGTCATGGTGGAGCCTATAGAGCACCGTTCAATGGCCAAGGTTGCTACCGACATTTTAGCGTGCACTTAGTGTCTGACTTTTTCACTTCTCATACTCACTTGAATCATAAGATGACCTTGCAAAGCAGATGAAAGAGCGTATATCTCACAAACATCACATTGCCCCATATGGCAAGCAGGAAATGGCTATAGTTGAAACCTTCGTTGGTACTCTGTGATGATTATATGACATCCAAACCACCCATAAGATGATTCACATTGACATTAAATGAAAATTCAAAAATATTATCCTGATCCAAAACTTCAGTGGCTCATGAATGTTTCAACGGTGGATATTCAATTCCCAAAGTTTTCTATCACTGGGCTCCCCCACTAGGAATCAATACCAAGGCCTTAGTGTTGAAACGAGGTATCTTTCACTCAGTCTACCACTTCACTCGAATTTTGGATCTACCTCATTTTTGGGTTCATGTCCAACATGGGCCAGCAAATTGGATGGGCAGGGTGGATTTATCACAAACATCCGGGTGGCCCCCACCTAGCTTTGGACTGCAGGAACTTCCCAGTGGGGTCCGAGGCTATCCTCATCCGAAACAATGAGACATTTGCAGCGACTGATAAAGGCTGATAGCCCATATGCGTACATGCAATGACTGTGTGTGGGGGAATGTACATACCACACTCCAAAATGTCCGAATGCGGGTTCCGCCTGGGGATTGAATTAGTTTGACAATCCTAACCTCTTAAAGTATTTTTGCTTCTTGTATTTGACCAGGAAACTCTCATTTTGGGGTCCATTTGATGGTCACAAATTAAGCAGTTAAGATCATCTATTTACTATAATTTGTGACATTTTTCAGCTACATCCTAACCTCTTAAAGTATTTTTGCTTCTTGTATTTGGATGGTTTGGATTGAAGTAATTGCATATCACTTGTAAATTAGAGCTGTGCACACTGTTGGATAATCACACTATTCAGGCTGTTTGTACGCCAAGGTGCGCTGTATAGATAGTTTGTGCATAGCTTACCAAGGTCTTTTCTACATTTAAACAAGAAAAAAGAGTATCCCATTTATTCAAAATATAACTATTAAATAAGAATAATTTATTCATGTTAAGGAGGTATTTGTTTTTTCAATTACATATGTAAAAGGGGTAAATAGTTAATAATTATTCTTGAAGGGTGTTTTTTTAAGAGAAAAAGACCTGAATAATTACACCTTTGAAAGTAGTGTCATGAAGTGTGAAATTGAACATAGCCTCATGACTTTCAAAATTCACGAGTCCCATGGTGATGTATGTATGTGATCTATGCTACCATCCATTTTACCATCTCATTACAGGGCATGAATCCAAAAATGAGGCAGATTGGAAGCTCAATTAGGCCACATCAGGTGAAACAAGAGGTTAATGAAGTTCACCATTCAAAATTGAAACCTTTGTAGGTTTCAAAGGAATGTGTATCTATCATCCAACCTGTTCATAAAATCACACTTACATATATGAAGGGAATGCATAAATATCGGCTTGATCCAAAGCTTCCGTGGCTCCCCAAGAAGTTTTCAATGCTAGGGGTTCAATTCCCAGAATTTCTTATAGTGTGGTCTACTTGATCTTCAAATTTGCCTCATTTTTTGGCTCATGCCCTAAAATAAGCTGGTAGAACAAATGGATGACATGCATTAGATATAAATATCATGGTGGGTCCCATAATTTTTATATGTACAAGTTATACAAATTCCATCCTCTAGGATGGAAAACTTAGCAAACAAGCTCATTGTCAACATCAACCTTGGGACAAATGCTAATTACATAGGTAAATAATCATTACCTATTTACTTATAATTACAATATGTACTTACATCATATGTGGCAAATCCCATACCCATATGCAACCATCTATGTCTCAACACTTATTGTATAATATGCAACCCTACTAATCTTCATAATTTCGAATGAAATACATGTATCAATAAATATACACATGCACCGTAAAGAATAAATGCCATTAACCATCTTAAGCTTCCTACTGTTCCATCACACCATTCCAAGTGCATGACAAACAACCTACAATTTAGTGGCCCCATGTTAAATGACATGCATGACATATGTGTAGTCTAATCACTCCATTTATTATCAGATGTTGTGTTGGAAATTATACATACTTATATTATTTCTGTATAATATGGAAACCGAAAATAAAAATTATTTGAACTAAGGACAAGCTGAAGCACGTCTGAAACGTTGTCCTTAAATCATTATTTACTCCTACTCAAGTGATTTGAGTATGCTGATAGGTTACAGGCAAATCGCTTCTAGGATACGACGCGGGTGATTGACAGCCTTCACAAGCTACAAGGTGTAGGTGAAGATGCTCAAAGATCGTGGGAAACATGAAGGCCCATCTATTGAAACTGGATGATGATGGCTATGAAAGTTCTGCCTGTCGATGGTACACTCAATCTCGTGGCTAGAGGTAGAAAGTACAATGATGAAAAGAAAAATCCCAAAAAGAAAAAGAGAGAAGAAGATGTATATGAGACCACCGCACTGGTCTATTTTTCTTGTTCTTCAGCTATTGGTTCAATTGAACCGTTGTTCAAGACCACACCGCCGGTCTGTTCTTCACGCTAAGGTTCAAGTCTTGCTATGTTACTGGAATTACTGGAGTATAGGAGTGGAGCGGGGCTAGCTATGTCTGTTATCCCATGCGGGCCCAAGACGTTCAGATAGTTTCTTTGAGTAGATTGAGATGGTTTGGAAACCCATCCAGACTCTCTATTTATAGGCTAAGGTGGCTAGGGGTTTATGGTCCAGAGACATAAATTCCATTAAGTCATTTCTGGCTGTTGGAAAACTAGCCGTTTCATGGCCGTTTTTGATCACCATATGCATGAGCCATAACCATCTGGTTGGTGCATGTGTGTTCAGGTCGCCATGGAGACAACAACTAGCCATTTTCTAGTGTTAGTATGGCTAGCCATGCACCACTGGTGAGATTCTACTAGTCTCTACACTAATGGCACAGATGTTACAATTTCTACTGCAACAGCTCTTTTCAGTCCCTCTATATATACTAAGAGATCTCTCTCCCAGTCCTCTAGTTTCTCTGTTAACCAGCCACCTGCCTTAGCCACTTAGTCGCACCGCGACTCGCACACGTCTCGCTCCGGTTTGCGAAGGAGGCGACACGATGCGCACGTGCGAAGTGCAAAGTGTACCACTAGCACCTCTACAGCCACACTGCCTCATATGCCCACGCCCTCGCACCGTGACCATGATCGTGATCGTGACCGAGACCGAGACCGAGACCGAGTTTGAGCGCGAGCGCAAGCGCGCGCAGGTGTTCCAGTGCTAAGCATTGGAACACACAAGTCCCATGGTCCACGGATTACGTAAGTAAATATTAAGATACTCTACACTTTTCATTTAAACACTTTTTTCTTCTCTTCCCTTTCCCATGTGGGACTATTTTAAAAAACTCTCAAAAAGTATTTTTCAAACACTTTATATATATATATATATTATTTTTATTTTAAAATATATATTTTATAAAATCAATATTTTTACAACAATCCTCCACTTGATTTTTTATAAAAATATATTTTCTTGGTTAAAAATTTTTGTTAGAATAATCAGCTTATATGCATAAAGAAAGATATCTTTCGATTTTAATATTTCCTTAGTGTAAGTATCTCAAAACTCTGTCGAAATGACTTGTAGCTGCAACTTTGAACCAATTATTCCTAGATAACAGAGTTGAAGAAACCACACACATATTCGCTATGTGTTTGGTAAAATGCTCACAATCTTGCTCAGCACAATTAATAGCCATGTGTTTATCCTATTTTGTAAACGATCCCGAGAGAAACCTTCTACCTCTCATGAGAGACGGCACTATCTCTACGTTCATATAGGTGAATCTTTCCATTGTCTCCATTACTATAAGACACTTGTCCTATAGACTGGATTTCATTAAGAGTTCTAAGACTCAACCTTCTTTCGTAACACTAAACACTTATCTATTATGGATGACGTTTTATAATTTAGTGCTGAAAACTTTCTACATATTAGCGACTTGTTCTTACCCATTAAACCCAAAATTAGAGATTTTCTGACTTTAGGTTGGGTTACCGTCACTGGTGAAACCTTGGTTGAAGAGTTTCAACCCCATCCCTTTATATGTAGCCTTTATTGCCTCTCTTGGTGAGGTTTAGTGAAATGATCAGCCGGTTTATTGCTTGATTTCACATAGGAAATAGAAATGATTCCATCTCGAATCAATTGTCTGACATAATTATGTCGAAGACTGATATGTCTAGACTTACCATTATATGTGCCGCTATAGGTTCTAGCTAATGTGGCTTCATTATCGCAATGTAGTGATACAGTCGATATAGGCTTTACACAGAAAGTGATTTCTAATAAAAGATCCCTTAGCCATTTAACCTCTTTGTCTGTTGTAGCCAGGGCTATGAATTCAGACTCTATAGTTGAATGTGTTATGCGAGTCTGTTTCTTGGATCCCCAAGATACAGCTGCACCTCCTAGGGTGAATACGCAGCCTGTAGTAGACTTGTTGTCCCATGCACTCGATATCCAGCCCGCATCGGTATATCCTTCCAATATGGCAGAAAACTTTGAATAAAATAGTCTCAAGTCTTTAGTTGCTTTTAAGTAACCAATGACTCTACTGATTGCATTCCAGTGTTTAGTACTGGGGTTATTAGTAAACATACTAAGTTTACTCACAGCATATGCGATATCAGGTCTAGTGCATTGTATAGCATACATAAGACTCCCTATAGTACTCGCATATTCCAATTGTGCAACTGTTCTTCCAGTATTTTTTTTAGCTTGATACTTGCATCAAATGGAATTTTTGCTTCTTTTATATTTAGATGGTTAAATTTATTTAGTATCTTCTCAATATAGTGAGATTGACACAAAGCATAACTCCCACAATATTTTTTAACTTTGATACCTAGGATGGTATCAACTTGTCAAAGAACCTTCATTTTAAATACGGAAGATAGAAACCTTTTTGTTTCAGTCACACCTTCTATTTTATTATTTATTATTAACATGTCATCAACATACAAGTAAATAATAACGATACAATTACCATCTACTTTAGAATATGTACATTTGTCAGCTACATTATGCATGAAACCATGAGATAATTTTTTGGAATCAAACTTCTCATGCCACTGTTTTGGTGCTTGTTTTAATCCATACAAAGATTTAAATAATCTACATACTTTATTTTCATTTTCTGGCAGAACGAAACCTTTAAGTTGTTCCATGTATACTTCCTCATTGAGGTCACTATTCAAGAATGCAGTCTTTACATTCATTTGGTGGATGTGAAGATGATGTATGGAAGCTAGCGCAAATAATATCCTAATGGATGTTATCCTAGCTACAGGAGAGTATGTGTCAAAGTAATCTATTCATTCTTTTTGTCTAAAACCCTTAGCTACTAGTCGAGCTTTAAAGGTTTGGATAGTTCCATCAGTGTAATATTTCCTCATAAATACTCACTTATAACTTATAGGTCTAGAACCTGGAGGTAAGTTAACTAGTTCTCATGTTTATTTGACAGTATGAATTCCATTTCATCGTTTATAACTTCTTTCTATAAAGCTGAGTCTCTAGGGGATACAGTTTTTTTTATATGTTTTAGGATCATCTTCTATAGTCATCACTATAGGTTTTTTCCTTATAACATTTTCTCTATCTCTTTCTACAAGATGAAAAATGATACGTTGTGAGTCTATGTAGTCATCTCTTAAACTGTAAGACCCGTATCCTAGACCGTACCGTTCCGTAGGTCCCCACGGTCTTCCCGGTCGAATTCTGGCAACCTTCGACCCTTAACCAATATTTGTGCATGACCCTGATTCATACGCTATCAACTCGAGTCGACTCAAACCGAAACTTGTACCTTAGCGACCGCACCATCGCGCGGTTCTGATGTTGTAACTCGCACGCCGATCCGATGCTCTGGTCAGGAGATATGGGTCCACGTTCGGTGCGAGGAAAATGTTACTCGTGCGAATTCTGAGAGAATCTCTACGACTTATCACATTAATCATCCATCAATCAATCCCATCATTTCAAGTACACATCACCTCACACCCTTCCCCAAGCAACTCCCAAACTCAAAAGTTTCTTACACCACCCATACCTTTCTTATACCCTTTACCACAAAAGTCAAAAAGCTCTTACATACCCATCACTCACCACATCAACACATCCATCACCCATCTCTCTCCCTCTCTTTTCAACCCTCTCTCTCTCTTTCTCAAACCACTCTCTCAAGTAAGAGAGAGCACCACACGTCCAAAGCCTCTTCCATCTCTCCCAAAAACCACAAGTGTGGCCCACTTCCTACCCCCCTCATCTCCCATCTTAACCATCCAAATCACATCTCTTCCATTGGAATCAAAGTTAAGGAGCAAAGGAAGCTAAGGGAGCAAGAAGAAAGCAGTGGGTGATCTTAGATCTTTGTTTTCATTCATTTTGTTTGATTAAGGGTCCATATATGTGGGACCCACCTTGATGTAGGCTTTGTATCAAAGAAGGGCCCATAGTGGCGGGGCCCCTCCATCCTTGCCGATGTCTCTCTCTCTCTCTTATGTGTTGTGGGCCCCTCACTATTATGTATGATCTGCATCATCCCATCCGTGGGGCTTACCTTTCAGTCCATCCTTGGGTGGGCCTGGATATAGGAGAACACAAATATCGGCTTGATTCAAAAACTTAGGTGGGCCACGTCCCTATGGGACCCACCATGATGTTTGTGACCATGTCCAGCATCAGGGCTGGACGCTGGCCAGTGACACCCACGTCCATAGCTCACTGGCAGACTGAGTGAAGGATACCTCATTTCACACTGGAGGTCTTGGCATCGGTCCTGTGGAGGTGGCTATCATGCAGCAGCAGAGGGGGTTTTTGGTGGGCTGCTCATGCAGGCCCCACCGTGATATATGTATTCAATCCATGTTGTTTCCCCCATTCCTTGGCTCATTTCAGGCATTGAGCCAAAAAATGACGTCAATCCGATAATCAAGCGGGCCATACCATAGAAAACTTTGTTTCCTACTGTTCAAAGCTATTAGGACCCACCTTGTTATACCTACGCTCCAAACATGTTGTATATTGGACTTGTTTGGTGTGTTTCGAGCCTTAGAATCCATTGAACGGATCGGATTTCTCTGATGTGAGCCCCACCTGTGAAAAACCACAGTAAATCAATATTTCAAAAAAAAAAAATTCAAATGCAAATGCTAGACGGTCGAGAGAGCAAGGGCGGGCGCTCGCGCTCCGCGAGTGCAAGACGGTCGCCACCACCCACGGCTCCAGTTGTGGGCCCCACCATGATGTATATTTGTAATCCAACCCGTTCACTGGGTGGGCCCCTCCCTGCAGTGGGCCCCCTCCAAAAATCAGGTCCATTCAACGCTCAGGTGGCCCACATCATAGGAAATAGCGGCGATTGGATGAATGCCATTGAAACCCTTTTTGGGTCCACAGAAGTTTTGGATCAAGATGAAATTTGTTTTTCCTATTTCGCCAGGTCCGTGGGACCTTATCAACGGGTGGATGGCTTATAAACATTACAGTGGGCCCCACGTGGGACCCGCAATGATTTATGTGTTTTGTTTCCACCGTCCGCCTGGACGGTGGAGCCCACAGTGATGTATTTATTCTATCCCCACCGTCCAGGGGACGGTGGGTGTATGCTTGTGTGTGCGTGTGTGTGTGTACGTGTGGGGTTGTGCATGTGTATGTATATATATATGTATTATTGTATATTATATATATATATTATGTAATATACCTGATGGAGGGCATTCATGGGTCCCACCATGATGCATGGGTTGCATCCAATCTGTCCATCCATTTTAAAAGCTCATTTTATGGCATGAGTTAAAGAATGAGCCAGATCCATAATTCAAGTGGACCCCACCTTGGTATGTGGATGAGGCCCATGTTACGAGGCCCATTAGATGTATTTGTGACCCATGGTTGAGGCCCACTTTGATATATATATATATATATATATATATATATATATATATATAATGCCCATGTTACGAGGCCCATTTTGATGCATTCTAAGGCCCACGGGTTATGACCCATTGCAATGTACATAAGGCCCATTGGTGCGGCCCATTGATGTGGCCCACTTGATAAATATAAGGCCCATGTGATATGGCCCATTTGGTGCATTTAAGGCCCAATGGGATGTACCTAAGGTCCATTGCAATGTGTGATCCCAACATGATTTATGTAATGATGTGTATGACAGCCGTGCCTTGGGAGCAATGTTGATTTGACGTCCACATTGTAAGAATAATGTTGGTTAAATGTCCACATTATAATTCTCCCTACGGCCCATTGTTTGGCCATACTTGTAAACCGTCTAGGCCCATCTTCGTTATGAACAACATCAATTACCATATACCATGTTTAATATAGTTTCATGATTCATAATCATACGCATCATATATATGCTTGATATGAGGAGTGACTGATCATAATATATGCCTTCGAGCAGATTGCTAGGGGCTCCCGGTTAGGCGGTGTTACCCTACATGAGCACATGATACGGGCAGGATTGCTGCATGACTGGATAGTGTGATTCGTGCATTTCACATTGTGTGACATGGTTACCGTACACCCTAGCAACATCAGGGTCGTAGCCTCTACAGGCGTATCGTGGTTGGCAAGATTTGATACCAGAAATCTTGTTCTACATGGGGTGCTATAGATATCCCTGGGTGAAAGTCCCTAAACCCTTATGGTACTAAGAGGTTGCTCCAACATCTAGACCGAGTGGGTGCATGAGCGCCGAGTGCCGATTACCAGAAGACAGCGTTTTCCACTGTGTTGTGGTCGGTTGGAAGGGAGTGCGACCTTACCCGCTTGAGAGGAGGGGGCAAAGCTAGGCTGAGTTTGACCAGCTCGAGGAATGGGTCCGCTATCAAAGAGTCGAGCCCGATATTGGCAGGCGGATAGTGAGGTCTCTTCCACTTACCTTATTGTGCGCGATGGGGCGGCAATCTGGTTTAGAGTGTACTAGACCACGGTGATATTTCAGATTTGAGCTGTATTGATATGTCGATATAGATGAGGATTTGTATGCTTGAATCGCATCTCGCATCGCATGGCCTTGGTATGCCCGATATCATTCATGCCTTGTATCGTATAGCCTTGGTACGGCTATTGGTATTCATGGATTCATCAGCATATTCCGCATTACTCTGATACTATATATCTGCATTACTATCTTGCGCACACACTTTCACCACCCTCTAAGCTTTTCATAAGCTTATGCACGACTGTTGTGTGCAGGTGACATTGGAGCGCAGTAGCGCTGAGGCAGGAGCGCTTTACAGATCATCTTGAATCTTTTTATCTATCATCATTGTATTTTTCTTTATGTTCATTCTACTTGTAAAGTTTTTTATCATAATGAAAATGTGATGGAGTTTTTGGTTATTGTTTGTGGGTTATGCCTTTGGTTATGCTTATTACGAATTGAACTGATGTTGAAAATCTTCCTCGTAGCATCCCAGGATCGGAACCTGGCGAATGGGCGCTGGGAGCCGAGAATGAGGTTCTGCGGAGGCTGTCGGCGCCGGATTCGGCGATCGAGAATTTTGTGAGCCCGGTTTTCGAGTTTGGGGCGTGACATAGACTCTTCTCTATTCTTGTCTTTTAACTCTTACGAGGTTCAATAGGAGCTTCCACTATCTGTGGAGCTGTGCTATCTGGTTCTCTATTAGGAGTTTGAATTTCATTATCCTTTGACTCTAAGGATAGTGAGTTCTCAAATAACTCAACGTCTCTTGATTCTATTATTGTATTAGACTATATGTCTAGAAGTCTATAAGCTTTACTATTTTGTGCATACCCTACGAAGGCGCACTTAATAGTTCTTGGTCCTAACTTAGTTCTTTTTGGATCAGGAGTTCTGAAATATGCAAGATAACCCCACACTTTTAGATATCCTAGGTTAGGTTTTCTACCTCTCCATATTTCATATGAAGATATTTTATATTTTTTAGACGGAATTCTGTTTAGCATATGACATGTTGCAAGCAGTGCCTCACCCCATAGACTCAGTGGCAACTTTACTTTTATTAGCATTGAGTTGACCATTTCTACTAATGTTCTATTCTTTCTTTCAGCTATTCCATTTTATTGAGGTGTGTATGGCACTGTACATTGATGTATCAGTCCATGTTCTTCACAAAAGTTATCGAATTCATTGGAGAAGTATTCTTCTCCTCTATAACTACGAAGAATTTTTATCTTCTTATTTAGTTGATTCTCTACTTCTACTTTATATATTTTAAACATATTCAATACTTCTTCTTTGCTCTTTAACAGATAAACATACACATATCTAGAGCAATCATCTATAATGGTTATGAAGTACCGTTTACCTCCACGAGTAAGAATGCCGTTTAACTCACAGATATCACTGTGCATAAGATCCAATACTTGAGACGATCTTTCAACACTTGGAAAAGGTTTCTTCGTTGTTTTAGATCGTATGCACATTTCACATTTATCGGTTTCATTATCTATGTATGAGATTAAACCATTCTTAACCATAAACTTCAAGGTACTATACCCTATATAGGCTAGCCTATCATGCTACAGTCTAGCGGATTCAGCCATATACGCAGAAGTTCTACTTTCATTCAGAGAAAACTTAATTATTTCGTTACAAGTATATTCCTTTCCAACAAAATTTTCATTCTTAGACAGAATCAGTTTTCCTGACTCGTACACCACCCTTATGCCTGGTTTACCCAGTAGATCCCTAGAAACTAAGTTTCGCCACATGTTTGGGACGTCCAGTATATTAGTCAGAATCACTTTCTTCCCAGAGGTGAAGATCAGTTCGACAGTTCCTTTGCCGATGACTTTTGATCGGACTTCATTTCTCATTTGGACTTCTTGACTATTGGTCAATTCCTCACAGGTTTTGAAGGTTGATTTGTCGTAACACACATGTACTGTAGCGGCAGTATCATACCACCAACCTGGAACTTTACCTTGGATGGTATTCACCTCAGTGATCATAGCCACAATATCGCCTTCTACTGCACTTGTTTCCTTTTTAGATTTGCGATATCAACATAATCAAGCATAGCGTCTGGTCTTCCCACAGACATGGCACGGGCCTTTGAACATTCCGTTCTTCTTTTAGGCATTTTTCTTGAATTTTCCTTTATTGGGTTTCAGGGAATCGTCCTTCTTGGGATTCTTGTTATTAGTATGCTCTACTGCATATACCTTGGACGAGGCATTCCCGTTATCATTCTTTTTGTTTTGATTACAGGATTTTTCCTCAACTCTGAAGTGTTTCTGGATTTGTTCCAGTGTGTAATCTTCAGTTTTATGCAGCAACTTCTTTCTATAGTCTTTCCACATCGGTGGCAATTTGGCGATTATAGCCCCGACTTGGAATGATTCAGGAAGATCGATTTTGATTGCTTTGATTTTGTTAACTATTAGCTGCAGTTCTTGGATTTGGGGTAGCAGCGGTTTATTATCTACCATGCTGAAGTCAAAATACCTGGCAATGAGAAACTTATTGGTATCTTCTATTTTAGCCTTGTATTTGAACTCCAAAGCGGCCCAGATTTCCTTTACTAATGACGTCTGTTGGTACAGATTGTACAGGCAGTCGGAGAGTGCGTTCAGAATGTGTCCTCGACACAAGAGTTCATCTTTGGCTCCTTTAGCGCAAGCAGCCACCTGTTCAGGTGTGTCTGTATTGGATGCTTCAGGTAACGCTTGTAGATTTAGATCTAATATGTAATAGATCTTCAGCGCTGTCAGAAGAAATTTCAACTTGTCTTCCCATCTTGTAAAATTGGTTTCATCGAACCGATCAAGACGTATCAAGTCTTGATTCATCAACTTAATGGATGAAACACTGTCGGCTTCCATCAAAATAATGATTTAAGATTGTTGAAAATTATACAGATTTATATTATTTCTGTATAATGTGGAAATCGAAAATAAAAATTATCTGAACTAAGGATAGGCTGAAGCACGTCTGAAACGCTGTCCTTAAAGCATTATTTGCCCCTACTCAAGTGATTTGAGTATGTTGATAGGTTACAGGCAAATCGCTTCTAGGATAAGACGAGCCTGGTGTATGTCTGCATTTAGCAAACACGAAGGCCCACCTATTGGAACTCTGGTACACTTAATCTGGTAAAAAGTACAATGATGAAAAGAAAAATCCCAAAAAGAAAAAGAGAGAAGAAGATGTATATAAGACCACTGCACTGGTCTATTTTTTTTGTTCTTCAGCTATTGGTTCAATTGAACAGTTGTTCTAGACCACACCGCTGGTCTATTCTTCAAGCTAAGGTTCAAGCTTTGCTATGTTGCTGGCATTACTGGAGTATAGGAGTGGAGTGGGGCTGGCTGTCTCAGTTCGTATAGGTTTGCTGGAGTAGATTGAGATTGTTTGGAAACCCATCCAGACCCTCTATTTATAGGCTAAGGTGGCTAGGGGGTTATGGTCCAGAGACAAATTCCATTAAGCCATTTCCGGCTGTTGAAAAACTAGCTGTTTTATGACCATTTTCTAACAGTTGTGCAGAGCCATAACCACTGCTACATGTGACTATTGTGAGATAACAGTTAGCCGTTTTTTAGCTGTTGGGCTAGCCATGCAGCAGTTACAGCTGGTCTCTGCACTAATGGTACAGATGTTACAGTTTCTGCTGCAACAGCTCTTTTCAATCCTTCTATATATACTGAGAGATCTTTCTCCCAGTCTTTTAGTCTCTTTGCTAATCAGTCACTTGCCTTAGCCACTTAGTCGCACACGTCTCGCTCCGGTTCATGAAGGGAGTAACACGATGTGCACGTGCTAAGTGCAAAGTGTGCCACTAGCGTCTCTACAGGTACACTGCCTCACATGCCCACGCCCTCACACCGAGCCCATGACCGAGACCGAGACTGTGCCTGTCACGCCCCGAAATTCGAGTACAGAGTGTGCACCCTCAGACCCGAGTTTTGGCCCATGACACGTACACTAAGTGTACTAATTTCATTAAATTATACAATTATTCATCTACCTACTAGCTCTATCGTAGATTTACATTCCATTCATACTCAACAACATCTCAAAAATAAGAAACGATCATTTATTCCAATAATTAATCATAAACATAACCAAGGACCCTCTCAATTGGGATCTTACAAAATGAAATAAACATGTTCAACAACTTGAAAGAATTAATTAACAATCTAAGAAAATTAAATATAATAAAAACAAATCATGTCTACTTTAAGGCAGTAATTTCTTCCTCTGTCAAGTAGGGCCACATGTCCCTTAAATCCTCCTCCGGCTCGGCCACGTATTCCTGTTCTTGAGCTATCGGCTCACCCTCATTCACATCTGTACGGTTTTTCCATCAATAAAAAGGATAAGCTGGCCAGGCCTAGTGAGAATTCCCGACATGGTTTTTTACATCAAATTATAATAGAATGTCCAATAAACATACATGGTATAAAATTAAATAAAAAAAATGTAAATGCAATGCAATAATGCATCAAGTGGGAATCCGTCCACTTGCTTGAGTTGAAAACCCGTCAACCCGCATCTACCCCTTGGCAGGCTTCTACCATTTGGTAGGCATAGGTAAGGCCCGCATCTACTCCTTGAGTAGGCTTCCACTAGTATAGTGGGCTTCTGGTAACGATTCTACCAGGATATACCGTCCAGGGAGGTCCCCCAGGAATTCGGCACGTGTTGTGCATGCAATTGTTAGATGCACCATGAAGTCATAAATCATGTATTACATAGGCTATTTATCACATTTGAATCAATATAGTTTAACACCTTAATCAAATCATATCATTATTAATACAGAAATCATAGTCCTTTCAGTCAACTATAAGTACACGACAATTAAATCATGGCAATTAAATCATGGCAATTTAAATCAAAAATATAATACAACACAACAAATAATCTATTTATTTTTAACTTGATAGATGAGAAACACATCGGGATCACTCACCTGAATCTGGTAGTGTAGAATCCACGGGGTAATTAGGTTGGTTTGAATTCAGAAATCCTATCAGTTATATCAACAACATTATTATTCATATATTTTTATTACATGGTGGGGCCCACCTCTGATTAACATCCTAGGTGGCCAGATCCAAAATAATCAAATAATTAAAATTTCTATTCTATTTTTTTTCCTTTTTAAGATTATAAAATTGAATGATAATTACTTGATCGGAGTGGTCCATCGGATGGTCAGATCATTCAGATTCTTGAGGTCTTGTCATGTTTTACCTCTATGCATTTGAGGAGTGGTGTGGATCTAACCACACATTCGCCAATGGCCCATCTCGACCTTCTACATCAAGTGATAGCAACACTTGCGCAAAATATTTAAGATTCCTTATTAAACATTTATAGATTTCATAATGTAGTCCATCTGATGGTTAGATTGATCTGAAAATTAGGGCCTTTATATATTTTGACCATAGGGATCATATGATCCGTACAGATCTATCTTAATACATCAAATTACAACCATTCAATTTATTCATAAAATTTTACTAATCAGATCTGAAATCATAAAAACATCACTTTATTAAAATAGACTCTTTACACCTATACGATGATCGTGTGGATGATCCACACCACCCATTGTATAGATCGGGAAGAAATTCATAACATAGTAAAAAATTAAAAAGATCAAACGATTAGAACTTACCTGATCGAGCCTTCTTAGAATTTCCTCTTCCTTTTACTTTAGGGCTTCCTATCTCCTTTTTATTTTTAAATGCAGAAACCTTCCGTATCCTTTTTAAAGAAATTCTGATAAGATAGGATGAGCACATCCTCCCTTATCTTGAATTTGAATTTTTTTATGACATTTGATAAAAATTTTATTATTACTACTTCAAGAATCGATCCCTAAACCTCTCTCTCAATTAAGAATGTCTCTACCAACACAACTATTGACTTGTTTTTATTTTTTATTGAAAAATAAAAATTTTAAATATTTATTTTAATGCACCAAAATTTAGGGTTGTTACATTCTACCCCCTTAAAATAAAATCTCGTCCTCGAGATTTAGAAATAAACATCTCAAAATTTTCTGATTTTAATGGTGTTAGTCACGCTTATGTTATGAATAGTTTTAGATACTAGATTGGTCTTTTATTATTAATTTTTTTTTCTAGCAGTGAATTTATAAGTATGTGAAATTTTGTCAAAAATTAAAGTTTAGAGAAAATTCAAAAATTCAGACAGTAAGGGTTGTTTAGAAATAAATGTTTTTTTTTTTAAAGTTAAAAATAAAACTAAATTTGATTGAAATTTTATTTTATTTTAATTTTTTTAATTTTTAGTTTCTTAATTATTTTCTTTTGAACTCGATTTATCAATCTACGATGTGGCATTTAAATCACCTTAATTGGACTCATACTTAATTAGTTATAAGTTTATCAAATCAGGTGATTTTATTATTTAACAAAATATGAGGGGAAATTTTTTTTTTTTTTTTAATATCATGGGGTCCTAGGTTGGGTTTCTAAGTTTCAAATATCATAACAATCAATGATCTTATGTATTGCATCTCTCGTAATAATCAACGAAATATTTTAAATTTAGATTCACATACGCAACGTTATTTACGGAATTTTTAACATTTGAATCAAAAGTCAGAATGTCTTGAAATTTGAAAAGTATGCCATTAATTATATAGTAAAAAAAAATCAGATTAAAATTATTACTTTTACTAAGGTTTTCATCATGCTAATGAGAAAAAAAAATCCTATTGTCCAACAGTCGTTTCTATCATTTACAGCTCAGTGCTTAAATGTTTATAATTTTTTTTTTTTTTTTTTTTTACAATTCGAATAAAATTTTATGGAGTTGTTTAGGGGTATGTACATGACTCAAAAAAAATATTCGGGAATTATTTTGAGAAATTTTTTTTTTTCTGATTTGATCAGGGATACTAAACTGCTCCGAATTTTCACTATATAATTTTAAAATTTGTTAGAAAATTAGAAATAATTTTTCCATACCTTGAAATTTGGGGAAAATGTTGTCCTATACCTGAAAAAGGTTCGAGTGAGTTTGATATTAAATTTTTTTTTTTCTCTTCTTCTTCTTATTATTTTTAAGTAAATTTTTTTTTCCACAAAATATGGACTTATGATCCTATAAAAAGGAACTTTTAAAATTTAATAGAGATTATGGTTTTATTTTATTTTATACTTAATATTTTTTTAAAAAAAAAATAAAGTACTTCAAATAAAAATATTTATTTAACCAAAGGTAATTATTAAAATGAAAATTCTACTAATTAAATCTATATAAAGCCAGTATGGGCATATAAATTTTCGGTTTTGATGATTGTTGTTCATATTACATTTTATTATACTTTAAAATTACAGATTAAGTTAAAATTTTAAATGGAGATCTTATTATAAGTTTACTATGTCTCTGTAAAATCTTATACAAAAATTCTAATTAAATTTTTTTTTTTTAAATTCTTGCAGTCAGTCATGTCCAAAATTTGATGATTTATGATCAGCCCGTACTAACTCACTGGATCAGTATATTTACTATGAGATTCAAATTTTATTATTATTTTTATCTTTAATATAGACTTATCTATCTTCGATCAGGCTTTTCAATCGCCTCAATCGGAGTAGTACTTTTATAGTTATGAATTTTATAAGTTGGGTAATTCTTGCTGCCCATTGTTGTCCAGCAGAATTTTGTGAATTAAAATATCTTTTAAAATTTATTTTCGTTCTATTAATCCATTTTAATCTAAATTATATTCAAATAAGAGTATAGAGAAACTAAATTCTTATTTCTACGTTCAACAAAAATAAATAGGAACTTAGTTTTTTTTTTTTTAGCAAATTTAATTTCTTTCTAATGGATGTGGTCATAATCACTATTTAAATACTTAGGAATATCAAATTATATTTTATTTTTATTTTAATTAATTAATTACTTATTTATTTATTTTGGGATTCCATGACAAGTATACAGTCCTCTTATAAAATTTTAGCTTAGTCAGCAATTCACATGAATTTCTAAAATTCCCACAGTATGACCTATCCAAAATTTGATGAATTTTGACAAGTCTACACTAAGTCCCTAAATCAGTATAATGACTATCTAATTTTTATTTTTATTTTTAATTATTTTTATTTTAATTTAGACTTGTCTATCATCGATCAGGATTTTGAATCGCATCGATCAGAGTTATACTTTTATAGTTATGAATTTTACAAGTTGTGGATGATTCATACTGTCCAACGCAACTTGTCGACTAAATATCTTTAAAATTTATATTTGAATCAGAATAACTCATTTCAATGTAAAACACATTCAATTTTAGTGCATGGAACCTACATTTTTTTTTCTTTATAATAAAATTTAATCCTAACTTTACAACCTATAATTAAGTTTTTTTTTTTTAATATTTTTTTTGAATCACTACCATTAAAATTATATATATATATATATATATATATATATATATATATATATATATATATATAGTTACGATTTTTACAATCAGAGTGACTACTGTTGTCCATTTCTGTATAGCAGGATTTTGAGAAATTTAATGTTTTTAATAAAATTTTACGTTTCAAATAACATTAAATTAGAATATAGGGAAACATCCTAACATTGTTTTATACATTCATTTAAAAAAATATATAATAATAATACATCAATGAATATGGAACATTTATTTATTTATTTTTTTTTTCTACGTTTTTTTTTTTTTTCCTAATACACAATAGTCAAATAGGGAATCCTAAGTGTACAATTTCTAATTAAAGGGGATCTACCAATTATGTATGTATGTGGGATCATAACTTACAGGTCACACTAAATTTAGAACAAACAGCTCTGATACCATTCTGTCACGCCCCGAAATTCGAGTATAGAGTGTGCACCCTCAGACCCGAGTTTCGGCCCATGACACGTACACTAAGTGTACTAATTTCATTAAATTATACAATTATTCATCTACCTACTAGCTCTACCGTAGATTTACATTCCATTCATACTCAACAACATCTCAAAAATAAGAAACGATCATTTATTCCAATAATTAATCATAAACATAACCAAGGACCCTCTCAATTGGGATCTTACAAAATGAAATAAACATGTCCAACAACTTGAAAGAATTAATTAACAATCTAAGAAAATTAAATATAATAAAAACAAATCATGTCTACTCTAAGGCAGTAATTTCTTCCTCTGTCTAGTAGGGCCACATGTCCCTTAAATCCTCCTCCGGCTCGGCCACGTATTCCTGTTCTTGAGCTATCGGCTCACCCTCATTCACATCTGTACGGTTTTTCCATCAATAAAAAGGATAAGTTGGCCAGGCCTAGTGAGAATTCCCGACATGGTTCTTTACATCAAATTATAATAGAATGTCCAATAAACATACATGGTATAAAATTAAATAAAAAAAATATAAATGCAATGCAATAATGCATCAAGTGAGAATCTGTCCACTTGCTTGAGTTGGAAACCCGTCAACCCGCATCTGCCCCTTGGCAGGCTTCTACCATTTGGTAGGCATAGGCAAGGCTCGCATCTACTCCTTGAGTAGGCTTCCACTAGTATAGTGGGCTTCTGGTAACGATTCTACTAGGATATACCGTCCAGGGAGATCCCCCAGGAATTCGGCACGTGTTGTGTATGCAATTGTTAGATGCACCATGAAGTCATGAATCATGTATTGCATAGGCTATTTATCACATTTGAATCAATATAGTTTAACACCTTAATCAAATCATATCATTATTAATACAGAAATCATAGTCCTTTCAGTCAACTATAAGTACACGACAATTAAATCATGGCAATTAAATCATGGCAATTTAAATCAGAAATATAATACAACACAACAAATAATCTATCTATTTTTAACTTGATGGATGAGAAACACATCGGGATCACTCACCTGAATCTGGTAGTGTAGAATCCATGGGGTAATTAGGTTGGTTTGAATTCAGAAATCCTATCAGTTATATCAACAACATTATTATTCATATATTTTTATTACATGGTGGGGCCCACCTCTGATTAACATCCTAGGTGGCCAGATCCAAAATAATCAAATAATTAAAATTTCTATTCTATTTTTTTTTTCCTTTTTAAGATTATAAAATTGAATGATAATTACTTGATCGGGGTGGTCCATCGGATGGTCAGATCATTCAAATTCTTGAGGTCTTGTCATGTTTTACCTCTATGCATTTGAGGAGTGGTGTGGATCTAACCACACATTCGCCAATGGCCCATCTCGACCTTCTACATCAAGTGATAGCAACACTTGCGCAAAATATTTAAGATTCCTTATTAAACATTTATAGATTTCATAATGTAGTCCATCTGATGGTTAGATTGATCTGAAAATTAGGGCCTTTATATATTTTGACCATAGGGATCATATGATCCGTACAGATCTATCTTAATACATCAAATTACAACCATTCAATTTATTCATAAAATTTTATTAATCAGATCTGAAATCATAAAAACATCACTTTATTAAAATAGACTCTTTACACCTATACGATGATCGTGTGGATGATCCACACCACCCATTGTATAGATCGGGAAGAAATTCATAACATAGTAAAAAATTAAAAAGATCAAACGATTAGAACTTACCTGATCGAGCCTTCTTAGAATTTCCTCTTCCTTTTACTTTAGGGCTTCCTATCTCCTTTTTATTTTTAAATGCAGAAACCTTCCGTATCCTTTTTAAAGAAATTCTGATAAGATAGGATGAGCACATCCTCCCTTATCTTGAATTTGAATTTTTTTATGACATTTGATAAAAATTTTATTATTACTACTTCAAGAATCGATCCCTAAGCCTCTCTCTCAATTAAGAATGTCTCTACCAACACAACTATTGACTTGTTTTTATTTTTTATTGAAAAATAAAAATTTTAAATATTTATTTTAATGCACCAAAATTTAGGGTTGTTAAGTCTTGGAGTCTGAAGCTGAAGCATGCTGTTGGTGTTCCATCTGCTACGCATGACGGAATACGCAAGTCTCATGGTCCACGGACTACGTAAGTAAATATTAAGATACTCTACACTTTTCATTTAAACACTTTTTTCTTCTCTTCTCTTTCCCATGTGAGACTATTTTAAAAAACCCCCAAAAAGTGCTTTTCAAATACTTTATATATATTATATTTTTATTTTAAAATATATATTTTATAAAATTAACATTTTTACAACAATCCCCCACTTGATTTTTTATAAAAATATATTTTCTCGGTTAAAAATTTCTGCTAGAATAATCAGCTTATATGCATAAAGAAAGATATCTTTCGATTTTAATCTTTCCTTAGTGTAAGTATCTCAAAACTCTATCGAAATGACTGGTAACCGCAGCTTTGAACTAGTTATTCCTAGATAACAGAATTGGAGAAACCACACACATATTCGCTATGCGTTTGATAGAGTTCCTACAATCTTGCTCAGCGCAATTAATGGCCATGTGCTTATCTTATTTCGTGAACGATGAGAGACGACACCATCTCTACGTTCATATAGGTAAAATCCTTCCAGTGTCTTCATTACTATAAGACACTTGTCCTATAGACTGGATTTCATTAAGAGTTCTAAGACTCAACCCTCTTTCGTAACGCTAAACACTTATCTATTATGGATGATGTTTTATAATTTAGTGCTGAAAACTTTCCACATATCAGCGACTTGTTCTTACCCATTAAATCCAAAATTAGAGATTTTCTGACTTTAGGTTGGGTTACCGTCACTGGTGGAATCTTGGTTGAAGAGTTTCAACCCCATCCCTCTAGATGTATCCTTTACTACCTCTCTTGGTAGAGGTTTAGTGAAAGGATCTGTCAGGTTATTGCTTGATTTCACATAGGAATTAGCAATGATTCCATCTCAAATCAATTGTTTAACATAATCATGTCGAAGATTGATATGTCTAGACTTATCATTATATGTGCTGCTATAGGCTCTAGCTAATGTGGCTTCACTATCGCAATGTAGTGATATAGTCGATATAGGCTTTACACAAAAAGTGATTTCTTCCCTTAGCCACTCAGCCTCTTTGCCTATTGCAGCCAGGGCTATGAATTTAGACTTCATAGTCGAGTACGTTATGTAAGTCTGTTTCTTAGATCCCCAAAATACAGCTGCATCTCCTAGGGTGAATATCCACCCTGTAGTAGACTTGTTATCCCATGCACTCGATATCCAGCTCGCATCGGTATATCCTTCCAATATGGCAGGAAACTCTGAATAAAATAGTCTCAAGTCTTTGGTTACTTTTAAGTAACCAATGACTCTACTGATTGCATTCCAGTGTTTAGTACTGAGGTTATTAGTAAACCTACTAAGTTTACTCGCAGCATATATGATATTAGGTCTAGTGCATTGCATAGCATACATAAGACTCCCTATAACACTCGCATATTCTAGTTGTGCAATTGTTCTTCCAGTATTTTCTTTTAGCTTGATACTTGGATCAAATGAGGTTTTTGCTTCTTTTATATTTAGATGGTTAAACTTATTTAGTATCTTCTCAATATAATGAGATTGACACAAAGCATAACTCCCACAATATTTTTTAACTTTGATACCTAGGATGGCATCAACTTGTCAAAGATCCTTCATTTTAAATACAGAAGATAGAAACCTTTTTGTTTTAGTCACACCGTTCATACATTTGGAGAGATCATTTTAGGGCATAAGTTTACATTCAAACTGGCCCAATATTGATGGCTAGGATCTTCTAGTATGATAATTCTTGGACACGGTCCCACACAGTGGGGACCACATATCAACAATTCAGATCACTTAGGGAGTGTTTGGATGGATGGATTAGAAGGGATTGAATGGTAAAATCCCGAGATATGCCAAACGTGCCAAACAAACCCAATGAACTTATCCTAGGATATAGCAAATCCATGGATCTTAAACCAATCCACTGACATCACTATCATTACCTTAAAATTGATCCCATCCCTCCTAATCCTATTCAATCAGGCCTGGGGGCATGTTCATACGGACGGATTGGAAGGTAAAATCCTAGGATATGCCAAACGTGACAAACAGACGCGGTGAACTTGTCCCGGATATAGCAAACCCAGGGATCTTAAACCAATCCACTGACATCACCATTATTACCTTAAAATTGATCCCATCCATCCTAATCCCGTTCAATCCGGCCGGCCAAACAGGCCCTTGAAAAGCAGCACAAGATGAAAAGTTGAGTATATCGTGCATATCCTCCTCCATTTCTTCTCAATAGAAACATGTGGTCCTGAATTCAATGAAGCCGTGCGGATGCGCCCACTTTGTCAGACGTCGGTATATTGAATTCATTGACCTAACATGTGGGTATGATTCTATTGCTGGATGCCACAACCAAACGTCCATTTAAAGGGCCCAACCAGATGAATGGTACGGATTATAGGTCAACCTATTGAATGAACGAATCACAGCTCGACCCATTTATTCTTTTTCATGAGAGGGGGCCGAGTGCTTCTGGAAGAGAATTTTCTTACTCTGTCACAATCAATCAAGATAGTTGATACGCACGCACTAAGAAATAGAAAAGGTAACAAACATGTAACTCAAATCAAACCGTTCCAATTGTGGGTCCGAATCTAAATAGCCAACAAATCAAAGATTACACTCACTTGGATTTTTAATTGGCTGATTGGTGGATATTTAATGAACAGTCGAGGATCATTTAATCAATTCAACTTGGGCGGGATAACCAATTTACAGTAGGATATGAATTGGATGGTTTAATTCAAGCAATGTATGCCACGTTCAAGCCTGCGTATCAACCATCACACTTTTCCAGACTATCAAATAACTCCCCGAGAGTATATCCCTGCTTGGAAAGGTGACTTTATGGATTCATTGGAAAGTCTTACTCTCAGTGACTTTTCCTTTACACAATCAAATAATAATAATTCTATTACTTAGTCCATAAATGACTAAAACAACCATGATTCATTAGGACTCAATGTACCATAAAAGCTTTATGTTCTCTTTCATAAAAGTCCAATCTGCATGAAGAAACAAAACACACCATTTTACACAAAATGAAAATAAAATAACATATCATGAGAAAAAGCGAAAGCCAGATGCTGCGGCATGATTTGTGCCGGTATGTATTAGGAGAATTTTCTTTTATTTCTCTACTAACTCCACTAGCTTAAGTGAAAGAAGAAATTCTGCAGCCTTTCCTCCGCCGAAGTTCTAAAAAGAACAAAAAATGCCGCTATTTGTGTTTACTGAGAGGAAAGTATTGCTTTAATGAGGCGAATCCTAGGTGGAGTAGATGGGGCTGGCCAAAATTGGGATTAGACTTAATCTTGATTACGTGCCATTGCCTACCTGGATAGACCCTTAAGTCTGCAGAAAGAAATTACTTATAGCAGTCATCGCTGGGCGGTTTCATGGCCTACATTGGGACAGGATAAGTAAGAACCAGGTTTCAAGGCCAACAAATAAAACAAGCTAGGTCTAGGCAAAGGTTTGAACTGTCACAGGTTGAACTCAGGCTCAATCAGTAAACAAGCCAGTGGACTTTTTATTGATTGGTTTTCAGCAAGTGGGCTTTTTATTACCTACTTGAAAGAGTAGGGAATCAAGTGAGGTTTGTGAAAGTGTATCCAGATACAAATGCCAAACTAGGGTTTGGCTCAAAATGGCATTTTGGCATAAAAAATTCCTTTAGAGGGCATGCCCAAGTGGGCCCTAAAAATCTTTTATCTTTTTTCCTCCTTTTTATCTAGACAACATCTATCCTCTTCTTCAGCTCTGAATGTTCTATCTTCTGTGCTCATTCTCATCCTTTGTGGACCACAACCTCATCCTTCTTACCTAACTAGCTGAAGGGATCCCCATCAACATCAGTCGTCTCTCAATAAACTGGAGTTACTGCCATGCTATTCAAGAATAATTTAAAACATGATTTTCACCAAGGATAACTAGATTCCCTACATCTAGGATTGTATACGATGTCTGATCCGGCAATCAGTGAAACACCATGTTGATTATCTGATCAAAAACTCAAGCCGGTCAACTCAGGTAGGCCACACAAAACAAGAATAACGGATGGCCTCGAAAAGCATGCAAGACTGTCCATTGTTTTCATTCATGTGTACCCAAACCAATAATTGCAGGCTATGGTTTTGGTCAGATGATCCATACCATGCTTTCCACATGATAGACAACCGCCATGTCACACATAACATATCAGGTGTAGCTGCAAGAAGATGGGTGGGCAAGGCTATCAAACCTTGAGAAAATAGGCAGAGAAATCATTGGAGAAACGATATGAGATTACTGTTTAACTAATCAAGGTCTATAATATTAATTTGTTAGGAGTCAAAAAAAAATCATGAATTCATCAAGACAAGGATTAATTTGCAAGGTTTGGAATAATTAACCTTGAGAAAGAATCATCCATGAAGTAGTTGGTATGTCAGTCTTTGCAAAGAAGAAAAGTAGAATGTCGATTCAATCTCACTACCAAAATGATTGCTACTGCAAAATGTACATTAACTGCAATTTCCCCAACTGGACCATCTGGTGCTAATCAACTATGATGGATCTCCAATCTCTAATATTCAATCAATAATGCTCTAAATAGATCTTCCCATTTGCTAGTGATCTGGAAGCTGATCATCTGGTTCTACCGAATACATGGAATCTCTGGACTTTTGATATTTTCATCCATGTGCTAAAAGGATTGTCACATGCAAACAATCCACTTATGATTGTCTGAATTTAATTTGCATACACGTAGAGATTGCTTAATGGGTCAGGCTTGAGCTAGACAAACCATTAATCCCGTCCAGCCCTGTATGTTCAGGTTGTGCTCAGGCAGACCCCTGACCTGGTCCATGCCAAGGCCATTGACACCCTGATAATTAAACAAGTCATGTCATATAGTAATATGTTTGAATTTGGTAGCCATGCTATTCTTATATCTGGGACAAGGCTCTGAAGAGGAGATGATGATGCCATACTTATAATTTTCAACATCCATATACATATTGAGGCTGCAGCATGTGATTATAATGAAGATGTTTCTTAATTTGACATGCATGTAGAGCTGAGCTGTACACATCCATGGGCAGCACACATGCAAATATGAAACATGTTTGTGAGATGTGAGCTTTTCACAAGGTTAGAATAATGCTTAGATCTTCTACCTAAAAAATCAAACAATTTCACTCCTCTGATGGACCACAATGTACAAAGTAAATTTACAATTCTTCTGCTAGCCATTATCTTGTTTTGAAATGCTGTTGTGCACCACAGGTGTGAAATGGCCTGAATTTTATGCCAAACGATCTACACAGTCTGGCCCACCTGATGGAAAACTCAACCTCAGATGTGTGTCACATTATAAGACGTGATGGTGTGTGGATATGTATCGCTCCCACATGGTTGTGGAATTAGCAAACCTCAATAACTAAATACTCATTGACAGAAATTTAAATAATGAAAGAAGATACGGGAGATACAAGAAGAGATGCTTTTAGTAGTTGGCTTTTCTCTAGACATGGAACACAGAGAAGACCTGCAATTAGCAAATGGAAACAATGGGCGTACAACTTTGCAGCAGAAAATTAAGTCTTGTCCCAAATTCAATGTGAAGCATAAGCTCCTAAAAGTGAGTATGGAGGTACTCAGTAGGTGAAATCTGTCTTGGCAAAACGCTCCCATGGTTGTCAAGACAACAACCACATCCTGCATTCTTGAAAGCTGCTGCTATAAATACAGCAATCACCTTTCTTCAATCTCTACAAATCGTCTCTAAGTAGGTAGAACCGACCTCTCCCACAAGCCAAGTCATCCATGTCCACTCTACATCAAAGCCGTCTCTACATGATAAATGAGAAAAAGGTTAAATAGTACTGAATAACCAATAACTTTGGGAACAAAGCAGTGGAGTTCACTTGAAAAACAAACCTGTCAAACTATCTAAGAAGAAGCTGCAAGATAATTTATTTTCCGCTTTGACATGATAGTGCAGTCACATTCTTCCCATTTTTCCAGTGCTTTGTCATGAGACTCATGACCCACTTAGTTATGTTTCCATCCCTGTTCAAGAAACAGAATTTCCTGTGAGGTGGTGCATGAAATGTTAGGTAAGATCTCTACCTAGCTTTAAAGAACATATAAGGATGGGGCTGCCAGAAGAACATAGAAGCAGCCTAGTCACATACTTGATCTGTACCATTCTCTTCTAAGTCAACTGAGAAACAACTTGCCTGGAATGATTCTTGTGCAAATAGTGACCCATTAGCTTGTCATGCGCATAGTCTGTCAGAAAACCCACCAGAACCAGTATAAGTTCCCTCATGGCGGCAACTTCATGTAATCCATCCAGATTGCTCCCCATTTGCATCTACAGCATATCTATAGAAATCCTCATCCTTGATGTCCCTTGGTTGGCTTCTGTTAGAGACAGTATATTAGAAAAGAAGATTGCCAAATGCAAGACCTTGTATTTTCTACAAAGTTCAAATAATTAAAAAGAAAACTATTCAGTTTTTTTCCTATTAACAATTAAAATATGATCAACATCATCATCAACATAGCCTTCTCCAACAATTTGGGCCGGCTTTTAAAAGCTGGATTAGGAAAAGTTCTATGATTGGCCACCCGCCAGACATCAACCTTCCTCTTTTAGCCAAGTACTTAGAAATTGGCCATGGGAACATCTTGTGGTTTTACCATAAGATCCATACCTGATTATGCAAAAAAGTTGTAACAAATAACTAGCATACATTTTAATAGAAACCAAAAGTATGTCTAGAGATGCCTGGTGGGATACATCATATCCTGACATACCCTCACCCTTGATCACCTTCAACATCAAGGCATGGGCTTCAAAGCGGGGTGCAAACGGGCATGGTTCACCCGATGGGTCATTGGACCCACCCATTAATAAACGAGTAGGGATCTAATTCTGGATCTTTTTGGTCGGTCTATGTCCAAAGGACCACCATTATTACCAAATAGGTCATTTATGGGACCTCTCGAAGTCCACCTTATCGACCGCCACAAAACCCAACTTTTAAATTTACGACTTTTATTATCTTTAGTTACTTCTTAGTGCTCTCATAAATTCGCAGACTATTTTGTTTTAAGTAGCTTCCTTTAATTAAGGAAATTAACTAAAACCTAAAAATCTACCTAAAGAAAATATGATACAGTGCTTAATAGGATGTCTATATCAGATAGGGAACTAGAGACTAGGCACAGCCAGCCTCAAACCTGATCCAGATAAATGGGTCAGGTTCATATCCTCTTAGTCCGGACTCAAGGCAGACCTTCTTCTTCTTCTTCTTTTCAAGGGAGGAAAATAGAATTTTAAAAGTAATGTGGTTCTGTTAGATAAGATAGTAGAGAGTACAAAGGGTCATATTACCATATGTGCCAATAAAGAAGGGGATCCAAAGGAGACGGTCCAAAAGAGACTATTGGTTTGGTAAAGCAAGTACCTTTCACTTGGAGGCATATCAAACTGACTAAGGCGGCGATGTCCAGTATGTGCGCTTACTTCATATTACTTTTTCATTGTCTAGAAAGTGTGATATACAATGAGGCTGCAAAGAGAATTTTTAGGAGAGAAATGGAGGAGAAGCCAAAACTCCATTTCATGGAATCGAAAGAAGTATTCAAGCTAACTATCAAGGGAGCAACATATGAAGTCACTTCATCATCATCTTTTCTTGCAAAATGGTCGTGGGAATCAGGGAATGAGCAAGGGTTTTGTGGAAGGAGGTATAATACGGAGCATCAGAGAAGTGCAGTTGATGCAGTCAAATTTCATCTCACACATGTGAGGTGACCTAAAGTGGGCCCCACATGATCACAAATGTGGTCGATCTACTCCAAAACAATTTGCATACTAAAAATTAGCACAAGTACAAGCTGTGTACAGCTCCTGTACATTGTAAGCCCAGTACCTTTTAGAAATAAAATTAAGAGGAGCCTTTTTAGCAAGTGGTTTCTTTCTTTTAAAAGTATTGGAGTGTTGAGAGTCTTGAGACTCTTCAATAGCAGCTTCCTCACTCATTTTTGGAAGTTTTATGATCTTAGGTGTCTTATATTAGTTGATTTTTCCAATTTAGAATGTCCAAATTTATATGCAATTAAGAATTGAGGTTGAGCTCCGAAAGGAAACTTGTATAAGAATATAAATATGGACTCAAACTATATACAAGGTTTTATGTTATTATCACAATTTTGAATAGAAAATTTGGATAGAAGAATTCTCCTTATGGGTGGGTTGGATTTATCCACCTTTACTCAGACTGTATGCAAGGTTTTATGTTATTATCACAATTTTGAATAGAAAATTTGGATAGAAGGATTCTCCTTAAGGGTGGGTTGGATTTATCCACCTTTAGTGCATGTTCATGGATGATTTTTGGATCTAAATCTGGTAGGTGTTATTCACTTTTCTGCAACTAGTTTCATAAGATCCTACTTGCATTAGTGGTTACTTGTGCGTTATCTAGATATTGAGGGTCAGGGGTGTAGAAAGCAAACTTCAATGTGGAGCAGAGCTCATTAAAAAATCAAGTCTGAAACTGAAGGCAGACACAAATTAGATTTTGAAGGATAAATGGTGCGCTGAAAGGTTGCTTTGTTTGGAGTTTGAATCTTCATACATCAAAAGGTACAATGATAAATCACCCCATCAAGTTTAGGTTGCTAATTTTTGGAAGAAATATGAGGGGCAATGAAATTAAGGACTTGGGGGTGCTTTCAGATAAAAAATGCGGACTTTCAAGGAGATGGAAGGGACAAAAGGGTTTGGAGATGGAGCCCTTCTAGTGTCACTTTATTCCATCCTGCAACAACCAAATGAATGGTGGTAGGGAGGCGAATAAGGAATTCTCTTGGATTTAGTTGTCTAAGCACCTCTGAAGGCAGTGGCTCTCAGTTTGGGGCGGCCCAGAAAAAGATTTTGACGATTGGCCACCGAGGAGCAGGCAATACATTCTTGTGGATGGCTAAATTTTAATTTTTCTTTTTTCTTTTGAGTGCAGAAACAATGGAGCATCTTCTGATCCATTGTCTCTTTTTGGCAGCGTCTACGTTTGGTGTATTAAGCAATTTGGAGTAGATCGGTGATGCCGGAATTAATCGAAATGGTGATGGAGGCTTGGGACAATGAATAGGAGGGAGCAAAAGGAGGTTTTTATGGCTTCTTTCAATCTCTTTTGCACTTCGATGTGGAAGAAAATGAATAATAAAACATTGCAACATACCTTTCAATGTCGAGCAAGTTATCACTAGAGTGAAAAATATAGATTGTCCTTAACCAGGTTATCCATAGAGCTATTCATGTCTAGCCTTGCCATCCATTTTTCTTATAGCTTTCCCTTATTTCGATATCCCCCTCATGCTTTTTGAATGAAACATCTTCTTATTTATCAGAAAAAAGAAGTAAATAACTCTCAATCCTTTTATCAACACTACACACAATATATAAATACATGGTTGTGATGTCAATTTTGTCAGTACATGTCCTATAACACAGATGATCCAAACAGATAAAAGTATAGCAATGTACAAAGAATATTATGCAAGCAGAAATTACAATATCATCTCATATTGTTCGGATTCATGTTGGAAGTTATGGCATAAGTTTGACTCCAACTGCCAACCTGACGCAACCCTCTTCTATCCAGCAATGAAAGCACAAAACACCCACATGTGCAATGTAATAGACTAAGCGCCATCCAATAGTCTTTTATGTAGGTTGATTACAATCAATCAGTTAAACAACAACATCATCTGTTAATTGAAATGAGTACACCACCATCCACTGTGTGGTCTAGACATCAACTGCTCGCAAATTCCCCTTTGTGGGTAGGGGTGGCAATGGGTCGGGTTTGGGCCGCCTGGCCCAACTTTAGAACTAAGGCTCAAGCCTCACATGGGCCTAGCACAGCAGGCCAAAGCCCAAGTCTGAGAAACTTGGTTGGGCCCAGCACTGCTCGAAAATTGATAAAACCCGTATTTCCCACTTGTACGTTCGTAATATCCATTGATCAAGTGGGCCACACATGCACAAAGAAATAGATGTTTTTAGAGGAATGAAAAGATGGATTGCTTGCCTAACAGAGGATTAGAATGGCATATATGTAGGACATAACACATACATATAATTTTGGGTCACGCTCGGTTGGGCCAAGCTGGGCTGGGTCAGGGTAAATGACTTGAGCCTAAACCCGACTAAAAATTGATTGGGCAATGCATGCAGCGCCCAAGCCCGGCCCATGGGCTAAGCTAGTAGGTCCAAGCCCGGCCCAAAGCCAGGTCGAGCTCGTTGGGTCTGGTGGGCTACGCAGCTCAATGCCAACCTAATTTGTGGGTAGTGCGTAACAGTTGCACTAAGGTGTAGTGTGGTGCCAAACTGGGTTGGCATGTGGTTCGTGTTGGTAGTGATGTATAGATGGGTTCCCTGCTATTTTGAGAAGCCAAGTACTTGAGCATGATGTGCATTAGTACTTCATGCTTAAATGTTCAAAAATAAAATAAAATAAAAATAGTATTTCATGCTTAGCAGTTGCCTCACAGCTACTCCTCATGTTTATCAATCAAATCTGGGGCCCCCCTATATTTCTTGTTGCCACTTTGGGTGGTGAATGAAATAGTTGGCTGGGGGCAAAACTGGATGGGACTTTGTTGGCATGTGATTGGTGTAAATATGAGACTCTGCCATGGCCAATTCCAAGGGTGCGGGTGAAATAGGAAGGCTGATGTCTGGTGGGCAGCTGATTGTAAACTGTTGCCAATCTACATTTAAAAGCCAACCCCAAAATTTTTGCGAGGAAGGCTAACATGATGATAATGATGATGAGAATAGCAACAAAGCGAGATGATTCGATTAAAGAAACTCGCTTATTCTGTAAGAACGAATATATACAACGTCCACAAAATTGAATGGCTGGTTACTTACGTAGGAAATCACTGGAAGCCTGTAAAAAACGGATCCACTGACATTCTTATAACCACAGGTCACAAGCATTCAGCAGCTTGTATTTGAAGCCCACTATTTGACTTGGGGAGTTTCTCCAACAACTCATGACATGAGATACTCATCTGTTTGGGAGCTTGATTTGAAAAGGTAGGAAGAAATTCTGCAAATTCGGAAGATTTCGTATCAAGGCAAAGACAATTCAAGATGGTAGAAATCAGTCCCACATCAAGGGCAACATCCTTAGCTGCCATTTGATGAAGCAAGTTAATGACTTCTTCTGTTTCACCCTTCGCACTGAAACCGTTAAGTAGAGAATCATATACAACGGCATTTGGAGAAAACCCACTAGCAATCATTCTCTCAAGCAGTCCTTTGGCTTCATCTAACTGCCCGAGTTTTGAAAACCTATTTATTAATATAGAATATGTCATAGTATCAGGAGACAAACCCCTTTGAAGCAGGTCACTAAGCAATCCTTTTGCAGCTTGAAGATCTCCTGCTTTGCACGTTCCATCAATTAGTGTATTAAAAGAAATCACATCAGGTTCACATTTACCATCTTTCATTTCCTGAAATAAAGTCATCGCACGGTCCAGATTATGTTCTTTGCACAAAGATGACAACAAGGTGTTATAATCAACCAAAGAAGGACTGAGACCTAGAGTTTTCATTTCATATAGAAGATTTTCTGCAGCATCAACCATTCGCATTTTGCTAAGTCCATCGATCAAGATACTATAGGTAAATGTGTTTGGCCTAAACCCCATATCAATCATTTCTTGTTGGAACTGTGTAGCCATGTCCACCTTGCGAATCTTGAAAGCCCCATCGATCAGCATGTTGTAAGTTACCAAATTCCCGACATTCCCTCTCTTGATCATCTTCCGATAAAAATCTACAGCATCAATGAGGCGGCCTTCCTTGCAAAGCCCATGAATCAGCATGTTATAACTCATGGCATCTGGTTTGACATTGCAGTCACCATCAAGCATTTTGTTAAGGAGCTCCATAGCCTCATCAACCTTCTGACTATTACAAAGCCCTGCCATCAATGTATTGTATGTCACTACATCAGGCATCTTTCCTCTCTCAATCATCTTCTCAAAAAACACAAAAGCATCATCTGTCAACCCTTCCTTACACAACCCATTAATCAAAACGTTATATGTAACAGTGCTCGGCTCTTGGCCCTTCTCGATCATCAAACCCAAAAGCTTCAAAGCTTGATCAGCCCTTCCATCTTTACAAAGGCCATCGATCAAAGTAGTATACAAAACAACATCAGGCAAAAGCCTGCGTTCAGCCATACCATTAAACATCTCCATCGCTTCTTCCCAGCGACCCATCTTGCAAAGCCCATGAACCAAACAAGTGTAAGTAACCACATTCGGCAAAATCCCCTTCTGGGTCATATCATCGAAGACTTCAATACCCCTATCAACACTCCCTTTACCACAAAATCCGCTTATAAGAACACTGTACACAACGACATCTGCATCTAGACCTCTCCCACGCATCTCATCCAACAAAGCCATCGCTTCATCGACTCTACCAACCTTACAAAGGCCATCCATCAACGTGCTATAAGTAACCACATTGGGTTGGCAATCCTCCTCTGCCATCTCAGCCCGCAAGCCCAAAGCATCTTCCAATCTCTTTGCTTTACAAAGCCCACTTACAAGAGTATTATAACTAACAATATCTGGCGAAATCCCATTTCTCCTCATATCGTGAAAGAGCTCTACTGCTCTTTCAACCTTACCCCCTTTACACAATCCTTTCAGCATCACGTTGAAAAGATACATGCTAGGAATGTAACCTTGCCTCAAAACCAATCCTAAGACTCCGAATGCGAATTCCGGGTTTTGGGTATGTAAGAAGCAGTTGATTAATGCATTCAAAGTGCGGTAATTCGGCGAAATTCCGATATGGGTCATGGTTTTATATGCCAAAATGGCTAGATTATAGTCGCCCGATTTCACCTGAGCTTCAAAGACGGCGATCGCCTCGCCGAACTGGTAATTGGGTTTCTCAGGGAGGGACTGGAGATGGGTCTGGAGGTCGGTTTTTGGACGGCGGGGATTGAAATTGTAGGGAGGAAGAACTGAAAAGGATGAGCAGCAAGGATGGGCGATGCCTTGGAAGGGGAGATGAAGCTGGTTGAAGCGGTTTGGGGTCCTTTTCAGTATCATTTTGCAGAGAGAGAGAGAGAGAGAGAGAGAGGGAGAGAGAGAGATTCACCTGTGTAAGGGAAGAAATGGGGAAGGGTCGTGCTGCTGCAACTTGCAATGGCTAAGGGAGACTGGAGAAAGCGCTCCAAGAGGCGATTCAGACACACGTGCGTCTAGGGCAGAAAGTCGGGCGGGTTGCGTTCGGTTGGTTTGGGTCGGGTCGGGTCGGTTCGGGTCGGTTTGGTGCTCAACCCTAGCCCAACCCTTACTATACCTCAACGGCTCAACCCTAACCCTAACCCAACCCAACGCAACTCAACCCAACCTCAGGTTGGGAATTCTCAACCCAAGCCTAACCCAAGCGAGCTCAATGGGGTTAGACGGGTTGTTTGGGTAGATACATGCTAATATTTTCATTATTACATCAGTCTGTCGTAATTTAATACACGTCTTTTTTTTTTAATCTATAATTTTATTAATTATATAGATAGTTATTTATCATAAAAAACTTCATTTTTCCTAAACAAACCAGCTAAAATATAGGAAAACTACTCCTTTAAAAGTCGTGTCATGTAGCACACAATCAATTTGGGAGAGAGAAATCCAGTATATCTTGTTAGCTTGAGTCATCGGAAATGATGTGGACTAATGAGACTCGATGGCACTGAAATTTCCTATGCCTTCAACACAGACGATCCATACTCAATTATAATTTATAAATAACTTATATATTGTTCGGGTTCGGGTTGGGTCGGGCAACCCAAGACCTCAACTTGAGCTCGACCCAAGTTTTATCGGGTTGGTGTTTGTATAACCCAAGCCCGTGATCGGACTCAATATATTCTGCCCAAGCCCAACCCAATATCGGGTCGGTCATGGGTCAGTTGGGTTGAACCCGCCCAACTTTCAGCCCTACGTGCGTCCTGACATGTATAAGAGGTCTAGCCCCACTAGTACCTAGGTAGAGATGGAAGGTACTGTCAGTGGCTCCGTGACCCAGACCGTGATGTATGTATTTTATCCACGCCGTCAGATGTAATGCTCAAGTAGGGCACATCGCAAGAAACAATGACATTGAATGCCCTCGGCTAAAAACTTCTTTGGGGTCACGGAAGTTTTGGACTAAGCCTCTAGGAAGGCCTCAATGGTGGAGGTCATTGTCACCACTGCTTCCTATGGTGTGGTCCACTTAAGGTTTCGATCTGCCTCCTTTTTGGACTCATACCATAAAATGTTATTTCAAATTAGATGTACGGATTGAATGAAACACATATATCATAGTGACCCCACATAGCCCAGTGAGAGGACCATCCGTCTCTAGCTAGGTAATGAGGGAGAGGGGTGTACATGGAGTTGAACTAAGTCCAACTGGCCTCAGCTCGACTTGGCCACTAGCTGACCTCAACTCGGTCTTCAAGCCTGACTGGCCAGCTCAGCTTAATTCAGCCAGCAGCCCGAGTCAGTTCAAGCTTAGTTCGCCTATGCAGCATTTTCACAAAACACATGAACTACACCTTTAAAATCTCACTGTATGTTACAGCCGCAAAGGTTTTATAAGTCTTTTATCAAACACCTTCTAAGCAACATAAAAATCAAGAAAAAAAGGGTATTTGTTTCATATACATACCTTTCTTGCTACCAGCCACACTTCGTTGAGTCATTTCATCAAACACTTTGTAAGGAACATCAATATCTAAGTAACCAAGTCACTAAACTGGTTCATTTGAGTTCAATTCAAGTTGGGTTCGATCTAAGTTGAGTCGAGTCAAGATGGAATCAGCTCGAACTCGGTTCGAATTCATTTTCGAGCTTAAAAAATCAGCTCGACTCGGCTCGAACTCAACTTCAAACATAGTCGAATCGAGCTTTCGAGTAAGTCGAGCAAGCTAACCGAGCTAGCTCGGTTCGTGTACACCCCTACTGAGGGGTGGTACCTAATCGGCGGCCGATCTAGCCATTCGTGGACGCAGGCTCCACTCCTAGAAATAGCATGGTCGATTTATCAGCACGTACGTCCCCCTGATGAATTGGAGGCGGATTGCATCCTCTCCCAATCCCTGCCTGCCTGGACCGACTTGGTCCAAGCAGGGTTCTGTGGGGCCCATTGTCACATATGCATTTTTATCTACAACGTCCATCCATTTTTCCATATGATTTTAAACTATGAACCCAAATATAAGGCAGATACAAGGCTTAAGTGGACCACACAATTGAAATTGAACAGCCACCATTAAAAACTTCTTTGGAGCCACGTAAGCTTATCAAGCAAATATTTGTTTTTCCATTAATCCAGGTAAATGTGACCTTATAAACAGGTTAGATGCCAAATTAACCTCACGGTGAGCCCTAGGAAAGTTTCAACGGCAGGCATCGTTATCACCACTGCTTTCTGTGTGGTGTGGTCCACTTAAGCCACGGATTTGCCTCGACTTTTTGGGATCATTCCCTAAAATAATATGTCAAAATGGATTGACGGCATGGATAAAACCCATACATCACGGTGGGCCCTACAGAGCCCTGGCTGGACGGGCAGGACGCCATCCACGTCCTGATGAATTCATGAGGTGTACTTCTGTGGTGCCATTATCAAAGTGGTGCAGGTCTCAAGAAAAGAAAAGCACGACAAAAAAATAAAAAATAAAAAAATCTAGTGGTAATGCCTTCGACCAAAATAAGCCGTCCAATTATCAGCTAAGCCACGTGTGTCGCCAGATGTCGAACAGGCGTACTCAACATCCACGTATAAGCGTGTAACGTATCGGATGAGTTGATTACCGTGATTATTATTATTATTATTATTTTTGGTGTCCCCATATGAGTCGACTCATCGGATGATTGAGAACGGGCATGAGCAGGCAAAAAAGAAAACAGTGACCCAAGGTAATCATTCTTTTATCAAAATTTAGGGAATGGCAATGGACGGTCTATCTTCGACATGCACGTGTGACCGATCTGGAGGAGTTAACGACCGCATCCACGTGGGTGAAAAAGAAAGAATCCCCCGTTGAACGGTCCTGATCTCAACCATGGTCTATCTTCGACATGCACGTGTGACCAATCTGGAGGAGTTAACGACCGCATCCACGTGGGTGAAAAAGAAAGAATCCCCCGTTGAACGGTCCTGATCTCAACCACGTGTGAAACAATAAAAAAGGGATAAAGAACAAAAAAAATACGTCGACAGCAGGATTCGAACCTGCGCAGGCAAAGCCCAACAGATTTCGAGTCTGTCTCCTTAACCACTCGGACATATCGACGAGAGTGATACGTTGTAAAGTTTTTCTAATAACTAATCTAAAATTTATATACACGATTACTTCCCTCCGCCCTCAACGGCTAGGAAGCCGGTGCCTACTAGTACTTGGGGCGTGTTTGGCCAATGGGAATAAATGGTATTGAATCATATTAGACAAGATTAACACCATTATGGAACAATAATTGCATGTCTGGAAATTTTGTAGTATATTGGTCATCCAATCCCATTTTTGGGATAAAATTCTTAGTATGGAAAAAAACATTGGAATAAGCAAAATTATGTTTGGTAGACCATTAAATTATAATCAACAAACCAAATTCACAATGGATATTTGTCACTTGTACATGTATAACCAAAATGTAACATGTAAAGGGTGTGTATGGATGGACAATATGAATAAACACATGCATCAATGTGAGGCTCATGTGTGCAGCAGATTTCAAAATCCATGAAAATCCCACATGGACCAAATGCAGTTCCATGGGACCAAATGCAATTCCATCTCATGTAGTCCCAACCTCTCCAAATGGCTGATGGAATTTGGATGGCAAAAATGCAATTCCCTCCCACCTAATTCCATCTAATACCATGCGCTAACGCACCATTGGTGTAGTGAGTAAACTCTGTGAGGTTCATGATTTATGTTTTGTATCCACTCTGTCCATCCATTTTACCAAATTATTTTAAGGCATATGATAAAATTTGAAGCCTATCGAAATCTCCAATGGACCATCATGAAATGATATTAATTGAACTTCTATCATTGAAAATTTCTTAGGGGTTATAAAAGTTTTGGATCGAGCTTATATTTGTTCTTTCCCTCCATTCATGTCTGTACAATCTTACAAACATGTTGGATGGCAACTATACATCACCCAGGGGTCTAGAAAGGTTTCAATGATGGAAATCATTATTCCCACTGCTTCATGTGGTATGATCTACTTGAGCTTTGGATATGCTTCAATTTTGGTCTCAACCCCTTGGATGAGTTGAAAATGGACGGTGTGGATAAACCACATGCATTCATGGTGGGCTCAACTGAGTTTACTCACTACCGTAAGAGCATACCAAGAAGGTTGGTCCTTTCATCGGGGCCATTGGCCAAGAGACATGTTTATACAATTTTAATCGTCAAATCCTCGGCCCAAGATCAAACAAAGGAGATTTCCTAAAGAAACTTGATGCTTAGACTATTCAATAGTTGTGCCATATACAAAACGATAGTACATACGATAATGTGTGGCAAGTGCTACCGCCAATCTTGAAATGCTGCAAATGTATCATAAATGCCACATTGGTAGACATTAAATAAATGGTTAAAATGAAAAATAGTCGGGCAAAAATCTACTAGTCGTTGATTAAAACCGTTCGATCCAATTTGGTCTGGGGGGTTATGACCTACTTGCTGTTGCGCCCACGATTTGGACGGTCCACATTTGAGTTTCTTACGGGCATGTTTATGGTCAATTACACACCGCCAGAGTATTAAAAAACGACTCCATTCGAGACCCCTCCTCCTTTCGACTCGACAGCGGCCTCTGCATTTCCCAACATAAAATAGGAGGGAGGGAGAGAGAGAGGGAAGGAGAGATGCAAGCTATTATAAGAAGACGCCTGCCTCACACTCTCTTCTCAGCAGCTTCCTCGTCTACAAGACTCCTCACTCTCAAATCAGCAAGCCCGTTTACAGAATCGCCCGATACCACTTTGCCACGTGGCACGCTCTCTGCCCTCTGGTCGGCCGTCCAGCACCGAGGAGCCAAAGTGCTGGGTTCCGATGTACGTTCTCAGCTCGATTCTCCATTCTCATCTTCATTCTTGATTCCACGCACTATATAGTACAAAGCTGTACCATTTTTATTACAAAAAGTAGAAAAGCATGGGCTAATCTATCAATTCCTTTCTTTATCTGAATCTTGCTCTTGCTCCAAGATCGCACAGTTTGTTGAACTGGTAAAAATAGAGAAAAAAAAAAAAAAACTTTCATACTCTGGTAGAGCGTGATGGTTGATGGTCAGGCACTAAGAAATTGCAATAGCAAGGAGCATGGGTTATTCACATTTCATCCGATGGTCGGATGCGAGTTGAAGATGTCTCGTATGTTACCAGTGCAGAAGTATCAACGTAATTTCATACAGTCATCCGGTCTGTATGCTACATGAAGAACATAAGCCAAATGGCAGTACAGGGAAACCTAGGATGTATAAGATCATAACATGCGTGGTTCAAACTGATATGGATTCCTATACATGTATGGTCCTGGGATATAGTACATAATGGAAGAAATGAAGAAATTAAAAATGAAAATCAGATTTGTGGATTCAAGTCTTGACTTGAATAGTCAAAGTCTCAAGATAGATTTGGTGCTCCTTTTTTTTTTTTTTTTTTTTAAAAAAAAAAAAAAAAAAAAAAGATATTCCAGCAAGTGCAAAAGAAGGGAGATGGCGAATTGTCTTTAGGATACAATGAACTCACAAATTCGAAATTCAACACGAAGACTTGTAACTCTTAAGTGTTAACAGATCTCCAAGTGTAGACACTAATATGCTTTTACAAAAAGATCTCAAAAGGATAGTTGTAAGAAGGTAGATATGAGTTTACAAGGCTTTAGATTGCTTGATCTAGGAAATTTTTTGTGTTCTTTGGACTATAATGTCCAGGATATATAGAATTTGAAAGGACATGGATTCCTTCTTGGAGAGACACTCTTGTGCCTCTTTAGAACAAACACACACACACACACCCATTCACTATAAACAACTGTTGCTACATGGCAACACATGTAACTACCACACAGATCCTAGTCAGCTCAACATGCGCCACATTACAACATGTGGCATTGATACCACATGTATAGCCATGTGTCAAGGACAATCAACCAACACTATGGCTAGAACCTTAGACACGTGCCAAAAAAAAAAAGCTCTTTAGGCTCTTTGCAATGATGCGTTCATGCGAAGTGCAAAGTGCGTCTAATAAAAAGCAAAATTTACCACTAATCCAATGAGAATTTTTAAGATTGTTTCCATATAGAATATATTTATATACTTTCTAAAAATAAATATTTAATTTTTAATTTTTTATTCTTATAAAAACACAACAATACATCCACTCATGTGGTACTTCATAATACAATTCATATAATGTCAATTTGTCTAGATATCATCATATACATCCAGAAAGTTGTATACTTTCGGAAAAGGGCTTGTACAGTTTGGGAAGGGGTAATCTACTTCAACCAATGTGCCTTTAGGCCGAACCATACATAACATAGAAATTACACATGGAAAGGGTGAACAATTAGCTAGAGGAGTAGGTGTTGAAGTGAAATTGATTGCAAAAGCCGGTAAATCAGACATATTAAGATTACCATATGGGGAGGCTAGTTTGGTATCCAAAAACTACTTAGTAGTAGTCGAACAAGTGATTGATGTTGAGTGAACCAGAAGAGTTTGGGTAGAGCCGGATATAAGTGTTGGCTAGGTAAGCATCTTGTAGTAATAGTAGTAGTTATGAACCTTGAGGAACATCCGCATGGGATGGAGAAGGGAGGGTCCTGTTGGTGGGAAAAACTCACAATCCCTTGGGGCTATCTTGTGCTTGGAAGAAGAAGTGGTAAACTGTGTCATATGGATAACTTAAGCTAAACCATCCAAATTGTAGGTGATGGATCTTAAACCGAAAAGAACGCTAATTTGATTTCATAACGTCTGATTGGTGGATAGAGTTGAACATGAGTCGAGCTAGCTCGCTCAGCTCGCTTGACTTGACTCAGAAAAGCTTTACTCGACTCGGGTCAAAATTGGATTTGGACCGAGTCGAGCTGGTTTTTGGAGCTGGAAAAAATTTTGAGCCGAGTTCAAGCTTGCCCGAGCTCGACTCGACTCGACTCGGATCGAACCTCAATTCGAATTGGCTCGGTGACTCGGTTATTTTGATATTGATATTGCTTACTGAGTGTTTGATGAAATGACTCAACGAAGTGTTGTTTCGGGTGCATACATTCTCCGTGGGATCGGCTAGAGGAAGGATGGATATGAAAAAATTCACTACAACAAAAAAAAATTACATTATAAGATTGCCCTCATATCTTGATTTTGATGCTGCTCGCTGAGCGTTTGATGAAATACCTGTAAAGTGCTGTTACTGTTTTGCATTCTGTGAGAAATTGAAGATGCACTCTATGTGTTTGAGAAAATGTTGCACATGCTCGAACTCGGCTCGAACTGGCCCGAGCTGCTAACCGAATCGAGCTGACCTGACATAGGGATGAACGTGATGAGGTCGATCACCGTCTTCGTCGAGGATAACTACTCCGAATCTACGGAGCTTCTCTGGACTCCTCACAAAGACTTCTCGAATCCATGAGGAAAAGAAATAGAAATAATTCTAAAATATTTAAAATAAATTTGTTGATGATTGATAAACGAATTTACAACCCTTTAAATAGGGATACCAAGACTTGGAAGAAGTTTAGGAATTAAACTATAACTAAAACTCCCTAACATTCATAACTTACTGTAAATAGTAAATTTACTATTTATAGTAAGTGTCCTATGTGGCTTAACCACGTTATTCTCCTAATTTTTCTAAACACTTTTCATGTTGGACACAACTCCTAAAGCCCAACGGATGAAGAGTTACAATCAAACCAAAACTTATTAAAAATAGTAAAACAAAAATAAACATGGAATTCGACTATCGATCTGATGGAATCTCGCAAATTTGGCGTGGGCAACCCAGCTATGCCGGGTTGGTTGGCTAAAGTGGCACGTCCTACCCCAAAATCATATATGTTACGTCGAGTAACTCATTCCGGTTTGCAAGATATGCCTGTTTTAAGGTTCTGATAGTCTTGATGCCTTTTGCCTCCGAATGGGCCTTCTCTGATCCATCTTGGACATGGAAGTGTCCGCGACCCGCTCTACATCACGACCTGGTCAGTCGGGCTCGAGGACCAAGCCGAGCAGAGTTCAAGCTGGAGTTAGCTACTAGCCGAGCCGAGCCGAGCCGGGGTGTGCCAAGCTCGACTCGGTTCGACTCGTGTACAACTCTATTGGTGGACATTTACTGGACGGTCAAAGCTTAAAATAGTCAATGGTTGTGATTCAATAAGAAAATGGCCATTAATTAGAGGTTGGGATTCTTGAATCAGCCTTACTTTCGGATGATGAGCCATCTATAGAGAGTTGCATTTTGAACGGTTTAATTTAAGTTATATATGCCACATGTACAATTGTGACTGCTTGCATTATCAACAATCACACTCTACTAGAATATCATATAACTCCCTAAAAATAATAGAAATAATTATTATTATCAATCCAATGTGTGCAATTGCATCTTTGCACAGTATAGGTAGTTTTCAATTATGGGAAGTGGCAGGCATGGTTCGGTTAGTTAGACATTGATTGGTTGCTTTTAGCTATGGTTGTATTGTCCACCAAATTGGAAGATCCTTGCCACCAATCCTTTTTTTTTTTTTTTTTCAGTTGCACATGCACCATTGTCTAAAGCATTTACTTTTGGGCCATGAATTGGAAGTTATTGTGGCCCATTGAGGAGATATTCAGGGCAGCGTCCATCCATAGTGGGGCACAACAGACGGTGGTTTAGGTTGATGAACTATGGGCCCCAGCTGTCATAATTTAGAACTCGCGAATACTGTGCAAAGACTCAAGCAACATATCATATTATTCCTGTTTTCTTGAAACCAGTCAGAGCATATGTAATGCTACTGTTGCTTAAAAACAGAAATACAACAAATGTCCACATTTAACTTGATAGCAACTGTAAATTGGTGGATCCAAACATATAAATGTTTGAATCACTAAGACATGGGTCCCTCGCATAGTAACTGAAAACCTGAGTTTACTATGCATATTTTTGGCTCTCCAATAATGCAATTTGATAGAGTGGAATGGAGGAAAAAAGATTCATGTAGCTAACCCTAATTAGTTGGGATAAGGCTTAGATGATGATGATGATGATTGTTAGAGTTTTGGAAACATAATGGAATATATATATATATATATATATATATATATATATATATATATATATATATATATATATAAGGTTTAGATTAATTGATTAAGCCTTATGGGTCACTGCTTAGATATTATCAAGTTTATGCATTGAGTCGAATAAGGGATTTTAGACCTAAACACACCTTTTGATCGCTACTATCAAATATGGTTTAATTGTCAATGATATATTTTCAAAGTAAAATGTTCTCTCTCAGATGAGGAGAGGAGGAAAGCCTACACACAAAAACCCTAGAGCAGGGCTAGGGCCTTGCACAGAGAGACATGCACAGTGGGTTGTACACGTGTGGATGTGTGGGTGCAAGGAAGGGATGAGAGAGGATTCTCCTTCTCTCTTCTCACTTTCCTCTCTCTATCTCTTTAAGTGGTGACGCCCTAGGGGGGGCTTGGGCATCCAAGGCTTTCTCTTGTGTGAATTCTTTCGTAGGGATAAGATCTTATTTATAAAGAGTCGGGGTTTTAGGGATAGATATCAATATGCTACTTCACCACCTTACAAACTTTGGTAATGCCCCATTACATTTAAAGTTTGTGAATCTTACCTAACTATATATCTCAAGTTGACTCCATCTCTTCACTGAACATGGCCATCCATCCTCAATCTAATTCCAATGCAGATCAAGTGATGGACCTCAAGATCTCAACTATCAGAATTACCGTCAAGTGCAATGAAAATATTTTGACAGTCAAAACAAAAAATCAATGGTTGAAAACATTTGTATAACCATTTGAAACTTTTGGGGTACTTGACCAGTGAAAAATCACTTGATGAGTGGTCCAATTTACTCGATCTTAGCTATAAGTGTGTCCCTAGCAGACTAATGGATACCTTATTGGATCATGTGGACCTCAAATGTATCTTAATGCATGAACCTAACAATGCCTGCATATGAGCCATTGGCCCATAATGTCCTCAGATATAAGCATTAGTTAAATCTAATACATACACAAGCGGATCGTAGTCCATGCATAATGAGTCTCTTGGTCTAGAGACTTGAATTGATCATCCAATGCAAGTGTCAACATGTCTTATACCATGAGTCATTCCCATAGCACACTTCACTCTTACATAGGATAGGGGACAAACACATTAGCTCGTGTTGAACCTGATGGTGGAGACCTTCCATTCTGATTCATCATTGGCCCTCACACAAGTTGACCATATAAGAATGGCGGCAACCACGGGTTTGGCATACATCCTACCAGATGGTCATAGGACAATAGGGTACTGAGATCCATAGGGCTCAAGTCTTCCTTGACAAGTGGTCATTGTGTCCAAACTCAAGTTCTAAAGGACAACCGGAGGAATCTCCTTTAACCCATATATATGTAAGGTTTAAGATATACCACATTCTGATTATGCCGTTGGTGACATGTCCATATGGAAGCTATGGTCATCATGATCTGTGGTCAAGATCAACACATCGACAGTTAATATTAACTCATTAGATTTATAGGGCGTACAACTTATGTGATCAAATAAGTTCTTATGCGATCACATACAACACTGCTTGACACTCAGTTTTGATCTTTATTAGCGTTTACAAGTGCTACAGCTTCTCACTCTTGTTGGCGACGACCATTCTCCTCAATTAGTTCATTCATGGATTTCTTTAATTTATTTTGAAATTTTAATGTATGGCCTTCCATTACTCGCATTCTATTATACACTCCTTTGTTAATTATATTTTTCATTTGACTAAGATTTGTAATTTCATAGCTTCAAGTTGGCCTGATGCAGGTCAGACTTGGGAACGTAATCCAGAGGAAAGGTCTTCATTCCTATCCAAGCTCCCAAATTTAGTTCAAATTCTCTGTAATCCGATATATTTTCTAATAAATTTATCTTTCTCAATGATTTGGGTGGACTTCATCTTCTTCAGGCCGTATTTATCAGGTAATGATGATTTGTTTGTGATAATTGAAATGACAGATTGCGTTTATATTTTTTCACAGATGGGATGATAGTGCCTGACTTTGTTTTTGGATACAAAATCCATCATATAGGTTCTAAAAGCACAACACACACAACATGGAAGAGGTGGTGCAACAATTCAGGTTAATCATCTTCCTCGGCTGGCAACATTCATTAATTGCTATATTTTGAATCAACTGATACAACGGTTGTGTAACTCACGAGTGCTTGACCTAGGCTGTGTTTGGATGTAGAACTGAATGAGATTGTAAATATTCTGTTCCATCAAGAGGAAATGACAAAAAAGAAAGTGACATTTCCTAGAATTCATATGAGGACATATCCCTCAAACTGCGCTTATGTTTCTTTCAGGTCTAACTTGAAAGTGACTTGACTGCAATTTGTAGACCATGCTCACAACATGAATGCTAAGGAGGAAAACCAATATTTGATAATGTCCCCAACTAATGTAGCAATTCAATTCCATATTGCATCCAGAAGCACCTTAACATTCTCACACTAACCTTGATTTTTTAAGCTTTTTTTTTTTTAATTATTAAAACCTCGTTCAGTATGTCATTCTCTGGTTCCATTGTTCACCTTAGCTTTGGAAATTTATATGTTTTATTTAAGTTTTGGCTGGCTGAGGTTGTTACCCTTTTTGGCTTAATAGGTGGAGCTGCGGGATGTTGACAGCGGAAACAAAATAGCGGAAAGATTTCGCACTGATGAGGCTATCGAGAGTATGCATCTTGAGCACTGGGATTGAATTGAGTAATCGACAATAGCTATTGAATAGGATACCCATTATTTTTGTTCTATGAGTTTCTCTAATTTAAGATTGATTCAAAATCTCAATTACATTGTAATTTACTGTTGTTGCATAATTCTAGGGCATTCTCTACTGTGCCTCATTTGGCTTTCTAGAATACCAATAATAATATCTATGTCGTTGTTTTAGATCTAATTCGACAGATTTTATTATTTATTAAAAAAAAAATCCTTTTATTCTGGCAAATTTGGATTATCTGATAAAGGAAAGGACAGATGCTGGTCATGGTTCTCAGTTGCTTCTGCCTGAGGACAGATGCTGTTTGCTATTTGTCTTGCAGGGGTTTTTGTTGAAGACAAGTCTTTCACATATTTGTATACAGAAGGTGACTCTATAGTGATAATGGAGTGAGTTCTATTGGCTGCGTTGCTTTATGCTCCTTGTTATTTTGTGAATTCGGTGCTCATGTTACAAAAAAATGCTTGTTCTGATCAAATATGCCAAAATTTCTTGTTTTTTGTAATTTGCAACCAGGCCTGATACGTTTGAGCAAATGGAAGTACGCAAAGACTTATTTGGCAAGGCTGTGACCTACCTGAAAGGTACATCTAATACTAGATTAGGCAGTTTGCTAGCATCATTGTTCTCTTTGGCAGGACTGCAATTGTAGTATGATTCCTCTATAGGTCAAGTATGCATTTGCAATTCAAGATTTCACTCAGCAATAACACCCCGTGTTGCAATGTCTTGCATCTTTATAGCAATTCATTTAGGTTAAGCTTGGGTGCATGAGTGAATTGAGTTGCAAAGTTCAGTTCAATTTCAAGAAAAGTTTATGGTGTGTCCTTGCACTTACTACTTGCAATACCCCACAATTATGTTTACTTTTCTTTCAAATACAGCTTAAAAGCAATATAGTTGCAATTTGGAGCCCAGACCTCAATATGGATATTAAAGAAGGAGACTAAATTTTTTTTATTGACTAACAATTTCAATCAAATTTAACAGTTTATCCGAATGCATCCCTTAGTGATCACTAAATCTGGTTACATCTCGTGGGCTTGTGATTTGCATAATTTAGGATTGCCATATAGTGCTGCCGATCTTATTATTACTCCCATAATGCTGGTTTTATCACTGAAACTATCCACATTTATGTGATTGGCAAACTCGCAACTTTTATGGAGATAGCACTTAAATCTGTTTCCCTTGTGACAGCCACTACTAAGTTTTGCAGCTTCCCTGTCTTTCTTGGTATAACATTCATGGTCCGTAAAAATCTTATTTGGTGAATTGTATTTATTGCTGTAGCTCTCCTGTGTTTGCTCATTATGCATATTAAGTCTTCTGAATAGCAATTCAACTAATGTGAAAAGGATGCACATGTGCACTCGCGCACACATTTACTGTGACCATTTGCCTGTGTTTTGTGAAGTATTAAATTCTGATATCTCATGGTGAACAGATAACATGAAAGTTACCCTTCAAACCTATGATGGAAAACCAATGTCAGCATCTGTTCCACAGCGCGTGACATGTACTGTTGCTGAAGCACAGACTACTTCCAAGGGTCTAACTGCCACTCCACAGTATGTTTCATCATTTTTTTTTTTTCTGCCACCTCATTCACAGACATTAGGTTTTGTTTGTCAATGATATACAGTATATTTATCGAAAGATCGTCATGTCTAATTTGAGTTATCTTTTGTGCAATTCTTTTAGTTTTACTTATTTCACTCGCACACCCCCACACACTCACGCTAGTGGAATTTCACCACCTATGGATACTCGAACCCTTGACCGGGTGTTGAAACTCCAGAGAGCCTACCACCCGAGCAAGAGTAAGGATCCACTTATTTCTTGAACTTGAACCTGAATAAGATTACATCATCAATCAATCTATTCAATTTGTGTCAATTTGAGCATCAGCCCAGAAGAATGCAGGAAACCTCATCCAGATATGTCCCATTTCTTTGGCTTCTTCCGATTTCATTATTATGATCTAAGTATGCACGCTTCACCAATTCACAATGGAGTTGTATGCCTGTGATGTCTCCACGATCTGCTTGTGTTCATGTCTTCTTGGTTTGTAATGCATGTTGATTTTTAGATTTCCTCTTGTGATCATCAAGGGGCTAATACATAATTACAAGATTGACTCATGGTATCCCGAAGTAGTGATGTCTGGTGGCGTTGCTGTGAAGTATGCCAATCATCCGATTGGCCTTTTGATGAGATGTTGGTCCCACCATGAAGTATGTTGGTACCAATTTTTTTTTTTTTTTTTTTGGGGGGGGGGGGGGGGGTTTGAAAGATGAAAACAATGTTGAGATATCAGTTTGTTGGTTTGGGGTAGTTTTGCCTCTTTTTAATCGTTTAAAGTGACTTTTAATTGTATCCTATCTTTCCTATCTTTATTATAGGGTTTAATTTGATTACATATCTAAAGTTCAAATTATTGTACATGGTATGTGTTTTCGGTCTGATGAATTGCACAATTGTGATATTCTGTGTAATTCTTGAAGTTAGAAGATACCTTTGGAACATCTTTTAATGTTATTGTTTAAATGTGGTGAACCCACCCAATTATTTAGGATAAGGCTTAGATGATGGTGATGGTGATTGTTTAAATGTGGTATTATGAGGACTTTGTTATTTTTAATAAACTTGGAGGTGTTATTAGGTTCAAACTTTTGGCCTTTTGCCTTGTAATATCCTTTTTTCTTCCCTTTTTTAATAAAATCACTAATTACCGATCAAAAGAAGAAGAAAAAAAAAAGTTTGTCATGTTCAAACTTTGATTTTACATCTAGATGATGAGTGTGGCCATTAGTTACTCTTCCAATTGTGATTATAACTTAACACAGTTCTTTGATGTTCCTTGTGTAAAATACAGGTATAAAAGAGTGTTACTGGACAACGGGCTCACTGTGCTAGTATGTTCGAACTATAACCTATCAAATGAGTTAATTGCATTCTAATTGCAGCAGTCTCATCAGAAGTTTAGCTACTCGAATGCTTCTGCTGATTTATTGATACTAAAGTTTGTATTATTGTAGAACTATTTCCATTGCTGCATACAGAGGTTACCTACTATTTAAATGAACTATCTTTTTGAGAATGAGAGTAGGCAACCATTTAGGGTATGGTTGGAGTTCCCATTTCCCAAGGTCAACACGAGTCACTAACACCAAAGTGCAAGTGATGTGTTCAGGACCTTCTGGTGCATATGTCACTTGTCATTTGGGGCTGAATAGGTGGCAAATTGAAGTCCAGTTCATGCGGGTTCTATTCCCATGCTGCCACAAAGGCAGCACCTTGTTGACTTGAACTCATGTTCTGTCAACTGCTTTTCAGTGCGTCCAGATACTATCTTCATAATGTATTAAAACAACTCCATGCCTGTGGAATTTTGGGTGCCTCCATTGCTGTGAAATATTTGCTTGTTTTCCCTTTCCTTTTTTAAATCTTTTTTGTGTTAGTTGGAGGAGAGATCTAGTCACCTGAAGCAACTGTGTTCTTTCCCATTCCTTGAGACCAGTTGATTGGGTAGTTACAGCCCTATAGTTAAAGCACAATCCCCTGATCCTACAAGTAATTGTATTTTTTTCTTATTTACAAAAGCATTGTAAAGTGATGGTCTTTGTCCTAGCTATTATTACAATGCATTGGTTGTTAGCATTGATGATCAGATATTCCAACTGCTGCAACAGTGATCAAGTCCACCATATTTTCTACCAAAGCTTCATGTTGGCTGAAAAAAAAATAAAATAAAAAGGGATACGAAAACCTTTCCAATGAGACTTGCAAAAGTGGCACTTGGTAAAGAAGTTGAATAAAGAGATCTGAAAGAGATCTGCGTCATGGGCCTCCACTACATGGAAGATTAAGATGCTAGAGGTATCGACAGAAGAAATGGGATGAACTCCTACAAAAATGCATTTCTAACAACCTGCATGCAAACCAGGTCTTATGCTGCCTGTAAATCAATTCAACTCCTATTACTATGTTTTTGCAACAGAAGAATCACGTATTTGGGAAATGGCTCTGATGCATGCATGTACCTTTTTGTATATTGATAATCGGATGGATGGATGGATGGATAGAGAATGAGGCAAGATACCATTCAAATTTTCCATGTCACAGTGAATGGTCTTGACTGGTACAACTGGAAAGGACTGGCTGTTTCCTGCTCATGGCCCTTTCTATGCTTCAGTAGTGGTTTCCCCACATGCATGCCATTATCTCATGAACCATTTCTTCCATGGATGACGGTGTTCTTCAGCCACTAAGAGATAACATGTGGTTGACAAAATGTAATTATACTTTGTTCTGCAAGAGCAGAAGATTTGTTCCCATCTTTTACTGTCCTTTCTGGCTTGCATTTGCATTTGGTTGAAATTGATATCTCATTGGATCGCATTTAGAAGTTCAAAATGTACACATTTGTTTTCTGATCCTGGCCTGAATGATAACATATATGGTATCTTTTATAGGTTCATTTTTTCGTTTTTTCCCCCCCTTCTTTAGCATCATTTCATTTCTCTAAAACGCTTATTTTGATGTGTTTATAAATGCATATTTCTACTGTTAGCAATTCCAATTCTTTACACCCTAGGGCATGGCTTCTCAATTCTTCAGGTTATTAGTTCACTATGTGTACCATATCATATACTTATTCCTTAGAAGTATCCTTTGATCATTCATCTACAACAGAAATGTTGCCTCAGTTGTCTTATTTATTCAGTGAAATTGCCAGGCACCTTCATTTATCAAAACCGGCGATACGATAGTCATCAATACTACTGATGATTCATATATCACCAGGTGAATTCCCATTGCATCTCTGAATTTATAATTTAAGTATTTCTAATGTTGCACCATGTAGACTCTGCATTTTCCTCATTAATACTACTTTGCCAGCAACTTGCTTATGGACAATGATACAAGTTTGAGCATTGCATGGAAAGGCGAGTCTTCTTCATTTTAGTGAAGATTAGTATTCATCTAGTAGCATACCTCAAGTCCTCAGCCCTTTTAAATTTACTGAAGCTTGCCATCTATCAGAGTTGATATGCTTTTTCATCCTTCATAAAGAAATGATAGTTAGCAAATTGCTGTTAACTCGTCAGCTTGCAAGAATGCAATCGATACATGTAGTATTTGAATTTGGAGGGTGGAAAGCATCACTAGCATGAAAATCATCTTTATAAAGAGAGGAATTGTTTGATATGCTGGCAGAGTATGACTGTCCATGCAAATGCAAATATCCATTGTGCCTGTGACATACATGTGTCCCTGAATCCAAACTATCATTTCTTTATAGCAAATTCTCATAACTCATCAGCTTGCAAGAATGCAATCAATACATGGTATACTATTTGAATTTGGAAGGTGGAAGGCATCACTGGCATACATATCATCTTTATAAAGAGAGGAGTTGTCTGATATGCTGGCAGAGTACAACTGTCCATGCAAATGCAAATATCCATTGTGCATGTGGCATACATGTTCCTGAATCCAAACTTTTCAAATGAGGCCTATCATGGAGGGTCAATTCAAAATTTTATGCTGAGAGGCATGGTTGTGACCATCCGATTAGTGGGCATCACACAGATGGTTAAAATGAAAAGTAAGCCGAAATTCAACTAACAATGTCCGCCAATCAAAGGTTAGCAGCATTCAGTTGATCTGATTTCAGGGCAATGTTCCTGTCTAAAGCCGGGCCTGGGATGGTTTAATTTGAGGTACATGTGCCGATTCTTCCCCCAACTAACAAGAGATCTTGGTGGGATTGCCACATATGAAACTGATGCTATGATCCTGTTTCTCTCTGCCTCTGCATTTGTATGGGTTGTCACTCATGAGACTCTGCAAGAGTATACTTCTCTCTTTCTTAAAGAAGATGCAAACAGTCCATGCATTTTTACCGGGCACCTGATATACTTGGAACTCTGGGATTATCTTTGATAACCTGCTAGTTGCCTCTCACCTGTTCTGTTAAATTTCATGACTTGGGGTTCTTCTCCTTCATCTGTTTAGGGCTAAGGAGTAGTATTTGTGTGGTGCTGCACTGCAAATTCAAGGAATCCAAACTCATATATCTGTCGTGCTTCCAATAAAGAAATGCCCAGATGGGTTCCATGGATTTGGTGGCCTGATACTTGAGCTTCATGGGCATATATCGTTGTTTCAAATTCAAACTCCGAGAGGTTTGTTGTATCGATTCATTATTTTTACACCGCGCACAAAATTCTGCCTTTACCATTTGTTCAGTGTAAAACATTCCATAAGCACGAAAGAAACATTTTTGTATGGTAGGATTCAAAGTGTGTATGGGTTTTTAAAGGTGACAATGAGTTACCAACTTCCTGTTGTAACTAATAAGCACTGTTTTGGTACATCCAATCTTGTGATTTGGTGAGCTGCTGTATACTAAGCATACAGTGCGTCAGCTGTTGATAAAATTCGCTGTGATATTCTGACAGTTATTACTAGCTCTTGATGGTATTTTCTAGGTGGCCAATCATAAAACTTTTGCCAATCTACCTTCTAAAAGCAAACCCAAATTGCTGGGAATGGGCTAAGGCCTTGTTTGGTAGATACCTAAAAATGAGTAGATCTCATTTTAGTTCACAGTAATTATGTATTAGAGATCTTGATCTCTAATACATAATTACCGTCAAGTAAAATGAGATCAACTCATTTTTAGGCGTCTACCAAACAGGACCTGAGATGATGACAGCAATGTTGTTGGTTTGATTCTGTTTTTTTTTTTTTTTTTTTGCTTGTACATATTCTGCCAGTGGACCTGTTCTAGTGTGATATTGGTTGGTTGATGATTATAAGTACATGTAACCACAAGGTGATCCACTTGAAGATGATCAGAGTTTTTTTTTTGTGGCACACGTGCCAGATCTAGTCCATTCGTTAGATGCATTGGCCCAGTAATTGGGCTGGTCTACTCATCTATGGTCTATGTATAAAAAATATGCAGTTAGAAAAAATGACACAGGTTTCACATTCGACGTGCATGTGGGTCAGTTGATGAATGGACCAGCCTTTTCTTTCGGCCATGGCATATTCGGGCAGTTCCAACCTGATGAAAGGTCCACTTGTGCACGCATTTGCTGCAATGGTGCATAATCCGTTAAGAAATGAGAAATCCTTCTGGCATACTCATGTCTGTTGGTATTTCTCTTAGGCTACCTTGCAAAGCCATGTCATGTCCAAACTAAACGGGGCCACATCTGTGCTACATGAGAAGCTGTTAAGGGCCTGTTTGGTTGACACTTGAAAAAAGATTTTGTGAAGCATACCTTTCAAAAAAAAAAAAAATTTTGAATTCTGAAAACCTAGTTTAAGAAATTTAAACTTTTTGAGAAAATTGTTTGGATGACAGTTTCTATTTTATCTATATTTTTCTTAGATATTGTTTAGACATTGGTGTTTGGAAAAAAAATATCAGATCCATTCATCAGCAACTGGTTAGACTGGAATATGCAAGTTGCCCACAATCAGGTCCCTACTCATCCTCAGGCCCATCGTTTTCGGTTTGTCCAGCGCTGATGGGGTACACTTGATATAAATAGGCGTATGGTTCGGTCAGCCAAATTGTTGATAAGATGGGTCCGACTGTGAATGGTCCACGTGCTAAAGATTCCCCAGATGAGATGATCCTAACCATCACAGCAATTTAGCAGCTGTTGAGAGGAAACCGTGTGATCATTGACCCAAGAACATGCAGTACCCGCAGGTTCTAGTCATTAAAGCACCTGAGTGAGAACTTCCCCCAAAGATCATCCCATTGTAAAATCTCACCCGTCCACACATCTGTTGTAGCCTATAGGTCACTGATAAAGGATCAGATGGCCGTGTGTTTAAGATCCATCAAATGCAGTTTGGTATCCCATCAACAATCTGACCACCCAAGAGGCGGCCCCACCAGCACAAACTGAAAGTGCAGGAACCCACCATTTATCAACTCTGTGGGGGCACACCTTGCAAGGGTCGAATAGATGCATGTGGCAACACGTGTAAGAGTGAAGGAAAAAGTGCCGCGGCTGCAAGGGTCGAATAGGAGACCTACCATTGAAAGGGAATCTTTACTCCTCTTCTAACATGCTCAGGAGTAGCAACTCAAGGGACAGATTACGATACGTGCTAGCTGTGTGGGGATTAGGCCTAGATCCCAAAAACCAGTAAAATTCATACAACAGATGGGCCCCACTGAAGAGTGACGCCCCCCGTGGAAACATCCAGATGGAATTTTGGGGTCTGCTGTGTTGTATAGATTAGATCCAACCATTCATTATATGGCCCACCTAAGCCGTGGATGGTGTTTTTTTTTTTTTTTTTTTTTTTAAATAATTATTATTATACCAATGGCTTAACAACAAGGAATCTGTCCAATGATCAGAATAGATGTAATGGCTCGAGGACGGTACGCACGCTATGATCAGATTGGTGATGTTTATTTGCCATCCTACGTGTTGATATGGTCACGTAGACATGTATGAAGGGGCAGCAATCAGCTTGATTCAAAACTTTTGTGCCCTCCACAAGTTTTCAACTATGGTAGTCCAATCCTCACTGTTTCCTGTGGTGTGGTCCACTTGAGCTTTGGATCTGCTTCATTTTTGGGCTCATGCCCTAAAATGAGCTGGATAAATGGATGGACGGTGTGAATAAAACATATACATCACAGTGGGCCGCTGTGGGCCATGTGGTACCACCAGGGATATCCCTGGTGGCGGGTCCTGTAGCCAATCAACTTTCATAAAATAAATGTAATGATAATGAGATTCACTTGTAGATGATCAATGTTTTTTTTCTTTTTTTTCTTTTTGGGCACGTGTCCATATGGCACAAAACTTCCCAGATCCAGTCCATTCATTAGATGCACTGGCCCAGTAGTCAGCCTGATCTACTCATCTGTGAGCCGCATGTATGTGAGAAAAATAAGCAGTTAGAAAAAAAAAAAAAAAAAAAGAAAATCACAAAGGTTTGCCATTCGAAGTGCAAGTGCAGCCACCTGCTTGCCTGATGAAAGGTTCAATCTCACGTGATCCTTCAGGCGTCTGCATGTGTTTTCGCCAGTTGGCATTTTTCTGGCATAGCCATGCTCTGGGGCGGCACTACCCATCACGCGCACCAATAACCACAACGGTGGAACTTTCATGAGATCCACTCCATCCATCAGCTATGCTGCCTCATGTTAGTTAACATGAACTTGAAAAAATCATGACCATCCAAAACTCATCTAGGCCACACCTTAGGAAAAGTTAGGATGGGATGCCCACCATTAGTTTTCTGTAGGTCCCACCATGGTATTTATATGTCATCCAATACATTCATCTGATATGCCTCATCAGGATGAAGATACCTTAAAATCATAGTACTCCAAAACTCAAGTGGGCCATATCATGCGAATTTAAAGTTTTTTAGGTATAATTTTTTGGGGTGGCCCATCTGATTGCTGAATCAATATGATTATTGGCATCAAGGCTAAAATTGGGGTGATGCACCTGATGGATGGACTTGATTTTATGCATGTTAATTCGTTTCCCCCACGTTAGAGGAATTGATCCCGGTAGGTACCTAGGCAAGGTATGCAAGCGTTTTTCAAAACTGTATACTGCCACATCCACGCTACATGAGAAGCTATTAAATACTAATGCTGAAACAACTCATTATTAAGTATTTAATATAAAGAACAACACATAAAGTGCATTATTTGATAACATCATCATGGATAAAAACTAGTAGCAGTTGCTGGCTTAATTCCAAATAGAAAAGAAGCACTTCACACACTGGAAGTTGTTTCAGCTTCAACTAATCCTGCAACAACAACAACAAAAAAGGAAAGTGGGTTGAATAAGGATGAAAATACTCGAATTATGTATGAAGATCATGAGCAAAAGCTAAATGGTCATGTAATCCAAATTCATTTGTAGAAAGGAAAGAAGACGGCCCGTCCATTCTATTTTCCTAATTGACTCTTCGTAAAGTTGAAAGATTCGACTCCGACTCGGTGCCCAAACAGGCTCGGCCTATCAAAGAATCGACTTGTTACTATCATATGAATACTCGAACCCATGACCTCAGTACTAGTGTTGAAATAAACTCTGTCCACCACTAAGCCAAGTACTTCATCATCTCATTTCAATCTGAAACACTGGTTTTACTGCCCGTTTGGATTGTAATCACTAATTGTTGGCTTTCAAATCAGTTTGTAAAATAAGCGTAAAAAATCCAACGAGACGGGAAAAGCTTTTTACAGAAGTTGCGTCCAAATGGGCCCTTAGGTGTGCTGGTTGTAGGTGTTTACTTCCCCATCTTAAAGTCATGGGCTTATAGATCCTTTTTACATTTGTTAGAAATACAACCCTTTGACAAGGTGAGTGACTTGGGTCGAGTCACTATGAGTCAACCGAGTCAGCAGCTCAGCTGGCGAGTCTCATAGCTTTGGGATCTGAGTCACTGTCAACTCTCATGAACAAGATTTAATAGTGACTCTGCTTGAAATCTCAGCAAGTCGAGTCGACTTGTCGAGTTCCTACTCCAGTCACTGAGTTGGAGAACTACGCTTATAGTACCACTTGATCATATCGAACACATGGAGAGGAGAGATGGATACATACTTAGAACAATCCACGCTCTTGGATACAGGTGCAGGCAAGGTGATGCCACAGCTCCCTGCAAGAGCCTTAGCAGCTGTATCATTTGGATTTATTTTCTGTGCTGCCGTCTTTAAGCAACTGCACACAGACTGCCTATCTGATGATGTTGTCGCGAGTGAATTCAGCTTATTGGCACCGGTGCAACAAGAGCTTGTCGGCGTCCCAGTGCCATTTTTAAGATAGTTGACGCATGGCGACAAGGCCTTAACCACATCACTGCATTTGATTGCAGCCTCAGTAGCTGGGATTAGCAGTAGAAGGACCAAAATGGTTGGTGCTAGGACTGTTGGGGTTGAGAGTTTCATGGTGGGAGGAGATTTTGGGCTTCATCTTCCAAATGGGGTGAGGCTGGTTTTATAGGATGTTTGGTAAGAAGCGAATGAGTGCAAGTAAGTTAGAAATGAATGGGAAAAAAAGGAGTAGGATTTTGTTTGAGTACAAGAAAGAGTAAAATGGGTGTATTTTTAATTTTACAATGTTTGTATAAGAAAGTTTGGTGAAATTGATTGATGGAGGTCAGTGATGGACCTGGGTTTGTGGGGCCCACACGGATTCCCCTGGTTTAAGTCCATGCGTGTGTAATCTTTTATCTATCAGATCTTAAACATCTCCTCTTATACCCCTCTGATTCAAGAGGAATGAGATAAAATAGAGAAGAAAAATAAAGGATGAATCACTCTGTCCATTGGCTTTGATCATACGATTAGAACTGTCAATCGTATCTGGTGGGCCATCCAAACCGTTAGATAGGTGGATTAGTTCCATATAGCTCCCCTAGTATTTTTATAAATTGCTAAAAGGAGACTGCCCATGTAGACCCATTGGATACTAAGCTTTTGTTGATCAGGCCCCACCACCAGGCTCCAGTTATTACAGACAAAACATGTCTCATCTCAAGCCATCCATTTCGTGAATGTGGGTCCCACAGCTACAGATCTTTCACATAGTAGTACTGACCACAATCAAACGCGTTGTCGTACAGCTCCCGCCGTGTACATTTCAAAATTTTCAATTATAAAATATGGGGCGTGTAAATGTGTACATGCCCCACAATTTGACATCACAACTACAAGAGGGAAAAAAATAAAAAAATAAAAAATAAATAAAAGGTGGCTTTGTTCAGTGAAGTGGGTTATCTGGCTGGCCCTATTTTGGCGGCATTTTGATGGTGATGATCGTTAATAATGGAAACTGATGGATTCGTAACTTGGTGACGGGCCGCGTTGGAGTGCACTTCAACGGTCACTAAAATGCAATATGTATTATTCATTTGAACCAACCGCCCAAGGATTCATTTGAAGAGCCATAGCTAATTATGTTCATGTTAACAAGTCCCGCATTGCCACACAATGCAGCTGTTCAAAGGAATATCGAATTCCTACTTAGAAAATCAGGTTTTCCAAGATATGGATACCATTTTGATCTGGGAGATCTTGGAGCTATTGTCTATCAGAGCGGGGCCATAAGACCAATGGATTGGATGACTGAATGATGGGCCTTGCTGGTATGGGCACATTGGACGTGAGTTTCCTGTAATACAAAGCTGTGTGGGGGCCAACCGCAGTGTCTGTGTGAAATCCACTGCGTCCATCAGATTCATCAGCTCATGTTAGGATGGGAGACTGAAGTGGGCCACACCGCAAGAAACAGTAGAGATTACGCCCAGCATTAAAATCTTCCTGGGGGCTACACATCTTGAATCACCTTATGAACGGGCTGGATGGCATGTAAACATCATGATGAACCCCATAAAGGTTTCAATGGTAGGTATTTCCATCCCACTGCTTCCTATGGTGTGGCCTACTTGAGTCTCAGATCTACCTCTTTTTGGGCTTTCATACTAACATGAGCTGATAAAATTGATGGACACAGCAGATTTCACATGGTTGTGGTGGCCCCCACAGAACTTTGGGTTACAGTAACACTCTGTAACACCTTATTGCCGTAAGGAAGGATCATCAGAGAGGGTAAAGTGAAGGAATAGCGACTGCGGCTGTACACATCCTAATATGGGAATAGTGTGCAAAATCGGAGCCGTTCAACATAACCAGGCCTAGATAAGCCGAGTGGATCAACGGTCTGGATCACTGAACCATAGGCTCCACCATAAGCAACAAACTATGGAAGGTATCTCTAATTATTTCAATTTAATAGTCCAGACAACCTCGCCGTGTAATGTAGGTGGTGAACCTGCTAAGGTCTAAGGTCAGTACTTGGACCGGTGACCAAGTCTAATCACCTTGATTTCTGGAACTAGGTGTCCATCCAGGTGGTGACCCACCAAAGCAATGGTACTGATCACCTTGAACAAGTGCAACGTGCAGTCGTGTGTACCGTCGAGATGTTTTGGTGCACACTCCATGAACGTCACCTATCAAAGCTGGAGTGCACTTCAAAGTTTTAGCTCGACTCAGACGTGGAAATGAGTAACATGTGTTTGAGATGGAGACAGCTCATCAAGCTATCTCCCCCAGGTTATATGTCATCCCTCCTTACAGTAAATGAACGGTTAAAAGAAACAAACAGTTTTAACACCATGCAACCCACCGGATGATTATACCATGGTTCCAAAACTCGGTAGCTGGACTCGAAACTCGGCCGAGTTAGCACAACGAGATTTCAAGCCATTTAAGTTTAATATTAACCTTCAGACAATTTATATTTAATTATTAATATCAAGTCCATTTAAGTAAAGACTCCTTTTCATAAAAGTCTTGCACATCCATTTTAGACCCATTGAATACAAAGTTTTTTTTTTTTTTTGTTAAATTTATTTATATATATATGCCATGCTTTTGACATTACAACAAACAGTAAATTAAAAAGTTAGAACAAAAGTCTTGCATATTAAATGTCTGCTACTACCAAGTTAATTTCGAATGGCTTGCTATTAGTTGAAGGATGGAGAAAAAGGAGAATATTGGAGTTGAGGTTGAATGTTACAGCTTATTACTTTGGTGGCCATAATAAGGTTGGCGCATGTGCAGGAAAAAAAAAAAACAGAAGCTCTTTAAGAGTTTCCTTGTATTTAGGATTCAACCGACACGGAAATAGGCGGTACTCCTATATGGACGCGGATTGCGTCCTACCTCCGCCCGGACGGTAGTCCGTCCGGGCAGGGCTCTGTGGGGCCACCATAATGTAAGTGTTTTATCCAAGCCGTTAATCGCTTTTCTCATATCATTTTAAGCTATGAGCCAAATACTGAGCAAGATACAGGGCTTAATTGGACCACAAAGTGAGGATTTAATGTACACCATTAAAAACTTCTCAGGAGCTGGAGAAGTTTTGGATCAAGCTAATATTTGTTTTTCCACTTCATCCACGTCTACATGATCTTATTAATTGGTTGGATGATAAAAAACAACATCACGGTGGCCCTTAGAAAGGTTTCAACGGTGGCTGTCATTATCACTGCAGCTTCCTCTGGTGTGGTCCACAGGAGCTTTGGACCTGCTTCAATTTTACCCATATATCTTAAAATGATCTGAGAAAAGTGATGAACGGCATGGATAAAATGCTTACATCACGGTGGGCCGTACAGAGCCCTGCCCGGACGGATTACCGTCCGGGCGGGGATAGGACGTAATCCGCGTCCCTCTCATATGCAGGCGGAAGCGGATTGCGTACTGAGTAACGCAGCACCCTTAGCGTACTGAGTAAGCAGTGTGGGGTCCACTGTTATTTATTTATTTTATCCACTCCGTTAATCCATGTGTACTGAGTAAACCGTGCAGGGTCAGATCGAGTCGAGTCAGTACCAAGTACCAAGTTTGGAAAATAGCTTGTTTTCACAATCATGAGGGAAAGTTCGTCCTAAACTATCACTGCACGCTACAACAATTGTTCATACTAAATAATGATATTGGAGATAAAAAGGGACTGAAGAGAAAGTGGACCTTGAGGACAAGGTTCTACGAAGGGGGTAGAATGGCAAGATAAGAAAAGTAAATTAATAAAGACATGAAATAAATTTCCAATTAGACAGGGATCCGTTGTACACAAATTAGATTTGATTTGGTAATAGTTTGTATTTATTGATATCTTTGAGATACTTAAAATCTTAGATCATAATTTTTTTTATTAATATTTAGTTGTTATGTAATAAAGTAGAAATGATTCCATAAATCATTAAGCATTTTGCGCACTAGGAAGAAAATACCCATCAAACAGGATCAAGCACTCGTCCATACTCCTAAAGTAGGAATCATATCAGGCTTTAGATGTGGATTGATGCATTTGAACTATGTAGATAGCATGGAACCCTATTTATGAGCCCCATAGGTCATCATTGGACCTCTAAAACACCCCCCAAAAATAAAATAAAATAATAATAATAATTCTCCCTAGAAGAGATGCCAAGTGGTCCGCTTCAGCATCCATGGACCAGACATCCAAACCAATTAACATATCGAAGACTTGCCTTCTTTTGTCAGGATCACTGGCTAGCAGAAAAAGGGATTTACACCTGCAAGAGATGAGCCTAGTACCAACATTGGGAGGCGGAAATACAATTCTACCTGTCAGTGATGAGGTCAGCCATGTTTAAGGATAGCGAATATCTAGAGCTGCCACCGGAGGACTTGACTCGGCAAACTCGTTCAAACTCAATCCAAACCAAGTAGATTTCGTCCAATCCGAACTCAAACCGAGTTAAGTTCAAGTCACTCAGTGATCGACTCGAATTGACCTGAAATCCAACTTGGTACTTAGTACTGACTCGACTCGATCTGAAACTCAACTCACAGATATATAAAACTTAGATATGGCATTTCAGTTCTGAGATGCGGTGTAGTTGATGGAGGTTGCAATTCTAGCAAGTGCACCTAGGTTTTGAGTTGTGATTTCCACTCATGGATACCTGATCCGACTTAGTGCCGACTCGACTCGACTCGACTTGGTACTTGTGACCAGGTCGGACTTGGTCTGGATCAGTGTTGTCATGTGCTACTATATATGCGCATATCCATATGCAAATGGCATATACGATTGCATGTGGTGAATGCGATCGCATACAACATATGCGATTGCATATTGGCCATGACACATTGAATTTATTTTTACTTTTTTCCAAAAAAAAAAAAAAAAAAAAAAAAAAACAACATTTTGCCTATAAAAAAGATTTCAAATCTCCTCCATTTGCAATATTCTCACTCCAAAACTCTCATACTCTATTTTTCTTTTACATTTCTTAATTACAAGTGATCTTAATCTCGCTCTCTCTTGTATCTCCTACTTCTAAGTGATCTCTCTCTCTCTCTCTCTCTCTCTCTCTCTCTCTTGGAAGTTGGAAGATTAAGATTCAAGCACTTTCAAGTTTCAAGGAAGATATCCTGTTGATTTTCTACAATAATAAATAAATAGCTTATTGATTTTGTTGTTACTTCTTGTTAACTATATTGTTAAGTGTCGATGACTTGATGTTGAATTCATTGTTTAATTGATTTTCTCTCGAATGTATTTTAAATATGTAAAATTAGTTATCTATTAACTTAGAAAAGTTCTTTTTAGTTTCTTTTATATGTGTGTGTGTGTGTGTGTATTTTTCAAAAAAAAATTTTAAAAAAAATATGCGATTCAACAACATTGGTGCGGATTAGTCCAGGCTAGACCTGGACTCAAATTGGGTCAAGTATGCTGGTCTCGGTACCAAGTCGGGTTGAGTTTGGGTCAGGTTTATTGCAAAACCGAATTGATTTGGGTCAGCCCTAACTCGCTCTGACTCAACTCGATGCCCAGTTCTATGGACATCCAAGCAACCTTTAGTTGTACCGTAATTGTTTTCATGACTTATTATTGCACTATAATTTTTTTGGAGACCTATAACCACACCATAATTGTTCCCCTGGATTCCTACCATAATTGTTCTCGGAATGTGGAATCACACTGTTATTGTTCTTAGGACTGTAATCATTCCCAAGACCTACGATTGGATAGAATTATTCCTGGGACTTGCAATATCCTTTACTTTAAGTTTTAGGATAGTTAAGTCTATTTACCAGAGATTAATAGAGATCAATATGTATAAAATGAGATCAGAATAGGATAAAGAATGAAGGGTCTAAATTGATTATATTTTAAACTTGTACAAATACTTGCTCTTATAGTACGGACTTGTGCCATGGAACAAAATCGATTTATCTTTGAGAGAGAAGAATAAGCAAGCGAATTCCTTTATTCTTATTCTTTGTTCTTGAAGTAGGGTTTGATCTTCGCTCAAGTTGCTAAGGATCACCGATTTTAGAGAGGAGGATTTCATCTCTCCACTATGATCTGTCATGCCACATGAACCCAACCCATGCACCCCTATCACAACATTAACCATCCATTACCCAAAATCACATCAATCCACCCAACTAAATTCCCAAAGTGCATACATGGTAATTGCTTCCACATGTTTGAGACCATAATCAATGCGTGCATCGTCGCTGGTTCACAAGTTTGAGAACGTGAATCGTTTTACTCACAATCACAGTCGAGAATATATGCGACTCACCACTTAGTCTATCGTGTTGATCTTGAATTCACTACCCACAGCCAGAGCATCATGGTCTGTCAATCGACTAAGATGACTGGAGGAAGACTTCAACCCTCGATCGTCATGTCACCAAATTCCGCAGGCTTTCGAACATCTCTTTGATCCTAGAGTGGTGTCTAATTGCATGTCACAACTAGATTTTTACAAGCATCTCAAGCTTCGATGAGGAACCTATTGATTACTAAGACTGTTGGAAATCCAACAATTGATGAGGAACTAATTAAGTCCAGGTGCCATTGGAGATTCAATATTCAACAAGAGCTGACAAGATTTCCGAGACTTCAAACAAGGATTGATGTATTTGATGTAGGTGGACAGAATAAGACCTTGTTCCTGGCCCCACAGGCCGATGTTTGGGCACCTAAAAAGCTAGAAATCTTGAGAAGAGATGCTGAGCGAGTGGACCGCATCACCATTAACAAGCCACATATTTGGACAAATCAGCATAGTTGAAAACTATCGCATTTTGGGGATTGACCACAAAAGAAGGATTTCCACCACCCAACTATGAGCTAGGTTATATCACTGGGTGGGGGAAATCCAATTTCCACAGCCAGTGATGAGGTGGGCCATGTATGGATGAGACTTAGAATTAAGTAGGAATGAAAGGTCTAGATTGATTAAGTTTTGGGATGAGGATAAGTACTTGCATTTGTTCTATTGAGATACTTCTAATATTTAATGAATTGAGTTTTCTCTTTGACGGAATGGAGAAGAAGAGTGTGGATTTCAATTTCCATTCTTCTTTATTCTTGAAGTTGGGTTTAATATTGCTTAAGTCATTCGAGTGTCACCCATGCATGGAGGATTTAATTTTTCATGCATGGGAGCCAACCAAAAACAGAGTTTTCAACCTGTGGCTGACCATGATGTGAGCTTTTGCGTTGTTTGAATGGCAAAGAACCATCAATTCTATAAAAAATTCATTAACATTTTTTTTATAGTTGGGATTTTTTAATTTGTCTGATAAATAAAAGATTTTCACTTGTTATCTTAACAAGACCCTTAAAATAGAATTCATTTTTCAATCATCTCGTTAAAATAATCATTAGATTATTGTTAACTTTTCTTTCTTTTACCTAGTGGAATGATTATTTTAACTTTTTCTTTCTTTTCCTTGAGTTCCATGTATCCAAAAATGTCCTAAATGAACAATTTCTTATCAGTCAGATGACCAACTTGACAAATGGACGTGTCCAGTGGTGATGATCATTTGTTTTATCGAGACATTTTGATTGGTTGCTTGTGCAGTTGGATAACGTTCTTGATCCTGTTTTCTACTCTTGCTCCAAGAAAAAAAAAAATTTCCTGTTTTTCCATTTTAAAATTTTACAAAAATCTCAATGTAGCACGTGGGAGATCCACACCATCCATCTCCTGCGATGTAAATATCCGCCCCCAAAAGTCAGGCTGTTCCACTCATCAAGTGAGCCACAATTAGAAAACGTGGCCAAGTTTTCCACCTATCCATTTGTTTCGTGTACCATGGACCACCTGATTAGGGAACCAACCAGTTTTTCAAGATTGGTGGCATGATACTGACGGGCCCACCTATTGAACAGCTTGGATATTCACATGTTAGGGTGCGAAGAGACTTATATCCTCAGTTTTTCGGTTTGTTTCAATCATGCTAATCGATCACAGAGCTAGACCATTTGATGGGACACAACATAGAACCTAGTGGTACAACTGGTGTAAACTGGGTCGGGTTGAGGATCAACCCAACTTCAGGAACACTCAAACCTACAACCCAACCCGACCTGCATTCCAACCTAAGGTGTTAGGTGCCCAACCCAAATTCCTCTATATTCGATCAAACCCAACTTGACCCAAATACAAATAATCATTCCCAACTCAAACCCAACCCAATTTTAAATTGGGTTGGCATTTTCCAACCCCAACCCAACACAATGACCTTGACAACCCGATCTAAACTCAGGTGGACCCGAACCCAAATTGCGGCCCTTGTAGGAGGCTGCCCCAGAAACGTGCAAGATTGGGGACTCTGCAAGGAATCTTTAAAATGAGGTGAGGAATCTGTAGTAATGCAAAACAGAGAGGTGGCATGTATAATTGTCATATAACTAAGGGGATGTAAGAGCGAATTAACCTCGTCTTTTATTATCGAGTTGAAGGTTAACAATCTAACGGTTAGGATTGTCACGCCAGAGACTTTTATCATTTGAAAGCATCAGCATAGTACGCATCACATAGCATTGCATAGAAATACATAAAAACAAACAGAAATACTTCTATATCTAGAAGATAAAGGGACTGGATTGCATGTAGGGCTGGTAACGGACCAGGTTTGGGCTGAGGAAATGCTAAACTTTCGTATAGTCCCAGCCCAAACAATTCAATATCAGACCAGGGAGCTTTCCAGGCCTTACAATTGCAACCCCAATGCGATTGCATGCCAGCCCCGGCAGCTCCGAATCATGTGCCCATTGCAAATGGAGCAGAGCCTGAAATTTCCAACTGTTTATACAACCTTAACAATCACTTTCTTAGTTGAAGTAGGACCGCTAACCATTCTTCTTTTAAGCATCCATTTGATTATCACATCACGGTCCAATTGGACGGTCAAGATTGTCCAGTTGGTGCTATTTTGGCCTCTGCTCAATCCATGATTTGGATGGTCCATATTGATATCAGTACGCACGTAAACTGAGTCTATGATTTGAATTGGTATGCCGTGAGACTGCCGTGGACTCAACTGGATGTTCCTGAATGCTTCAACTGGTTTTTTTTTTTTTTTTTTGCTTTTCATGTCTTGTTAGTAGTCTTCATGAGTTCCCTTCATAAAGACCTGCAATATTCGGATTTACCAAGTCAAAGTCCAGTGAAAATGGCCCCTTCAAAATAGTTGTTCAGCTTCAACTGGGCTATAACCACATATGGAAAAGAAAACAGCATGAATTTGAGTTAGTAAAAACAAGGGCAATTTGTCAATCCAAACATCTACAGTGGACAAGGTGTAGGCGAAGCTTGCCAAGACTTCAACATCTCATGATGAAAAGAAGCTTCAACTCACCTCTTATTCTCCTACATATAACAAGAACCAGCCCGACTGATATGCCATTGATAAGCCTTGCCACAGATAAGCTCTCTAAGCCCACGGGGAAAACCAAACATTCAGGTGCTCCAAAGTTTTATTCTTTTTTCCTTTTTTTTTTTTTTTTGTTTGGAGAGAGAGAGAGAGAGAGAGAGAGAGAGAGAGAGAGAGAGATGTATGTTTCTTGATATCAGAGAGAGAGAGAGATATGTATGTTTCTTGATATCAAACATCCACTAGTGTAGAGAGATACATGTAGAAACACGGCTAAACTGCTGATTGAAGCCCAATGATACCTGCCACACCAATAACATTTCACTACAGTTTCTATCAATGCAAAAAAGGACCCCCAAATAGATTACAGATTAGAGGAAATATACAATGCTCAATCGAGCTAAACAGTGTTCCCTAAGTTCAACCCACCACTGTGCCATGATCAAGGCTGTTTGTCTGGTTGGTGGACCCCATTATGAACAGGTCACCCACTAAAAACTTCCCACCCGTTGGAATTCATTCCCATGCCATGTGATTTTCTCCTTGCTGAATGTAGACTGTTGCATAAACCATCCATTTGCAGGTGAGTTGGTTTGTTAGAAGGTATTTTTGGGTGTGCCTACATTATGGGACCCACCAGATTAATGGTTTGGATCCACAGAAGGAAGTCTGGGCTAAACATAAAATCACTGTTTTTGTTTGGTCAAGCATCATTATACTTCTGTAGATGGGGTGAAACTTGGAAGTGATGTTACCACATCCGATCCTGGCACCCGCATTTCCTGTTGTCTTGCTTAGCTCATGCCCACCTGTGTCATCAATGCCATTAGCTTATATCAGGATTATGTTAGTAATTTCCGTACAAGAGAGAACAAAATCGGACCGTATTCTCACTGTGTCTAAGACATTTATCTTAAATAGACGAGCTTCACACATTTGTTATCCACTCATTTTCTTATTTGGTAGATGCATCAAACCATCTGTCTACAAAACTAAGCCCCTATTTGGTAGAAGCCAACAAATGTTAGTAATTTCTGTACAAGAGAGAACAAAATCTGACCGTATTCTCACTGTGTCTAAGACATTTATCTTAAATAGATGAGCTTCACACATTTGTTATCCACTCATTTTCTTATTTGGTAGACGCATCAAACCATCTGTTAACAAAACAAAACCCCTATTTGGTAGAAGCCAACAAATGAGTTGATCATGTACTAGAGATCTTGATCTCTAATACACGATGCTTTCATGTGTTTAAGAGTGATTATGTATTAGAGATCAAGATCTCTAATAAATAATTACTGTTAGCTAAAATGAGATGAACTCAATTTTAGGTGTCTACCAAACAGGGCCTAAGCCTCTTTAAATGTTAACCAGAACAACCATGCAGTTTGCCATCAATTTATTTCACGCTAACACAAATATGGTGACGAAACTGCCTTCCCAAGAGATATCCAAGGAGAAGAAAGGGATTTTAAAAAAAAATTATTTATCTAATAATGATTTCCTTGAGCACTATTGAAACATGGATTCCAATTTTAGAATTCTTGTTTGGATATCAAGCAGAAATATCATATTCCTCTTACAAAAATCACCTAGTTTCTTGTGCCAATAATTCAAATTATGGAAAAATGCAATGACTCGAATTTGTTTTTTTCTTTGCTATTCAAACAACAAAAACTGTCACAAAGGAAAACCTTTTCCCTTTTCCATTATTTGTTATGGAATCGCGTGTATCCAAACATGGCTTAAAGTTCTTGCTAAAGTTTTTCAATGAAAATATGGCTAAGGGAGAGTGTCAAAGAGATTCACTGTTGATTTATTCTTGTATGCCATTTTCTTCACATGCGAGGGTAATGTCAGTATTTTGCATATCATGTGCGGAGTAATTTTGTCTAGAAGGAAATCCCGTAATGCTCTATATAATTTACAAGTTATGAATGGTAGTAGTCATATTTCCATTGTATCACACACGCTTCTAGGAAATACTTGTCTCAGCATAGCTTTCTTCTAATTCTTATATGATACTTTACTTGAAGAGGTTATTAAAACTTTTCCAATAAATCTTACTCTATGAACACTTATTTCCCAAACCGATGGCAAAAGTGTTGGGTTTAAAAACTCACTCTCTTCTAACGTGTGGCTGCAGCCACCATGAAACAGAAAATGAAAAATGAAAGAGAAAGAGAAAAAGAAAAACTGTTTTTCGTTTTTGCTGAACTTGGAATGATGAAAACGTTTACAAGGCTGCCTTTTTATAGGCTTTCACCTCATGTGAAATGACTGAAAATACCTCTCTCTAGATGGTTCCTAGGGACAGCTAAACATAGAAAAAATCTAAGAAATAAATTTGTTGCAATCTTAACACAGCTAGCACACACAGTTTTGGATTTGTTAGAATCCACCGTTTCCAACAATCCTCTTCAAACCAAAATCGGTTTCATTCCGAGCATTGATCTAAGTCTCTTGAATGTGTCAGTCGGCAATGCCTTGGTAAAGATGTCTGCCACTTGTTCAGTAGTGTGATAGTATTCCAACTTTACCAATTTCTACTTTACTTGATCTTTAAGAAAGTGATATCTTGTGTCGATGTGCTTGCTCCTTCCATACTGAACTGGATGTTTGGCAAGCAAGATTGCTGACTTGTTGTCCACGTATATAACAGTGGATTCCTCTTGTGGATGCTTCAGCTCCTTTAGCATATTCCTTAGCCAGATCGCCTCACATACAGTGGATAAAGCTGCTACGTACTCAACTTCACATGTGGACAGGGCGACCACACTCTGCTTCTTTGAATTCAATGTGAATGTCGTCGACCCAAGATAGAAAGCATAGCCTGTGGTGCTTTTTCTTTCATCTTGGTCACCACCGCAATCACTATCAGAGTATCCATACAGCATCATCTCATCATCCTATGGATAAAAGAGACTGAATTCAATAGTCCCTTTGATATACTTCAGTACTCGTTTTGTTGTTAGCCAGTGTGACTCTTTTGGAGCTTCCATATACCGGCTTAGAAGCCCAACACTGTAGACTATATCTGGCCTAGTGATTGTGAGGTACCTTAAGCTTCCGATTAGGCTCTTAAATAGAGTTGAGTCGACGTTTCTTCCTTCTCCATCTTTTGTGAGCTTCAGGCCTGTTGTAACAGGTGTATTTACGGCTTTACAGTCTACCATCTGAAACTTCTCAAGAAGTTCCTTTGTGTACTTCTTCTGGAATATGTAAATGCCGCCAACTTGTTGCTTCACTTCAATGCCCAAAAAGAATGACATCAGGCCTCCATCAGTCATCTCGAACTCTTTTAACATAACCTGCTTGAATTCTTCAAACATCACCTGGCTGTTTCAAGTGAATAGCAAATCATCAACGTATAAGCAGGCGATGAGCATATCGCCATGAGTATTCTTTTTATGTAAACCGCATGCTCACACAGACATTTGGTAAAACCATTCTCTTGAAGATAACCGTCGATACGTGCATTCCAAGCTCGTGGGGCTTGTTGGAACCCATACAAAACTTTCTTCAGCCGATACACCTTGTGTGCCTTCCCTTGCATGACAAACCCTTCAGGTTGGTCAACATAGACTTCTTCCTCGAGTACTCCATTTAGAAATGCAGATTTTATGTCCAATTGGTAGATCATCCAACTGTGATGTGCTGCAAGGGAGACGATCATCCTTACAGCATCAAGGCGAGCAACGAGGGCAAACACTTCTTCAGAGTCTACCCCGTAGTTCTATTTGTAGCCTTTTACTATGAGCCTTGCCTTATACCGTTCGATCTTACCATCGCCATTCCACTTGATTTTATACATCCATTTGAGACCAATGGTCTTCTGGCTTTTAGGAAGTGATGTCAGCTCCCATGTGTGATTCTTCTTGATGGCATGGATTTCCTCTTCCATAATTGTTTTCCAACATTCTTCATTCATGGCCTCCTCGAACATAAGAGGCTCATGATCCGCAGATAGGCAGAGCAAATTTACTTCCTCAGTTTCGATGTAGATTTCATTGAGGTTTCTCATTTTGATAGGAGCCAAAGGTGAAGGAGAGCTAGATGAAGATGTGCTGGCTGAATTTTGATTTGATGGAGTTCTTCTAGGAAAGATGAAACATGCTCCTGGACTTCTACGTGCAGACGATTCAGTCGAAGGTGTTGTGGGTGTCTACTCTTGATTCTCATGTCTCTCTTCTTCGTATTCTTCGACCTCGACTTGCTTTTCTTTGGACGAATTTTCCTCGTTCCATTTGCACGCTTCTTCCTCACAAAACACCACATCTCTACTCACCACCAGCTTATTGGTTAGTGGGTTGTAGAGCTTGTATGTCTTTGACTCTCGCTGAAGCCGATGAAGATACACTTCTCGCCACGATCATCGAGCTTTTTCCTGCTTGCTTCTAGAACTTGAGCGGAGGCAACACACCCGAAGATTTTAAGGTGTGCCACGCTCGACTTGTATCCCCTCCATGCCTCCTATGCTGTCATAAATATGACGCTTTTAGTGGGACACCGATTGAACAGATATGCAGTATGTGCAACTGCCTCTCCCCAGAAGCTCTTCGGTAGGCCTTTCTCTCTTTCTCTTTTTTCATTTTCTTTCTCTTTCATTTTTCATTTTCTGTTTCATGGTGGCTGCAACCACGCGTTAGAAGAGAGTGGGTTTTTAAACCCAACAAACTGGTATCAGATCTTGCTGATCTTTGGGCCTCATTAGCAAAAAGCGGGTCCTCCGCACCAGCAATTTATACTCCTTGTTTTGGGTCTGAAATACTCAACAAACAGCAAAAAAAAATTAAAAAAAAATCAGCCGTGAGTAGGAGGCTGAATTTTTCTTCATCATTTTTCCCATCACTGTCAATCTCAGCTTATTCCAACAGAAGCAACATCTCCCAACAGAAGCAGATTGTTCATCAGCCTTGAGAATCCATCACCATCATCAAATTATCCAGACTTTTAACTTTCTAAAATCTGTCAGTTTTTTCTTTTTTCATCATCTCAAGTGGTGGACGGTCTTTGAACTCACTTTCTTAGAAATCAAGTAAAGCAGAAATTGGTAAAGCTAGAATACTTTCACACCACTGAACTAGTGATAGACATCTTCACCAAAGCATTGTTGACTGACACATTCAAGAGACTTAGATCAATGCTCGGAATGAAGCCGGTTTTAGTTTAAAGGGGAGTGTTGGAAACGGTGGATTCTAGCAAATCTAAAACCGTGTAGAAACCATGTTTAAACTGTGTGTGCTAGCTGTATTAAACTTGCAACAGATTTATTTCTTAGATTTTTTCTATGTTTAGCTGCCCCTAGGAATCATCTAGAGAGGGGTATTTTCAGTTATTTTACATGAGGTGAAAGCCTATAAAAAGGTAGCCTTATAAACGTTTTCATCATTCCAAGTTCAGCAAAAACAAACAACAGTTTTTCTCTCTTTCATTTTTCATTTTCTGTTTCATGGTGACTGCAGCCATACGTTAGAAGAGAGTGGGTTTTTAAACCCAACAACATAGTCTCATCATGTTAAGGATGGCGCGGTTTTTCCGTTCCGCAATTCCATTCTGCTATGGCGTGTAGGCTACAGTGTGTTGCTGCTTGATTCCTTATTCCCTGCAATAATCTCGAAATGCATTTGAGGTGTACTCCCCACCTCTGTCAGATCTAAGGACCTTAATTTTATGATCACTTTCATTTTCAACTCGGGCTTTGAAACTTTTAAAGACAACGAAAGCGGTAGACTTTTCTTTAATACAGTACACCCACAATTTTTTACTGAAATCATCGATGAAGGTAATAAAATATTTATTACCTCCAAGAGGGTGGATCCAATGGTCCACAAATGTCAGTATGAACTAGTTGTAGTGGCTCCTTTGCTCTTTGGGACACTCCACTTGGAAATGAGTTCTTTTGCTGCTTGCCAAGTGTGCACGCCTCACACACATGTTTTGGAGTTTCAATAACAGGCAAATTATGCACCATGCTTGATGAGGACAGGAGTTTTAAGGCCATTAAAATTTAGATGGCCAAACCGAAGATGCCACTTCTGTGAATCATTATTTGTGCTTCCATAAAAACATTTCTCGAGGCTCGTGTTAATATGGAGCGGGAATATTCTGTTCTTCGCCATTTGGACTTGCGCCACAAGTCTCCTGCTTGCATCTTTCAATGGCATAATTGAGTTCTCCATGTGTATTATATACCCTTTTTCGAGGAGTTGTTCAAGACTAAGTATGTTGTTTTTCATGTTAGGTACATAATATACATTAGAGATGAATTGTTGCTCACCATTTTCTGGTAAATTTTAATTTTACCCTTACCTCTCACCGGAGTTTTTGATGAGTCTCCAAACGTTACATCACCATAAACTCCTTCTGTGAATTCCACAAAGAGTTTCTTGTCGCCACGCATGTGATTGCTTGCACCCATGTCAAGATACCATACATCCTGCTGATCACTGCCTTTTTCTTGCGCAAGGAGAAGTGTGGAGCTTCCTTGTTCATGGCCTGATGCTTCGGTATAGTTGGATCGCTCGTCTTGATTCATCGGCTTGCTCCAATAATCAGATGCATAGTGGCCGAGCTTGTTGCAATTATAGCACTGGATGTTCTTTGTACTTCCCCGCCCACACATCGATTTGCCTCTACCATTTCCTCTTCCACGGAAATTGGTATTTTTCTGCTGGTTTTGGCCATGGCTTTGTTGGTATCCGCACCTTCTGTCTCTTACGCGATTGCTAGTAACACGTCCACCACGTTGTAAACTTCCACGTCCGCCATTATGATCATTTAGAGTCAATCTTGACTCCAAAGCTTGTTCCATCGCCATGGAACTGGCATTCTTTTGCATTCGTTGCTCTTGAACTTGCAACGACCCCATCAGCTCCTCAATAGAGAGTTTTTCAATATCTTTTGATTCTTCGATCACCACAACCACATGCTCAAACTTGGTTGTGAGGGATCGAAGTATCTTTTCAATAACCCGGACATCTTCAATCTTCTCACCATTTCTTTTTAGGTTATTGACAGTTACAAGCAATTGTGAAAAATAATCAGCAATATTCTCACCTTTCTTTATGTGAGTTGCTTCGAACTCAGCTCTAAGGGTTTGGAGCCGAACCCTCTTGACACGATCAACACCCTTAAAGATGGTGCTAAGGTTCTCCCGTGCTTGCTTACATGATGTCGCTTCGGTGATCCGTTCAAATGTGGAACCATCCAACCCTTGATAGATAAGGAAAAGAACCTTCTTATCTTTCTTTCTTTGATCCTTGAGATTGGCTTTTTGTTCGGCGGCATAGGCGGCTTCTTGCTCCGTTGTGGGCTCTTCGTACCTGTCGGTGATGATCTCCCAAAGATCTTGAGATTCGAACAAGGCTTTCATTTGTATGCACCAGTTTTCGTAGTTTTCCTTAGACAACTTGGGTATTTCAGGTGGTATTGTACTTATAATTTTAAAATATTTCAATATAAATATTGAAATGATATATGCTGCTAGAACTTGCAAGAGTTCAAAGACCATCCACCACTTGAGATGATGAAAAAAGAAAAAACTGACAGATTTTAGAAATCTAAAAATCTGGACAGTTTGATGATGGTGATGGATTCTCAAGGCTGATCAACAACCTGCTTCTGTTGGAATGTGTTGAGATTGAAGTGATGGGGAAAAAAAAATTCAGCCTCCTTTACACAGCTGAAATTATTTTATTTTATTTGCTGTTTATTGGGTATTTTAGACCCAAAACAAGGAGTAGAAATTGCTAGTGCAAGGGACCCGCTTCTTGCTGATGAGGCCCAAAGATCAGCAAGCTCTGATACTAGTTTGTTGGGTTTAAAAACTCTCTTCTAACATGTGGCTGCAGCCACCGTGAAACAAAAAATGAAAAATGAAAGAGAAACTGTTTTTTGTTTTTGCTGAACTTGGAATGATGAAAACGTTTACAAGGCTGCCTTTTTATAGGCTTTCACCTCATGTGAAATGACTGAAAATACCCCTCTCTAGATGGTTCCTAGGGGCAACTAAACATAGAAAAAATCTAAGAAATAAATCTATTGCAATCTTAACACAGCTAGGTGCTAGCACACACGGTTTAGAAACGGTTTCTACATGGTTTTGGATTTGCTAGAATCCACCGTTTCCAACAAAAAGTATACCTGGAAATTCAACACCAAAGTCAAATACTCATTGTTTTGTAGGCTTTTCAATCATTTCAAATCGAATTGAAAGGAACCAAATGGATGGTGGTACATAATATACTAAAATTGTGTAACTCCCAACACCTGCATCTCAGAGTTGCAAATACTACCAGTCTACAAGTAACTGTACCTCTGCCAAGATCATCAGGATCAGCATGAACAACGACAGCCCTTCCTAGTATTGAATGCGGCCCGCTTAGAGGAATCTACAAATTGGAATAAAGGAGCAAACCAATCAAAACCACAATTTTATTATCCATCATAAAAAGGATTCGGAAACCAATTTAAAGTTTCAAACACATTGGGTCATAACCATCCCACCTGCATATCCATCAGACGAACTTCAGCTACTCCTAAAACAAGCATTTTCAACCACAGTTAGAGAATTGCAAAAAAAAAAAAAAAAAAAAAGAAAAAGAAAAAGAAAACAAAGAGTTTATTATAAAAGAAAGAAAAAAAAAAAAACACCATCTTGTCCAGCAACTATGTTTCCCAGGTCACCCGCGTGCCGTTCTTGGTCAGTGGGAGCTCCATGATTCTTCTTCAATGGATTGAAGTGAGTACCTGTGACAAGAAAAATAAAAAACAAGCTTGAACCAGAAGCAAAAATACATATAAAAACATAAAAAATAAGCAAAAATAAAATTTTCAGCTTAATAAATAGACACGGAGAAATGGTTTTCAGGAAGCCATTAAACCCCATTTCATCAATCAAGCCACACGCCAAAACCATGGAGAAAGTGGCGAAAAATCAAATTTTCAACTCAATGAATCAATAGAAAGAGATGAAGAAATGGCACCCAGAAGCAGATATCAAACCAAAAGCTGAGAAAATTGAGCGAAATGCAAAATTATCGAAATTTCAACTTGAAATGGAAAATGATTTTTAAGGAACCCATCAAAAACCATGTGCAGATGTTAAACGAGAAGGTATTAAAATAATAATAATAATAAATAATCAAATTTCCCATAGCAAATATCAAACCAGAAGCCAGTAAATTGGGGGAAAAAAGGGTGCAGAAACCGAAATTTCATCATGATGAATAGAAGAAGTTAGAAATTGAGAAATGGGTTTTAACAAACCAGTCGAATTGCATCCGTTGGTGGTGTCGCCGAGCGCATGAATATGGAATCCATGGAGGCCCGGAGAGAGGCCTGTGATCTTCCCAATGACATGGGTGGCTCCTGTAATTCCACAGAGATTTATCTAGAATCGGTCGTATGGAAATCCAAACAAAGAAATGGAGAGATGAGTTTTGACGGGAGAGAGAGAGAGAGAGAAACCGTTGATATCCTGGACGAACTGAAGAGAGCCTCTGATGCTTCTGTTGTCACCGGTGATGATAGCCACGGCCTTGAGAGCTCCAGCAGCTGCCATTGAAGCCTGTTTGGCTGCCTCTTCCTGAAACAAAGCTCGGTTTGGGTCGATCAACATTCAGATATCCTCTTCTCGTATCATAGAGATAAATTCGAGAAGAGAAATGCCACATGGCACGTCCAGCTGGCTGCTATCCGGGCTGTTCATCAGGTGGGCTCCACCTTATCTGTCCCCTATATCAGGCTGGTCCGGCCATCAAGGTGGGCCACGTGGGATGGATGACAAAAGGACGTCTACATGTGGTCCACTAGACAATTGGTCCGGCACACAGTACGTGTGGGCGTTCATTGGAGCGCGGCTTTGCTGGGTGGACCCCTGACTGTGGGACCCACCGTGATGTATCTGACTGCATCCACGCCGTCCATCCGTATTGAAAGCTCATTTTAGTGCACATTCAAATTACAGATGGACTAGTACAGGAAACAGGGGTAATTTACCAATAAAATCTTCCTGTGCGCCGCAAAAGCTTTGGATCAACATTATATTCGTGTGGTCTCTTCGTTTAGGTCTCTGTCACCTTATCAACAGGTTGGATGGCAAATAAACGTTCCGGTGGAATTCATAAAAAAATTTATAGTGGGGATTCAATCAAGACTGTTTCCCGTGCTTCAATTTTTGGGATCCCTAAAATGAGCTGTAAAAATGTTTGGACGGTGTGGATTTAAGTCAAATACATCACTGTGAGCCCCACAGTCAGGGGACGCGGATTGCGTCTACCACCGCCCGGACGGTAATTCGTCCGGGCAGGGCTCTGTGGAGCCCACCGTGATGTAAGTATTTTATCTACACCGTTCATCGATTTTCTCGGATCATTTCAAAGGATGATACTAAAAACGAAGCAGGTCCACAGCTCCAATGTACCACACCAAAGGAAGCTGCAATGATAATGACACCCAACGTTGAAACCTTTCTAATGGCCACCGTAATGTGTTTTTTTACCATCCAACCTATTCATAAGGTGATGTAGACGTGGATGAAGGGAAAACACAAACATCGACTTGATCCGAAACTTCTCCAACTCCCAAGAAGTTTTTAATGGTGAACATTCAATCCCCTTAATTTTTGGATCATAACTTAATCTGGGAAAAATAATGAACCGCGTGGATAAAACACTTACATCACGATGGGACCCACGGAACCCAGACGGATTACCGGGGGTAGGACCCAATACCCGTCCCTTTCCCTATGCAAGTTGGAGAGAGACCGTGAAACAAAAACCTTTGTGGGCCCACTGCGATGCATTTGCGCCATCCTATCCGTCCATCATTTGCTCCATGCCAGCCACAAGGAAAAAAAAAAAACCGAAACCCTATCTAAACTCCAGTAAGCCACACCATAGGAAACAGCGAGAATCATTACTACCGAAAAATCCTGGTGCGCCCATAAAAAATTTGGATCAGATTCGTCCATCCCTTCATCTTGGTGGTACTCACCCTATGAAGAGGTTGGATGGCTTATGAACATTACGATGGGCCCAGAAAGTTTTCAATGGTGGATGTCCCATTCCCACTGTTACTTATGTTGTGGCCCATTTACGCGTTGCATCGCCGTATGCTGGGCTTATTACCCGACATGATATGGTGAGTGGTTACAAATGATGTACGGATTATGGGTCTCAACGGGCCCGGCCGAATTCTGTTTATGCCCGACCGGGCCCGTGAAGGACCAAAATATTCCTGCTTAAGCTCAACCCGACATGTTTATGCTGGGCCCGAGTCTGAATCAGAGAGAGACGGGGAAGAAGATTAGGATTTTACAGAGTGATATTGGGTCATCTTGCTCATGGGGAACATGTCTCCTGGCCTGTAAGAGAGAGAAGTCCGTGAAAAGGAGAGAAGGAAGATTAGAGAGATGAGAGGTTTGAGAGATGAGCTCCTGCTATCTGACGTGGTCATGGCAGAAAAGAGGGCTATGAGAGAGACGGAGAGAGATGGAGGGTTGGGCTGGTGCAGGGTGAGAGAGTTGCCGTGAAGAGAAGAAAAGGGCAGCGGATTGTGATGACACATGGACATACCTGTTGCACGACGTGGCTCAAGATCCGTTAGCCCTACTTTAATGTATTTGTTTCATCCACTCCGTGAATCCGTTTTGCACCTCATTTCAGAAATGAGCCCAAAAATGATGTAGGTCCAAAGCTCAACTGGACCACAGCACAAAAAACGGTGGGATTGAACGCCCACCGTTGAAAACTTCTTTGGATGAACCTTACATTTGTGTTTTCCCTTCCTCATCCAGATTTAAGAACAGGTTGGATGGCAAATAAAACATCACGGTGGACCTTAAAAAGTTTTAAAGGGTTAGCGTTCATTCCCCGCTATTTTCTGTGGTGTGGTCTACTTGAGCTTTAGATCAACATCGTTTTTGAGCTTATGTCTTAAAATGATTTGGCAAAACGGATGAACGATGTAGATAAAATAAATACATTACAGTGGGCTTGGTAAAACGGATGAACGGTGTAGATAAAATAAAAATACTACAGTGGGCTCCACATAGCTTGGCCACGTCGCGCAAGAAGGAATGAGCGCGGATTAAGTACTTCCCCTCGCCTGTTCCGAGCACGGGACAGGCGGAGGCTGTGAGCATCCAACTTGATTTTTTAATTTTATCCAAACCATTTTTCCATGTCATTTTAGAATACTAAATAAGAAAATAAGACAGATCCAACACTCAATTGTTCCACACCACAGGAAGAAACGGTGCTAAGGATGCCTACCGTTGAAACCTTCTTATGATCCACCGTGTTTTTATTTGCCATCCAATCTTTTGATACGGTCATATACACCTGGTTGATTTGATAAAACAAATATCATCTTAATCCAAAACTTGTGGTCCCCAAGAATTTTTCAACAGTAGGAATCTAATCCCCACCTTGTGATCCATTTAAGCCTTTGATATTCGTCATTTTTGTCTTTATAATTTAAAATGATATGAAAAAATGGATCACGGTGGACCCTCAGTTGCCCTCAGAGCGTCCGCCTGTCCCGAGCTCCGAACAGGGTTTTATTTTCAGAATTACAAAAAGCTATATAATTAATATGGAATTTACATCCGGGCTTTTTCCAAAAAGCTACTTACTGAGCAATGTAAATAAAGCCACTACCTTCTTGGGTTGGTGGCTTGGGTGGCCAATGTAATGTTTATGTGAAATCCACCCCAATCATCAGGTGCATCACTCCATGTTAGACAACAGTCCCTAAAATTAGTTTCATTTGTGATTTAAGTTGACCACATGACTCGAAACAGTGTACACGGCAATGCTTGCTCTCTGAACTGTTTTCATTAGTGTCACTTTCATGAATCACAGATGGATATTCCTTTTGGGACAAAGGCCTAAACTTTTGTATAAAATCTAATGGTTAGAGTGGATTTCATAAAACTATCACTGTGGGCGATGTAAAAATCACTCCCTTTGGATGTTTCCTTTGTGTTGCCCACCAAAATCACAGTTCTTTTTTCTTTTTTCTTTTTTTCTCTACACCTAACATGAGGCAAAATATCCAATGGGTGAAGTGGATCTTACATAACATCAAGGATTCAAGATGGACCCGTCAAAATCAAGAGTAGCGCAAACAATCTCTACTGATGGTAAGAAATGCAACCGGTCATCAAAGAAATGCAAGGGGAGGTAGTAGAACGAGAAGTACATCAATTAATTAGGTAGTTTTTTGAAAACCTTTCAGAAAAAGGTACTAGAATGTAAATTTTGTATTAATTAAATAATTTTTTGTAAAATTTCGGGCAGGCCAGAATCGGGCGGGCTGATGGGCTGTTGTGCGTGGTCTAAGCCGGCCTGATTGAAAAATGGGCTTGACTTTTAAGCCCTAGCCCAGACCTTGGCCTGAACTCCAGCCCAAGGTGGACCACACCCAAAAGCCCGTGGGCCAGGCCGAACCATTGATAGCCGTGGACAGAGTGTCAAACACATATCGCGGTGCACCACACACAGATTTCTATTGCACCGGAATTCACGTGGGTGAATAGAATACATTTGCTACAAGTTTCATCCACCCCACCACAAAACCCCATCATCATTGAGTACACATCCTAACCAACAGGAATAGGAAATCTTTCCGGAGTGGCTAGTTAAGTCTACGGTTATAAATTTCCCAGCATCCTGATTTTTGGTGCTATGGCCCATCCGAGAATCGGTCCCCATGATTTGTGCAATCTGTATAGAACCAAGGTAAGAGTTGAAATGGGTCAGGTCAGGGTCAGCTCCAGCCCAACTCGTGAACTAAACAGACCAAGATTTCTGGTCCGAACCCAACTAGTGACACATGTACCTCCATGCATGGCAAGACCTGATCCATTTAAATATAACCAGGTTGAGACTCAGACTGACCTGACCGTTCTCAGTAGAACCCATGTTTAAAATGGAATACGGGGCAGGGTACGCCCAGCCCACTCCAATTAATGAATATATATATATACACATACACACGTACAGCAAAAGATTAGGCCGAGTCCTGTGAGATTTGTCCCAGTCAGCTCGAACTTTGGGACCAGGTCAAAATTGAAAATAGGGATCGAGTAGGGGTGAACACTGTTCGGTCCGGTTCTGGGGTGAAACCGGAATGGAGCTGTTCCCAACGGTTCCAGGAAAACTAGAGCTGGAACCGGACCGTAAATAACCAGTTCGGTTCAGATTCAGTTCTACGATTCTAGACTTTTTATAATCCAGCACAACAGCATATTTGTTTTAATAATCCAGCCTAATTGCATGATAATTTTTTAATAATCCAGTCCAAACTCCTCTACTGAAAAATTTCGGAGTAATATTGTCATGGTTTGTTTTTATGATCCTTTCGTGTTCCCAAAATGATTTTGCTGCCAATGTTTATTCGTGTTGCGATCCATTCGACGACTAGTGTTCTACTTTTTTATGCTCGGCCACTAGCTGACCTCAGCTTGAACTCGGCTCGGCTCGGTCACCAGCTCAGGCCAATTCGAGTCAAGATTGAGCCGAGCTCGCCATTGCACCATTTCCACAAACACCTGGACTGCACCTTCAAAATCCCTCTGAAACAGAAGCAATGGTTTTACAGGTATTTTATCAAACACCTTTTAAGCAACATAAAAACCAAAAAAAAAAAGGATATTTATTTCATGTGCATACCTTCCTTTCCACCAGCCACAAGCAATGGTTTTACAGGTATTTTATCAAACACCTTTTAAGCAACAAAAAAACCAAGAAAAAAAAGGGTATTTATTTCATGTGCATACCTTCCTTTCCACGAGCCACACTTCGTTGAGTCATTTTATCAAACACTTGGTGAGCAACATTAATGGCAAAGTAGCCGAGTCACCGAACTAGTTCATCTGAGAGTTCGACTCGAGCTGGATTCGATCCAAGCCGAGTCAAGCTGGGGCTTGCTTGAACTCGGCTCGAACTCATTTTCAAGCTCAAAAAATCAGCTCAACTCGGCTCGAACTCAGCTTCGAACCGAGTCAAATCAAGCTTTTTTGAGTCGAGTCGAGCGAGCTAACCAAGCTAGCTCGGTTCGTGTACACCCCTAGATTCTACAAAACCCCAAACCAAGAACCAAAACGAACTAACAGGTTCTCTGATTTTCAGAACGGACTCATTCAATTCTACAACAGAACCCCAAACTAAGAACCAAACCAAACTAACCAGTTCTTTGATTTTCAGAAACGGAACCGAAACTGGTACACTTCAGAACCAGATCAAACCGTGTGGTCTGGTCAGTTCCAGTCCGATTTACCAGTTTCGTGTGCACCCCTAATTGTGTCATCCCCGACTTGGCTGAATGGCGACTCAGCTGAGGACCCAACCCAACCAGACTATCAGTACAAGTTGACAAGTCTTAAAACCATAGTTACATCATTGGGTTTTTGGATTGGGTCATCTGGTCCAGCCCCTTGGTTACCTGTATGTGCAGTTCAAGTCCTGTGGGGTTCAACCTAAGCCCCGACGCATTGACTTAAACGGACTACATATTCCAGCCTGAGCCCGGCCTCCCACCCATTTAGCTTTTAGCTCAGGCCCGCTCAGAAGCAAGATGGGAAAGTTGAACCACAGGCCAACCCAACCTGCTGCCACCCTGAAGACAACTTTCTGGTGGTCCCACTGTGGACGGCTAAGAAAGCATATCCGTTTTATCCATCTGCTTGAAAGGCAAGGAATGGTCCACTAAACAAAGGGTTCTAATGAACAATGGTGGCACCATGTAACGTGGAGCCATGGGTAATAAGTTCTCGTTTAACACAATTCAGCTATAAAAACTCACCCTTAAACGTAATTTCATATCAATAAGCAGCAAGAATCAACGTTGTGCAGACCACACAAAAGCATCCCGCAATCTGCAACTCAATTCAAAACCAAATGACATGCAAAACACGCTTAAAGCTAGCAATGGAGCTTCGAGCTGGAATTTTCAATGCTAAAAGTTCTCTAAAATCCCTTAAAACATGTACTTGCAAAACAGCAAATTCAAGACTACTGTCAACCCAAAAGAAAAATCACCTTGGTGTGGTTTCGGATACAGTGCCCATGAATTCTTATTATACCCAATTCAAATCGCAGCATAAAATCTCCTTAAGGAGTTGATCGAGACCTGTTAAGTGCCAAAACCAGCCTCAACTACAGTACACAGCCGAAATCTTACTACGATGGTTAAAGCCCAACTCCACTGAAGAAGAATTCCTTGGTGGGAATTCTACAATCCAATGTTTTTCTCCAGCTTCTGGATTTGGTTCAAGAATATCCACGTCATCTGCAGAACAATCCATGTTCAAAATCAACCAGAATGAACAGAGAATAATTTGAAAGATGCACATTAGCAAAGACCACAAAGAAACCAATATGGAGATAGGTTACCATGACATGGGGTGCGATCCTAACACAGTAGACAGGAAATCCTGTGTAGAATTTGAATGGTCCTCCCGCTTTGAGAGTCTTCATCGCACAATCCAAAGAACCAGTGTATGGATACTTCCCTGTGGCATCAGGCTGCATTTTCTGTATTTGGGTTTTAACGTAGTCGAAGGGTAAACTGCAAGCCGATGCAAAGAATCCTGAAACAGCACTCGCCCCTGCAAGTGCAAACAAAAATGTGGACTCCTTAATTCAGTAAATGCAGATTCCAACTCCTATTTTCTTGAACCTGTCAAGCTAATGTGGTGACAGTAAAAGTTGCAATATTATATGGGTAAGACTGCTATGTGCATTTCCTACCACTTAAAAAATAGTAACTCGCCCACTGAACAGAGGGCCTGCACGCACCCATAACCACATACCGCAGATCATGGGCCCCATTGTGAATGGAGCTTTTTCCAAAAATCACAATAACCAGATGATCTTAACCATTCAGTTTGTGGCATTGCATGGACAGTTAAAAGAAAATGGCTGGTTGTTAAACTCAATGGCCCACATATGTCTAATCAGCGTGCTTTCCAGTATGTGTTCCATCCACAATAATGCCCACCAATCCGCCATATGGTCAGTATAGATTGGCAAACAAGCATCTTGTGCATGGTGGATATACTGCCACCATTTGAAAAATGGTGTAAAAAGAATGCAGTTGTCCAACCCATTGTATGGTATGGCAATTGGAATGAAATCCAAGTATTCTTCCCCATAAACCATGCATACATGAGATGGCATCAGCTCTTTAGGGACAGCTCTGTGTTCAAAGCAAGAAGCCAAGAACTCAGGTACCAATAGCAACTTGAGCTTACAATAGATGGAAATACAGATTATGCATAGTCAGTGATGGGAAGATTGAATTGCCACCCCAACCATGCAAGTATGAAACAGAAAACGCTATAAATCTAATTCTGGCGAAACATTCGAGTGAAATCATAGCCCAAGATTTCAAAGCTCTCCATGCACACAAGATTTTGAGTCTTAAGTGCAGCAGTTTAGTATCTTACCCACTACTGTACTGGCTTCACCAAAACCTAGAGAATCCTTGAAAAATTCGACGCTCTGATCATAAGAAGCGAGCATGCCCATATTCAATGCCATTGCTCTGACTACAGTGGGACCCGCGCCTTTCCAGAGTGCCAGAACCCCTTCATCAGCTACAATACGATAGAGTGCATGGAATGCATTCGTGTAGTTGCGGCGTTGTGCCAGAGGTAAAGTGGCGTCAGCTTGCATACGAATGAGCGCTAAATCTGCTGGACTACCAACAGATGCTCCAATTGCTCCAGCTGTCAACCCACAAAGAGCTTTCTGATAGAGAGGTAGAGGTTTCCCATCATTAGCAGCGATTGCTTTGTTCGTCAGAATCCTAGGCAATGCACAAGACGGTAGTACTTGAGAAAGAAATTACATCTTAACGAATCCCAATTCCAAGACATCTGAAACACCTGGTGAGCATTCATGTTTAATCATAGCTAAGAAATAACAGAGAAGGATTATAGGGTCCCAAGATTAAGTGTACAGTTAGCTAATGCTTCCAAATACATAACTGTGGGGTGTCGGCCCATGTTCAGCAATCCAGGCTGTTGTCCTGATGTAACCTAACATGGATAGGAGATGCCCAAAAATTCTCCCGGATTCAAACCCCTTAGCCCTTAGATCTTTGGCCTTTTCTCCACTGAACATGAGCTGTTTCTGTGCTCTTATCTTAGTCCATTTGTAAGGCACCAATCCTGGGTTAGATCTTCCAATCTGGGAGATCCTTGGAGTATCTGCCATCCACGGTGGGAATCCAGCATATATATGGATTTGCAGGACCAGACTATGACAACACATACAGAATTGGGAGCATAAGCAAACAGTATGTTTGCTGGGGTCGGGGGACACTACAATTCAACCAGGCACAAAATAGCACAAAGCCAAAAAGTCTTAATCCAAAGAAAAAGGTGCACCCTTTTCTGTGGATAATTGGTAGAAAATTTTCATCCACAAATCTTTTATATATATATATAAAAAAAAAAAGGATTTTCTTAAATCATGCCATGCAGATTTTAAAGCCCTGCTGGGGACCAATAGGTTACGGAAATCTGCAAAACATGTGGACTTCTCAAGGTGGGCCATCCCCATATTGGTCATGGATAGGTGTTCCATGTCATATTCTCAAGGGACAAAAACCTGAAGGAAAATAAGAAAGCTGCAATCTTCCCAAATGTTAAAAGAAACAGAACAAAGAAAAGGAAATAAATAAATAAAGACACGACAAAAAAAATGAGAAAAGGCATCTAAGAACCAATGACAAAATTCTCCTGATTAGTAACAGTGAAACGTTATTTTCAAAAGATTCATGTATTCGACTTCTTTTGAACAAGTCAAAAAGAAGTTAAATACATTTCTTTTTTGGGATTTTTACTGCAAAATTCCTCAAGAATTTGCAATTTTCAAAACAATGCCTGGACAGACTCAAAAGTGTAGACACTTTAATTAGCATGCCCAGCAGTCTGCTTTTCGTTTTTTCCTTTACCTTCTCAAAAGTGTAGACACTTTAAGAATGAAAATTTATTAATGAAACGGCAAAGCCAAAAAAGAATACAAAAGGCAAAAAGAAAAATTACAAAGCACCCCGATCCTGACCTACTAGGTTACAGGCATGTAATTTAGCAGATACCGAAGCCCAATCTATTAGATTAGATTTTGCCTTAGGGAAAACTCCCCTAGGCCCAGAAACATCCTCAAAGCATCTATTGTCTCTTTCTCTCCATAAAGCCCAAAGACTTGCAAGATGCCATTGCCTAAAGAACCCCTCGATTGACCTAGGACCCACGATACTCCAAAAATCCCAAAAAAGCTTTCCCCAACCTCCCTTAAGAATGGGCGATGGATGAAGAGAAGATCGGCCAACTCCTCACTATGCCAACACAAGAGGCACGCATTTTTGCCACCGATGACCAGACCATCAATAACCACATAGTAGAGAGATTTCACCGAGAACTTCCACAACTTGACCTCTTTCCAACTCACCAAATCAGCCTCCTCTGATATGACTACCCCTGATAATTGATTCAATAGAACCACCAATTCTTCAAATTCATTGCCTTGGAGATTGCTAGGATTCCCAAGAACGTCCTTAAAGCATCTATTGTCTCTTTCTCTCTATAACGCCCAAAGACTTGCAAGAAGGGACAACCTCCACAAGGCTCTACCAAATTCTCCAATCCCTCTTTCATGCCAATTCCTAAAGAACCCCTCGATTGACCTAGGCATTACCCACCACGATACTCCAAAAATCCCAAAAAAAGCTTTCCCCAACGTCCCCTAAGAATGGGTGATGCATGAAGAGATGATTGGCCAACTCCTCACTATGCCAACACAAGAGGCACGCATTTATGATATAAAGACCCCTCTTCCTTAGATTGTTGATCGTTAACACTCTACTCCAACCCACCAACCACGCAAAAGCTGCCACCTTTGAGGGGGCCCATAGAACCAAAAAAAAAAAAAGAAGAAAAGAATGAGCTTTGCCGATGCCGACAAGAGCACCGATAAGTACATAGTAGAGGGATTTCACCGAGAACTTCCACAACTTGACCTCTTTCCAACTCACCAAATCGGCTTCCTCTGATAGGGCTACCCCTGATAATTGATTCAATAGAACCACCAATTCTTCAAATTCATGGTCTTGAAGATTCCTACAACACGAAGGAAGCCAAACCCCACTAGACCCGTGGAACGAGAAGCATTGATCAACTATAACGTCCGGATCCGTGGCCACTTGGGCTTGATTGGGATATAAATCTTGCAGCTTCCAATCTTCCATCCATACTTCCTTCCAAAATCAAACCCTCAAACAAACCTCCACCCCAAAACCCCACTTTGACGATTTCCTTCATACTCATAATTGCCCTCCACACCTCCGATGCTTTATACAAGGAGGAGCTATTAGGCCACAACACCTCCTACTCAACCTCATACTTCCTAACTGTGACCCTCTTCCATAAGATACATTCCTCCAAAGTAAATCTTCAAATCCATTTCCCCAAGAGCACCGCATTCATAGAATCCAATATTCTAATCACAATTCCCCCTTCCTCTTTCGGCCAACAAACATCCTCCCACTTCATAAGATGAATTTCACCAAAGGAAGTCCCTTCTAAGCGTTTCCAACTTGCTAAGCACCCCTTTCGGGCATCTAAAGTTAAACATGAAATACAACGGAAGGTTCAAAAGAGCTGCTTTAATCAAGGTAATTATACCCCCCAAAGATAGTCCTTCACTTCCACATTGAAAGTTTCCTCTCAAATCTTTCCATCACCGGGTCCCATAAGTGTTTCGCAACCTTTCTAATACATGGAGGAAGACCCAAATATGTCGGAAGGAAACAATCCCTACCTACACCCAAACACTCCAGCACACCCAAACACTCCAGCAAGATCACAAGCTTCCTCCTTGGATAACCCTATGTCCAACATTTCAGAATTCCAAATGTTTATATATAAGCTTGACACTACTTTAAAAAATAAAAAAATAAAAAATAAAAATAAAAAAAGAGAGAGAGAAAAAAAAAAAAAAAAGGCTTTTCGAAGATTGTCTAGTTGATTGGCATCTGCATCACAAAATAAAATTGGGTCGTCCGCAAACTAAAGATGAGACACTTGAAATTCCCCTCTATCCACCTTAAATCCACTACAGAGACCTTCAGATACTCCTTTGGACAATATACGACTCAAAGCTTTCTCCACCACTACAAAAAGGAAAAGAGATAGAGGATCTCCTTGCCTTAGCTCGCTGGTCGACTTGAAGAACCCCTTGGGAGAACCATTCGCTAAAACTAGAGAAGAATATCTTGGTTTTCTACTTTCTATGATTTTGCCATGCTGACACTTGGGAACACTTGGACACTCCTGGACACAACACGACACTTCAAAATTTATATGGACAAAAGTGTCCTAGTGATGTCATTGGAAAGTGACATGTGTTGAAAACTTCAAGTGAGGTGCCCAAACATTTTTCTACATAAATATTTTGCTTGACTTTCGATTTTTATTTCTTATGGATTTTTTTTTCTGTCAAGCCAAAGATCTCTCACTCATAGCCCTAAGCTTGCCTCCATTCTCCTATTCCCGCAACTTACCTGTAAAGAACTCTCTCTCTCTCTCTCTCTCTCTCTCTCTCTCTCTCTCTCTCTCTCTCTCTATTCTAGTCCATTTGACATTATAGATACCATGACCAATATAAGAAAAAAAAAGGCTTTGTTTTTCTTTTTGATCTTTTGTTTCAGCTCTAATATTTTAACAGAACAGGACAGGTTCATAAAAACTATTGTTTCAGCTCTCTCTCTCTCTCTCTCTCTCTCTCTCTCTCTCTCTCTCTCTCTCTCTCTCTCTCTCTCTCTCTCTCTCTCTCTCTCTCTCTCTCTCTCTCTCTCTCTCTCTCTCTCTCTCTCTCTCTCTCTCTCTCTCTCTCTCTCTCTCTCTCTCTCTCTCTCTCTCTCTCTCTCTCTCTCTCTCTCTCTCTCTCTCTCTCTCTCTCTCTCTCTCTCTCTCTCTCTCTCTCTCTCTCTCTCTCTCTCTCTCTCTCTCTCTCTCTCTCTCTCTCTCTCTCTCTCTCTCTATTCTAGTCCATTTGACATTAGAAAAAAAAAAGGCTTTGTTTTTCTTTTTGATCTTTTGATTCAGCTCTAATATTTTAACAGAACAGGGGAGGTTCATAAAAACTACTGTTTCCTAGGTGATTACCTGTGATTTCTTTTTCTTTTTCTTTTTTTCTTTTTTCCTTTTGTTAATCAATTATTTGTTAGTTTTAACTAGTAATTTGTTTCCTTTCAAACTATGTGTGAATATTCTTTCTAATTCCCATCGTCTTTAATGTTTTCATTGTTTTATTTAATTTTATTCACTTAAATTATTATTTATTTGTATATGGAAGTGTCCCCGTTCATAGATTTTTTAAAGTTTGCAGTGTCTGACACTTTTAGGACACTAGCACTTGGCACCCGTGCCATGTGTCTAGGTAGCACTACACCAAACAACACACATCCATTGAGGTAAAACATCAAGGTATTCTGTAATGGTGGTTGTAACGGCCACCACTATTACCTTTACAATATGGGTCGTAATGATTGTTACGGCCACCACCATTACCTTTACAATACGGGTTGTAATGGCTGTTACGGCCCCCACAACGGCCGTTATAGTCTCTTTTATATAGAATTTTTTTTTTTTTTTTTTTTTAAAACTTGGATCTACCCCCATAACGTTGAAAAAAAAAAAGTTTGAAAAACATGTATTTGCCCCCATAATAGACCATTACGGGACTATTATAGCCTTTATAGGGGATATAACAGGCTGTTAACGGCGGTTACGGGTTATTCCATAACGGCTGTTACAGCCATTACGACACTGTAACGTGTAACGGTTGGCACCGTTACCTTTACATAATAGCCTTTACAGCACATCATGTTAAACATCCATTACGGGACTATTATAGCCTTTATAGGGGATATAACAGGCTGTTAACGGCGGTTACGGGTTATTTTTTTCCACAATGGCTGTTACAGCCATTACGACACTGTAACGTGTAATGGTTGGCACCGTTACCTTTACGTAATAGCCATTACAGCACATCATGTTAAACATCCATCAAGAAATGCAACCCACAGTGTTGCAATGGTTTTTAATGCAACTGCAGATGGGAACCCACCCACCTGTTTTTTACAGAAAGAGGTAACTAGAACACTTCTTAATTTAGAGTTGTTTGCTTTCAGTCAAAACTGGTTTCCATCTGTTTTGTACTAAAAATAAATATTAGTAAGGAATAATGTAAACCTTTCTGAAAACTGAAGAGTTTAAATTCAATCCTTGAACATCAGATGAAACTGGAATAGGGGTTCTATGTTATTGTTTGCTTACAGTCAAAACTAGTTTCCATCTGTTTTGTACTAAAAAGAATATTAGTAAGGAATAACGTAAACCTTTCTGAAAACTGAAGAGTTTAAATTCAATCCTTCCAGAGGACATCAGATAAAATTGGAATAATAAGGGCTTAAAAATCTCAAACAAACGATATTGGAGTCTAAATTCAATCCTTCCAGAGGACATCAGATGAAATTGGAATAATAAGGGCTTAAAAATCTCAAACAAACGATATTGGAGTCTAATCCCTAAGAAAGAAAAGATAGAACTAGCCCCTAAAAGAGTAAGACTAAAAAGCCAAAACCTACTAGAAAACAACCACCTTTCAGCTTCAACCTGCTATTGTAATCGTATCATGACGGAACATCAAGGAAGAAATGGCAAAAATGACAGAAAAAGAAATGGACGTACAAAAAAAGAACAAAAGAAGGGCTTGAGAGGAACATGGGAGATCATTTTCAAATCGTGTAAGTTTCCTGTTTGATCCTGTCTATCAAATCTGCCCACTTTCGAAGGAATCATCCAGAAAAGTTGAAAGGAGGCATCTTAATTGTACCAATAATAGCACATGTTTGCCTATCCCTAGAAGGGAGGTATCTGCAGGATGCTTTTCCATCTCAGGTTTCAAGTAGGACATGAAACATTCTACATTTTGACCTGGTCTGGAAAGGAAAAATGATATTATCTCATGCAATGAATTTCTCTTTCACCACATTACCCCAAGAGCAGAGGGGACCGATAATTCTCCCCTTCTGCAAAAATATTTGTTTCCTTGTAACTTGGGTTATAGTGAAACACGCCATCAATTATTTCACCAATTTTTTAAGCATAACTATAAATAAGTACAGAAAACATATTTATCTCAAAAACATCATATACATTCTAACATATTTGTACTTCATGTGCAAGAGCTTCACCTAAATGACCCAAGTCGTGCTGTTGTGTATGTAGCTTGTCTAAGCAATCCAGCCGACAGCCCCTGGAAAAAAGAAAACCACTACACCTTAGATACCTTGAAACAAAAGGCCTCAAACAAAATAGGATGTAATACTTTGAAACCTTGAACAAGTTGATAAAGCCAAAAAATAGTTAAAAATGATAAATTGCATAAAGAAAAACCAATATCAAGTCACAGAAAGGGCAGCTCTAAGCCTCTAACAATGTACTTGCAGACGGATTGTGAAAGCTTTTACTACTTGCATTAAGAATCCAGAAATCATTTAGAGAACAAAGTAAATAAAGTTACAAAACATTTTAAAAAAACAAACTGATGACGGTAGCCGGAAAATTTTTGCTTATTTATTTAGGTTAAATTGTCACTCCTTTGATCTGTTTAGATAACAAGATTGCAAATCAAAAGGTCATTTTATGTCAGGTTCACCTATGATAACACTTGCAAAGTTTCACTAATCCATGGACATGAAACTACATTAAATGTGTCTCCTGCTCGTTAGATGAGCTAGTGGACAGTAGTGTTATCTTCTCCAAAAAAAAAAAAACTACATCAGATACTTCAATGAGGAATATATATATATATATATATATATATATATATATATATATATATATATATATATATATATATATATATAGAATGGAGTATTTCCAAAAGCACATTATCACCATCATTGGAAGTAGAATAAATAATTGATATAAGAGGTGGACGTTCATCTCTAGCTCAGCATTTTCTGGTAGTCATTACCCATCCTCTTAATTGAAGTCCTTGGTTTTTCTTTTCTTTTTTTTTCTCTACTATATGACCAATAAAAGTGACCTAGAATCCAACTGTGTTCAACATCCCATTCGAATCCCCTGAGAAGTTCCCTTGGTCTTCCAATTGATTGGAGCAACCATTCTCCCAAGTGGACTGCTCGTTCTAATAATGTTACATCATGGTCAAAGGAAAGAATAGATTTCCCTGATCAAAATTACATCAGGACTCCTTAAAATTGTTACATGCATTGAAAGGCTTAAAAGCTCAAAGTTATCAGCAATCACTGAGAGGTAAATACTAAATACCATCACTGGTCTGCTTACAAAAGCAACTACAACCAAGACCTTAAATTCCTTGAGCTCTCCTCCTTGCAATGTAAGACAATTGAATTTCTATTCTCCTTCTTCTTTCCTTTTTTTCTATTGCCCTTCTTAATCTGTTGTTTAGAGATTTTTGTTTTTGTATTTTCTATTCCTTTACTAAATGTTCCTTTTGATTTGTTGGGAAAGAATCAATTTTGAGGGAAGCGAAGGCACAGTGGAGGAAGCTGCAAAAAAGAAGAGTAGATCAGAATATCATCAGAGGGAGTTCCTGTTAACAAGTCTCAGAATCTGCATATTATTTCCCTCCTAAAAGTTCAACAGAACCAAATGAATAAAGGCATAAAGCACAAGACCAGAGAATCCTTTGAAATTCTTCTTTGAATTGTCAAAGACCATGAAAACATTTCAAAGCGAATCAGATATGATGGTGAATCTAAATACAATCCTCACTAGTCAGCTGACACACGTTTGGGTTTTTTTTTTTTTTTTTTTCGGAAGTGGTTTTAATCCACTACTATCATAACCATGCAAATCTTCCAAAAGTAGAAATAAAAAAGAAAAGAATAGATGCGTCCATCATCCTCACACGCAAGAGAACAATATCATAACTAACAGGAGTACTTCCAAGGACAACCATCAAGATCCCTAAACTCCATATAAAATAGAAACAAGAGTACTTCCCAAAAAAAAAAAAAATGCTTTACGCATCTTAAAGATTGAAAATTGGGGTACAAGAATCTCAAAGTTTCCACATTTGCATATCAAACAATCGCATCTATCCAGTTTTTAATTCATGTAATATTTTAAAGTTTTTTTTTTTAAAGACATGTAGAGAAGTTGCATTTAATCCATATACAATAACACCTACTGAACACAACTAAGAATGACAATACCAAGGGTGTGTTGGGTTGCAGCAAATATCACGAAATTTCATAATTAATCAGTCTAATTTGGTGCAAATTTTCATGTAATTTGGTGCAACCAAACACACCCTAAAGCATAATCCACAATCATTTGAATTTACTAACGAAACGCACTGATTGCTTCCGCCTTCAATCCTGAATTGCACCAACTAACAAAATTCACCTTCCATACAGATTCTTACATTCCAGTTTTAAATCCGGTCCTGAATTAAGTCTGTCTAGCCATAGCCCATATATCACATACTCCTACTGATTCCAAGTGAGAATGCCCATATTGAAACATGTAAAGCTGATCTCAACATTTTTCAATTTGAACTTGCTTCTGAATAACATCAGGTACAAAGTTCAACTACCAACCCACATGAAATCTAGACATGGAAATAAACACCATTTTCATCCACAGATACATGAAAACAAGTAAAAACCTAAATCAAAATCAAACAAGAACGAAAAGAGAAATTTAATTATCTCACTAAGGATCAAACCTTGTAAAAAGCGCCAAGACCCTCTTCACGGAGCATCGTCTTGGCAACATATCCAGCTGATCCCTGACCTAGTTGGATCCTCACCTGAAAAAAGCACCAAAACACTCTCATCAGAATCAAATCTATCCCACATCGAACCAAAATTAAAACCCAAACGAACAAACATCACGGATACTCCAAAAAATCATTTTTCTTACCAAAACAAAAACCATATTCCAGATAGCCCATCAAGCTAAAATAATAATAATAATTTCAAAGTTAGAAAAGGCATTCATTATTTTTTAAAAAAATAATAAATAATAAAAATTCATCTCATCAAACATCAGGATCTCCAAAAAATCAATAATTTTTACAAAAAATATGACCGAATGTGATGAAATCCAAGAATGAAAGGTCATGAAATCCCGTAAACAGAGATCTGACCGAAACAAAAAACACACACACAAAAGAAAAAAAAAATTACGCATCTAATCAAACCCTGCCGGATTCTCCGAAATGTCGATCGTTTAGCCAAGAAGAACAAATTGGTGAAGACCCATCAAAGAAAAAGGCATTAAAATTACAGAAAAGCAAAAGAGAGAGAGAGAGAGAGGGGATGATTTTACCTTGATCATGTCTATTGGTTGGATGACACAGGTAGCGAGCATTCCAGAAGCTCCGCCATTGACGAACGGCTTCACAGTAGGCCAGATTCCGCTTGGTTTGGGCTTTTCCTCTCCCATTTCGTCGAGAGAGAGAGACTCTGCTGTAAGAGAGAAGGAGAAATGAAGAGAAGGCGCTCGTTCTCCTCTCCAAGCAAAAAGGAACAGAGAAAGTAGGGTATTAGGTTGGCTGATTATTAGCCACTGGCATTTCAAAAAATTACGAAACAAACACCCCTCTTGCAGTATTGTGCAACGCTGGAGCATTTATTTTGAACGGTACCGTTCTGGTTTTTTATGCTAATGGATGCGTGGTTCGGTGATCGAACCGTCAATATGATGGATCCCGCAGACTTAAAAAGAATAATCTACATTTTATTTCTTAAATAGGTGCTAAAACATAGTCGTTTACGACGGAAAAGAGGCAAGGGTTCATATTCAACGGATAAAATATGAAATATTCTCTGGCTGTGATCTTCCAATTTAGAGGATTTTTAGTATATGGGATCTACAAAGTGATATACACTGTATCAACGATTTGGATCAGTGAAAGTGGGCCACATTTGTACAAACTCAAAACCTGAACGGGAGATTTGGTCCGTTTTGGTGGACTTTACTTCTCTTGAGAATCAGGCTGGTCCTGGTCTGCTCGTCAAGTGGCATGCCTAACGGCCGCAGAAGCGGATTGGCTGGTGTACCACACACCGCCGACTTCGCTAGTGTGTTGACGTCACCTAGTTTTATGTGGCCCACCATGAGGTATGTGAGGTATGTGTTATATCTAAACCGTCTGTACATTCGGCGAGATCATTGTATAGCTTTAAAGTAAAATTAAGACAGATTAAAAGGTCAAGTGGACCACACTGCATAAATCAGTAGGAGATTGAATGTCTACCGTTGAAACCTTCACTGGGATTATAGAAGTACCGGATCAATCTCATATTAGTTTTTCTCCTCATTCATGCATTCATGACCTTATGAACAGATTAGATGGAAAATAAGTATCATGGCAGGCCTTACGATTGCTTTAACGGTGAGAATCAATGTCCCCAGTTCTATTTGTGTTGTGGTCGACTTGAGATTTGGATATAAATAATTTCTGGTCTTACGTTCTAAAATGATCTCGCCATATGAATGGACGGTGTGGATATAATAAATACACCATTTTGAGGACCACTTAACTTTGATCTCCTTTCAACCGCCCCACATTGGAAATCGGATTGCGTACTTAGTCACTCAGTGTGCTTTTATCATACTCACTAAACTCTGTTGGGCTCACTATAAATTTATGTAGTTTATCCACGCCGTCCATCCGTTTTTCGAGATCATTTTAGTGGTTGAGCCCAAAAGTTAAGTATATCAAAAGCACAAGTACACCATATCAAAGGAAACAGTGGAAGTATTGATTTCTACCGTTGAAACCTTTCTAAGGCCCCCACTGATATTTATTTGTCATCCAAACTGTTCATACGATCATACGGACATGGATGAAGGGAAAACACAAATATCATCTTGATCTAAAACTTCTGTGGGCCCTAAGAACTTTTCAACCGTAAATTTTAATTCACACTGCTTCAGGTGGTGGTCCACTTGAGCTTTCGATATGATTATTTTTTGGTTTGAAACCCTAAAATTATATGATAAAACGGATGGAAAGAGTTGATACAATGAGTGAATGATGGTGGGCCCACAGAGTTTACTCAGTACTGAGTTACTCCAGTACGCAATCTGCTTCCCCTACGTTGAGGGGTCGAGGATCTCAGGCGGTGGTCTTTGCACGCCACGTACTAACAGCAGTGAAGCCGGTGGTGTGCGGTAGACCTGCTAATCCGCTTCCAATGGCCACGCATGGGACGGTTAGGATGCATTCAAAGTGTCCACATTCGGCGGAAGCGGATTGGATGGTGCAACACGTACAACCGACTTTACTGGTACGTTGAAGTCACCAAATTGTGTCCCGGTAGGCGTTATATCCAAATTATCCGTCCATTTTTTCGATATCATTCTAAATATTGAGTATAAAAATAAAATAGATAGAAAAATCAAGTAAACCATACCGTAATAAGCAGCGGAAGATTGAACGTCCACCGTTGAAACTTTTTTAGGGTCGAATAAATTTTGGATTGATCTTATATTTGTTTTTTCTCTTTATTCATTTTTTGTGTGACCTTATGAATAGTTTGGATGAAGAAAAAACATTATGGTGGCCCGTATAAGTGTTTAACGATGAGAATTAGTGTCCCACTACACTACTTTTTGTGATGTGGTCTACTTAAGCTTTGGATACGACGGTCTAGATATAATAAATACATCATGATGAGGCCCACACAACCTTGGTCTATTTTCCGTTGTTCTTACCATTACAGGTTGGAGGACCATGGGCTCTTCTGCATACAGCACATACATACACCAATGTGGTCGTTGGTGCATGGTATGGCAGCTAATCTGCTTCCTCAAAAAACGTGTGTTGAGGTTTGGATATGCTTCAAAGTTTGAGATCATGCACTAAAATGAGCCAGAGAAAAAATGAATGGACAGCCAGGATGAGACACATAGATAAGGTTGAGCCCCGTGGATTTTACTCAGTAAGCGGATTGTCCGGTGCTGATGTATGGCACACCTCCACACGCACTTCTACTCGCGAATACACGTGCTAGCCCATGAACGTGAAATCCCAAGTCACGTGTCAGTTGAAACCACAGAGTAGATCTATCGCCAAAAAATCAAACCGTTGAAAGAGCAGCCACGCCAGAACGAAAATAGTGGAAGGTAGGTTTTTCTTCTCTGTATCCTACTGGATAATGAGACGCTCTGAGATTTTATTGTCCATATAATCTAAACGTTGGGCCCCACCTGGCTCATCGCTTCGACGTCATGTCATCACACGTCGCAGGTGGGAACGTGTTTCGCGTTAGAGTTGCTCTTGGAAGGGCTCATGCAGGGCTCGCTAGCCAAGTCAATCCCGACCGGCATGAACCAGCAGCTAGCAGAAGCGGTGCGACCCATGCTTCATGTGACTATTGAGGTCCACGAATGCCGGAGTGGCGTGATATCCGAGCCACTAATTGGACCAGCCCAATCTTGTAGATGTCATGGCCCATTATATTGACCAGTCTGACAGTTTGGCGGCCTGTATAATGTTATAATTGTGGGCCACACGTGACAATATTGGCTAATTTGATACTTGATTGGACGGCATGGATCACAAAGATGGACGTTAGGTGGGACCTACAGCAATGTGGCTACGCTTTGGAATATTTCCAAAGAAGCATGGAAACAAAATTCTCTCCTTTAGAAGGACGCTTGGTCCTCACATCTTCTCTCACAAAAACCAAATAGTAAGATACCATTGCCGTGGGAGAGGAAGAGAAAGGTCGGGTTTCACCATTTGTGCTTCACCGCTATGGTTTTCACCCTCTATTCTTCCTTAAATTCAAATCTCAAGGTTCTATAATGTCAGTTGCATATTTATATTAGGCATCCCTGCAATCCTTGGGAAGTGAATAGGAGGATCAAATATTAACGATGGTGTTTGTTTCGACCGAAATTCTCTTGTTTTTGCTACTCGTTGGATTGGCAGTGGAGTATTTGTTTGATTTCTTGATGATGATTCTGTCAAAATTTGAAATAATCAGATTTAAGAATATCTTGTACGAGGCTCTCAATTTATGGGCCTTTATTCAACACATCTTGGCCTTATGTTGTTGGGACAAACCCACGAGCCCTAGTGCTGTCGATTTGTGTGGGCTTATTCATTACCTATACATGTCTTGCATAAGTTATGCATCAATCATAGCCCACGAACACCAATCAAACGATGATAAATGATTTTGGGCACAATTCAGAACCAAGGCCCAGTTGTTGATTGATGTTTGGTGGCTCATGTTTACAAGTTTTCATTAGGTTGAAAGTCAGGTAGGTTCAGCCGGGTAGGTGCTCAACCCTAGCCCAACCCAAGGTTCCTATATGTCAAACCTAACCCAACTCAACCTAACCTCAGGTTGGGAGTTCTCAACCCAAGTGGGCTCGGTTAGGCAGGTTGGATGGATACATGCTAATATTTTTGTTATTAGATTACTCTGTTATATTTTAATACACGTCTTAAAACTTGTGTACCTATGATTTTATTAATTATATAAGTAGTATTTATTTAAAAAAAAAAAAAAAAACTTTAGTTTTCAAAACAAACAATCTAAAATACATGACAAATTATTCATTTAAAAGTTGTGTTGTGTAGCGTGCAATTTATTTGGGAGAGAGAAATCCAACATATCGTATTAGCTTGATCCACGCATCCAATCATAATTTATTAGTAACTCATATATCCATTAGGTTTGGGTTGGATCAGGGAACTGAGACCTCAGCCAGAGCCGCGACCCAAGTTTTATTAGGTTGGTGTTTATATAGCCCAAGCGCGAGATCAAACCCGATGCATCTTGTCCAAGCCAAACCCAATGTTGAGTCAATCATAGGTCAATCCGGTTGAACTTGCCCAACTTTCAACCAGAGCCTGACTCAAGTTCTATTGGGTTGGTGTTTATATAGCTCAAGAGCGAGATCAAACCCGATACATCTTATCCTAGCCTAACCTAATGTTGAGTCAGTCTCCGGTCAATCAGGTTGAACCTGCCCACAACTTTCAACCCTAGTTTTCATGCCCCACCTGCAGATTGATGCTTGGTGACCTATGTTTATGAGTATTTGATGTGGCATCTGTTTATTGTTGTTGCCAACAGTAGCATGCATTTACCTAGATGTAAGAAACTAAAGGCCATTTGGACAATAGTATTAAATAGTATGAAAATGAGTTAGATGATATTTTCACTGTCCAACAGAACATTTGGGATCAAATTCTTATACCGAAAAAAAAAATTGTATTAAGTGGAGCTTGTGTTTGGTGGACAATTGAATTGTAATCAAAGAACAACATTTCACAACGATGTCATTCACTTGTAAACATATGCAACTTGAATGTCATGCATAAAAGGCACCTATAAATGAACAACATAGATTGGGTTCTTGCTCTTGCTATGGTGGTAGACTCTCAGGAGTTTCAACAAATGGTCAAGGGCTTGAGAACCCATAGGTAGTGAAATTCCACTAGCATGAGTGTGTGGGGGTATGTGTACGTGTGTAAAATAATAATAATATTAATATAAAATAAATAAATAAAGATGAACAACATAGATAAAACACAACATCAACGTAGGCTTACAAATTTCTACAACATCCATCATTAGTTCATGATTTAAATAAATAAATAAAAGAGGAATAAGGTTTTCTAGGATGGGCTGACTATGATTGATGTAGATATTTGATTTGCCCAACACCTATCATTTGTTTTAACCCACATTAGATCAGGCCCAGGTGTGACAAAGGCACAAAATCGTCCTAAGTGAGTTGTATGGATTGTAATTTTCTGTTGATATTATTCTGAAAAAAAAAAAAAAAGAAACTGTAATCAAGTTCCACTCCAAATAGCTAGCAAGAAATTTTAGAGATCACATATTGAAGGTGTCTATGACATCTTTATAAGTCTACGCGTCAGTGGATATATATTATTTCGTATATTTATGGTCTTAATGCGTGTTTTATATGGGATGATCAGCATTTGCATGTGTACGAATATTTTAATCTAAACCGTCCATTATGTGTTGCTGGTACACGTATTTCTGAATTGAAGGTATTATTATATTGCATGAAATTGTTGCAACCAAACGCTGGTTGGATAAATATGGAATTTTATGTCGCTTTCCAACAATTTGGACATCTTTGATCTGGCAACACTTGTGCCATATATACGTTATTCACGGTCTTGTCATTTCCATCCAGGCCCTTGATGGGAACAGGAATGAAGTCCGTGGCCAGTCTTAAACCGGTGGTTGAGCCATGCAATCTGAACTGTTATATATAATGGTAAACCGGGTGTTTATCCATGGTGGGACATACATCCTCAAGTGGAATTGGGTCCCAAACTAATGCACATCAGCCAGATGGCGGGATAATGATTTTCACGCCTACTGGCTGCAAATATCAAATATCCCTGATATTTTGCAGGAGGAAATGTTCTGGCTATCAATGGAGGAGAGAGAGATCTAAGAGGCCATAAACGGTACTCTAGCTAAGAAAACAAACTCATGCAAGATCTGCGTCACTCATTAGGTGGGTCCGACTGTGAGAATTTTCTCCTCCAGAAATCAGGGACGTTATATCATCAGGTCGTCCACATGTTTTCTTTTAGCATACACCGTTCATCATTTTTCTACCAACATAAAATTGTTCCACACCTGATTAGTGGACCCTCCTAATGCTAAAAGATTTATATTTAATTTTTCCACGTGATTAGTGGACCCGATTACTCATCAGCTTCCCACGTGTAGATATTCCGCGAATCGCCCTCTCGATGCCTCACGCGAATCGCCGAGTATCGCTTGATTTTAAACAAAGGAAGAGAAATGGTAATTTGGAGTAGAAACAGGGGTATTTGTCCTCTTAAGATTGGGGGAATACCTCACGCGTACCTCACGTGACCCTCAGCTGCTAACTAACACGCCGCACGCCACCACAAATACAGCACGTGAAACCCACGTGCCCGAGAGAAAATCAAACAATAACCGAAACCGGGTGTGCTCGAATACATCGCCTCGCATTGCAGTACGATGCGTCGGTACTTTATCCTTTGAATATGAGTCATGTTATATTGATCCAAACCGTTTATATGACGAGTCTCACTCTGGATGGTGGAAATTGAACAGATAAAAACTTTGATTGATTATTTCAACCCTTTGGTAACTGGGCTCTTTTGCTTCGTACATGAACGGTAGAAATAATCTTTGACTAATCAAAAGTTTAAAATATTCGATCAGAGAGTTGTGATGGGCATCCTCCAACCAAATCCCGTCAAATAAATGGTTTGGGTCATTGAAAAAACTCAAATCCAACGGCTGGAGTCCAACGCATCTTATTGCAATACGTAGGCAGTACTGGAGCAAACCTGGGCTGTTTGGCCGGACCGATCCCAACGGATGGGATTGCGATATCTCGGGATATGCATGACGAGCCAGACAGATCCAGTGAACTTGTCCTACAATATAAGTAATTTCACGCATCTTAAAACAATCCACTGACATCACCATCGTTACCTTAAAATTGATTCCATCCCTTGGTTGGATGGATTGGAAGGTAAAATCCTGGGATGTGCGGGGCGTAGCGTGCCAGACAGCCCAGTGAACTTGTCCCAGGATATAGCAATCCCATGAATATTAAACCAATCCACTGACACCACCATCATTACCTTAAAATTCATCCCCTTCCTTATAATCCCATGGGATTTGTCCGGCCAAACAGCCCTTAACTTGGACAGGCTGGATCCAACTGTGCAATTGTGCAGGACGGTACGACGCACCCGGAAAGGAATATGATTATATGAGCCCAGCCCATCCCAATAGACCAAATGCCACCGCCTGGATATTGTGAGATTTCTTGACCGTCCAAAAAATAGGCAACGATACAAAGTTTTGGGCCGGGGTTGGCAATGGAGAATTCTTTAGGGCTGCTTCCTACTAAAATTTCAGGGCGCGGGTTAGGTACTACCCCCTCGTTTCAAGACTGAGGTCTTGGTGTCGATCCCTAGTGGGGGTGGCTAACAGTCAAGTGTGAACTGACTGTGGTGTGTGACTTCTATCCACACCGTTCATCCATTTTTCTATATCACTTTAGATTAATGTAACAAAAATAAGGCATATTTAATGCTTAAATGGACCACACAGTGAGTATTAATTTCCTACCGTTGAAAAATTCTCAGGGGCCACATAAGTTATGGATCAGGATGATATTTATTTTTTCACTTCATCCAAGTGTATATGACCATATCAACAGGTTGGATGGAAAATAAATGACACAGTAGACTCTATAAAGGTTTCAATGGTGAGCATCCTTAGCACTGCTTCTTCCCGTGATGTGATCCACTTGAGCCTTTGATCTACTTTATTTTTGTTACACTATACTAAAATGATAACGAAAAATGGATGAATAGTATGTATAGAAGTCATACATCACGGTGGCCGGTGGGGCCTCTGCTTGTGGGGAGTTCGGAACAGGCGTGGTAGTACCTAACCCGCGCCCAAAATTTCATCTTCCATTTTGATCCAGAAACCTGTGATTGGCCCACTTGGTGAGAGATGTTGTGGCATGCGTGTGGTTATTTAGCTATTCAACCCCATTAAACCAAGTTCTTCACTATTGCATTTTTTCACTGCTTTTGCCAATCCATGCTTTAAAAGCCGCGCGTGAGCTGCGCCTGTTCCAAAGCAAGCCTACTTATGTTCGGCCAGCCTATTTGGGTTAAGCGGATGAAGACTGTTAGAGTGGATTTTGGAAGTAATGTATTGCATTAATGCAATCATGACATTACCCAGTCCTTTTATGGGAGCTTGACCCAATCTATTACCCAGTAACAACGAATTGCTTAAGTCGTAACTGTGTAAATCTCGAATCATTGAAAGTTGTTTTTTTTCCCTTCCTTCCAAGGTTCACACGATTGTTTATTTGTCATCTAAGTCGTTCATGAGGTTATACAAATATGGAGAAGGGAAAAACACAAATACCAGCTTCATCTGAATGATAGGTGTTCAATTTCCTCTATTTTATTTGCTCGATTTTAGTAATAAAAAATGCAAACACGTTAACATTTTTTTATTTACACAGGCACTCACACCCCACACATGCTCATGCACTCACACCGCTATGAGATTTCACCACAATAGTTACTTGAACTCATGACCTTATTTTGAAATGCCCATGAGTCATACCACTGAGGCATGAGCAAGGACCCAACAAAAACATCAACATTACATTACTATGGTAAATAATTATTACATATTTCTTTAAAAACCCAACACCTCGGGAGGGAGTATTTTCAATTTTGAAAACAAAATCTAGTTTTACATCATCTTTATTTATTTTTAGTTATCCATGTTAATGTGAGTATATGGGTCTTTATAGACTGCCGAGTAGCAAAGCTTTCTCTGACATCCAACGAGTTGCGCCGCCAAAGCCAGCCATCTTGGCCTCGTCTTCCGCAGAAGGGGCCATGTTGCACACAAGCGTGAGATCCATTGTGTTCATTTTGAGGGTCCTGCCATGTAGTTGCCTTGACCCAAAAGTCACATGCTAATCAAAAGGTAGACCCCAAGAGCTGGAAACAAATGAACAGTCATGAAAAACGAGTTCAATTTTTCCTTAACTGTCCACTTACTCTGCAAAACCGCGTATTATTTTATTTGTGATTGCATGGTTTTAGAAGGAAGGTTCTAAGATGGTGTACCCATATGGACCTACTTTTTATTTTTATAGGCCGGGCCCAACTTGACTCTCCCTGGACCTCACCCTGAATAGGGTGGGACTAGAGCTATGGCGACAGGGCCACACTACCTAAATGGGACCTACCTTTTTATTCTCTCTTTTGTTTACAGACCGGTTCTAACTTGGCTTCCCTTAGCCCTGACCCTAGGGCTATCAATGGGTCAAGCTGCTTGTCCGGCATTCAAGCCTAGTCCTTGGGCTGGGGTATTAGGCCCGAGGGCTGGGCCTGGTTAAAATCTGTTTTTCAATTGGGTTGGGCTTAGATTGTATACAACAGCCTATCAACCCGGCCGGGCCTATTCCAGTTTGCAAGGGCAATTTTATAGCATACAAAGATAAACTCCCAAATATGTCTGACCAGCTTAGTAATTGGCTATCAAATAATGGTAATTAATGTTAATAAATACTAAATATAAGGAGAAGGAAATGGCCTTACGCTGTGTGTCCTATTGTATTATTCACATGAAATTCACCTCAACGACTAGGTGTGTCACCCTATGTTAGCCTAGGACTAAAAAATCAGCCACGCATGTAATTTAGGTGGACCACATAATTATAAACAATATATAGGGCAACATTCACCCTACAAATGGTTTCCTTTAATATGGCCCACCTGAATCACACATGCACTTGATTTTTGAATCCAAGTCCCAAGTTTTAATGTGACATTTAATAGAGAAAGAGGATTTCATATATTCATCATGGTAGACTCCATAAAATCAAAAGTGAAAGTCTCTCTTCCAACTATTTTTATTGGTGTGGCCCCATGTTAAGTCTGATTTTTTGGACTTGGGCCTAAAAATGGGATTATATGTCTAATGGCTGGAGTGGATCTCACATGTATGTCACAATGAACCGTCGTCTTATAAAATTCATTTTCTTTAAATATAGAAATAGCTGAAGGCAAAGCCTACCCTTGATTTTTAGGAGTTCCACCGTGATGTTTACGTGAAATCCACTCCAACCAATCAATGTGTGATTGCAAGTTAGGCCCGGCTCTCATGTGATTAAGGCGGGCCGCAACAATGGAAGCATTTGGGAGGGAGACGTCCACCCTTGATTTTTATAGGTTACCATGATGATTATATGAAAACCACTCCAACTATTATATGGCATACCGAAACTACCCAAAAAATTAGGCCAATATATGATTCAGTGGGCCACACCAAGGGAACTAGTTTGGAGGGTGAGCATTGTCCTTTACATTGATTCTCATTGTGTGGTCCGCCTGAATCACTGATGGAGCTGATTTTTAGGATTGGAGCCTAACATGGGGTGACGTACTTGGTGGTCCAGGTGGATTTTATATAAACACAGAGTGGGACCCACCTGAGCTGGCGACCCCTTTTCCCTCTCTCTCCCAGCCACGCAGGGTCCTCTCTCTCTGGTTTGGGCTAAGGCTCAGGCCCAACAAAGAAAAGTTAAAGGCCAAATCGGCCTGGACTATTTTCGGCCCGTTACAGGCCCAAATATATTTGTGCCTCCCTCAACCAAAGTGCGGTCCAGGCTTAGACAGAGCTTGGTTGGGCCCTAGCCCAGCCTGCTGACACCCCTACCCGGCCCAAAAGGAACAGGTCTGATTCAGCTTGAATAGGGTAGGGCCTAGCTAGGGCTAGGTTGACAGGACCGGGCTAGCCAATCCCAGCCCATTGTCACTTCTAGTATAATGGATCATCGGTCTCAGTCACTGTTAGGGTGGCAAATCGACCGAGCTAAAACATATCCCCAACTAACCCACGCGACCTTTGTCCAGGCCCAATCCCATATTAAATCAAAGCTCTGGCTGGGGCAACCCTGCTGATATTCAACTCATTGGGCCTTAAATGTAGGTAAGTCCAGCCAGCCTAACTACTGGGATTATAATTCTATCTTTGGGTCTAACCCATTGTCCTCAAGGCTTAACCCAAACAAATCCCAAAGTTGGCTTGACTAGGGGTTGGGCTATGACCATTCCATCTCACCCCATTTGCCACCATAGCTACCATGAAAGAAAATATAGAAAAACAGACGTAAAGAAAGGATGATATAGACCCTGGATTAGTGGACCATGGCTTGTTTATAAGGACTAGGCATGTGAGGGTATCATCTACATCAGAAGCATCAGGACCTTAAAATCAGGCAAAATCTACCCCAAATGACCATCGTGTACTTCTTACCTGGTTTTGAAACTCAGGGACTCAGCTTGAGTCAGACTCGGCCAACTCGATGTCGAGTTACCAATAAATCACACATGTCAATGTAGAAAGTCTGTGCGAGATCCAAGTCGTTCCGCAGCTGCCCCCACAAAGCAATATGTGTTGTAACAAAAAAAAAATGGGATGATCCTATGCTGGCACTTGTCAGCACCTTATACGAAGAGGATGCTTAGTACTTGACCTTGGACCATCCATAGATGGAATCCACACTTAACATCTGGAATCATTCATAGGTGAAAGTGAGAAACTCTCTCTTAAATTGCGCTGTCCTAAAAATCAAGCCAACCCATTCATTAGGTGGTCGTCAATTTATAATAGGACCATCCATCCATTGGGTCTGAATAAAGACGTCTCATGTTTAAAATGTCAAACTTATTAGACAATCCTATCCATTCTTTTACTTCAATTTACACAAACTATTTCACTATAAATGTTTTCATTTTCTACGGCTCATAGGAATTATTAATTATGATTTTGATACATACCCAATCCATGATACGACACAATGTATGGATGGGATCAATTGACCCGAATATATGTATATGCCCTGTGTACTGCACAAAAATGTGCATTACATGAAAGATAGCTAGTTCCTTTGGCCATTCTAACAGCGTCTCTTTCTTTTACGAAAAATGCTGCATCTCCTGATTGAAATTTGAGAGAGAGAGAGAGAGAGAGAGAGAGAGGGTCAAATGGGGCTTGCTCTATGCAATTGGCTTGGTCATGGACCTGGTCAGTAGGTTATGGAAACCAGGTTAGCCCTGGTTTATCCATGAGTTTCCTGGGTTGACATTTGAATCGATTGACTTGGACTAGTTTTATTAAGTTCAAAACATCCCATGTTAGGGGAGAAGAAGAATAGGATGGCAAGGATTTTGGTGGCAATGTTAATGGCGATGATGGACACCGTAAATGGAAGAATGAGAAGACGATGGATGGCTAAAATTGAGGAATAAGAAACTGAAGAAGAATAATGCGGTGATGGGGTGGTTCCATAGAGGATTCATGATGGGTCTAGCGGTTGATAGTGGATGCCCAAAAATCTTATAGACTGGAGGATCCTAACCCACAAATTTCAACATGGACACCTAAACGTCTTTAAGACTAGAGACTCCAATCTAAACAATTAAAGAATAATAATTTTTTATTATTAAAAATCTTGACTTTGGGTTGCCTTGATAGTCCTTGGGTCAACTCTACAGTGATGAGCCTATAAACTATAATCGAAACTCAATCAACAATTTAGGTTGGATCGCAAAATGCATGCACACACAAGCTTATCAAATAGAAACCACGATATCATATATTTGATGAGTACCTTGTGTTGTAAAACAAATGTCTTAAATCTTCTGATCACCGCGTTGCTTGACCAGTCGAGGGACTGGCTCGACCGGTCGCGGCTCGCTTGACTTGAAGTCCAGCGAGCGTTGTTTTTTGGAGATCCGGACCGCTTGACCAGTCGAGGCCCTGGCTCGACTAGTTGAGGGTTACGTAGATTGTGTGCAGATTTTGTAGGGACTACGTAAATTTGAGGTGGTTTCAAAGAGGTGCGTAGGTGGAGTTTCCTAAACTATAAATAAGGGTCCCTAGGGCTATTATAGAGCATGTTAAAGCTTTCTAAAGAGGGTTGCAAGGGTTCCTAAAAGGGTTTTATTGTTTCTAAAGGGTGTAGCAAGGGTGATATTCGAGGTTGTTCGAATCAAGTAATTCCTCTCTCTTTATAATTTACGCTTTCATAATGGAATTATGTTGCTTTGTGCCGTGGTTTTTTCCCGAAAGGGTTTTCCATGTTAAATCTTTGTATTCTCTTGTGATTGCTAGTGTCATTGGATTGTTATCCTAGATCTAGATCTGTATGATTTCACAGCACAAATCCCCAACAAGTGATATCAAAGCAATCGTTGGGGCACAAATCTGAATTTAAGGGATTAGCAATAATGGCAAGCATTAGGTATGAGATTGAAAAGTAATCAGGGAAAAATAATTTTGAGTTATGGAAGATCAAGATGATCAGTTCCTCAATCAAGTAAGGTGAAGATGGTGCTTTTGAGGAGCGAAAGTCTACTATGACTGATGATGAATGGAATACTTTTGATAAGAAGGTTTTATCATCGATCATTTTATGTCTCATGGATGAAGTTCTCTACAATGTCATGAGGGAGAAAACTACGACAAAGTTATGGGCGAAGTTAGAGGATATTTATGTGAAAAAATCCTCTGAAAATTGCCTACACTTAAAGCAACAGTAGTATAACTTCAAGATGGCAGAGGGTGGAGATCTGGAGGCTCACATCAGCAACTTTAATAAATTAGTTTGCAAATTGTTGGATATGGAGGAAGTGATGAAAGATGAATAACAAGCATGTATGTTGCTGAATTCTCTTCCAGCGTCTTATCAGGCATTCAAGGACATAATGTGCACCACAAATAAAACCATGAGTGTCGACATCGTTATCTCAGCCCTTCAAGAGAATGATACGAGAAAGTTTAACAGTGACATAGGGATATCTTCTGATGCGTTGCTTATAAGGGGTAAGAATTCTAAACAAGGTACAGGTTATTCAGATTCTAGGTCCAAATCCAAGGGCAAAGGCAAAGGAAAGATAAAGTGCTAGAATTGTGGGATGAAAGAACATGTGAAGAAGGATTGTACAAATCCTAAATCTAAGAGAGAAGATTCTGAGGCTTCGTATATGGAGGCCAATGTTGTTATGTCAGATGGATCGAGTGGATGTGATGGTGATGTTTTGTCTATGTCTACGATCAGACGACCATACGATGATCGTAAGGACGAGTGGATGCTAGACACGGGCATCTTTTCACATGACTCCTCATCGAAGTTGGTTCAGCAGTTACAGGAAGTGCGATGGTGGACAAGTATTTATGGACAATAACATTGCCTGTGATGTTGTGGCTGTTAGTTCGGTGCGTATCAAGATGGTAAATGGGGTGGAGTGTACCTTGACTGATTTGAGCACGTTCCTGATTTGAAGAAGAATTTGATTTCTCTTGGTGTACTTAAGGCAATGGGCTACAAGTTCATAGGTATTGATAGTGCTCTTAAGGTATCTAAGGGGGCACGGGTAATCATGAAAGTGCAACAACTCGGTAACACGTACAGGTTAATCGAGAGCACTTCAAAAGGTGAAGTTGTAATGGCTGTAGCGGATTCCACCTTTGCACATGTGTGGCATGCTGGGCATGACCACATAGCGAGCAGGGCATGAAAGCTGAGACGCTTGGACAGGGATGTTGGGATGCCTTGCACAAACCTTAGGATCTAGCCTCCCGAAACAAACCAGAATTATGGATAATAAAGCAATGAAATAAATCAAAGCATCAATCACACACCACACAAGAGATTTTTACGTGGAAAACCCTCAAAGAGGTAAAAACCACGGGACCTCGTCCAGATCAACAATCAACTATGAAGTAGAACGTTTACAACCTTCTTCACTCACGCAGGAGTGGATGAACAATAAGAGAAATAGAGAAAACGAAGAGATCTAACCGATTATGAAGACATAGAAGCGCTGAGATATAAATTGCAAAGTAGAAAAACCTCCCCGAGCAGAACCTCCCTTCTATAAGCTTCCTCTCTCTCTTTCTCCCTCTCTCTCACCTTTGATAGCCCACTTGTATTTTTCTCATCAACACAATATATGTAGAAAAATCCTAGGGACCCCTTTTTATAGTTTTAGGAAACTCCTTTCCGCATCCTAGTTGCGAAAGGACTTGCGCATCCTAGTTGCGAAAGGACTTGCGCATCCTAGTTGCGAAAGGACTTTGCGCATCCCAGTTGCGAAAGGACAACGGGTCAAAAAAAACCCATCAAGAGATACAGAGCAGGTGAGCAACCACCTGTGAGAAGAATCATACAACATAATCGCAGGATATCAGTGAGGTATATGAACGACTCCAATATTGCAGGAAGATCTGTCTTCTATTCAGATGGCTCTAGGTGAGTCTGGTGTTGAGAAGTAGAAGGTGACTATGGGCGACGTGATAGACTCGTTGTACCAGATTAACACATGGGAGCTAGTGGAGTTTCCAGTGGGTTGGGAAGTGCATGTGGATCTTCAGGAGGATACAACATAGATACAGAGCGAGGTTGGTAGTGAAGAGTTATGCTCAGAGTGAATGGATCGACTTCTCAGAGATATTCGCGCTGAAGGTATAGTAGGTGTCTATTAGATCTGTGATTGGCACTGGTTGGCCAATGTGATCTCGAGCGGAACGGATAGATGTGGAGTATATACTTCTGACAAGAAATTGGAAGAGTAGATCTACATAAAGCAACCAGAGCGGTTTGATGTTAAAGGGGCTGAGAAAAAAACTTTATAGAAGGTTGTGGTACGACCTGTTGCTTAGGCAAGTGGTTTAATTCCTTCATGATGAGTCAAGTATTATATGTTGATGACATGTACATCGTCAATTATGTCATATCTTAAATCAATGTAATGAAGACTCGGTTAAGTGGGACATTCAGGATGAAGGATCGGGGGCTGCAAAGATGGTTCTCAGTATTGAGACTGAAAGAGGAGTAGGCTTTAGTTATCTCAGGTAGAATACCTTAGGTAGGTATTGATCAAAGATGTGATGGATCAGGCAAATCCGGAGAGCATTCCCTATGCATCTCTTCTCAAAGTTTTCCTCAGGACATGTCCCAAAACAGATGGGGAAAAGCAGAATATATCTCATGAGCCTTATTCGAATGCGGTTAACAATGCATGTCATGGTCTAGATTAGACCGGTTATTTCACAGGCTATCAATGTTGTGAGCAAATACCCTGGCAAGCAATATTGGGTAGCGGTGAGATGGTAAGAAGACTACGTCTTTACTTTTGAGAAGACAGGAACAAAGTTGGAATAGTATGTGGATTCAGATTACGCATGCAGTGTGGATTCCATGAAGTCGACTTCAGGTTACTCGTTTGTACTAGCGGGTGGAGCAATTAGTTGGATGTCCATGTTATCCGACAGGTGCTTGAGGAAGGAGGGCGTAACACCGAGGACTGGAAGACATGATCACCAAAGTCGTTCCTGCAGAAAAGTTCAAGTTATGTTTAACTTCTCTGGGCTTGATGATGGCGTAAAAGAAGGACGGAGTATGCACGAGAAGCTATAATGTGATGCAGATATAAAAGAAGATGTCAAAAATTTACACGGTTGAAGATTGAAGACATGGTGTAGATGGTTGTAAAACAGATGTTTTAAATCTTCTGATCATCGTGCTGCTCGACCGTTCGAGGGACTGGCTCGACTGGTCAAGGGTCCACTCGACCAGTCGAGACCCGCTTGACTCGAAGTCTAGCGAGCGCTGTTTTTTGGAGATTCGGGCCGCTTGACCAGTCGAGGGTCAGGCTCTACTGGTCGAAGGGGTCCTTCGACCAGTCGAGGCCTTGGCTCAACTAGTTAAGGGTTACGCAAATTGTGCACAGATTTTATGCGGACTACGTAAATTTGAGGCGATTTCAAAGAAGTACATAAGTGAGTTTCCTAAACTATAAATAGGAGTCCCTAGGGCTATTTTAGGGCATGCTAAAGCTTTCTAAAGGGGTTCCAAGGGTTCCTAAAGGTTGTAGCAAGGGTGTCGAATCGGATAAGTCCTCTCTCTTTATAATTTATGCTTTCATAGTGGAATTCTGTCGATTTGTACTGTGATTTTTTCCCGAAAGGGTTTTCCACGTTAAATCTTTATGTTTTCTTGTGATTGTTTGGTGTCATTGGATTGCTATCCTAGATCTAGATCTGTATGATTCGATCCGTAGCACAAATCTCTAACACCTTGAGCTATGCAATTAAACCACATGCACGGTAGTGGTTAAGGATGATCGGTCTTGATTGGTAGCCCGCACATTCAATGGTGTGGATTGCCCTTGGTTTACCTGCTCTCCAAAACTCTCTCGATGTGTGCTCAACAAATACAAAGCCTCACATGATTGTGAGTATAGTGGATAGGGCCAAGATTTTTCATAATTTTGAAGCCATTGGTTTCCTTTCCATTTTCCCTTCTTAGCCATTAAGAACATAAAACCAATGCAAATTATATTATTTAAAGACCATAGTTTGGAAAGACGAGAAAAACCATATGTTGAATGTGGGCCGAACCATTATGGCTCTAACGGGGCTGGGTCCTGATCTGCAAACCATGCCCGTTTCCATCTTGGAATGAAATTTCCTTGTGAGGAATGACATTTGCACCCACCGTTTTTTCATGTTAGGACTCAAATGGTAATAAGGGAGAACAAAGTCAATGTAGTGGTTTGCTTTATACATATTGTGTTTACTTTCTTGGCAATGTTTTAAAATTTGGACTGAGCTGTCTAATCCGAAGTGGTGCAACCGTCAACCTGTTGTGCACCATGACATGATTATAAAATTAATTTAAAATACAAAAAAAAAAAAAAAAAAAAAAAAAAAAGAGAGAGAACTTCTCACATTAAAAGATTACTCTTTAACAAATAGATGCTGAAAAAGAAAATACAATACTGGTTCCCATTCACCCCCACTGAAAAATCTATAGCTACGCCACTCTAATACCAAGGATTTTATAGTGTATGTGCCACCTGGGTGAAGCCTCTCATGCCAATTTGTTCGCCTCTGTCCATATGCGTTTACCCGAAAAGGATGCAAAGCCCTCATTTGCTACACAACGCATAGCAGGAAGTTAAAGAGCCTATACTAAAACACCATTGACTATACGAACCAACGGGAGCCTTTCAAATGGCTAGGCAAAGGGGAGATAGAAATTATTTACAATATAAAAAGTGCTTGGATTAATATATATTTTTTTAAAGGCATTATAGTAACTTGGCATAGAAAGGCCACTGGTTCTGTGCCAAATCGGTCGGTCCAATCAACTTTCGGGTCTGGCCGTGGTTTTCAAACATTGATATATATATAGTAAGGGATAAATTAGATATTGAACATCCCATAGTGGTTGCTAGTTGGGAGTGACGCTTGTTACAATTGAATTCTTATGCCATGTCTGGTTGCTACTTCAAAATGATTTCATTTTGTCTTAGTCAACACAGTTGTGTAGTAGACACTATATTTTATATAAATAATGGAATATGAAGAATATTTTTAATCTTTATCAAAATCTCTAATCTAGTGCAAAATATTATGAAATTTCTTTACATTTAGTTTAACCAAACGCTCACTCAACTAAAATGAGATGGCATCATTTTTAGGTGGCAACCAAAAGATGGCCATTGTGGATGTCATGAAAACGTCTAACACCGCCGTACAGGGGCTGAATTGAATAGTGCTGTGCATCTCAGTCACCAATTTACAGGTGGTGCACCTGATTTAGGGTTGAGAGTTAGCATCAACTCAAGGGGACCCAACCCACAACCTGAGTCAACCCAAATGCCAGCCCGAAATATCGAACCCGAATCCCTTCATACTCAACCCAACCAGACCCACATACGTATGATTATCTCTAACGCGGCCTGAATTTTGCTGAATCGGAGCCCAACCCAATTTCAAATCGAGTTGGCGTTTTTAAACCCGAACCCAACCCAAGGACCTTGAGAACCAGACCTACCTGCCCCGAACCTGGGTTGGATCAATTGGGTTTGGGTTGACCCGAATCCAAGTTGCAACCCAACACCTGATGATCAAGTGATTGAAGTCGATTGGCCTGATTTTGGAGACATTGCCCCTGTACACCGGAATAGTCTGATGAGCTGCTCCTATCTCTCACACGCGCACCACGCTGCGGAGTGTTATGCAAGTGGCGGCTATCAAGCTGACGTGGCATTTCTTAATTTGCAAAACTGCGTTAGACTAATCTAAAGTAACCATGCAACCACTCTCGCACAAACCAGCACATGTATAGCATACCGAAGATTCTAATATAAGGAACAAAATATCATGATGCAGGTTAGCAGCTACTCTTGTTGGGGGCCACCTGTCCATGGAAGATACTCCACAGTCGCATGTGGTTGGTGTGCTTATCAATATCATCTGTGTTTATTTTATCTTTTGAGCCCATCCATTAGGTGTGACTCGCATCTTTTCATGGTTCACGTGGATTTTCAATTTTGACAGGTGGGTTCACGGTTCTATGATCCAGACCATTGACCTATTGATTCTCAGTGTCGATGGATACTACCTTGAAAATCATCTGCATCGAATGATCCCAGCAACCTGTGATGGGACCTTTTTCAATTGAACATGGACCGTCCTTGTACTTCTCTTCATAACCATCTATTTATAGGACACAAATGGAAAAGTTAGGATTATCCTGTCAGGAAATTCGCGAGGCATGATTCAAATCAGCTATTTGGAATAATGATTAACGAGCCCCACTTGTCAGAATTGAAATGGGTGGATGTGGATGAAAGATGCGGGCCACGGATCTTACAGCTCCGGCAAGTACAGCTTATCTTTCGCTGGGAATGTGGGCTATCCTTTCAATTATTATTTTGTTTTTTATATATAGTAATTTGGTAGCATAGATCGACAGCCTAGCAATTTGGTAAGCCACCGAAAGGAGAATGTCACCCAAATGGGCTTAGGCAGATAAAAAAGGATGGCTGACTGGCTGTGTAGATATCAAGTGAGGAATTATAGTACCCTCCCTCTGATTTGGATAAGTGGGGCCCATTGTTCAGCCATCAAAACAAATAGCCTGTTGGGCCCCACCATAAAAGGACCATGCCTCAAAAATTTCTTAGTTAGAGCAATTCTAACCTTTCAATTTTTGACCCTCAAACAGATGGTTAAGAACACTGGAACTACAGATGGTTAAGATTGGTGGCTAGGATTATCTAATCTGTGTTGTACCCATGGTGGCACCCATTAGACCAATGATCTGGATATAAAAAAAAATCAGAATTTCTGGATGATCCTCACCCTTGAAGAGGTGGGATACAAATGGATGCTAGAGACAAAAATAATCAACGGCTCGGTTTCAGGGAAATGAATTTTATCTATCGGATAGTTGTGATAGTCTTCTCAAGTTTTTTTTTTTTTTTTTAAATGCCGATTCAATCACGGGGACAGAGTAATGCGTGGTTTGGATCATCAGACACATGACAGATGCATGATAATTAATAGATGAAAAGGAGGCACGGAAATTTGGTGACTTTGCGGGCACTGGATGCCTTTCCATATTAATTACTTATGGTTAATTCGTTGGAAATCCAACACGGATTAGGTGCGGCCCCGGCCTCACCCAATACAGTGCGGTCCTGACCGTGGGGCTACCTTTATGCATTAATTGTATATCCACACCGTCCATCCGTTTCCTCCATATCATTTTAGGTATGAACGGAAAATGAAGAAGATAAAAATCTCAGGTGGACCATACCACAAGAAACAGTAGTGATTGACCATTAAAAACTCCTTGTGGGCCACGAAAGTTGTGCATCAAGCTGATATTTGTTTTTTCCGTCCATTTAGGTCTGTGTGACCTTATCAACGGGTTGGATGGAAAATAAACAATACATGGCCTCTAGGAAGTTTTTAATGGTGGGTGTTCAATCAACGCTGTTTCCTATACTGTGGTCCTCCTGAGATTTGGATCTGCTTCTGTCTTTGGATCTTTCCCTAAAATGGTCTTTAAAAACGGATGGACAGCGTGGATATGCAATACATAATCAAAGTGGGCCCCAAGGTAAGGGCCGTACTGTGTTGGGTGAGGCTGGGGCCGCACCTAATACACTCCCAGAAATCCGGGCATTTTTTGGAAATGAAAAACAACTCGAAATTGTAGCAATGGATCTTCCTCCACGGGAGCTTGCAGTTGCGAAACGGACGGTTTTCCTGGCCGTTGAGGTTACGTTCTAAATGACGATACTACCCTTAAGTATGCTTGCCGCATCCGTCAAGCCCCCGGGTTATTATCGTCAATTGACCCAGGTCACTGTAAGAAAGCGACAGCCCGTCCGAAAAGTGGGCCACGCAAGGAGGTGGCGCCAGCTAGTGAGCAGGAGATCGGTGCGAAGGCTGGCGGGTTAGCGAGGAGATTCGCAGGACACGTTACAATTCATGAGTGGAGCATATCGGGACATGGCCGCGGTCACACGCCAGGCTTGTCCACTCATCGGGTGGGCCACCGGCATACTTTCAACATGAACCGCCCATCATTTCTCATAATTGTTACCCACATGATGAATCTGCAGTACCTGCCTGATTAATGGCTCCGATCTCGCACACGTGTGTAACCGATCTCTCCTTACCATTTCCCAGCGCGAAGAGAACTGCTAGGTCCATTCCCGATAAAAGTTGCAACGAAGGGTGCGATCTTGGCAGCATCGGAGCAAATTCCGTGCCCAAAAATCAAGATTGTCAGATCACACGTGGGACAAATGGGAGAAAAAAAAATGGACGGTTAAAAAGAATGACCACCAACGGCCAGTACTCAGCTACAATCTTGGCCCACCTGGACTCTTAATGTTGGCCTAGGGTATGGCTCAATGACATCATCTGACTGCCTTCAATCCCACGCACATTCGCCGGATTTGCACGCGTGCTGCTGATCACGTCCTTCAATCCCGCGAATCGCTTCATCATTTCTCATGCGCCAAATGTTGATGGTGGTCCCCACCGGGACTCCAAGTGGTATGATATCCGATATAAGACCCGTCCAGCGCCATGCTCTTTCAGTTCAAAGCATCCGAACGGAGAAGAAAACCATCTGATATTTTCTCTGTGAAAGCGAGAGAGAGAGAGAGAGAGAGTGGAGATGAGAGAGATTATCAGCATCCACATCGGGCAAGCTGGAATTCAGGTCGGGAATTCGTGCTGGGAGCTTTATTGCCTAGAGCATGGAATTCAACCGGATGGAATGATGCCGAGGTCCGTAGAATTCTCCGGGGTTTTTATTTTTTTATTTTTTTGGAATTTTAGCCCCCTTTTTTTGGTTCTTTTCTGAAAGTTTTCACCATTTTCGATTGCTACTTTGGATATCTTGGAAGGATTGGATGATACTTTGTTCGATTTGTGGTAAATCCTGTCTAGTCTTGTGATTTTGGTACCTTTTTTGGTGTCTAAACTGAATTTGTGATGGATTGAAAGGCAATTTGTTCGATCTGTGGAAAATCGGTAATTTCGTTTCGTTCTTTTATTTTTATTTTTATTATTTTAATTTTTGCGTTTTTTGTTGTATTTTTTTTTTCTTGATTTACGGAGCCTTGAAATGAATTTCTTGGAAGGAATGTGTTGAATCGTGGATGAAGGATCTGAGGTTGGGATTCTTTTTTTTGTCTAGTTGAATGCCGATTTTCGGTTCCAAAGAATTGTGTTGTTTTTCTTCATTTTCTTTTCTTTTCTTTTTGATCCGGACTCCAGAAGGCCTCTTGGAATATCCGGAATTTTTGGTAGTTCCCTGGCTAGAATTCGATTTTGTAGTGATTTTGAAAGAATTTTGTTTTGGCGTGACTTTCATATTTCTAGAGTGATTTAGAAAATCTTTTGTTGATTTTCTTGTGTTTTGCTTTTCTTCCTTTTATTTCTACTCCTGAATTGGATGTTTTTGGATGAATTGGAAGGCATCTTGGAGTTGCTGATTTCATTTTGTTTGATTTGTTCGGATTCAGAAGGATTTGTTTGTACTTTCCACACGACGTTATGATTTTTAGAATGAATATGAATGATTATCTTTTGTTCTTTTTTACTATCGAAATTCACAATTCTATATGTTTTAGTTGTATTTATTCAAAATTTTCTGATTGGGAGAGATTGCTGCCTTCATTGTGATTTTCTTAAATCCTAAGAATGAACAAACGATATCTGTTGGTTTCTGATATTTATTAGTTCTCTTGATATTTTGCCCTTTTTCGAAATGAAAAACGCTTGCAGACCTCGCCTAGATACCTACTAGGTTAATTTCTCTAATGTGGGGGAAAGGTTAATTTCTCTAATGTGGGGGAAATGACTTGACATGCATGAAATCCACGCCATCCAGCAGGCACACCACCCATTGTTTCGCCTTGATTCCAAATATCAGTCTCATTCAACACTCAGTCGGACCACCCCATAAATTTATACCTAAAGCCTCTAAATTCACTTGGTATAGTCCACTTGAGTTTTGGAATGCTGGGATTTTTGGGTATTTTTCATCCTAATGAGGCATTTTAGGTGGATGGATTGGATGTCATATAAACACCAAGGTAGGCCTTACACAAAATTAATGCTGGTGTCCCATCCCAACTGTTTCCTATGGTGTGGCTCACCTGATTGTTGGATTACATGGTGAACATGAGGTAGCTTACCTAATGGGTGGGTGGATCTTAGGGAAGTTTCACCAACATGGCTCTCGGATTCGAGCACCCCTTGTGGTGCGAGTGTGTGAGAGTGTGTGGGGTGTGAGTGTGTGTCGGAAGGGTGAGTGTGTGTAAAAAAAGAAAAAATAAAAAAGAGGTTCTTTCGAATCGGATGGTTTTGGGTTACTGCTAAGGTGGAAGAAGTACAACTTGTTATGGTCTGAAATATTTATGATGTTGCTCTGATTTATATGTACTTTCAGGATCACAATCAATTGTCTGGAGGTTTTTTTTAATCTCTTATTGTTTGGAATATATTTATTTATTTTTAATATATTATGGAATTGAGCTTTTGTATGCATTAGTTGGGACAACCATTAATTGAGAAGCTGCTCTATTTGCTTCTTCGAATGAGATCTTCTCTGCTGGTGTGTCCACTCGTACATGTGTGCATATGTGTGCCTGTTTGGTCTTTTGGGATGTATATCCATTTCAGAACTAATAGTTTCTGTTACTGTAATACATATGAAATTTCTTAGCTATTTTTCTGGTACAGAATCAGGTATTTCTTGGATTGAAGGTAAACTTTTGGTTTTCTGTCTCCTTGTCAACTAATATTCTTTTCATTGTTTTTTTTTTTTTCCTTTTCTTTTGAACAAGTGAAAGTAAATTTTGTTGATGATGAAATGCTCTCTGGGTTATCAGCAAGGTGCATCACAATCCCAAATATGCCAAATTGTCCCCTAAACTGGAGTTTCCTCATGCACACAGAAGATCTTTCCTATAGAGCATGGAGATGGAAAGTGTTCAGTATCATGGGGCTCCTCCTTTGGAAGCCCCACCTGATAGCATTCTCTGAAGTCATCATTGATATATGCATTTCAATGGTTTTGAAGTAACTCTGCCTCTGTAGCCCTCGCAATAAAAACATATTTTGTATTTAAAATCTTTTTTTAAAAAAAATTCAAAGCATGGAACCATTCAGTTTTTTGTCGAAATGTTCCCGATAGGCATCTGGGAATGGATATTTGTGCAAACATGAAGTTGTAGTTATGGTCTTAGGTGTTGTCCATTGACTTCGAATTTGTTTTATTTGCAGTCTTGAAAAAAGTTGTGTTTCTGGAGTAGGTTTCTTTCTCTTCGTGTTTGACTTATTGGAACACTTTAACTCATCTCCTCCAATTTGGGAGGACGGTCTGTTTCTGGTGTTGCTCTCCAGTTCACATGTATATTTCTTTTTGGAAAGGATGGAAGCGTCCTAATCCTGAAGAATTCTTGCTGTTTTGGTTGTTGTTTGTCTTTTGTCATATTTCTAATATCTATAACGTAATAATCTTTGATTGTATAATAGGACATCATCTTGTTGGTGGAGTGTTTTTATAATTGTGCTTGTTTTGCTTGTTATTGATAGAGTTGAAAATGGTTCCTTTTATTGTCTGATTCTGTCGTTTTCATGATGATCATTTGTCTAGATATATGATCATTTATGTAGATATAAATTGATCGTTTGTGTTTGAAGTTCTTGACAAATGGTACCTGGTGACAGCCTTTGTTGATGGATGGCTGAAAATGTTCCTGTCCCTTGAGCTTGATCTTGACAAATTTGCATTCATTAGAAGGATTCAAGTTACGTAACTTGAATTTATTTCTAAGGATTCTCTTGGCTGCAGACGTTCCATTAAGTTGAAATAAGTAGATCTACTGTCTTAGGCTTTTCTTTTTAATGATCATGGTGTGATCCTCTGGTTTGCTTGTCTTTATTTGGATCCAAAAAATTGCTGGTGTGATGGCTTTTGAAACTCAATGATGTTGGAAATCTCATGAGCTCTCTTTTCTCTACAGTGATACTACAGTAGGTTATGGACATGATGCTTTTAATACCTTCTTCAGCGAGACTGGCTCTGGCAAGCATGTTCCAAGAGCTATATTTGTTGATCTGGAGCCCACTGTCATTGATGAAGTTAGAACTGGCACGTATAGGCAACTCTTTCATCCGGAGCAACTTATTTCGGGCAAGGAAGATGCTGCCAACAATTTTGCCAGAGGACATTATACTAGCAAGTTCCCTTCTTCTGCTTAGCTTTTGGAGTCTGTTAGAGGTCTATGTTTCTTCTACCCTTCTGGGTTTTAACTGTTTTTCGGTTATGAGTTGCAGTTGGGAAGGAAATTGTAGATCTATGCCTCGACCGGGTGAGAAAATTAGCAGACAACTGCACTGGTTTGCAAGGCTTTTTGGTTTTTAGTGCTGTTGGCGGCGGCACTGGATCAGGTTTGGGTTCCTTATTGTTGGAACGGTTGTCTGTGGATTACGGGAAAAAGTCAAAGCTTGGGTTCACCATTTATCCTTCTCCACAGGTAATAATGTATCAGTGATGCTCTTCTATGAATGGTTTATGCTGAATTATTTAGCCTTTTTCTTTTAATGTGTGTAGATGATGCATTTTAGCTTTCTTCTTATTTTCTCTAGCAAGAACAATATGAAATTATTTAGTTGTGATTCTCTTCCATTTTATTCCATGGTGAAATTTCTGTTTCTTTCTTGGATATACAGTTTCTATTTACGGTGTTTGCTAGAAGTTCATGATTCAAAGTTTCTGGGCTGAGAAGTTTCTGTGTTTGTTCATTGTAGTGTGGATTTCAGCTCATTCGTGCTGTTGTCCTTTTGCAGGTTTCTACAGCTGTTGTGGAGCCTTATAACAGTGTGCTTTCCACTCATTCCCTCCTTGAACACACAGATGTTTCAGTTCTTTTGGACAATGAGGCTATTTATGATATTTGCAGGAGATCCCTAGACATTGAGAGACCAACTTACACTAATTTGAATCGGTTGATATCTCAGATTATATCATCTTTGACTACTTCATTGAGATTTGATGGAGCAATCAATGTTGATATTACCGAGTTTCAGACCAATCTTGTACCGTACCCTCGAATCCATTTCATGCTTTCCTCATATGCTCCTGTTATCTCTGCTGAGAAAGCATTCCATGAACAGCTATCTGTTCCTGAAATTACAAACGCAGTTTTTGAGCCTTCAAGCATGATGGCAAAATGTGATCCGAGGCATGGGAAATACATGGCCTGCTGTTTAATGTACCGTGGAGATGTCGTTCCCAAGGACGTGAATGCTGCCGTTGCAACTATTAAAACCAAACGAACTGTTCAGTTTGTTGACTGGTGAGAATCTATAACTATACAAGAATTAGTGGGTAGATTTGTCTTGATCCATAAGCAGCAGATATCTCTACATTCTGATGCTTATTTATGGTTACGATGTATGGATAGCAGCTATCTCGTGCCAATGCATCAATGCAGGTGCTATAGGTTACTAATGTTTGTTGTGGGATAAGGCCAAATACTTCTTTTCTCAAATCTTATATACACTGATTTCTGTTACCATCTCCATTTGCCCATTCGTTTTGTTTTAGATATTTTGTTGTATCGACATCCGGGCCCATATCTGTTCCTGCATACATGATTTGGTCATCATGGCTGCATGGACACCTTGAATTTAACTTATTAAAATCTCTTTTGTTCTTTGAGGAAAAGGGGACTGGTGGCTCCTTCGATCAGCATCATCTGGATCTTTCATCCAGTGGGCTACATATAGCCAAAAAATGAATTGGTCGGATGATCCTAACCATCCACTGATCAGACAGTCATGATTGTCCCGAAGGTGTCCATGATGTGGCCCAGTGGAAGAAAACAATCACATTTTCAACCTAGGATGATGTGGGAGCTGGTCTCATAGGCCTAACCCTTCAGTAGCATTCCCCAATAAATAGTTAGATTTGACCAACTGCCAATACCTTGTTGCTTCCTTGGAGTCTTTTTGCTGCTGCTGCTTCTATCTGCAGGTTTTATAGCAGTCGCTGCAAACGTCTACCTAGTACTTGGAACCAACTCTTTACTGTCTTCTCTGATATAATTTAGTCTACAGTTTGTCAGATCTCGAAGTGTCAATCCGAGTGATATCTAGTGTCCCTTTTTTTTTTTCTTCACTTCATGTGTATCAATTGATGAGAATGGTGGAACCGCAGGTGCCCAACTGGTTTCAAGTGCGGAATCAACTATCAGCCTCCAACAGTGGTCCCAGGAGGTGACCTAGCCAAGGTCCAGCGGGCCGTCTGCATGATCAGCAACAACACAGCGGTGGCTGAAGTGTTTTCTCGCATCGACCACAAGTTCGACCTTATGTACGCCAAGCGCGCGTTTGTCCACTGGTATGTTGGGGAAGGGATGGAAGAAGGTGAGTTCTCAGAGGCACGCGAGGATTTGGCTGCTCTTGAGAAGGATTATGAGGAGGTAGGAGCAGAAGGTGTTGATGATGACGCCGATGAGGGTGAAGATTATTGAGGAGTTGCGGTTACATATTGTAGTGTGCTGGTAATTCGCTGCACCCTTCCATAAACTTGTGTGTCATCATTTACCCATGCTCCAGCTTACAAATGGGTCTGTTTCTCGTACTCTCGTGTATGTGTTTCTAAGAGGTTCTTCTCATGGCAATGATATATCTCAGTTTCTTCTTCTATTAGTGCTAGCAATGATTTCACATCACCCTTCTCATTCGTTAATGGGTTTTCGCTGACACACCCGAGATGGATAGAAGGCTTTGCTGCACCTGGCAATGTAGTACATTCATGATGTGTTGTCCGCTGCGAACATGCCCTAGCCCAAAAATCAAACTTGTCCAGCTGTGAGGTTGGTTGATTTATTTTAACTGTTATTGGAAAAAAAAAACACGGTGAAATCAAACTCCAAATTGAAATGTGGTTATTAATCGAATGTGGTTTGGGATGGCAGCTGTGGATACCTTGGATTGTCTATTTCACAAAAATATAAAAAATAAAAAGCATCCATATGACATCCTAACTTTGGATTTGTGTCTAACAAATCGATGATTGAGAAGATTAATACATCAACTATCCATATTTAAGTGATTTGGGATATCCTAATCTTAAATGTACTTTGGGAATGGTCCATCCGTGGTGGGGAAAAAGGAAAAAGTAGTCTGGATTAAGTTTATTGTTCTCCTAGTTGCATCGTTCGCTCAGATAGTCCAATTGATCAATCTGAACTGTCTGTTAAGTCCATAATACATTTCATAGGACACAATGCAACTATCACATTGATTGCATCATTCAATCCGTACTTGATTTGACCTTATTTTCCATAACCATCCCTTTGCCAAGCCATGGTTGCCTAACAAAAGTGATACTTTGGTATCAGAAGCAATTCATGATGAGCCAAAATAGATGGATCAAATTTTGTTCATTGGACTTAATTTTGTGTGAACTTCCAATTAAAGGCCATTGTTCAAATGGTTAATATTTGTCAAAATGGTGTGACATTAGGACGGTAGTCCATGCAACGAATATTCGAATATTTTAGATCAGTGGATTGGACCATCGAAATGCAACTATTAGCACCACAACTTCTAGGTGGCATTGCTTTTTAAGAGGTGTAGAATTGATTTTCAATAAACAATTTTATTTTTATGAAATTGTTTATTAAAATTTATTCGTGTAAAATTGATTTCCTAAGAGAAAAAAAAAATTTAAAATTAAAATAAGACCAAGCTAGCCATCATACAGCCACCACCTGAATTTGAAAGTTCTTGAATGGTTGTTCTCGTGTTCAAGGGGTCGGGCCCACTACATTGGGCATGTAGTGGGCTCATGCGGTGGGATGCTCCGCCGTAATGATGAGATGCTCTAAAAAACAGGCCTATACAAGTGTTAAGCAGGCCACACCATGGAAGATGAACATCCATCCAAAAACCTTCAGTTTCATGTATTGGCTCACAAGATGGTTGGATGGACCTTAATTTTGGGGAGTCCAACTTTTGCCAATCCCCCAAGACAGTTGGTGTGTCAAATGACACGGTGGGTAATCATTGGACCATCTAGAAGGTGGTCCTAATAGGATCTACACGCTTGATCCCGAGTCAAGATCAGGGGATACGCAGGCACTTAGAGATTCTTATGAAATTACATATGTGGCATATAATTAAATCAAATTAAACTGTCTACATTATGGGTTCTAGTTTAAATGCACCATGAACCAAAAATTAAGTTTACTTGATTATTTAGTTATTGGATTGGTAGACATTCATCGGACAGTTTAAAATGAAAATATCAGGGGTCCAATTTCAATAATAAAAAAAAATGTGTCCATAAATCGGGCATTAGGATTGATTAACCAATTTATTTTTTGTACTGTTACTTATGGACACATACTGTATCCGAGATTAATATTGATCAGCCAATTTATTTTTTGGTTTACTTGGAAAATAAAAATGCAGGCCACACGTACCATTCAGTGTTTATGCGGCCAGAGTATCAAATATCAGTTTCGAGCCATTTGGCTGATCAAATTGGAGAGGAACCCTTTTTAAATAGGAGCATGCACCCCCGGTTGGATGTGGAGATAGAACACATGTCAAACATTTATCAGGTGGGGTACACCATGAACGTACCATGGGCCAAGAATTATACTGTTCCACTGATATTTCGAATCAAAATTGTATAAGAAAATTTCTGTCAAAAAAAAAAAAAGAAAAAAAAAAAGGAAAAAGAAGTAAAACAGTCCAGATTCAAGATGCATGTTTATCTCACTTGATGAGTGTGCTACCCCGATTTTAAATGTGGCATGTTCAAAGTGCTTCCTACCTGATGAATGGCCAGGATTTCTGATACGTGTGCTGTATACATGTAGCCTCTCTAATCACGTCCACCTCTCTAATCACTTCCTATTCGAGTGGCGGTGGGGATCTGCGTGATCTTTTGGTGAATCCAACTTGGCTTGGCTGGACAGGAGGGATAACACCCAGCTGGGCACATGCGCAGAGGAACCGAAATCCCTGCGACTTGCCAGTAACGTGGCATTACTAAAATCCCCTATAACCCTGTGAGTCCTACCCTGATGTTTGTGTTATATTCACTTTGCCATACACATGAACCAATATTGGGAGTTACAAAATTTAAGTCGGCCACGTCACGGGAAAGAGTGGAACATCCACTGTTGAAACCTTGTTAGAGGCCACCAAAGTAGTGGATCACGCTGATACATGTGCTTTCCCTTCATCAGGTGGGAATCACCATAAGACAGGGTTGGAGGGCATATAAACATCACCGTGGCCCTCAGGAAGATTTTAATGGCGGGCGTTTCCATCCGCACTGTTTCCTAAAACGAGATGGTAAAAATGGATGAACAGATTTGGATGTGACACAAACATCAAGGTAGGCCCCACCCACAGAGCTAGCGTTACAGGGGAGTCCTCTAGCTCCCGGTTCCAGCCTTACAGGCAAGTTGCTCATTTGATAACAGTAAAACCTGCCCCTGTATGCCTCCTAAGACGACTGCTCCCACGGTTTGTACTGGATTGGCAATGAGAGGTCGGTTCCTCTGGACAAGGTTGCATCATGATCTTATTGAACAAAACTTTGCTTTGGGGCCACCTTCGATCTGTTACAAATCAAATCCGTCCATCATGGTGCTTCCCTCCTGTTCTCATTAGATCCCAAAAATAAAATTAACTCAAAGCTCCTTCGGTCCGCATGATTTATGATGTAAAATCATGCCCAAAACTTATAAAATCACCTGATGTGCCCGGATGAGTTATGGAATGGCAAGTTTCTTTGGGGTGCACCATTCATCCAGACAGGGCACTTCTTTTGAATGGATTGGATGAAATATGCAAAAGAAAATTAGACCCACAAACAATCTTCAAGGTTTGAATGGTGGGAGTCCTCATCCCAACGATTCCCTTTGGTGTGATCCATCTGGTTTATTGATCAGGCTGATTTTTATGATAGGGGTTGAACACGGATGAGCTTACCTTGTGGTCATTTATTATTGGCTCTAGCCCAGCCCAGCCCTACTTCAGGCCTGGGTGCAAGTCTCAGGAGAAATTCAGAGGCCCAAGCCCGAGGACCGGGCGCCCAGCCCATTGCCACGGACGCGGACACTAGCCAGGTGGCTAGTGGTCGGTGCACGGTGCTATGTGGGCCCACCATGATCAATGTGTTTCATCCACACTGTCCATCCATTTTTACACATTATTTTAATAATTTATCACATAAATGAGGCTGATAAAATCTCAGGTGGACCACAGTAGTGATTAAACGTATACCATTAAAAACCTCTTAGGCCCACTGCAATGTTTATTTAACATTCAACCTGTAGATTAGATCATAAAGACCTGGATGGATGAAGGCAAAAAAGCAAATATCAGCTTGATTTTGATATTTTAAGTAGCTCGATAAGTTTTTAACGGTGAGAGTTCAATCAACACTGTGTGACCCAATTGAGATTTTGATCTACCTCAGTTTTGGGTTCATAACATAAAATTATCTAAAAATATGAATGGACGGCATGGATGAGACACATACATCATGTTGGGTCCACAGAGTACCGACCATAGCCATTGGCTGGTGACAGCCGGCAAGGGAGTAGCCAATTCGTTTCCCATTGCCACCGTTGCACATGGGTGCGGAGTATTCTAGGCACCAAAACTTCGCTGCGTTTCAGTGCAGGTCGGCTAGAATACAGCTCAAACGTATTGGAAGGGAGCGGATCAGGTATTTCCATCCATAGTGGGGATGCCTGAGAGTGAAGTGTGAACTGACCGTAGATGTACTAACAAGCTAACCAAAAAAAAAAGGTGTTACCCTTATTGTAGGGCCACCATGATGATGTGTTGTATATCCAGTCAGTCCATCCGTTTGTCCATCCCGTTTCAGGATCTGAAACAATGGTGATTGAGTGCCTCACCATTAAAATTCCAAAGGCCCCGTTATAAGGTATTCGTAATGTTTATTTTCCATCTAATCTGTTGATTATGTCAAGAAGACCTGGATGTAGGAAAAATACAAATATCAAATTGTTCCAAAAACTTTTGCGGCCCACAAAAAGTTTTCAACGATCATTCATCACTGTTTCTAGTGGTATGGTACAATTACAAATGGAATCTTCCTTCTTAAGGTTTGTGATCGCATTCTAAAATGATATGGAAAAACGGATGGACGGTTTCGATATACAACAAATACATCAATTTGGGCCCCACACTGTTAGGGTAACCGCTAATCCGATCCCTTTGTTAGGATAGGTAGGGACTTCAGCCAATGGATCGTCTTTAAATGACACAAACCGCTTATATGGATGGGCCTTGCCTTAGATTGGGAAAAGCCAGAATTTTTTTTTTCTTTTATCTGGAATGTTTTTTTCAACCTCCAATCATTCAACTCTCCTTTCCCTGCAGACCAGTTGAATAATCCTAAGGGTTGGAATACTGAGCCTTTTTTTTTTTCCTTTTGTTATCATCCATCTAACGAAGGGGCGTAGACTTTGAAATGCAGGCATGCATGTCTACCCATTCATAGATACACCCGCATGTATAATTATAAACCGATTGAGAGGGCGTTGACTTTAAAGTCGATGATTAAGTTCTGGTGGGGAACTAGTATCTATGCAAGTGGCATAAGCATGATGGATCCATACCGTTCATTTTTTAAACCCATCTTTGATACGGCATGAAGCAAATATCAAACTATTCACACGATCTTTGCCCTCGATTGGAAGTATCTGGTCCTTTTGATCTCAGCCGTTGGTTACGATTACCCAACTTGTATGAATTTGGGGAACGCCTCCATAACTAACATAACAATAGAGAGAACACATGATTCTTTCTTAAAGCCACCTAAGTTATAGATTCCTAGTTATATCCGGTCATCGATCAATCTGGACCATCCATTAGGTCCAGCACACATTTACTGGTCCACCAGGCAAACAAGAAATCAATAATCTGATCCATCTGTAAGTTGATCTTCTCTTTTATATCCATCCGTTTTCCAGGCCATGGATGGGATGGCTAGGATTGCAGATAAAGGTGATTTTTTAGAACCACAATTAATTGATGATGGCACCCAAGAAATAGAAGGATTAAAATGTGGATTATGCCTATTTTTACTTAAATAATACTAAATGTCCATTTTACAGGCTTTTGATCGGATGGTTAGAATCGTTCTATGACCACTGTGATCTTTTGTGTGGTAGAAAAATGCATGCTGAACATAATGTACGTTACGGATCGATCTACTGTACTGTCCAGTGGCCTGATGCAACTAGGAGCACCAGATCATCCTTTAAAAAATAATAATAATAATAATTTTTTAAAAAAATAAAAATAAAAATTCAAAGAAGCAATTGACAAGATATTGCAAATAGATTCAATTGACAGTATAACCCAATCTATCCCTCTAAATCTAGTTATTGGAATTAAAACATCTTCTCCTTCAGCTTTCTCAATGCAAAGAAGGAAAAGAAAGGAAGAGGAGATTCAAAAAACAAAAAAAAAAAAAGGAAGAGATGATGATCAAACCATCAGGTTTGGCAGAACAACTGGCACAGAGGTGGTAGGTCCCAAAACGCCTCTGTTGTAGGATCATGAACAGTCTCCAAGTACTCATGAACACCATGGATCGCATACAGCGATGCCGATATCTGTCTCTCCACCTTCATACGTTCGAATTCTGCCGTCTCTGAATCCACGTTCTCCGGCAAGAACGTTTGCTTCGGCAAGTCCAAAGCGTCTGGGGCGAATGGAAACCGATCAAGCCCAGGTTCAAGGACCCACGATAGATCAGACCGTGAAGAACCCAAATCAAATTCTTCACTGCAATTACTCAAATCCGGTCTATAATCATTATCAGAGAATTGGGTCATTTCATTCGTGTCATGAGAAAGAGTGCTGCTTATACTAGAACTTGTACCACTACTACTAGTGGTAGTAGTAGTATTAGTACTAGTACCAGAAGTGGTAGTGGGAGTGGGGGATTGTTGTTTTTGGTGTTTTTTGTGATTGAGGAGATTGCGAATGCGAGAAGCAAGTGGCGAATTGGAGGAGACTTGGGTGATGAAGTTGGTGCGAGTGTTGGACCCACGGAGAAGGCAGGCGGCCTCATCGTAAGCCCGCGCAGCTTCTTCAGCGGTCTCAAAGGTTCCAAGCCACATCCTTATCTTTTGTGTTGTGTCCTTGATCTCAGCCACCCATCTCCCAGATGGCCTCTGCCTCACACCAACAAATTTGTTGTTGCTGCTGCCGTGGCTTTTGCTTCTTCCCCTGAATTTGCTGCCTTTACCAACTAACATCTCTTGTTGGGGTGGTTGTTGTTGTTGTTGTTGCTGTTGTTGCCGCTGTTGGAATTGGAGTTCCATTGAAGTTGGGATTGAGAGAATTTGTTATGGGACAGGAGAGAGAGATGGGGTTGATTTAAAAGAGTGGAGAGACATAGAGGGAAGATTGAATAGATGGGATGATGGTGGGAGGGTTGTCTTCATGTTCTTGTCTCATTGCTAATGGGAATTTTTTCGTTTTAAGGATGACTGAGTTTCCCATAGACCCTTTGATATACCAATACTCAGTCATTTCAAGGGACATTTTTTTTTTTTTTTCTAAATGTTCCCTCTTTTGAATGTTTTGTTTCTCTTATTTTATTGCATGGACATTTCAAGGGTAGCGGCAAGCACATCCTTCTCAGCTTCTAATAAAATGTCTCTTGTATCTTTGTGTTCTTTGTAAGAAGTTCCTTTTAATTTTTTAACCTGGAAAACAACTAGCGGTGCAAATGGATTACCGTCCACCCAACGGCTCATGCAACTGAAAAAAGGGTTTAGATTTGAAATTGGATCCATTGGTCGGCTTTCGGGCCAAACCAAGGCCTGATTATCAAATGGGTTGGGACAGATACGTCTCGAAGTTGCCCTCACTTGACTGGCCCAGACAAACTTTCAAATGGGTCTACTTTGGACAATGCAAAAGTACATCCAGATTCAGCCCAAACACAGTCTAGGTAAGTAACATTAACTGATAACTAAAAACATGCATTAAAGAAAATGTAATAACGTGCTTGATAGGAGTCCATATCAAATGAACAATTAGAAGTTAGAACAACTCGACTTAGACCCGACCCAAACCCAACTCATAGATTAATAAGTTCGGTCAGGATTCACTTCGCGGATTTGGAATTCAACCAAACCCATATATATTCATGGGTTCGGCATTGGCTGTGGACCCAACCCATGTAATGATGATTAGACATTTGGGCTTTGGTCCCAACCCACATACTCAGGGTGCAAATGGTTGACCTAACCCATTTGCCATCTACTCCGCTATTTGATCAAACTTATTTTTAGCAATTATCATTAAAATTTGATATTTTCAATGATTTTTGTTGATTTGTATCTTTTGACCGATCTCTCTTATTAAATGCTTAAATTAATTTTTGTTGAAAATATAGTATTCTTTCAGCTCTCCTCCACTTAACATTGAAGGTTGAATGTTGAAAGTGGTGGAGCATTAAAATTTCTTTTCATTTTAACTAAAATATCTCTAAGGGGGTGTTTGGACAATAAATTAATAAGATTAAAATCATTAAGTAATTTATTTTGGTTTCAACTTATTAAGCTGAGAAGTCATTAAGTATCTTTAAGAAAAAAAGCTACTTAGAATTGATCTTAAACCAAACTTCCTTCTTTTCAATAAGTTATCTAATGTTGTAAGTAGAAAAAGTTACTTATTTGGTGGTATCCAAATAGGCTCTAAAATTATTTCAAAATTATGATTTAGAACTTAAGTTTTTAGCATTTAAATTATTATTATTATTATTTAATTATCATTTGACCCTACTATTTAACCTTTCGAGGACACGGATGTCATTCTAAGAAGAGTAAGGTTATTATGGGAATGTAAAAACCCGACAAGAAGATTTTTTTTAAAGTAATATCCTTTTGCCTTAGTCTTTGTCCCTTTTCTTGCTCGGTCAACGCAAGATGGGATGACCATCGAAGCATGCAGGCTTGCCACTTGGCAGCAAGTGAGGAATCGACGCTAGCCGACGAGGTGGATGCATCAGAGAGTAGTGGGCCAAGGGAAGAGATGGTAGAGGAATGACGTGCACGGAGCGTTTGTTGGAACGTTGATGCCAACCTCTCCTCACATCACCAAAACTCTTTCTTTATCCCTTGTATTATTATTATAATACAAACGATGCTTACACCCACCATTTCTTTCCCCTACTACTTGTATTCTAATGGTACAGCTCTGTACCATTTTACTACTAAAACTAGAAAAAAGGTGTATGTATATATTGAAAGATGGGTGAGAAATCGTGCTTCTTTATTATAAATGAATAAAAATGGATTACTTAACCGTGGGGTCATGGTACAATGGTGAAAAGGTACCAAATGTCACATGAATAGATTAGTAAGATGCCTCTTTTTAGAAAGCATAGAGACTTTCACATGAATCAAAACACACGTAGGGTCTTTTTTTTTAGGGCGCGGATTGTGTAGTGATTAACTTACCACGCTCTCTCTGGGGCCCACCGTGATGTATGTGTGTTATCCACACCGTCCATCTGTTTTATAAATCATTTTAGGGGTGAACCGAAAATTGAAGCATATTTAAAGCTCAAGTGGACCACACCACAGAAAACAGTGGAGGTAATGACGTCCACCGTTGAAACCTTCCAAGAGACTACAGTGATGTTTATTTGTCATCCTATCAGTTCATAAGGTCAAATAGACATGGACGAAGGTAAACTAGAAATATCAGCTTCATCCTAAACTTCTGTGGCCCACAATAAGTTTTCAATGGTAGGCATTAAATTCCCACTGTTTCATCTCGTGTGGTCCACTTGAGCTTTGAATATGCTCCAATTTTGGGCTCATGCCCTAAAATGATCTGGAGAAACGGACGGACGGCTTAGATAAAATACATACATCCCAATGGGCCACTCAGAGTTTACTTACCACACTCGCTCATTAAACATCTGGTCCCTTGTTTTAAAACCTCTCTCACGGAGACTTCGTTGTGGGAATCCATGACTATTTCAAGCAAGCCAATTCCTCAGAGCGAGAATTTATCATCCCCTACTACTCTTTTAACTTTTTTTGCTTTTACACGGGAGCGGGTTAAGTGCGGCCCGGACGCGGATTGAGTCTTACCCCGGTCAGTCTCTAGCTACGAGCAGGCAGATGGGGGGGTTGGGAATTTACCACTTGAACGATGGATCTGTCTCATTTTTTATTTCTTACCTTAAATTGATCTACGAAAAGGGATGGACAGCGTGGATAAGCAGAAAAATCACGAACCCATCAACATTTAATGTATATCTATGTTGTTCATACGTTTTGAAAGCTTTTTTTAAGGTCAAATCCAAATCTTAGGTGGACCACACAACAGGAAGCGGAGGTGATTGACAATTAAAAACTTATCGTGGGCCACAGAAGTCTTGGATCAAGTTTATATTTATTTCTTCCCTTCATCCGGGTTTGTATGACCTTATCAATGGGTGGATGGCAAATAAACATTACGTTGGGCATTTAAAAAGTTTTCAATGGTGTTTGTTTAATCACCATTGTTTCCTATAGGATGGTCCACCTGAGATTTGGATCTGATTAATTTTTGACCTCATGCCATAAAATGAGCGGGCAAGATGGATTAAGTGAGACCCATTGAGTATTTAGGCCTTGGCTTGGAGGGAGCCGATTGGGTGCAGCCCTGACCTCGCCCAAGACAGTATGGCCCTCACCATGGGCCCACATTGATGTATGTATTCCATATCCACGTTGTCCATTAGTCTTTTGATTTTTTTGGGGCCTGAGCCCAAAAATGAAATAGATCCAATTCTCAGGTGGATCATACCGTAGGAAAAGGAGGTGATTGTCCATTAATGGGTTACAAAAGTTTTTTTACGGAAATCTTACTGTCGGTATTAGAGTTTACATCTGTCCTTGGACAGTTTAGATCAGCAAATGAGAAGCCATCACATGCCGGCACACTGATATAGAAGCAAAAGATAAACGTACACGCACAAAATATCATGGATACCTATTTGTTGGGGGCATGTCTCTCCCAAGAAGGCCAGATGCTTAGAGACGTACGCACAGTCATAACCTAATAGGCATTCTTCTATTTTATGACACATACCAACAAACACAAGGTAAGTTCGACCTCTAGTGTATATAGAAAGATTTAACAGAGACATGCCATTGTTGGACTCTCGTTTAAGCAATTACGCATGGCATGACTATTCCAAGACTCTAATTTAAAGAGAGATACTTACGGAGAACACCAAAAACCTTCTACAAGCCACAAAAAATCAAAGCAAATGGTAGAAAGCCGCTGAAGTCGGAAAGATCATCACTCATGGTAGCATAGTGCCTGGAGGACTCCATATCTAGATAAAAGATGCTACTGGAAAGGTTGTTACTTCTCACGCAAGATAGGAAATCTTACGCATGGCTACCACTTCTTAAAACCTATAAAAAACAGCATATGAAAAAAAGGCCAAGGCCTCATGCCAATGCAATCACATACAAAACTTTCAGCTTTATGCTGGCTAGTTCTCTTTCATTCACGTGAACATATACTCAAAATAGTTTTATTTCTAGTTTCCTCTACTTTTGTCCAACATCAAAGTTGTAGCAAGTGACAAGTCTAAAGCGTTTATGTATTTCAATCAATAAAATTCTAAAGATATTAAATGAAAAAGTGAAAAGAATGATTATGGTCTGTCTAAGGCATCTAGTTCTTCATCTGACAGATAAGGCCACGTGTCCCGTTGGTCCTTTCCTAACTCGACCATGTCCTCATGTTCTTGAGCCAATGGTCCTTCTCTAGTGAGAATTCTCGACATGGTTCATCACATCAAATTAAAATAGAGTAACAAACAACATATAACAATATAAATATAGAATGTGAATGTTGTGCAAATGCATAAATGTGTGAATGCATTAAATGAGAAATCATCTACTTGTTTCAGTTGGAAACCCATCAACCTGTATATGTCCTGTACCAGACTTCTAACACTGTAGGCATTGGTAAGATTCGCATTTATTGCTTGAATAGGCTTCCATTAGTATAGTGGGCATCCGATAACAATTCTATCAAATATACCATATAGAGAGGTCCCCTAGGAATTTAGGCATATATTGGACATGCAAAAGATGGATGTATAATTACAGTAACAAATTGTGAACCATAAATTTTATATATTATTCTGATTCTCAAATTAGAATCAACACAATTTTCATATTATCCGATAACGTCATTACAACAATTAATTCATAAGTTACACCCATGTAGAAAATCAGATTATGAGTTGCATTAATACAGTAAATCAGATCATCAACACATTAAATCAAACCATGAATGTAATCATCATTACTTCTACATTAATATAAAAAACACATCATACATCCAATCAAATCAAGCAAGAGTATATAACAGTAATATTAGAGTAAACATACAAACATATTAATCAAGCAAACTACTTTAATTCTAATGAAAATTAAACGTGTTGGGATCACTCACCTGATTTTTGGTGAAAATAATTTCTTAGAATGTGTGCATTTGATCAAATTAGAACTCCTTATTAATTATGTAAATAAAATCAAGTATTGAACATATTAATTAACATGGTGGGGCCCACCTTTGATTGACCAATCTCCCATTGTAGGGTCCACAAGAAGGATTGCTTGCTGTCAACTTAAATTCCTTTGGACTCAATCCGAACGAAGGTCTATTGGTCGAATCGACCACCAATCAATAAAATCGGAAGATTAGGGTTTTATTCTCTGGATAGTTTTCGATATTTTCAATCCATCGACTTCCGATTGAAGATCGAATCGAAAGATTCCAAATTTGATCAGTTGGTGTCATATTTAATCGGATAATTGGGGACCCATCTATTCTAATGATTTAGGGTCCACTTAAACTTGACGAATGGATGTAAACCAATCACTAATCGTCTTTTGCTCAATTAGAAGGGATGACCGTTGAAAAACCTGATCTGAACCACCCATAAATCATTTTATTAAAAATAATACGATTCTAATAATCAACATGATTGATCAGTGCAGCCCACCTAGACAGTCAGATCGATCGTTAAACCCTGGACAACAACGTAGTCTGATACCCAGAATTTGATAAACGGTCTACATCAGATTGGATATCAGTCATCCAGTCTTCCGATATAATAGATCATTACATGATTCATTGTATAAGATTATATAAATCGACGTGTCCCATATAATGGTCTGATTGATCTAAAATTTAAGGTTCTAATAGATTCATATCTTAGAAATTTATTTAACGGTGTGGATCTAATCACACATCTCTGCACCAAGTCACAAGAACACTTACGCAGTGAGTTGTGCATTCCTTGTATAAATTCCAATTACTTCAATACAATGTATGGATGGTTAATCTGAATCGTTCATTGTATCAATCTGGTAGCAATTTACTTACATTATTAAAACAAAGGAAAGATTCTTAGTCCACTATTGATCAATGCGGTCCATTGGATGATCAAATTGGACCGATTCCTGAGACCTCCGCATATCTCAGCCTCGAAAATCCCATGGAGCGTAAAGATCGAATCAATTGTCGTCCATTATGATAAGAGCCAACCTTCTGTGCACAGGTTGCATCTTTCTACTTAATTTTTGTACACAATGGACATATGGCTAAGCTAAAACGTCAATCGCGTTAAGTTTGTATAAACATAATTAAACTGCAAGAAAAGAAAGATGGTGGATGACATAACACTAACTTGCACGAACCTTTAAAGGTCTCTCTCTCTCTCTCTCTCTCTCTCTCTCTCTCTCTCTCTCTCTCTCTCTCTCTCCGAGAGATAGGGGAGGGTTCGTTAGAGAGAGAGAGAGAGAGAGAGAGAGATCAGATACGAGGGTGAGAAGCGAGGGATACGAGAGCGATAAGGGGATCAACATCTCTCTCTCACTAATTCAAAAATAAAAATAAAATTTTAAATTTTAAAAAGATATATAGTCGTTAAAAATTGGGTCTATGTCCCACAAGATGGAAGGTTTTGATGAGGGGTGGGTGTAGAACCCACCCCGTTGTCAAACCGAAGAGGAAGGAGTGGGAGTCAAGCTACCCCACCTTCATAGCGACATTAGTATTAAAATTAATTGGATCCCCATTTTTTCTTAACCAGGTGTGCAACTGGGTGGATCTGAACCCGATCTGATTTCTTAAATGGTGTCCGAAAATTGGACTGGGCCCATTTAAATGAGTTACGATAGCTTGATGCAGGCACCCGTTCTATTCACATGTACCAACCATCACACATGATCATTTCCTTTAATATTGATTTTGTATCCCTTAACAGTAGTCAAAATATTGGTACATGCATCGATTGCCGTACAACCCTAAAGAGGCATGGCATCATGTTGTAGGGACCACCACAAGTAGCAAAAACCAATCAACCAGGCATGTCCCATATGCATGAACCTCTTTTATTTCTTCTATTAATTTATATTTACTTTATTTCTTCTTCTTTTTTTTCTTTTTTTGGGTAGGTAACCTGTCTTAACCATCATGGACCATGGCATTATCCCTATTGTAGCATTTCAGTATCTTTGAGCAACCGACGCGGGTTCCGATCAAATTGTCAACGAGCGCACTCCAGCGGTACCGAGTAACACTTTAGTGGTTGTTACCCTAACCTTGTGGTGCCCATCTTGATCTATTTGTTGTATATCCATGCCGTCCATCTGTTTTTTTTATCTCATTTTAGGATTCTATCCAAAACCTTAAGAAGATCCAAATATCAGGTGGACCATACCACTAGAAACAGTAATGAATGACAATTAAACACCCTTTGTGGGCCAACAAAGTTTTGGATCAAACTGATCTTTGTATTTTCTCTTCATCCAGGTCTTCTCGAAATTATCAACAGGTTGGATGACGAATAGAGATTACAAAAACCTTACGATGGAACCTCTGGAATTTTTAATGGTGAGGCGGTCAATTACCACTGTTTCCCATGGTGTCCTCCACCTGAGATTTGGATCTGCTTAATTTTGTGGAGAACATACTAAAATCAGCTGGAGAAACGGATGGACGACATGGATATAGAACACATCATCCAGGTGGGCCCCCACAGAAAAGGTAACACACGAACGTGTTACCCATGTAACACCTAATCCGCTCCTGGTACCAGCATCACCGTAACTTTATGGTGGTACGGGCCAGATGTGGGCCCAATGATCCGTTCAAAGAATTCATCCCATCCATCAGATACATCACCTCAAAAATTCTCCGGGCCCCAGTAATCAGCCATATCCAAAACAGAGGTTGGTCATAGCACACGGAACGTGTTGAGGAACGCCCACTGTTGATTAAATTGGAGGGCCCACCGTGTCATATATATGGAATCCAGTCCATTAAGACCATCCAGTCCAGATGAAGGGTTAGCAAAAAGTCGAGGCATGCCTCTATGAAATTCAAGGGTGGGCATGTTTTGTTTGCTGTGGCGCATTTCAGTTTTCAATCTGGCTGAGTATGGGGAGTTGGGGATTTTTGAGGTGATCTTTCCGATGGATGGATTGGATTGAGTGAATACAACATATGGGCCCCACATTTGGCCGGTACCAGTATAAAGGTAGAGCGTACCATCGGTTGTCGCTACATTAGCCAAACCAAACACCAAATGGTGCACATTCGGACATAATAAAAATACCAAGCGTGCATCAAGTTGGCCATTTTAAAAAATAAGAAGAGTTAAAGAAGATAACTTATCCATTACTCTTTTTGTTTTCCACAGATACAATGGATAGGATTGTCTATCTAATAGGAGTGGTTTTAGAAACATGACAATCCATGCTATGAAGATACAGATCCACCATACTTGTTTTATTCCGGCCCCACCGTATCATCTCCCATCAAAGAATAGCAGGCAACACTTCCAACCTATCAGCTACATAGAATGATATGGTAGAGCCGAAAGAACCTTAAATATGGCAGGTGATGTATTTATCGGGTTCACACATAAATTGGCATCAGGACATGATTTACATTTTAAAAAATAAAACCTATGAATTTTAATGAAATAATGCCTCCAAGAATTTAAATTTTAATTGAAAAAAAAAAAAACATGTGAAATAATACCTCGTGGAGTGCCATTGGGGGATGAAATTAAAAAATTGTCCTCATTAGTTTTTTTAAAAAAAACATTTATGGCATCCAACAGATGAATCCTGTCATGAAGATCAAACAAATAAACATTTTGGCAGATCCAACAAGGTGGACGGACCACACCATAGAACATAATATACACCGCCCAAAAACATCCAAATTCACATGTAGCCCCATTTGATGATTTGATTGACCAGATTTTTCATTCCGAATAATCTGTTGGACGGGTTGGATGTAATATGCATACCATGTGGACCCCACAACTCTCAACTTTATCACTTTTTAAAAGAAAAATAAAATATATGGGGACATTTTAGTAATTTCATTCACCAAGAATCACCACCCTGTAAATTCAGATCATGGCGGCATTATTTGGTAAAATTGAAATTTTGCAGTAAAAATACCTTTTTTAAGTAAATCCTAATGCACATGTGACCATCAACTCTTGTTTCCACCATCACCGCACATGGTGTCCTGTAGAGAGATGGCTTTACTAGAGAGAGAGAGAGAGAGAGAGAGAGAGTCTTTTGACATTTCCCTTCAACCAAACCTCTTTTTTTGACATCTTTATGCAAGCATACAAGTTCACAACTCGAGGTCCCTCTCTCCCTTCCATGAAAGAAAGGGGGAAAAGAAAAACAAGATACAAAAAATTCAACCCCCAAAACTGTGACAAGAATTGCCTCACACTTGACTATTCTCCCGCCCCACTAACACCAATAACCTAGAAAAAAGCCAACACCAAAACCTGCCACTCTTTTCTGTACTCTCCCAAATGTGGCGGAGATAATAAATATGCTTCAAACTCGTAATATACACTCTACACCGAAACCAAACCTTCAATCCTGCTAAGCTTTCACTCTTGACAACCAAATTGCAGGAAATTCAAGCAAGGAATGGATACACATAAAGAATAGATAATCAAACAGAACAGAAATTGACAGAGGACCAACCGCTCCATGACGAGATCATTAGGAGAGGATGGATTGCAAAGTGAGCTGCTGCTGGGGATGCAAGGAAGACAAGGTAGAGGCAAGGTCAGCAGGTGACAATGTCTGCTGAAGCTGCCTCAGAAGATTAATCATCCGGCTCGCTGTTTGCTCTGTCGCCAGTTCCTTCCCTGCACATAGAACCTGCATCGAGAACATTGATTGACTTCAGTGAATTCACCATATCACCACACCAATACTTAGATTTTAACAACTCAGTCTATCCATCTGAGACAGCATAGAATGCTAATTCTGTTTTCACCCGTCAGTGACAGGTATGCAAGAGTCTTAATAGTTCTTAAGAATGTAAGATGAAGGACAGAAGGTTTTGATGTCTCCCATGCTGTCTCTATGGATCTTCGCTAATAAAGAGGTATAGAGTGTGACAACTTCATTTCTATTCAGGAGCTCCAACAACAACAACAACAACAAAAAGCAAATTGTACTAGAGAGCGGCAAATTGATGTCCATTCAGGAGTTCCAAAAACCACCGCAAATCAGCATGGTGCAATTAATTACCTACCCCACAAATATAAAAGAAAAATATAGAGGCCAAGAGACTTATGGGATAATCACTAAGCTCCTCAGTAAAAACGCCCTTTCTACGTCAACGACAGAAAGAATCATGATTGTGGAGAATGGTGGAATACAGAGAAATTCCCCACATTGGTTGGATACAATTCAAGTCCCGAAGAATATGTAATCCCCCCTTAATTTCCCAAAAATATCTCAGCCAGCCATTATTGCTTGTTATTCAGCGAGAGGTAAGAAAGAAATAATCTCCACGGTGAAGGGTTTGGGAACCAAATATAGGTGGTCCAAAAACAAGATTTACCTCAGCAAAGACGGCAACAATTTTAGGAAGATATCGGTTGTTAGGGCCCAAAAGCTCCATGTCCGACCTGCAAATATTAACAACAAAAGCTCCACTTAATGGTCAATACATATTGAACTTGAATCACTCAATACATTATGCCACTAAAAGAAAAGAAAAGAAACACATAACAGAACAAGTATTGGTCAATAAGGTTCTTGATACATGCCAGAAGTACGCTAAAAGTTCCCGAGTCCATACCTTTCCACCATTGAGCAAAGTTGGTCATGCACAATTTTAGCCTCAATTAAATCACCCTTAATTGGCAAACAGCTTAACCAAGCAGGAACAACCTGCCAAACAAGAGAAAAAGTGTTAACCATCTTTGTACTGATGAGGATAAGCCAGAAATGTTCAAAAAAATACTGACATGCAAAAACAATCAATTTCACACTGTTACAGAAAATAACAAACATGTCAACGTCAGAAGAATAATCGTCCTTTATCATCAATGCACTTTTTGAGCAAAAGAGTGTTTGTTCACTACCCTCCATGTCGGATAAGTGGCACTTTCTTCCACTTGATCACAATTTTCAGCATGTTGACCTTTTTCTTTTCTTCTTCAGCATGTCTCATATTGGAGTAATTTGGGGTGGTGTTTGCAGCAATTTGTGGTGATTTGGAAGATGCCGTGCTTTATCCAGTAATTAGTTGACACTTGGAGACAGCATTCTCTTAGCAGGATGCGCAAAATCCATTGGGAGCTCTGTTTTGTGGCTATCCAATGGGCCACATGGAAAGAGAAGGAAGAACTGCACCTTCAATAGTATTGGTGTTTCGATCTCAGGCATAATTGTCATCTTGTTTGCTTGTGGGTGGAGGCTTTGGGTGCCTTTCCTTGTCCTAGTCCAGGGGCTGTATCTATCCATTGGTCATACTTTTCTTTTAAAAAAGCTTTTCATTACTGATTATTTTTAAAAAAAAAAAAAAAATGGTAACAATTCCCATGAACTTCAATCATCATCGTCTAAGCCTTGTACCAACTAATTGGGGTCAGCTACATGAATCCTATTCTACCGTTCCATTCTATCGAGGACCATAACTTCAGTTAGACCATAGGTCATCAAGTATTCTTACTGTCACCACCCTCGTCCTTTTGGGCCTTCCCCATGCCCTCTTGGAGCCTTCAACTTGTACCAACTCACTCCTAGCCGGCACAGTTCTTGGTCTCCATTGCACATGACCAAACCGTCTACGTATACTTTCCCTCACCTTATTACCTATTGGTGGTACTCCTAAGTTCCCTCGAATGCATCCCTTTCTAATTCTTTCCTTCCTCTTCTTGCCACTTCTAACTCAACATCCTCATTTCAGCTACACTCATCCTATGAACATGTTGTTCCTTTACTGTCCAACATTTTGTGCCATAAAGCATGTCTGGTTTTATATCTTGTTTTCCTCTTTATCAACTTCTTTCACTTCAAATATCCCAATCCTAAGAAAGTGTGGATGGTCTCCGATGTCATTTATGGTTTCTTCTATCCATATGCCTTCTGAATGATTGTCATTTCACAATTTCTGAAAATAGCTTCTCCACCTATCATTGATCTCATTATCCTTGACTAGTACACTCTAGTCATTGCTCTTAATGGATCTAACATGATCTAGGTCCCTACCCTTCCTCTCTCTCAATTTTGCAAGTTTGAAGAAATCTTTCTCACCTTAACCTGTCCTCAATCTAATCTTTAATTTTATATATTATATATATATATAAGGTCCTCAATCTAAGATTATCAAAAGCATTAAGTTTAGCCCCACTCACTACTTTCTTAGCAATCTTTTTGGTATATTTTATATTATTCAAAAATTTCATAATTTCTTAGCAATCTTTTTGCTCGTTAATAGCTTTTGTACATCATCATTTCACCACCAAGTTTCCTAATATGATTGTCTTTCCCCTCTAATACTCCTAAAACACCTTTTCCCAGTTTCCTAATGCACCATCATCTCATTCCCCTTCTTCCTCGATATTCCACTTTCCTTATTCCATCAGTTTATTTCTAAATAACATTGTTTCCTCCCCTTTTAAATTCCACCATCTAGTTTTGGACACCAATTAATTTCACTCCCTTTCTTCCATATATTAATGTAAACATCCATAACCAGTAACCTATGTTGTGCAGCCAAACTCTCCTGGTATAACCTTGCAATCCTCACATATTGATTGTTGTCTTCCTAAGTATAGAACAGAAAAGAAAAAATAAAAATAAAAATAAAACTATTTGCCTTGATAGGATCTACTTGTAAAAGTTAGAAAATGTTCATCTCTTTTTTTTTTTAAGTGTTTGCTAGAGCTAGATTGTATGCCATAGGGAAGTCAAGAATGCATCCTCCATCGCATTTCGTCTTCCAAAACCATATCCTCCATATACCCTCTCATATCCTCTATTTTCTTTTCCGACACAACTACTTAAGTCTCCTCCTATAAATATCCTCTCTCGTTTGGAATTTCTTGCATTATTCCATCCATGTCCTCCCAGAATTGTCTCTTGATTCTATAATCCTACCCTTAGCGTGTATGCACTAATAAATTGTCTCTAAAATGTCAATACTTGTGATTAGGCAGAAGACGCTACATCACCGCTTTAGCAATGTGAAACTGACATGCAGGGGGTGAGGCCTGCAAAATCAGTATCTAGGTATACAAAAACGGTTATGTAACGGCCGTAACAGCCGTTACGTAACAGTAACAGCCATAACCATTACGCGTTGCTGGGTCGAAACAGCCATAACACCTGTTACAGGAAAAACTGCCTGTAACAGTCTGTAACGGACCATAATGGCCCCGTAATGGGTTTTTTCAATAATAATAATAATAATAATGCCGTTACGGCCCATATCGTAACAGTAACAACGGTGGCCGTTATGGACACCTTGAGCATTAGGCTTAATCCCAATTTCCAGGGATTCCACACCGAAATAAACCCTATGGTCAGCTACTTTATTTCGAAGGAAATGTGCTTCATACCCTTCAACATTACATCATCTCATAAAAAAGTAACAAGCCGTTTATCATTAAATTCTTAGAAAAAGTAACAAGCCGTTTATCATTAAACCCTATGGTCAACTTGACATGTAAATTCCTTCTAACACCAAAGGATACAAGTTTCTGACAATTTTCATGAATCAGTTGTGGCAACTGGCACATTCTCTGGCCCATCGAAGATTTATAGCATACAACAAGCATTCATAGGATGTATATGTGGCTTCAAGTTAGAAGAGCCCAGCCTCACACAGTAGCATCCACAGAATTCATGGAGGTGAATGTCATAAAAATTTAATAAATAAAAAAATTAAAGAAAAAAAAAACCCTTAACCAGGCGGGTTTGAACCGAGCCTTTAATCATGTGGATGGATTAACGTAGAAGAGAAGAGGAGAGAGAGAGAGAGAGAGAGAGAGAGAGAGAGAGAGAGAGAGAGATCACCAAATTTCAGAATTTTGTTGGCTAGACAGAACAGGTAAATATGGCAATCCTCACATCAAACTGATTGCATTTTATTACTGAACAAGTAAAATATGGCAATCCTCACATCAAACCGATTCATTTTATTACTGAACGAGTAAAATATGGCAATCCTCACATCAAACCGATTGCATTTTATTACTGTGGTAAATGTTAAGGTCACTCGATAATCGGGTAATATAAGAAACAATAAAATGATAACTGATATGGTCATTTTGGGTTTATCCTATCAACTCAAACTCCAACCTATGGCAAAAGGAGCTAAAATCATACTGGGCGTTCATAGTATCAATTTCGTTACATGTACCACTGACTGGCAATACAGAAACATGTATACTGCCAATATCATCACCGCTACCAGGAAATGCATCACTGAGGGAAAAAGGTGGAATCTTTCAATGAAACTCCAGGTGATGCTAAATACGGTGATGTAATTCTTACTACGTGTTATTTGATCAAAAGAATGTCTTCATCAGTTTTAGATGTCAAAACACTATTCTCTATATTGTTTCCTGATCAACCAGCTTTTCCTTTTCCTCCTGAAGTGTTCGGTTGTACTTTGCTCACGTATTTGGGTGCAGTTGGGATAAACACTTGTCTCGCTCTGTTAAGTGTATTTTTCTAAAATATTCTCATACTAAAAAAGGGTTATTGATGATATTCCCCCACTCGAATTTATAAAATAAAAAAAAAATAAAAAATAAAAAACATTGTATAATACGTTTCCATTTAATAGGGCCCTAAAGCATGTATTGTTGTAAAAAATCAGTGGGAATTTTAAAAATGCAAAAAAGAACCATACATCCATAGATGTTTATCCATCCTTCAATACATCCCTGCATGCATACATGCATATACACCAATACATCCATCCATGCATACATACACACATACATGATCCATCCATCCATCCATGCATACACACATAGATACACATGGAAAGTATCCATCCACCCATACATACATGCATCCATCCCTCAAAAAATGCACACATACATACATCCATTGTATGATGAAACCATACATCTGTAGAGAAAATACTTATTGCAATGAATATATATATATATATATATATATATATATATAAACAAAAATATATATATCATATTTCTAAAATATTTGAAAATGTAGTATATTTCTCGAGTAATTGACACCTTAATCATCAACATACAACTATAAATGAAAAAGTAAAAAAGAAACAAGAGAACAAATGTCTAAGAAAAATAGGTTGAAATTATTTTTTTCCAAATAAAAAAGATTTTTTATTATTTTTCAAAATATTAAATAATTAAAAAGAATTATTTTTTGAAAAATCAAAAACTCTCCATGAATCAATAGATTGACCAACTCTCATCAACATACTAAGATTGAGGCCAACAATTAGTGATCTTAGGGGAGAAAATGGAAGTAGGATTCACCAATTTCGACCCCAAAGCTTGAGATTTTCAACGCAAATTCATGTCAACGCATGAGTATTATGCATGGACATGGTTTTGAATTGAAATCGAAGCTTAAATCTAAAGAAAGATAGGTTTTTTCCTTGAAAAGGACCTTCGAAGATCTAACCCACCAATGCTTGTCCTTCGATACAATGGCGATATCAACGATAATATTGCCAATATCTGGAAATAATCCATTTTATGGGAGTTTCGGTATCACCCGGCTGGCGATACTGATAATATCAGCGATATTATCAATAAAATCGCCGATATCTGGAATACATTCACACTGAGTCTGATAATGAGGATTTACTGATTAGATTTACCATGCCAAAAAGGTGCAGAAGCATCTATTATCCTTCAGTAATGAAAATTACCAGATGATATGGAAGTTCTTCGAAGAGAAAACTCTATTTGGAGGTTAAGACCAGATAAAATATGCAATATAAAACAGAAGGCTGAAGGCTGAAAGCACAAATAGGAATGTACCTGAGCAGCATCTATACTGTCCCGATGGAAATGGCATATTTTCCCCAGAGCTGAGACAGCATTGTCATATGCCATTACACTATCTGAATGTAGTGCATTGGGCTGCCTTATAACAAAATTTAGCCTTGAAAGGGCCTCTGTGAAAAGCCAGTAAAAAAATTTTAAAAAAAAAGACATGATGTTTAAACTTGTTTAAAGGGAGGATTTCCTTGAAGGCATATGCACAGAGGAAAAAGCAAGATACCTCCTACAAGAGGTTTAAATGCAGATCCGCCAAACTCTGCACAAACGCCAATTCCATAAACAGCAGCCTGAAAAATAATAATAATGATAAATTTAAATTTTTTACAAAAAAAACTCTTGAATTATTGATAAAAAAAAATAATAAACTTGAATGTGATCCATGAAATATTAGGAGGAGAAAAAAAAAAAAAAAAAAACGCTCCACAAAGCAGTGGTCCCAGGGAAAACCTGTCGGACATCAGGGCTTTCATCATTGCAAGCTTCCAATAGAAATGGAAGGTAGGTGTCATAGTATCTGTTCAATCAACAAGAATAAATATAGTGAAGGCAAGATAACTGAAACGCCTAATTTTAGTTTAATCATTTCAAGGGGGCATACTTAAGAGCTGCTTCTCGACATTGTTCTGCAACATCGTCGAAAATGCAAATGGCAATCCTCCTCTCTTCGGCAGTTTTATCCTTACCCTGAAAATAGGAGCCACTTATGTTAAAACGAAATTCACAACAGATGCCAACTGCTGCCAACAGAAGAAACTATGCCAAAATTAAGCAGAAACAAGTCCTAATATCCAAGTTTGAGAAAGCAGCAACCAGATTAAAAGAAATCCATTAAACACAGACTGCAAAAAAAAAAAAAAGAAGGAATCTTGAACTGTTCCAATATTAAATTGTCGTTTCTCTTATGTGAACCATGAAGCAGGAAATCTCATGACAATCGTAGTTCCCTGTCATCACTCATCATAGAGAACCAAATGATGAGAAAAGAGCCAAGCCACCTTATTTTCAATACCCAGTATCTGTTCCTGATAAAAATGAGAATATTTGGTTGGGGTACAATGGACAAATACATAACATCAGCAATTAAAATCATTGATAGAGGTTTAAAAATCCCTCCTCCTGCAATAGAGTGATTGTCTCCATTCTAGTTTATTCAAGTATCAATAGATGAAAAGAGCTATACAATATTTATTTGAAGCCAACATTCCAACATGTGTTCCACATCCTTTAGCTAAGCAAATAGATGGTATCAATAGATGAAAAGAGCTATACACTATTTATTTGAAGCCAACGTGCGTGCGTGCATGCGAGCGAGCGAGTGTGTGAGTGTGTGTGTGTGTGTCTCCCAGTTACCTAATGATAACATCCACCAGAGGTTACGAAGTAAACCACCTTCCAACAAGAAGTGGTTTGCGAGTCATGGGTGCGGGGAGGAGAAGTGGGGTGTGCATGCGCATGTGTGTGGCAATGCACGTAGAGAGAGAGGAAGTAATTTGCAAGTTATGGAAGAGAGGGGAGAAGTGGTGCATGTGTGTATGATATACCAGACCACTTACCCACATAGGAGTAAGATACAGAGAAAGCTCATCAAAGAACGGTAAGAAAGAAGCCTTGAATGTTTTTATCAGAGTGCCCAAGCAATCACCAACCTGCACTTTGAAGAAAAGAAACATCAGATGAGGAACATTTGGAAGTATTTGACTTACAATCTATAAACCACAACCATGAAGCAACTAAACGAACTCCAGTAACTAACAAAACATCCATGAATGAGAAGCATTGAGGATTTTATTACAGACTTGATCAAAAACTTCTTCTTCTTGCTCATTTTCTTCTTTAAGCAATTCCCCTTCCTCAGCATCAAAATCCTCTGCTTTGGACCTCTCTGCTCTTTCTCTTTTTCTAGTGGAACTAGCAATGATGACCTGCTTTAGCTCATCTACAATGGATCTGACCTGGCTTTCAGCCAATAGAGGTCCAGAAATCTGAAAAAAAAAAAATAATAATAATAATAATAAACAAAATAAACAAGACGGATAGTGCTTCCAAGATGTGGTCATAGATTTCTTCAAGCACTAACAAAATATAGAACAGAATAATATCCTCTTGATGCGAGAAGTGTTTACATATAAACATCAAGTTCAACATTCATAAAGTGGCTTCTTGTGAAATGATAAATTTGTTGGCACCAACATAATCATCGTAACAACCCAATTAGTTGGGATAAGGCTTAGATGATGATGATGAACATAATCAAATTTACAATTAACAATAACCTAACTGAGGCTGAGGTCTTCACAATATAGAAAGGATAAATCCAATTAACTATATCATATACAACGTCCACTGGGTTGAGGTTGAATCCCTGAACATCGAGGGACAGCTCGAAATGAATCCTACATGGCAGCCTATATGTTTCAAGATGACTCACTTCATTATCTCCACTTTTCTTTGGAAAATCTCTCCCATGCTAGGCAAATAGTTTGTTAAGTTCCATTCTTCACTTCAATTTTCTGATAATGTGGTTCTCTGCTCTCATTGAACTAGATTTAGACCTAGAAATTAGCTGGCACTATATGTCAAGCAAGAATCTTTGGCAGTCTATCCTGTTAGGGACTAGCATACTTTCAAGGCATTTCAAAACAGTTACGTAACAGCCGTTATGGAAAAATTTACCCAAAACAGCCCTGTAATGGCTGAAATCCACTATGGCCCGTATCGTAACAGTAACAGCAGTGGTCATTACGGGCCCTGTTACTGTTTGCCTAGCATGGGAGTCATTACGGGCCCTGTTACTGTTTGCCCAGCATGGGAGTCATTACGGGCCCTGTAATGGCTGAAATCCACTATGGCCCCGTATCGTAACGGTAACAGCAGTGGAATACCTTGCATAGTTTACTCCAGTGAACTTATAAATATTGATATTAAATTTACTAAAAGAAAATATTGTGGAATTGGAAGCCATTAAACAAATGCAGCTTGGCCAAAAGAACACAAGTTTAGTCCAGCGCGAGGTAGTAGAACATGAACGCCAACTTAGCAGCAAGAACTATTCAACAAACATTCAACAATCTAACACACATTGTGCATATGATTTGGAGTTTATATTCCAGTCGAAAAGCATAACTTCATATGAGATTCTCACTGACCTGTATGCATTCATTCAACGAGTCCAACATGCTCGCACAGATTTCTACCTCAGGCTCCTGCAAAACCAGTCACAGTTTCGAAGAATATACATCAGTAGTCCAAAATGAAGCTTGGATACTATCAGCTATCAGGTAGTTAACACAATAATGAAATTTAAAACATCAACTAGCAATAAATATTCAGATAACCTTATGTAATGCTTCAACCAAAGCTGGAATTATGTAGTCAGACAACTGCTTAACATAGGACTCATCACGACCTTGCGCTTGGCCCTTCTCTACAGCTAACTTAGCCGAACGTAATAGTTCCGGCATGGCTGGGCAATAAAAGATGAATTAGGTCAGGAACCTACATAAATCTCAAATCCATATACCCATGAAAGAATATGCCTGAAATTGAAATCTAATAATACCTGAAACAGCAGCCTTCCTAACTTCTTCATGGAAATAAAATTTGAGAAGCGGAACTAAAGTAGGGGCAACCTGTGCAGTTTGTGAATCATGCATGATTGATGTCATTTCTTTTAAGTCCAACATGGAAGGAACATATGTATTACGATAGTAACCAACCTGATCAATCCAAGGATAGAACCCTTCCTTTAGCTCATCAGCATAACAACATAGCATGTTACAAGCTGTAGCTTTCTCCTCCAAGACACTAGTCTTGATCCCTATCCTTTTATCCCCAAGAGTAATCGTTTCAATACTGCATTAAACAGAGACCTTAAATAAAAGTGCAAATCATAAACCCTAGAGCAACAACAATATTAAACAAAACCATCATCTTGCAAAAGCAGTCAGTTGTCACAATGGGATTTAGCATGGGAAAAAAAGGCAGGAAGAACACAGTGGAACCAACCGCAACGGTGTCTTGAACTTGTAGCCATGATATATATATATATATATATATATATATATATATATATATATATATATATATATATATAAAGTAAGTAACCACGAATTATTTTTTCGAAGAGTAACTTGTTACTTGTAGCCACGAAAATAGAAGGGAAATAAATACAGTTATATTTTTCTATTAACATCAAGATCAAGCTAAGCCTCTAAATAACATATGCTGCCCCATGATTCTCCTTGAAAATTTAGTGGGCCCTGATAAAAGTCTGATCTATCAATGGACCCCATGAGTGGTCGATCAATTCTTGGAACCCACAATGATGAATACTTAACTGTAGCCACAAATACATAGAGGACACTATTTAATTAGTTCGTAAAGTTAGTCATGACTTGTAGAACAAGCTTCCCATTAACATGTTCATCACTTATTTTGTGGACCACTTTTCAAATATCAAGCAATGCCAGAATGGCATGAAATTGATTATGCTTAAAAGCCTATGGAGTTGGCTTTCAAACGAGACCAAGATCATAAAAATGTAATATCATTTCAGGAAAGTTATAGCCAGGGTTTAGGGATATTTTAATCATTTTTCATAGTTTATTGGAATGGGTGGTTAGGATTAGTAATGATGATTAGAATGATATAGGGTTTCTTTCTATATGGAAATGCATATAAATACGTAAAGACTTTTACGTATCGGTCCCAGCTAATACAATATTCAAAAAAAAAAAAAAAGTTAATCAGCCACCCCCAAAACTCACACTATGTCGAACAATTCAGCCAAACAAGCCAATACATAATGTCAATACTTGTGAGACTTACTTGTCATCTTCTCTTTGTTATTTGTGGCATTTTTCGCTTTGAGAAAGGGGGTGAAAGGGGTTTCTCTCACTTGTAGAGTTCCAAACATTTATTATATATGGTAGTCTTCGAAAAAAATACTTGTACTATGTACGTTATATGGGTTTTATTCTGACATTCAAATGCACAATATTTTTGCATTAATTGATTTGGAACTATTAAAAACCTTAGAACTCTAAAATAATCCTACTGGTGACGATGATGATAATGTCCATGAGCATACTCAACCTTTGATGTGGTATTTAGTATCATGGACTGTTCATATACATACCAACTTATACCTTTAATGTGATTCATTTAATGATTTGTACCCTACAGTGTAACCACTAGCCAGTAGCCATAGACTGGCAATAGTTGTACTCTCATACACTTGTATGCTTGTAGTAGCATATATACAATAACCAGTGTTTTCATAATCAAACACCAATGCATATCATTTATGCATTGGTTGATTTACAAACTACCAAGTGCCTAAAAATCTCTAAAAATGAAATATGGTCGCTGAAAGTACAAACTCAACATTAAAAATTGGACAGCCATGCTAAGAGAGGCCATACTAAGAATGGCCTGATACATGGCTTAGAAAAACACAGAAAACACAATGAATCTAGAGAGGACTTTTTCCATTTTTATGGTTTATTTGACATTTTTCAGATATGCCAAGTCAGCCTATGTGCACTGATATGTATCTGCTTTTTGGCCAACCAATAGGGCTACCACAATTTTTAGAGAACATATCATCATTCTAAAACTCCATGAAATTTCCATAGAGAAGAAGTGGTTACAGGCAAAAAGTCCAGAACCTGTTATTGATTTTGCTGGAAATGTGTACATAGGTACATATTTCCAATTGGATGGGGCACATTTTGCTTCACTCTAGCATGCGATGCGGAAAAAAACTATAAACAATCAGCAACCAGAATTCATTCGGAGAACAAATTTATTTCTGAAATGACATTAGCAACTCAAAAAGGTCAAGAACTTCTGGTAATATTAGCAACAACTTAATTCAATTGCTTCAAAGTAGCATATTAACTACACAAATAAGGAAAAAGTAAACATTGCAGAAATTCATTAGACAAGAATGAGATGTTTGACTATGATCTGGAGAGCATGATGACTTCAAGATGAAATTTCATGATCAGGCTTTCCCGACTGTCATGCAATTTCTTAAAGTTCACAATAGATCGGCAGGGAAGCAAAGAGGAAGTCTATTCCTTCCAGCATTTCTCTTGCAACTTGTTTGAGTAGATCATAAGAAAGATCTAACATCCTTCATTTTCAGAAATGTTCATCAAACATTGGCTGCACTGAAAAACAATATCCATATTACTTTCTGAAAATAAAGCCAAACCTTTCATCATCCGACTCATCTATATCCTCATCTGAATCTGCAGATGTAATGGTCACGTCTGGTTTAAGTTGAGCAGACTGGAGCAACGGGGGCATCACAACACTCATGTAAGGGAGGAAATCCTGCCCTAGACACTTGCAGAGTCTGGCCCATGCCTACAACACATATCCAGACATTCAACAAAGGAACCGACTAAAGCAAAGTGGAGACATGGTCCTCTGATCTAGTTTAGGACAAATTTGGTAAAAACGTACTTGTAGCATGTAGCTTGTTGTTGGGTCATCTGCCTCCGTGGGAGAACCTTGCAATGTCATAAGGACTTCCATAACCTAGCATGATAACAAACAGCCATGCCTAATGGTTCATGCAATCATCCCAATAAAATGTGCAAAAAATAACCGTCAGCACTAAACAAATGAAAACCAAGACCTATTAAAGTTTAATTGACTACCCAAAGTGGAAAATTGAATAAACGATGAAAAGTTTATTAAAAAATAGAAGAAAAAAATACCGTCCTAGAGCAGAGCTAATGTCTACAAAAGGGTATAGAACCGCCGGTTCCTTCACATTATATCTCACATAATAATATATCCAGTATATGATTCACAATAAACAACACATTTTCAAAAAACTGAGACCTAAAGAAACAGAAACTAGAACACATCATCCAAGATTACCTGTTTAGCATCATCCCGGAACTTCTCCTTCCCCACAGCCATTCCAACCAAACTAATGCATTCCATCGATTTGGCACGAAGCATGCGGTTCGACTTGTCAGTTGCCTTCACCAAGATAACTTTGAGGTAAGGCATAACAGCATCATAGTACTTCTGGAAGTGTTCCTGCAAATTTCAGATGAAGCACCAAGCCATTTCTTAACAAAAGATTACTAAATAGCATGCGCAAGTGGAAAACATTTATAAAAATAAAAAAATAATAAAAAAAAACATTAAAGCCCCATAATGCTAAAGCTGCAACTGACGAAGAACCTGAGATGAATCTGCAACTGATGCTAAAGCTGTTAAAGCTCCCTCTTGCACCATCTGTTTCCCATTCTGTATTCAACCAACAGGAGCAAAAACTACAAACCATCACCAACCCTCGTCCCTTTCCAGAAAAAGAGAAGGTGACAAGTACACAAATAAATACAAAACAAATCTCTCTCAAAAAAAAAATACAAAACAAGTATACCTGTAGGAGTACAAGCAATTTGTTCACTATCCCATCCAAGTAAGGTGTTAAGATATCTGGAGTGCAGTTTTCACTGAAGTTGAGAACTGCTGAAGCAGCATGTGCCTGAAGAATAAGAAAGATGAACATGAAGGAAAAAGAGAGAGAGAGAGAGAGAGAGAGAGAGAGAGAGAATCTTCCTTGTAGAGTTTGAAAAGGACACGAAGGAATGTTCCTTGTAGATTGAAAAGAATAACTTCAACAAAAAACATTTCTTGTATGGTGAAAAAACTGGAAACATGTTGAAGTAATATGACCTGTCCACAGGTAAATGAAAGGATATACTGAGTGATAGGACTGAGAAACATATTTTTTCAGGAGACAGAGTGTTTGGAAGGCCACAATGCTTAAAAAATGCATGAGACAAACTAGAAAGTCCACAGTATAGTTTTAGCATAAAATGCTGGCTCAACAAATTTACGATCTAGAAATGCATTTTTACAACATAACAAAATGCTAATAATTAGATGCAGCTTTGGCACAAAATAGGGGCCCTTGTCAACATCACCATGATGCGCCTAACCTTAGCTGCTATCCTAAGATTACATAATCTTCACTTCAAAGTGCCACTCTTCAAGCTCATGCTTGGTAGGAGGAATCTTTTTTTTATCTGAGCTTCAAGGCACTGCATCACCATAAGGCAGCAGTAGAGAGCCTCGATTGTGGGTCACACATCGGAAGATCCAGTACACTGACCAACTCTCCTCACAAACTGGGTGTTTGGTAGGAGGCATCTTCTACGCGAGGTGCTGTTCTTGCTCCAGACTCTCCTTCCCATTCCTACTCCCACTTCCAGATCTATTGAAATTACTGCAATCATTTTTTTTTCTCCTGATGGTTGCTGCTGACCATCATTACTACCTGAATTTTCTGAAAGTAACCACTTTTTCACAAAGTCATACCCGCAAGCAAATCCACTCTGCTTCAAGGCACTACATCGTCGTAAGGCATTGGAGACGAGAGAGAGTCGATACCAGGCCATGCCGTCGATTCCAGGTCATGCCTTAGGAGAGCGGATTGATGCAAGCTGATCTGGGCCCACGATCCATGGGCCAGGCCCAAGACCAACAGTTGGCCCATCAATAAAGAGGCCCAAGCCTCCTATTTAGGTTGTTAGCCTATTTAGATAGTTAGTTATCAAATCAATTAGCTAGCTATGAATAATCCATTAGTCAAATCCTTTGTATTTATTTTCCATATTTATAATAAGCCATTGGTTGTCAATGACATTATGAATTTTCCTCATATGTATGTTTCAAAGCTTATATAAGGGTCTGCGGTGAGAAGTGACAAGGACCTTTGAAGTGAATCAAATTTTTGCAATTGCTACTCTCTATTTGTTTAACTTCTCGTGCTTAGATTAAAGGTGCCTACGCTCGGGCAGACCCTTCCCATCAGCCGGCTGCGCCAGTTTGGTATCAGAGCAGGTTCCAACGGCTAGGTTGAAGTCCTTAATCAACAACAATCTCGATATTATTGTTTTCAGGTTCTTTAATCATAAAATTCTACCTATTTTTCTTTATTTACTTCATTGCATCTATTCCTCCTACCTCCATTCACTTTTTTCTTTTATTGTACAAAACCCAAAAGTCCAATTTACAATGGGAGACCCTGATGAAATTTTTTCAGCCGTCTACCTCCATAATCCGGCCCATTAAACCCCTCAAAAAGCCCAATTACGATAGAAGCAAAAATAAATAAATAAATAAATATAATAAAAAAATCAGCCGTATTCTGTTCATTACTTTCCGACATCACAATGCCTACACATAGTGGTAACGTCTATTGAGAAAGGCTTGCCGATCAATAGCAAGACAATTGCATCACCGAGCTATTTACAAGGTTAGCCAGCCTGGAAACCACCGTTGACCAACAACGTGGAGAACAACATAGTGAACAACCGGATCCTATCGGAGATCCTGATGGTTATCCGAACCCACAACAAGGGTTTCAACCAGAACCTTCAGTGAATTAAAATGGCATGAGTCCTCATCTATTTATGACTTCAAGCAACAGCTCTTTGCAGAGAGAACCCATGACATCATGATAGATCTGGCCAAGAAAGATGATATTACCAAGAAAATACAGGTTGAAGTTTTGGACTCGTCTTGATACAAAGGCTTTTTTCAATTGGATTACAAGAGTGGCCTTTGTCAAGGTCAAGTTGAAGGGCCCAAAAAAAATCTAGTGGCAAATCATTGAAAGCAACAATCTTGTCATGGGTCATCCCGCTATCACCAAGTGGACTGACGTGAGGGAGAAGTTAGAAAGTAAGTACTTGCCTTCAAATTACATGGATACTCTTCTACAAAAGCTCCTTGCGTTTAAACAGGGAACTTTATCGGTGGATGGTTACACCGAATAGTTCAATGAGCTTTGTCTATTGTAAGCTTGCAAAGACAAACTGCATAACAGCTAACCGCTATCGGGCAAGGTTACACTAAGAGATACATCGTAAGACGGTTATGTATGAATTTGAGTCAATTGATGATGTTCATCAGAAGGCTCGACAAGTTGAACAACAACTGCAGCAGCATGCTCTCCAACATTTTGGTTTTCCAGTTGGGGAACCTTCTTTGAGGAGTTTGGATCCGCATCCCAACTAGACTCCACCACAAGGCTATCGACCACCTCCCCACCATTTTCAGTCATGCCTACAGATGAAGGCTCCTCTTACAAGGCAACCTCAACCTCTGCAACGCCATTCGCCACAGAATTTGTACCAAAAGCAACCGGCGGTGCAGAGATATGAAATTAGGGGGCAAGGTCCTAATTTTAATCCGTCCCTTATAAGGCAGGGCGTTGATTGCTACCGTTGCGAACAGATACAGCACTTTTCTAATGAGTGTCCGCAAGCCAAAACCTCCATTATTGTCATAATGAGGACCCTTACTACCCAGACATCCATGAGTATTATGATGAGCACATCGAGTTGAAACAACCCTATGTAAAACCTTCATCATAGCCAGAGAACCCTCCTACTGAAATTGCAGTTGAAACTGAGGATAAAGGCCCTAACTCTTATCATACGCCGCCTCATTACCACCACTGAGGAGGAAGAGGAAGACTGGAAACGGACCATTGTTTTCCGTACGCAGGTAAAATGCTAGGGCAAGTTATGTAACATGATCATTGATGGCGACGGTGCAATGAATATTGTATCTCAAGAGGTGATTGATAAGCTCAAGTTACCAATTGAAAGGCATCCAAAACCATATAATGTTGCATGGGTCGACAACACTACCATCCCCATGACTCGAAGGTATTTGGTATCATTTAAAATTGGTATATATGAGAATGATATTTGGTGTGACATAATTCCGATGAATGTCATCCACATCCTTCTTGGTCAACCTTCACTCTTTGACCGAAAGGTACAAAGCCATGGTGAAGCTGATACGCATACTTTCCTATGGCAAGGTCATCGTATCATTCTCCGCTTGTTGCAACCAACATTAACTTCTTCATTTATGCCTTCATGATCGACATCGTATGCTCTTTCAAACTCCCATGTTCTCACCATGCGGAAGTTCGAAGAAGAGAGTAAGAAGAAAGGCGTAATGTTCGCGCTAGTCACAAAACATGTGCATGAACTTGTTGCTGACCAGGATAAGCCTATTCCTAATGAAGTCAAATCTATGTTGCATAACTTCCAAGATTTGGTTGCCGATGATCTACCTAAGGAGTTGTCTCCATTGCAGGATATTCAGCACGCTATAGATTAGGTTCTCGGAGCATCCTTACCCAATTTACCGGCATACCAGTTGAGTCCCGCCAAGCATGCCGTGTTGAAGCGTCGGGTTGACAAGTTGCTTAAAAAGGGCTACATCCAAGAGAGCATAAGCCTATGTGCGATGCCAGCCCTCCTTACACCTAGGAAAGATAAAAGTTAATGCATATATGAAGACGATCGAGCTATTAATAAAATTACAATGAAATATTATTTCCCCATTCCTTGACTTGATGATATGCTAGGCTTGATGCCAGGTGCTAGCGTCTTCTCCAAAATTGATATTCGCAGTAGATACCACCAGATTTGCATCCGACCTGGTGATGAATGGAAGACAGCATTTAAGACAAAAGACAGCCTCTACGAGTGGCTAGTTATGTCATTCGGTCTCACAAATGCACCTGGTATTTTCATGCACGTCATGGCCCAGTTGTTACGCCATTTTTTTTATAAGTTTGTCGTTGTCTATTTTAACGACATTCTTACCTACAATACGTCAAGAAAGGAGCACACCTTAATCACTTAAGTCTTATCTTCAAAGTCCTTCGTCGCAAGCACTTTTACATCAACTTTAAAAAGTGTACCTTCATGAGTACATTAGTGGTCTTCTTAGGGTACATTGTCTCGTCGCAAGGTGTAGAGGTGAATCCTGCCAAGGTGAAAGCCATTGTTGATTGGCCGACACCAACCACTATCTCCGAAGTTCGTAGTTTTCATGGCCTCACTACATTTTACAAACATTTTGTGCGGAACTTCAGTAGCATCATGGCCTCAATCACCGATTGTATGAAATAAAAGGAGTTTCGATGGACAAGTGCAAAAACACAAGCATTTGATAAGATCAAACGTAAGATGATCGAAGTTCCAGTCTTGCACCTTTCGGACTTTGAGAAGGTATTTGAGGTGAGCTATGACACCTCTAACATCGACATTGGTAGCGAAGCAGCAGTAATCCACTTATGACTTGGAATTTTATATAATTGTGCATACCCTACACCATTCGCGTCACTATTTGGTTGGCAATGAGTTTGTCCTATATTATAATCATGAAGCACTCAAGTATCTAAACTCTCAGTAGAAGATGAGTGCTCATCGTGTCAAGTGGAGCGCATACCTTCAGGAGTTTTCTTTTGTCATTCATCACAAGACTGGCAATGACAATCAGGTTGTTGGTGCATTAAGCCGCTGCGTGCATCTGTTGGCATCGATGATGATCATTGTTCCGGGATTCGAAAAGATACGGCGTGAGTATGCTGACGACAAGAATTTCAAACGTATTTATACAGGCATTCTTAGTGGAGAGCATGCGAGAAACCCACATTTTAGCATTCATAATGGCTACTTATTCCAGGGAACACAACTTTGCCTACTCAATACATCCATCCATGAGTATGTTGTGAGGGAGTCGCACGCCGATGGGTGTAGTGGATACTTGGGTCGTGATAAGACCCTGACTATTGTTGGGGATAAATACTTTTGGCCTCATATAAAATCAGATGTAGCAAAGATCTACCAGTTTTGCAGGGTATGCCAGCTTGTTAAGGGTCAAAAGAAAATTAGTGGATTGCATCAACTATTGTCAATCCCACATGCTCTGTGGGAAGATCTCAGCATGGACTTCGTCTTGGGTTTTCCAAAGATAACTCGGAAAGTTAATTTAGTATTTGTAGTGGTTGATCAATTTTCAAAGATGGTTCATTTCATACCATGCTCAAATACAGTAGACGCTCTCAAGATTGCTCAATCATTCTTTCAAGAGGTTATTTGTCCTCATGGGCTTCCAAAGTCAATTGTGCTTGATCGTGATACCAAGTTCGTGAGTTATTTCTGGAAAGCTCTTTAGGCAGCAACAAAAACCAAGCTACAATTCTTTAGTGCCTACCACCCTCAGACTGATGATCAAACGGATGTGGTCAACCATAGTTTGGGCAAAGTTTTTACGGTGTCTTTTCCGTGATCATGTAGCTACGTGGGACCTAGTTATACCCATGGCTGAATTTTCTTATAATAATTCAAATCAACATGTCCATAGGAATGTCACCTTTTGAAGCAGTAACTAGTATACAACCACATCTTCCAGTTGATTTAGTTACTCTACCTATAGAGTTGAGACCAAGTGTAGAAGCTGATGACTTCATCCGCCATACACGACAGGTGCATGACAACGTTCGACGCGATATCACTACAAGTAACGAAAGTTATAAGCAACAGGCAAACACAAGACGTCGTTTTATTGAATTTGTCGAAGGTGACATGGTTATGGCTCATATTCATACTAAACAATTGCCCCATGGTACCTCGAATAAGCTCCATCCTCACAATGCAGGGCTGTTCAAAATCATAAAGAAGATTAGTGCCAATGCTTATGTTTTAGATCTCCCACCAGATTTACCTATCAGTCCTTTCAATGTGGAAATTCTTTTCATCTATCATGGGAACAATACTAACGATGGTATCAAAGAACAAGTCATCACACTTCAATCCGTTTTACCACCTACAAACACGATCGTTGATGTTCTCGATGATCAGATCGTCTCCACGCGCCAAGGTGGTTTACCAGAAGTTTACCATCCATTGGCAAGGACGACCTCTCTCCGATGCTACATGGATCAACTGACTTTCAGTGTCTGAATCATGACCTCTATGAGCAATATCAAGCCATTAGTTCACCGAAGTTGAGTTCTTTCAAGCGATGGACTCATGCAGCTTATTTAGGCCCACAATCCATGGGCCAGGCCCAAGACCATAAAGCCCAAGCCTAGCAGTTGGCCCATTAATAAAGAGGCCCAAGCCTCCTATTTAGGTAGCTAGCCTATTTAGGTAGTTAGCTAGCGAAATCAATTAGCTAGCTATAAATAGTACATTAGTCAAATCTCTTTTATTTATTTTCCATATTTGTAATAAGTCATTGATTGTCAATGACATTATGAATTTTCCTTGTATGTATGTTTGAAAGCTTATATAAGGGCCTACAATGAGTAGTGTCAAGGACCTTTAAATTGAATCAATTTTCTGCAATTGTTCTCTATTTGTTTGAGTTCTCATGCTTAGATTGAAGGTGCCTACACTTGGGCAAATCCTTCCCATCAGCCGGTTGTGCCACGGATACACTAACCAACTTCCTCACGAGCTGCGAGTTTGGTAGGAGGAATCTTCTACGCAAGGTATTGTTCTTACTCAAAAATCTCCGTCACATTCCTACTCCCACTTCCAGATCTCCCTTTGATGTTATTGTTGACTATCATCACTACCTAAATTTTCTTAAGGTAACCACTTCCTCACAAAGTCATGCTTGCAAGCAAATCTACTCGCTTGTCGCAACTAGGGTACAAGCCAAACATTGTCACTTCTAGAGCCATCATATATGCAATGCTATGAGAACCAGCAACAGGGAAAAAAAAAAAAAAATCCAATGACTTCCTAATGCAAGGGCATTTTCACACCGGTCTCGAGTGGGGCGACCTGTGGGATGCGGGGGCACACTCGGGGTGGACGGCCCGTATAAGGCGGGTGGCTCGTGTGAAGCGAAACCCATGTAAAGTGGGGCCCACGACGGGGGTTTGGCCGAGGTCCTAACCCATAGGATGTAAGGCCTGGACTATGAGACAAAAGGATTGATTCACCATGCTCTGTCAGTTCGAGCTTTTAGAGCAAGTGGTTAATTGTCCTACGTCAAAGTGTATCAGAGTGGTAGGTCTCGTGTTTGAGACTCCTCATCACGGGTGATTGATACAGGGGCATTTTCACACCGAGCTTGAGTGAGGTGGCCTGTGGGATGCAGGGGCACACTCGAGGTGGGCGGCCCATGTGAGGCGGGTGGCTTGTGTGAAGCGGAACCCATGTGAAGTGGGGCCCACGATGGGGGTTCAGCTAAGGTCTTAACTCATGAGATGTGGGGCCTAGGCTATGAGAAAAAGGGATTGATTCGTCATGATCTATCAATTCGAGCTTTTAAAGCAAAACTTCCTCATCATGCAAAACTCTAGCATCCGGACTCCAAAGACTATTGGGCCCAGATTGCCCTTAAGCCCGCAAGTCTCTATTAGAGATGGGGTCCGGTCAAGTATATACTCAAACAAGCAACTTTCCAACATGCTTTGCATGGGCCCCATCTCTGACAGAGAGGCCTACAGACCAACCAAATCCCACCACGTCACATCCGTCTCCCACTGTGTCCTAGTGGGGGTAGAACCCAATCCGCATATACCAACAGCAGGGAAAAGGGTAGCTTCAAACTGGCAGCAAGAAAGGAACCATGTGGTTGCCTTATAAGCCAAAAAAGGGCTAAGGCTCACATCATGCTGACATCAGGGCTTAGGCATTAGTAATACATACGCATTGAATTGGTTTTCCAATCCTTAACAGATTTCAACACGCAAGGACTCTATACAGCTGTCACATGGGGATTTGTTAGGGGCTTGCTTAGGTTTTACTATGAATCTTTTAATAGCATTTGGGTGGCTAAGATTTTGTCAAAGCAAGGGGCTGAGATTTAAAGTAGGGTTAAGGTTAAGGGTGATTAAAGAGTTTTACGAATCACTTTCTTCAGACATATATCAGGGCCATTAGACTTACTGCTGCATTTAACCTTAAGAAAACATAAGGGAAGATTTAAGGTTTTGAGGATTGTGAACCCAGTCTTGTCATGTTGACGGTTCTTCTCTCATCTTGGTAGCTTCCAAGCTCATCTGACACATGTTAAACAGTTCTTCTAACTATTTAAAACTTGAGATGAATGCTGGAAGTTTACTTTTGAGTACTGAAATCTAGTCACTGGAAAATCCACTAGTTGAAAATCATTTTCTTACTGCTGGAAATTGACCCCCACTTGATGGAAATTGTGAATAGTTGAATATTTAGTTAAACACTGATCTCATTGGATGTTTTGCAAATACTTCATTTTTTGTGTTGGCCATCAAAGTGGGCCCTACCCTAGATCATTGGAATTAAGTGACAATCATTGGGCCTCCTAAACCTAGATCAATCCAACATCAGCCAATGGCATCCAATCTGCACTTTCGACACGTCCTTGTTCGATATAGTTTTCAATGCAACTAAAAAAGAAACAGATGATGACCAGACAATGTTGTATCAAATATGAACCACAATGTCAGAAATCCACTTACCTGTACTCGAGGATTTTGGAAATCATCCATAGCTGATCCTAATGCATGCAGCACCCGTTGATGATACTGAACTTGAAGGTCTGGCCCCAAATCAGTAGACAATTGCCCGATCGCATTAATAGCAGCCCAGCGCACACGAGGGTGGGGATCTTGGAACGAGTTCAAAACCATTGTCACCACTTGCTCCAGATTTTTTATCATCACCTGCATGGAATAAAAAGGAAATTAAATGAAAATGCAATTATAAAAGAAGCTTTCTTTTCCATTGGCTTGATGGATAGCAGGTTCATCCCCTTTTTTCTTGTTTCTTCTTTGCATTTTTTTTGTTATGGATAAAAAAGTATAAAAATAAATTATAAGAAGAAGAAGAAGAAGCCTTCAAGTTAGTTCATCCATCAGACACAAGGAAACAACAATTAGCATTTGCAGTCTACGGCCTAATTGGCATATGTAAAAACTTCATTAATTCAGCATTCCAACTGCAAAAAAAAAAATCAACAAATATCCAATAACATTCTAAAAGAACCTCCAAAATCAACTACCACACACCCAAGGATCAAGCAACCAACTGCAATTAAGAACTGCAAAACCCTGAATTTGCAGGTGAATTGTGACAGAAGGGAGAACCAATGAAGAAGAAACTTTAACAATTCAATTGACTTAAGACACCCGCCAAGTATCAAATGTCAGTACACCATTAAATAAGCATCAAAGCTTTTACACCCAATTTCCTGAAAATCAAATCTAAACCTACGAATGTAGGATAAAATGAATCAAATAATAAGAACATAAATTACAAGATACCATAACTTTTTAGAAGCTATGGAAATACAAAAAATAGCATAGAAATGCAAGATTGAACAGAACTATTTCCCATCCTTTAAATGTCAGATTTCAGCTAAATTACAACATTATATGGCATTGCTCGGAGGTAATGAAAACTACAAGCATTAGAATTCAGATACCATAAAGTAACCGAGTCTCATAGCACACAACCTTTACCTGCAACTCCATTTTATCTCCCCTCCTATATGCATGAAAATGTATCAGGGGTGAGGAATGCTTAGGCAGATTAAAATAATCCATGAAAATGTAAATGCCATTCTTCGATAAAACATATGGTTCATATCGAATAAGATTTAAATTGAATAGGGAGCCTTCTTTGATTGGAATTCAATTTGAAATGAGGGACTTGAACTGTAAATTTACAAATTTAACTACAATTGCTGGGTACCTTTGAGCATCCTTCTGCAATCTGAGCAAGGGTGATGAGTGCCGCATGATGTTTCTGCCACTCTGGCGCAGCCAAATACACTGGCAGCAACTCCGATGCAACCGGAATGATTGTATTCCCTCCCAACGAGATTGACAGCCTATCCAGGCACTCCTGCCCAACACTATAATTGCTCGACTCCCCAGCATCCTCATCCTCATTCTCTGCATTATGCCACGCCGGATCGTCCTCGATATCCAGCAGCATCTTCATCAAGATCGCGAACAGCCTCCCAATGAACTGCGGCAGCTTCCGCATCATCCCGGGAGCCCGTTCCCTTGCTTCAGCGAGTGTGATGACAAACTCAATAGCCAGGTGCCGGGTTCCCTCCTCGAGCCCGTCAGCCTCAGCAATCTGCAGCATGGCCTGGATGACATCAACCAACTGGCGGCGGATGAACTTGGGCTCGGTCCCGGCGAGCTCAATCAGGAGCTCAAGTGCCTCCTGGGCGGTGGCCTCCTGCCCGGAATTGAGTGCCTCAGTGAGGGTCCGCATCATCGCAGGGAGGAGGTCCTGGAAGCGGTCGCGGTCAGACGGCACAGAGAGGCACTGGACGAAGTTGATGGCCGCACCAAGGGCGGCAATCCGGACATCTGGGGACGAGGAATTGGAAAGGCATTGAAGAAAGACGGAGTGGAGGGTGGCAAGGTGCGGGATCAGGGTCTCAGCGGTGAATTGCGAGAGCTGGGCGAAGATCAGGAGCGCGGATTCCTGGAGTCGGACGGAGTCGGACGTGACGGACTGGAACATGAAGGGGAGGAGCTCCGGCCAGGCGTTGTCGGGGAGGAGGCTGGATGCGAGTTCGGAGACAGTGTCGCAGAGCTTCTTGGATATGGATTTGGAATCCTCGCGATGGACCGACGAGAGGAGAAGGGACTTGATGGTCGATTGGGTGGGGCCCGATAGGCGGGGCCAGAGATAGGAGTCGTCGCGGGTGAGGAGCTTGCGGAGGAGGATGGCCGACATGGCGCGGAGCTCGACGTTCGGGGAGGAGTGCAGGAGGTCGGCGAGTTTTAGGGTGAGTCGGTCTGGGTGAGCCTGCTTAAGGTGGTTGAAGAGCGATTCGGCGCTCGATCGCTGGTCGTTGGCGGAGGACATGAGGTGGAAGATGAGGGTCTCGAAGGGAGCGGGATCATCTGTGAGGATTAGAGCGAGCTGGGATTGAGAGAACTGAGTCGAGTTCGAGTCCATGATTTCGGACGGAAGATGTGTTGCTTCTCTTTCTTGCTTTTGGGAGGAAATGGCGCTTCTGTCGAGAGAAGAGAAATAGAGAAAGGAGGGAGAAAATGCAGAAAAGGATTTTTGATTGGATGGGTTTTTTGAGCTAGGGTTAGGGTTAGGGTTGGGTTAGAGTTAAATGGATTGGCTTAGTTAGTGGCATGATATTGTTACTCCCGGTCGTTACTCGCGGCACACGTGTGAGGACGTAAATACGCTGGTCCCCGTATCCAAACCGGGGAATGATCACATACGTCCATTGCTGTGTAGGACCCACCGTGGTGTTGAGTATCACGCAGGCTCTCCATTATATTGGCTACCCAGTGCTAGGCTGATCAGTAACTTAGGTGGGCCACACAAGAAGTAAGTGGGACATTGGTGAGAAGGAACACCCCAGGTAGAAACGTCCAGATGGAATGGTGGGTCCACTTTGTTGTTTGTATTGCATCCCAGCCTTTCATCAGTTTGGCCTCAGCAGGAGGAGTGGACGAAAGTCAAGTTATTTCGCCTCAGGTGGGTCCTGTGCAAGTTTTGGATTGGGCATCGGGATGATTCTGGCCCTGTATGGTGACCATGTGTAGAGGCGCACCAGATGCACGAATGTGATTCGACGTAAACATCATGGGTGGGCCCCACGCATTTCAAATGTGTGATAATTACCATAGTTTGAACGCAGGTGATCTTCCCCATCTAAATCATTTTTTAGGGGAATTTACCAAAATAAATTTACTTTTAAATAATTTTTTTAATACTACCAGCATATTAAAAAATTATTAAAACAACTTAAGCTCTTGAAATGTTTACCAAGACCTCCGTTGTCCACAGTGTTGTCTTTCATGTACAATGACAGATTTTATGCAGAGAGCTATTACTGCATCAGCTTCTAGTGTATTTCAACAGACACATAAATCGAGGGTACCTACTTCGGTAGTAATGAAATTACAAAAAATCTGCATGGTCCAAAGATCAATTGAGCCACACCATGTAAATCAAGAGGTTTTCAAGAGTGGTTTTCCATGATTTTCATTGGTGTGCCCCCATTAAAAATTTTATAGCCTGAATTTATATTTGTACATGCAATAAAAGTGTGGCTTTTGCCTAACTGACAGAGTGGCTTTACATATAAAGCATGGTAAGCCCCTCAGGGCCGGTTTGGCTGGGCAAATCTCATGGGAATAGGAGGGACGGGATAGATTTTAAGGTAATGATAATGGTGTCGGTGGATTGTTTTAAGATCCATGGGATTGCTATATCCCGGGACAAGTTCATTGAGTCTGTTTGGCATGCCCAATATATCTTAAGATTTTACCTTCCAATCTATCCAACTAAGGGATGCGATCAATTTTAAGGTAATGATGGTGATGTTAGTGGATGTTTTAAGATTCATGGGATTGCTTATATCCCGGGACAAGTTCACCAAGTCTATTTAGTACATCATGCATATCCCAGGATATTGCAATCCCATCCCTCCTAATACCGTGGGATTGATTCGACCGAACAGGCCCTTAGGGCCCGTTTGGCCGGCTGGATTGGAAGGGATTGCATGGTATTAGGGTGGATGGCATGTATTTCTAGGTAATGATGTTGTCAGTGGATTGTCTTAAGATCCATGGGATTGCTATATCCAGTCTGTTTCTCATGCTCGGCCAATCTCGAGATTAAAGCTTCCCATCCCTTCCAAAACGTCGAACCAAACACGTCCCATGCAAATTTGAACGGATTAGGGTGGATTGGATGGGATTTAAAGGCAATGATGGTGTTGTCAGTGGATTGCCTTAAGATTCATGGGTTTGGGATCATATCACCGACTCTGTTTTGCACGCCCAGCCAATCCCGGGATTTAACTTCCAATCCCTTCCAATACCATCCAATCCGACCGGCCAAACGGGCCCTTAGAGGATGGGTTGTAAACCATTTACGATATTAAAAATTAGAAAATCACTATCCCAAAGATACTCTTTTCTCCCTTTGGACTAGCAGCTTGCTTCTGATAGGGAGCAACTTTTTTTTTTTACGAGAATAACTTTGATTCTCCACATAACATAATGATTGATATGCATGCATCTAAAAATTATTTTGATTTTATATATGTCAAGTACAGATAATCAAATTAAACAATACATGGCATCCAATGCATGTGCATTATGAAATTGGAAATTGATTTTATTTGACATTTTGATAATTGAATTAGTGGACATTCAAGGCCCATTTGGATACCACCAAATAAGTTACATTTTCTACTTACGGCACTAGATAAGTAACTTATTTAAGATAAGTAAGTTTCACTTATGATTAATTATAAAAAAAATTAACTTAAAACTACTTAATCACTTTAGCTTAAAACAATTATATTTTTTATTATTCCTAAGTTGTTGAAGAGAAGCATAAGAGAGTTATTTAAGATATATTACTTATGCCACAGGTAAAGTATCTTAATTTATATATATTGAGAAGATAAATATGTTTGGTAAACATCATACTCATCGGCATTTCTTCTCTTCCATCCATCCTATGCTTCTCTTCACTAACATATAAAAAGTATAAAGGTCATAAAAAATAACTGAAGTGACTAAGTACTTTTAAGCAAAAAACTTACTTACAACTATTTATAAACCAAACTTATTTATATGAAATAAGTTACTCATATGCTGTTGTGAGTAGGAAAAAAAAAACTTATTTAGTGAGATCTAAATAGGACATTAATGTATTTTAAAATTTGAAAACTATTAAATAATTAGATTTTTCTGCAGGTGTCAACGAACCACAAGCTAGGATTGCTTAGTGCTCATTCGGCAGTTTGTAAACAAAGGTACAAGGGAAATGAAATTAGAAGTAAATATATTAGAAGTATATGGCTTTGTTGAGCTGTGTTTGGATGTGAGTACATAAAGCCCATTTGAAAACCAAGTGTTCCACTTAAATGGAGTAAATAATATGAATTTAAATATTTTTAAAAAAGTCAATATATTTATAGAAATATATGTAATATATTAAATTAAATTTAATATATCAAAATAGTATACATTCATGATATCTAACAAAATGATTGTAATAAGCCCAATTAAATATATATACTTTGTCGAAAATGAGAAAATTTCAAGCCCCAAGTTGGCCACAAATGTAAGTATTATAAACAAGCCATATGTCAACATTTTTCAACAGTACATTTACATGGTCAACCTTTGAACAGTTTGGATCATTCTATTAATTTGATTTTAGCGACATAAACAATAATTAAATTATTTTGAAGTATCATCAACCTGCCATGTATATGATAAACATATGCATGGTAGTAATTTTGTTTACAAGTGTAACTCTTCAAAGAATTCGGAAAGGCATTTCACCCCTATTAGAAAGTAAGAATTTTTATTTATTTATAAGCTTGTTTACCTACATTTCATTTTATTTTCCATGTATTTATTCCTATCAAGCACACCTCAACCGTTATTCACCTTCATCTACTCTTAATTCCTCTCCCAAACAGCCCCTTAACTAATTCAATATTGGGAATGTAGCTTGGTAACAATGGATTACACAATCTAGTTAATTTTTACTTAAGCTATAGTATAGCATCTATACTATTTCTAAGTACCCATGTAGCAGAAGTTGCCATGGCATCATATGACTCATCTTTTTTGGACCACAAGCACCCGACTGCCTACCACACTTCTTTTTATGTGCATGAAATACCTAAACTATATTGGGAGCACATGCTTATTTGCATTAACTGACAATAATCAATTGAACTGGGCATACAAGAGTTTTAACACAAGGTCATAGGTTCAACTGACTATTGAGGCCAAAATCCATTGTGGCCTGAATACATGTGTAAAAAAAAAGAGCAGGGCATACAAAAGATGGCCGTAAGTCTTGGATTACCCAGATGAAAACAATGTAAAATTATTCCTAATACCCATCCAGATGTAAATCCATAGGGGTGTGAGTGCAGTGAAAAAAACAAAAAAAAAAAGGCATACATAAGATGTTGGTAAGACTTGGATTAGCCCCACGAATAAAACAATACAAAACTGCTCTTAAAATCTCTACTCACATAGGAGTGGCCCGCTTTATATTAGGATCTAAGACTGAGCGAAAGATGCATCGTTTTAACACCGAGGTCTTGGTATCGATCCCTAGTGGGGGTTACTAACAGTGAAGTGTCAACTGACAGGGGGATGTACTAACCAAAAAAAAAAATATTGAAGAAGAAAAAAAAAAAGAAAAAGAAAAGGGATCTAAGGCTGGATTTTTGTATTTTTATTTCATCTTACTGAATTGTACCTTATTAACAATTTTGATATACGCCAATGGCCCGACACACAAACCTATAGTTAGGGTCACATACTCATTGTACCTTGCTGTGTGGCCTACAGTCTTGTTGAATGCAACCTGATAGACGGAGTGGATACTACATATGGTGGTCCCCACAGGCTGAGGGATTTTTTTGCCTAAAACGGGTGTACCGAAATAACTCAAGGTAAAATCGTCTTTATAAATGGAAATTAATAAAGTACCAGGAGTGTTATGTGGCAAAAAAAATTTATGAATTCTGGTGTTTTACTAAATTTTTTATATTTAAATTTTTTTTCAGATGAAAAAAATCTTAATGAAATTTTTTTGGTAAATTTTATTTTCTTCGGTTTTTTTTTTTTTTTTTTTTTGTTCTTTCTTAATCTTGCTGAACATCTAAAATAGTTCAGTTGAGCAATCTCGACCGCTGAGTTCGCGCATTTAATCTGGACCACTTGGAGAGCTTTTATGGAGGTCTATATTGACTCGAATCGAATCGCAATGACCCGCCATGTTTTAGGATAAGATATGGAGGGGCCCACTTGGTGTACACCCTCTTTGCATACGTGGCACGGGCAGCGTGTGCGAGGGTGATGTGAGGTTATAAGATATTAAAGTAGAACAATGGTTTTTTATCTTCATTTTGCATCTACGCAGGTAGACTTGCCGAACACAAGCGCCACATTGGTGAAGATGGAACCCATGCTTATTAGATCCGAGACATCCATCAAAGAGTCTATTGGTTGAGCATTTACCAACCTAAAGATCAGGTGACTAACTCTTCAGGTGAGCCACGTTATATGTTGAATCAGAACCCTTGGTTTTGTTTCCTTGATGTGTCCTTTTTCTCCAGCTAGTGAAATAAATGATGGATGGATCATCTTATTTTTTCAGCTGAGAGACGCAAGCCATGGGGCCCGCCTGAAGAACGTCCTTGTCTCGCACATATGAGCCGCTTGGGCACCTAGGGCCTTGTTTTGGTGTTTGATGAACTTCTGCAAATAGCATTTCTCAAACATTCATTTTTAATATTAGATTAGAGAAGCGGGAGTACGGAGGGAAAACTGGCCATGGAGTCAATACTCTCCATCCTTAAACACCGGACTTCGTTATATATGACCTGAATCGTCTGTTTGGATATCACACTATGGATGGTCCATGAAAAAAAGGATCCCCTGACTAATTAATCAAAACCATCCGATAGCTGACCAATGAATTGGTTCCATCCACAATTAAAGGCCAAAATATCAATTCGTCACGCATTTAAGGGCCGAGAAAGCATTCATAAGAGAGTCACAACCAGCTAATTTTGAAGTCATCTCGGCTAATGGGCCATCTGGATGGACGTTCTGGGGTCATGGGAGTGGGAGACGGAGCATATGGACCGTGTTCTTCTGTCCATACTCGGTTAAAAATTTTGTCTGAAAAAAAGGTGGGAAAACGGAGAGTGCACGTTAAAGGCGCCATTCCCTCCTTTGGTGGACGTGGGATACTGGCCCGCGAAATTTGGCGCGCAAGTAGAGATTGAAGAGGCATTTCGCGGCTCACGTGCCAACATGGAAGATGCGTGCGGGATCCGGGCTACTCATTAGGGGTCCACAGGTGGACGTACGCCTGATCAAAAATGAAAATCCACATATTTTGTGACCCGCATGTGTAGCTTGACTACAGAGGATTAGTCATACGTATTTTTTTAACTGTCAAATTTTCTCATAGACGTATAGACTATCTGATGAGTGCACTAACAATAACTTTGCTCAGTTAATATTTCCACTTTAGGTTCCATGTTTTGAACGGTTCAGATTATACAAAAATCTTCCAAGTTAGGACAAGTGCCGAGATTCACCTCGTATATCTGTCCTTGCGCGAGTCGCCTTGAATATTCGTCACGAAACGCCGAGGAAGAGGATGCTTGGTTTCGGGGAATATGCTCGGTGGGCTGTACACGTGCGTGTGAGGATTGATGTACGGCTTGTGATTAATTTTTTTTAACGGAAATCGATGCATTCCGGTAGAATTATTCTTTGTAGGTCACTGAAGTGACGTCACCAAGTTACGAGGGTCCCACTATGATGTATGTGTTTTATCTATACCGTCCATCCATTTGAATAGATTATTTTATGCCATAATCCAAAGAATGAGCCGGATCCAAATATATAATGGACCCGAACACAGAAGACAGTAGAGAGAGTGAAGCCCACCTTTGAAACCTTCCTACGGTCAGCTGTTATTTTTATTTGAGATCTAATTTGTTCATAAGTTAACATAGACATTAAATAAGGAAAAACACAAATATAAGCTCGATCAAAAACTTACGTGGCCCTTAGAAGTTTTTAATGGTCGACGTCACTCTCTCCACCTTTTTTTTGTGGTGGGGTGAGTAGAGATTTGGATCTAACTTATTCTTTTTCTTATACCATAAAATGGCTTTTTCAAATGGATGAACAGTGTGGATATAAAACATACATCATGGCAAGACTCACAGAAAGTAGTAGCGTACCGCTACTCAACCTTTTTGGTTTTTTTTAAAAGCTTGTTGGTACACCCCACCTTCAGTTCACAGTCACAGGTAGCAGCCACCCCACTGGGGATCGATACCAAGAACTAAACGAGGTATCTTTCTCGCTACTCAACCTGTTAGTAGCTAATCCGCGTTCAAAGCCCTCATGCACCCACCTGACATCGTGTTGGACCATTGAATAGAAGAGGCTCTCGATGGATGCTCGGATCGGACCTACAAAAGTTTGGCCAATTTAAGCCTTGTCTTCATTTTGCACGCAATTAATTGGATGATTTAAATTATCTGATCATGGTGATTTTAGATATGTGTCCAATTCACAGCGGGCCATCCCGATCCAACGGTGGTTAATGGTGATAGGTGGGCCTACCAGGTTACACAGCGGAAATTGCACCGCCAGTCTTTTGCGGTGTCTACAGTGGTCAATGATGACAGATAAGCCAACGTGGTAGAAAGAATGTTAATAGATCATTGCTGTATAGTGTATACTGCCGAATATGGTTGACACATCTCTCTACGTGGCAGACTGATGTGCAAATTGGGCCTATCTTTATTCAGAGCCCAAATATGGATGGTTTATATTCAATGATCGCGTCTATCAGATAGTCCCATCCATCGAATTTGTGGCCATTGAAGCGATGTAGGGAAAGAAAAAACTGTTAACGGTCAAAGATGCCGTTGGATAAAATGACGGATAGGATTATCCCATGTGTTATATTCCTGAGACGTAAAGACTCGATGGATCACCTGCCACGTGCTCAGTGGAGAGATGGTCTACATGTCCCGGTTCTTCCTGCTCTACCATCTCATCTCCCGCTGAGTAAATCGCTGATACGGTAGAGCCGGAATGGCCGAAAAATAATATAGCTATCTATCTACAGCACACGTGGCAATGAGATATATCGATCGGGACCGTCCATCAACTCTATCATGGATGGGATTTAAAAATAAAATAAAGTCAAATCAATTAGATGATCGTGCCCACCACAGTTCTCCAATTTTCCTTGATGAATGTTTGGCCATTTACTATTTTCATCTCACACCATCGGTTGAAGGCCACCTTTCATATATATATGATAATCAGATATATGTATTTTGAAACATCATTCATCTAATGTAGAGCAACTGGATGGATGGATGGCCCCGATTGCCCCATTGCTCTACCATTTGTGTTGCAGAGAGATTTTTTTATGTTATTTTATTTACCGTGGAGTGTCGGCTGTATCAGTTTTTTCGGCTCCACCGAACCGTCTTCTTCCGAGTGAGCAGATTAGGCATTACCCGGAACACACATCAGTGGGTGCGATCCTTACGGTGGGGCTAACCATGATGGTGTGATGTATATCCGCGTTATCCATCCGTTTCTCTGGACCATTTAGGATGGTGTCTCAAAACTTATGTAGATCAAAATCTCAAGTGAACCATAGGAAACAGTGATGATTGAGTGGTTTACCATTAAAAATTCCAAAGGACTCAGTCATAGAGTTTTCTAATATTTATTTGCAATCCAATGAATTAATTATGCCAAAAGATGTTGATGAAAGGTAAATACAAAGAACAGTTTACCCATAAATTTTGAGGCCCTAGAAAAAAAATTAATGGTCACTTATAAATATTTAAAGTATTATGTTCCACTTAAAATATAGATCTTCTTTAGGTTTAATCTCATCCTAAAATGAGATGAAAAACAGAGGGACACTGTGGATAAACAACAAATACATTAAAAGGTGTGCTCTACAGGGATAGGTGAATAACCAATAAGGTATTACCTGGGTACCAGTTAATCCGCTCCCACCAAAGTGGGAAGGGTGAGACTCGGTTTGGCTAGTGACCCAACACCAGCCAGCCCCAACATTATGTAGACAGTTTATTTATTTTTTCGGCTCATTTTAAAGCATGAAACCATAAATGAAGCAAATTCAAATATTAGGTGCACTTAACAACAGAAAGCAATAGCAATTGAATGCTTGCCATTGAAAACTCTCGGAGACTACAAAAGTTTTGGATCAAGGTGATATTTATTAAATATTACCGTGGCCTTAGGAAGATTTTAATGGTAGAGGATCAATAACCATAGTTTTCTATAGTGTAGTCCACTTAAGATTTATGTCGGCTCATTTTTTGATTGATGCCCTAAAAATAACATAAAAAATTGAAAATGTATGAACAGCGTGGATAAAACAAATACATCATGGTGGGCCAAACTAAGCTGTGGTGTCGGAGTCACCGGCGAAACCGCGTTCGGAAAGGTGCGAATTACCTGTTAGCTGCGTGGCTTTGCTGTGGCACTCAAGGGACCGAATAAAGAGACGAAAGAGAAATTTCCAATTGTACGACCAGTATATGGGTCACAACCTTTTTAAGCCCATTGCTTTTTACTTGCCAAGAATACTCCCCAAGCGTACGGACGACTGGCCAAAGGTCGAAAATGCTCCTGCTTTCCCTTCCGTAAGAGGATCGGCCGCTGACGCTCCTCGAACTCCCAGTTGTACGAACGGTTCAAAGGAGATCAACGCTACATGGACCCCACAGTTATGTATTTATTATATCCACAACGTTCATCATATTTCGAGATCATTTGGGAGTATTATCCAAAAAAATAAATCATATTCAAAGATCAACTGGGACACACCACAAAGAGCAGCAGAAAATTGATTTTCACCATACAAACTTTTGTAGGGCCCACCATAGCATTTATTTTCCATCCAATCTATTCATAAGGCCACGAAGACATGGATGAAAAGGAAAAACAAATTTCGTAATGATCCAAAACTTCCTTCCCCTGAAAGGGTTTCAACGGTATACGTCAATTCCCAACTACCTTTTACAATGTGGTCCACTTGATAGTTAGATCTATCTTATTTTTCGTCCCAAGCCTTAATATGAGCTCTCCAAATAGATGGACGGTTTGGATATAACACAGACCCCATGATGGGACCCACAGAAACAAAAAATATATATATAAAAAAAACCACAGACTATCGCGGCACTACCGCCGGCCCGTGCCACCGCAGTCTGGTAGTTTTTTATTTATTTTATTTTATTTTATGGGGAGAACTTTTTCTCCCTTAAATTTTTCTCAAATACATAATTATGTAAATATGTATATATAAGTATATAAAAATATTTTTCTATCTCTTAATTCATTTCTTTGTCTATTTATTTAACAAGCATATCTCCTAAACTAAAATAAGTTACTTAACGTACCATATATGATTTTGGGGTAGGAGAAGCTAATTTAGCCAACCAACATAGTAATTTTCCAAGATTCTATCGGGTCGATGGTTAAAAATCCACTTCACGGTCAATCCACTTCACTTCACGGTCATTTTCGTGCATTTTGCGGTCCAATCGCTTCACTTCGTCCCCCATTTCCATGCATATCATGGTCATTCCCGCATATTCCGTGTTGATTCACGGTCATTTCGATGCATTTCGCGGTCCCACATCTTCACTTCACGGTCATTTTCGTGCATTTCGCGGTCCAATCGCTTCACTTCACCCCTATTTCCATGCATATCACGGTTATTCCCGCATATTCTGTGTTGATTCACGGTCATTTCGACGCATTTCGCGGTCCCGCGTCCCAATCGCTTCACTTCACCCCCATTTCCATGCATATCACGGTCATTCTCGCATATTCCGTGTTGATTCACGGTCATTTCGATGCATTTCGCGGTCCCGCGTCTTCACTTCACGGTCATTTTCGTGCATTTCGCGGTCCAATCGCTTCACTTCACCCCCATTTTCATGCATATCACGGTCATTCCCGCATATTCCGTGTTGATTCACCGTCATTTCGACGCATTTCGCGGTCCCACGTCTTCACTTCACGGTCATTTTCGTGCATTTCGCGGTCCAATCGCTTCACTTCACTCCCATTTCCATGCATATCACGGTCATTCCCGCATATTTCGTGTTGATTCACGGTCATTTCGACGTATTTCGCGGTCCCGCGTCTTCACTTCACGGTCATTTTCGTGCATTTCGCGGTCCAATCGCTTCACTTCACCCCCATTTCGATGCATATCACAGTCATTCTCGCATATTCCGTGTTGATTCACGGTCATTTCAACCCATTTCGCGGTCCCGCGTCTTCATTTCACAGTCATTTTCGTGCATTTCGCGGTCCAATTGCTTCACTTTACCCCCATTTTCATGCATATCACGGTCATTCCCGTATATTCCGTGTTGATTCACGGTCATTTCGACGCATTTCGCGGTCCCATGTCTTCACTTCACGGTCATTTTTGTGCATTTTGCGGTCCAATCGCTTCACTTCACCCCCATTCCCATGCATTTCACGGTCAATTCCCTTCACTTCACGGTCATTTCCACGCATTTCACGCTGATTCGCTTACTTCACTTCGGTCATTTCCACGCATTTCAAATGATTCGCTTCACTTCACGGTCATTTCCATGCATTTCACGGTCATTCCCGGCGATTCCGTGTTGATTTACGGTCATCTCCACGCATTTCACGGTCAATTCCCTTCACTTCACGGTCATTTCTGCGCATTTCACGGTCAATTCGCTTCACTTCAGGGTCATTTCCATGCATTTCAAGGTCATTTCCGGCGATTCCGTGTTGATTTACGGTCATTTCCATGCATTTCATGGTCAATTCCCTTCACTTCACGGTCATTTCCACACATTTCACGGTCAATTCGCTTCACTTTACCATCATTTTCATGCATTTCACGGTCATTCCTGGCGATTCCGTGTTGATTCATGGTCATTTCCATGCATTTCACGGTCAATTTCCTTCACTTCACGGTCATTTTCATGCATTTCACAGTCAATTCGCTTCACTTCATGATCATTTTCATGCATTCACTGTCATTCCCGGCGATTCCGTGTTAATTCATGGTCATTTCTATGCATTTCACGGTCAATTCCCTTCACTTCGCAGCCATTTCCACGCACTTCGCGGTCAATTCACTTCACTTCATGCCCATTTCCATGCATTTCACTGTCATTTCCGACAATTCCGTGTTGATTCATGGTCAATTCAACACACTTCACGGTCAATTCACTTCACTTCACGGCCATTTTCACGCACTTCGCGGTCAATTCACTTAACTTCACTGTCATTTCGGCATCACCGGGAATGACCGTGAAATGCATGGAAATGACGGTGAAGTGGAGTGAATTGACCGCGAAATGCATGGAAATGACCATGAAATGAAACGAAATCGCCGGGATTGACAATGAAATGCATGGAAAGGATCGTGAAGTGAAGGGGATTGACCATGAAATACATGGAAATGACCGTGAAATGAAGGGAATTAACCGTGAAATGCATGGAAATGATCATGAAATGAAACAGAATCGCCGGGATTGACCGTGAAATGTAGGGAAATGATCGTGAAGTGAAGCGAATTGACCGTGAAATGCATGGAAATGACCGTGAGGTGAAGCGAATTAATCGCGAAATGCGTGGAAATGGCCGTGAAGTGAAGGGAATTGATGGTGAAATGCATGAAAATGACCGTGAATCTAAACAGAATAGCTGGAATTGACCGTAAAATGCATGGAAATGACCATGAAGTGAAGCGAATTGACCGCGAAATGCGTGGAAATGACCGTGAAGTGAAGGGAATTGACCGTGAAGTGCATCGAAATGACCGTGAATCTAAACGAAATTGTTGGAAATGACCGTGATGTGAAGCGAAATGACTGTGAAATGCATGGAAATGGTCGTGAAGTGAAGGGAATTGACAATGAAGTGCATGGAAATGACCGTGAATCTAAACAGTAATCGCTGAATTGATCGTGAATTGCATGGAAATGATCGTGAAGTGAAGCGATTGATCGATGAAATGCATGGAAATGACCGTGAAGTGAAGGGAATTGATTGTGAAGTGCATCGAAAATGACCGTGAATCTAAACTATCAATTGGAAATGACCGTGAAATGCATGGAAATGGCCGTGATGTGAAGCGAAATGACCGTGAAATGCATGGAAATGGCCGTGAAGTGAAGGGAATTGACCGTAAAATGCATCGAAATGACCGTGAAGTGAAGTGAATTGACCGTAAAGTGCATCGAAACAACCGTGAACTTAAAAGGAATTGCCGGATATCACCGTGAAATGCATGGAAATGGCCGTGAAGTGAAGAGAATTGACCATGAAATGCGTCGAAATGGCCGTGAAGTGAAGTGAATTGACCATGAAGTGCATCGAAATGACCGTTAACGTAAACGGAATTGCCGGATATCACCGTGAAATGCATGGAAATGGCCGTGAAGTGAAGAGAAATGACCGTGAAATGCATCGAAATGGCCGTGAAGTGAAGTGAATTGACCGTGAAGTGCATCGAAATGACCGTGAACGTAAACGGACTTGCCGGATATCGCCGTGAAATGCATGGAAATGACCGTGAAGTGAAGCGAAATGACCATAAAATGCATCGATGCACGCAATTGCCGGATATCGCCGGAATTGATTCACGGTCATTTCCACGCATTTTGCGGTCATTTCCCTTCACTTTGCAGGCATTTCCACACATTTCGCGGTCATTTCCCTTCACTTCACAGTCATTCCCATGCATTTCACGGTCATTCCAAACCATTCCGTGTTGATTCACGGTCATTTCCATGCATTTTGCGATCATTTTCCTTCACTTCACAGCTATTTCCACGCATTTTGCGGTCATTTCCCTTCACTTCACAGTCATTTCCATGCATTTCACAGTCATTCTAAACATTCCGTGTTGATTCACGGTCATTTCCACGCATTTCGCGGTCGTTTCCTGTTCACTCCCCAAGTATAGGGTTGTGATGTAGTAATAAACTCGGTAAGACCGAGGTCGAATCCACAGGGACTGAAACTTGTACGCTTTCTAAAAATAACTAGATCTAGAATTAGGCTAAGATGAAATCTAAACCAATTATGATTTGAGGAATAATGGTGAAATAATTAATCTAAAATTTTAGGAAAAATCAGAGAAGGGAAACTAGGGATTCAGAGGATCCACTTGTAGGGATCAGGGAGATCTTATGCCTGTATTACAATTTAGGAAATTAATTGAACTGCCTTTAATGTAATTTTGATAAGATGAAAGGTATATGAATTAGAATGGATTCCATCACCAAACCATGCCTGAGAGACAAAGCAAACAATGTAATTAAACTAATTACCAACCAATCAATGTATGAAGGTTAGGAAGGTACTCGACATCCAACCATGCCCGTGAGACGATGGTGAACAATGTGGCTTCCCGACGTCATAAACATAAAAGAAAAAGAACATGCTCAAAGCCATTGCGGTACCCATTGTAATTTCACCACAATGACCATTAAGGATCGAAAACATTCCCTTAATAAAATTAAATCAAAATCGATCAGTCTTAAACAAAGGCACAAGCAAAGAGACCTCCCATCACGCTACAAGCTTCACCTCTTAGCCCGGCTAAGAGGTTTAGCCACACATGAGTGGACTAGATCTCTCAAAATAAAATAAATAAATTAAAAGCAAAGAAGGAAAGAAAAAATACAACTCTACTCTTTCTCTCTCTCTTCTCTCCCCGGCTCGGGATCTCGAATTCCCTTGCTCTCAATGCCTTTCTCACGTCCAAAACTCCCTTTTATACTGCTGGATGGCTAGAATCGGTGGCGTAGTCGTAGAAGGACTCTGAGTACAAATTTTCGCACCGTGATCGGTGGGCCCCACAGAGGTGTTTTTTCTGGAAAATCCACCCCATCCATTGGATTCGGTGACGAAATTTCACCAAGAATGGGTGATTTTGAAGGTCCATTTGCGCGGCCCACGTAAGAAATCTCAAAAATTCGCGTTTTAAACGTCACAAGACCGCTGTTTGTGGCCTCTCCGTACCGCACACGTGTACGCATGGGAGTGGAGTCTCAACATGGTTTTTGTAGTTCTCGAACCCATCTACACGATGGACGGCCGGATCGGTCGGACGAGATGACGACGGGGCCCACTAAAGTCCGAAAAGTCGGCAGCGAATCACGTTACGCGGACGCGTATCCGTCCTCCGTGACAATGGTGGGTCCCATTCCTTCCACTGAATGGAAAATCCACTCCGTTCATGAGATAGCCATCGAGAAACCGTCCGAGAGTGTATATAATGAAGTGAAATAGATGTGGCCCACTTGATCTTTCATTCCGCCGTCCATATTATGTTCAACGGCCAGGATCTTCTGATAATCTTGCATGGGTAAAACCGCCACCTAGGCGTTGGTTATGGCCCCCCTATGGATCATATGGACGGATCAGATCATCCATTTCCATGATGGGTGGGGTCCACTAAGGAAACCCAAATCGGACAGGGACCGTCCCTGCCTCTTTTTAAAAAAAGAAATTTAAAGATGCATCGGTCAGCAAGTGCTGACCGATTTCATGAGTTCTGGTACTCATCCCATGCATATGTGTGGTGCACACACTCTATGCAAAATGGGTCCCATATTGATGTATATGAGACATCCTTTCCGTTCATCTATTTTGTAGCCTCAATTAAGGCGCTGAGTCCAAAATTGAAGCATATCCAAAGATCGTGTGGGCCCCATTTTAGGATTTAAGGGGGCTGATCTGCTTTTGGGCCACTTCCACAACGATCCAATAGATGATTTTTGACGTGTACGGTTAATTTAAGGTCATCGTGCCGTGTATGAAGTTTCGGGCCGAACGGATGGTGGGAACCCCGTGATTTTGCATTTCGGACCTTTTTTTTGGCCACTTGAACTTCGTTTCTCAATTTTCTCGGATCTCTGGCGTGTAAATCCGTCGATCTTGGCCCTATGAGGTCCATCCCTTGCCTTTGGTGACACGTGCATTAAATCCATGCCTTTAGCATTCTTTTTCATCCACGCTCATAATTGCATCCCGCAACAAAACACAATTAAAATAGGCCATTTAAATACCATGTTCATAAATTCAGAATTAACTGGGTCTAATATGCAATATTTGGCCTCAACACAACCCCAACCAGCATTTTGCTAGTCCCGAGCAAAATATGCGAAAAAATAAGTTGAGAACTACAGGGCAATTTCCATGAAACCGAGTGATATTTTTGAAGATCGATTCAGATATGAGAAATCTAAGATTCATGAATGTTGATTATCAATTTCTCTTGGCCTCTTGTGCACGGTGAATTTCATAATCAAGTTCAAATATTAATCCGTAAACTAGAATAATTCTAAACATTGAGTTCCATGGGTGTATAGTGAATTCTCACCTACCATCATTAAGAGATTCAATTCTCGATTTCATGATATCATTAGTAATCAATCGGAAAATTCATAACTACCATCACCTAAACCAAGATTACTTGCCTCACAGATCATTCTTTCATTTTCTAGTTTTTTTTTTTTTTTTTTTTTTTTTTTTTTTTGTCAAGATGGGAATCAAATTTCACTTATAGGAGCAAACCTATGGTGAAACTAGTCGCCCAACTCTTTCCAACTCGTTAATCATGAAAAATCGAATCCACACCTATAGGGAGCAAACCCATGGTGCAACTCTTTTTATACCCTGATGGCCAAATCTTTTAGTTGGTTTCTTTCATGCTCAGTGATTACCAAGTTAATCATTTAATATCAAACTGAAACCTCAATGTGTAAGTGAGATGTGGTATGTGAAATCATGACTCAATCAATGTTTACAACTTCTAATCATGGATTAACAATTCAAACTTAACTGTGAAATCTACAGATAACTGAATCCAAAAGTCATGAATTACCAACATTACGTATCTTAAAATTCTAAATCCAGAATATCTGTCAAAATCACTTCAAATTCACAAGAATTTTCAGAAAAATTTTTAAAAATTTTCACAATTTTTGCTCAAGACTCACAATTTTTGCTCAAGACCAAGAAAACACTGATTAGGTTACCTAATCTCCCACCCCCAACCTAAAATCTACATTGTCCTCAATGTAAAAGATATGAGCATGGAATGCACATGGGACAACGAAAGTAAAAGAGAAGTGATAGGAAGATAGTACCTGAATGATGAATCGTGAGAGACTTTCCAAGAGATCTCAACATGAGAGCGGGTGAGCATGAGAGAGAAAGCAACACAAAAATAAATAAAATCCTACCTATACCACTTTCGCAGGTGCTCTCGATTGCATTTAGCATATGCAACAAGCCTTTAAACCCCTAGGTTGCCCTCTCAAGGGACGAGTTGTAGTCTCGTGAGGGTTTACAAGAATGTTACCCACAAACATTGAACTCACTACTCATGCCGCAAGGTTCATCTCCTCGCCGATATCTTGATAAGTTCCTCAAGAAGTTCCTCAACAAGATCATCCAAAAGCCCTTTGAAAAGGCTTGGGTGCCCTGGAGCATGACTTTCCAAAGAGACTTATGTACCTCATAAGAAATCTTCCATCAGATTGCTTGAGGTAACTGCAGAATATGTACGATTCAATTGTGATGTACAGTTTCAACGTTAGTATCCCATGGTGAATCCGAGACTACAAGTAGATAAAGTTTAGAAAACTTCGCAAAAAAGTGATGTAGCCTCAACACATTTCAAGTGTCAAACTTCTGCTCAATTTTCAGCTCCTCCTCCTTTAATGGTAGACGTTTAGGATCGTGGGAAGAAGGGGCTTCAAAATAAGGGTTCTCTCACGTTGATAACTACCGAGATGTTGTCTGCAAGGCATCCACTTTGTCTTTTGACATGGGATCGTTTGACTTTGAAAAGTGTGCCCAAAGAATTATCAAAAGAGTCTGGAAATTTGGTGAGAGTGACTTATTTTCCTCATGGAAATCAGAATGAGATGCTCAAGGACTCCCTCGCCCTTAAAAGTATATGAAGATATGTTCTCTTGTCTAAACCGCACAAACATATCAAGATCAATAGGGGAAGCATCGATGGGATCACTTTGTTCATCAAACTACTCAATCGAGGCGCTGAACTCGTCACGTGTACAAAATTAGCGAGATGGTGGTCTTAATTGAGCGATTTCAAATTCTAAAGTCGTAGCGAATTACTGCCCTTCTTCTCCCGAATCACATTATCATTCAATTCAAAAGAGTGGTCCAAACATGTCTCACGAAGTTGGAAGGGTCGTTTTAATGAGCTCATCTTCCACTTTTAAATCGATATGTTAGGTGAGTGGAGTAGCTCAAGATGACCGATCACTTCGCCGTGTGCTTCTTGAGCATTGACCTGGACCATACTTGAGATTGATTCAGGGAATTTGGGTTGTGCTCTCATGAATCTCATCCCAATACTTCTCGCCTTCCAATTCAGTGCAATACACACTTGAGATGGGATCGCTTTCCTTACATTCTAAATTCGGTTGAGGTTCGAATAAACTAACCTCAACCTCATCATTGAGATCCTGTGTATCATGTAAGGAAAGTGTGTCATCATCACTGTATTTGAAAGACACCCATGTATCTCCATCATTCTTTTGAACAGTCATTGAGATTGGCTCATTGGGAAATTGAACCACGTGCTCGTTAATGGAATCCAACTCCTCATTCCAAATTCCAGATTTCGTCAAAAGTGAGTGAGGATCACTTTCCTGGCATTGTATTTCTGGATTGGATTGTAGTTGGGATGCACGAGCTTCTTCTATCCTTTCAAGGCGCGAATTCAGTGCTTCCATTGCTTTTCTTATTTCCGTAAGGCATTCCATGGTATACTGAATTTCATCCTCTTGGATCGTTTCTGGTAGGTTCTCAACGATAGGGTATCCAAGAGAATAATCATTACAAGTGGTTGGTTCATCTTCCCAGTTTTGATGGTTCCACTGGTTATAGTCATACGGGTCATCGGTCGAGAGTTGATACGCGTTATCATTCCAATAATCACGCATCGCTTCCTTAACTCGTGGAATGCAATTATTTTCCGTAGATAATCACCGAAGGACTTCTTAATCGGTGGAGCATCATGTTTCGATTGGTTGAAGTAATTTTCAGAAAATATTTGAGGCATAGAGTCGCTTTCCATCATTATCATCATACATCAAAAAATTTTCCCAAGATTCCTTAGCTATCTCAAAGATATATACGCTCCAACTCTTGCATAGTAAAACCCAAATTTGAATCTACTCCTAGGAAAAATAAAAAGAAAAGATCCTACAACAGTATAGAAAGTATGAGGGGAAGAAGTTAGAAAGAAGTTACCAGGTTAAAGATTCCTAAGTAAAAAAAAAAAAAACTGCAAAACAGAACAAAACAAGTTAGTTCAAAATAAAAGAAATTTCTAGAGCAAATCAAATCTAAAGAGTTAGAAATCTAGCAAATCGAAAGAGTTTACCAAATTAGAAGTTCATCTTAACAACCTACGTAATAAGAAATATGTTAGTTCTATGAAAAATAGAAAACAAAATTAAAAATTTAAAATTAGTAAAATCCTAATCTTAAACTAACTCTAAATCTAATTAATTTCAGAAAATCGTAGAAATCAGGTCATTTCAAGAACGGCGCCAAAAAACTTGTTCACTCCCCAAGTATAGGGTTGTGATGTAGTAATAAACTCCAGAAGACCGAGGTCGAATCCACAGGGACTGAAACTTGTACGCTTTCTAAAAATAACTAGATCTAGAATTAGGCTAAGATGAAATCTAAACCAATTATGATTTGAGGAATAATGGTGAAATAATTAATCTAAAATTTTAGGAAAAATCGAGAAGGAAACTAGGGATTCAGAGGATCCACTTGTAGGATCAGGGAGATCTTATGCCGTATTACAATTTAGGAAATTAATCGAATCGCCTTTAATGTAATTTTGATAAGATGAAAGGTATATGAATTAGAATGGATTCCATCACCAAACCATGCCCAGGAGACAAAGCAAACAATGTAATTAAACTAATTACCAACCAATCAATGTATGAAGGTTAGGAAGGGTACCGACATCCAACCATGCCCGTGAGACGATGGTGAACAACATGTGGCTTCCGACGTCATAAACATAAAAGAAAAAGAACATGCTCAAAGTCATTGCAGACTCCATTGTAATTTCGGTCACAACAAGACCATTAAGGACCGAAAACATTCCCTTAATAAAATTAAATCAAAATCGATCGGTCTTAAACAAAGGCACAAGCAAAGAGACCTCCCATCACGCTACAAGCTTCACCTCTTAGCCCTCAGCTAAGAGGTTTAGCCACACATGAGTGGACTAGATCTCTCAAAATAAAATAAATAAATTAAAAGCAAAGAAGGAAAGAAAAAATACAACTCTACTCCTTTTCTCTCTCTTCTCTCCCCGGCTCTCGGATCTCGAAATTCCCTTGCTCTCAATGCCTTTCTCACGTCCAAAACTCCCTTTATAGGCTGGGGCTGGATGGCTAGAATCGGTGGCAAGTCGTAGAAGGACTCTTGAGTACAAATTTTCGCAGCCGTGATCGGTGGGCCCCACAGAGGTGTTTTCTGGAAAATCCACCCCATCCATTGGATTCGGACGAAATTTCGACCAAGAATGGGTGATTTTGAAGGTCCATTTGCGCGGCCCACGAAGAAATCTCAAAAATTGGGCTTTGAACGTCACAAGACCGCTGTTTGTGGCCTCATGCCGCACACGTGTACGCATGGGAGTGGAGTCTCAACATGGTTTTGTAGTTCTCGAACCCATCTACACGATGGACGGGTCGGATCGGCCGGACAGGATGACGTACGGGGCCCACTAAAGTCCGAAAAGTCGGCAGCGAATCACGTTACGCGGACGCGTATCCGTCCTCCGTGACAATGGTGGGTCCCATTCCTTCCACTGAATGGAAAATCCACTCCGTTCATGAGATAGCCATCGAGAAACCGTCCGAGAGTGTATATAATGAAGTGAAATAGATGTGGCCCACTTGATCTTTCATTCCGCCGTCCATATTATGTTCAACGGCCAGGATCTTCTGATAATCTTGCATGGGTAAAACCGCCACCTAGGCGTTGGTTATGGCCCCCTATGGATCATATGGACGGATCGATCATCCATTTCCATGATGGGTGGGGTCCACTAAGGAAACCCAATCGGACAGGGACCGTCCCTCGCCTCTTTTTAAAAAAAAAAAATTTAAAGATGCATCGGTCAGCAAGTGTTGACCGATTTCATGAGTTCTGGTACTCATCCCATGCATATGTGTGGTGCACACACTCTATGCAAAATGGGTCCCATATTGATGTATATGAGACATCCTTTCCGTTCATCTATTTTGTAGCCTCAATTAAGGCGCCGAGTCCAAAATTGAAGCATATCCAAAGATCAGGTGGGCCCCATTTAGGATTTAAGGGGCTGATCTGCTCGTTGGGCCACTTCCACAACGATCCAATAGATGATTTTTGACGTGTACGGTTAATTTAAGGTCATCAGGCCGTGTATGAAGTTTCGGGCCGAACGGATGGTGGGAACCCTGTGATTTTGCATTTCGGACCCTTTTTTCGCCACTTGAACTTGGGGCTCAATTTTCTCGGATCTACGGCGTGTAAATTGTCGATCTTGGCCCTATGAGGTCCATCCCTTGCCTTTGGTGACTTCTCGTGCATTAAATCCATGCCTTTAGCATTCTTTTCAGTTCACGCTCATAATTGCATCCTGCAACAAAACACAATTAAAATAGGCCATTTAACAGTACCATGTTCATAAATTCAGGAATTAACTGGGGTCTAATATGCAATATTTGGCCCTCAACACAACCCCCAACCAGCATTTTGCTAGTCCCGAGCAAAATATGCGAAAAATAAGTTGAGAACTACAGGGCAATTTCCATGAAACCGAGTGATATTTTTGAAGATCGATTCAGATATGAGAAATCTAAGATTCATGAATGTTGATTATCAATTTCTCTTGGCCTCTTGTGCACGGTGAATTTCATAATCAAGTTCAAATATTAATCCGTAAACTAGAATAATTCTAAACATTGAGTTCCATGGGTGTATAGTGAATTCTCAGCCTACCATCATTAAGAGATTCAATTCTCGATTTCATGATATCATTAGTAATCAATCAGAAAATTCATAACTACCATCACCTAAACCAGTACTTTGCCTCACAGATCATTCTTTCATTTTCTAGTTTTTTTTTTTTTTTTTTTTTTTTTTTTTTTTTGTCAAGATGGGAATCAAATTTCACTTATAGGAGCAAACCTATGGTGAAACTAGTCGCCAACTCTTTCCAACTGTTAATCATGAAAAATCGAATCCACACCTATAGGGAGCAAACCCATGGTGCAACTCTTTTATACCCTGATGGCCAAATCTTTTAGGTGGTTTCTTTCATGCTCAAAGTGATTACCAAGTTAATCATTTAATATCAAATGAAACCTCAATGTGTAAGTGAGATGTGGTATGTGAAATCATGACTCAATCAATGTTTACAACTTCTAATCATGGATTAACAATTCAAACTTAACTGTGAAATCTACCAATAACTGAATCCAAAAGTCATGAATTACCAACATTACGTATCTTAAAATTCTAAATCCAGATATCTCACAAAATCACTTCAAATTCACAAGAATTTTAGAAAAATTTTTAAAAATTTTCACAATTTTTGCTCAAGACTCACAATTTTTGCTCAAGACCAAGAAAACACTGACAGGTTACCTAATCTCCCACCCCCAACCTAAAATCTACATTGTCCTCAATGTAAAAGATATGAGCATGGAATGCACATGGGACAACGAAAGTAAAAGAGAAGTGATAGGAAGATAGTACCTGAATGATGAATCGTGAGAGACTTTCCAAGAGATCTCAACATGAGAGCGGGTGAGCATGAGAGAGAAAGCAACACAAAAATAAATAAAATCCTACCTATACCACTTTCGCAGGTGCTCTCGATTGCATTTAGATATGCAACAAGCCTTTAAACCCCTAGGTTGCCCCTAGTGGACGAGTTGTAGTCTCGTGAGGGTTTACAAAGAATGTTACCCACAAACATTGAACTCACTACTCATGCCGCAAGGTTCATCTTCCGCCGATTATCTTGATAAGTTCCTCAAGAAGTTCCTCAACAAGATCATCCAAAAGCCCTTTTGCAAAAGGCTTGGGTGCCCCTGGAGCATGACTTTCCAAAGAGACTTATGTACCTCATAAGAAATCTTCCATTCGCATTGCTTGAGGTAACAGAATATGTACGATTCACCTGTGATGTAGAAGTTTCAACGTTAGTATCCCATGGTGAATCCGAGACTACAAGTAGATAAAGTTTAGAAAACAAAAAGTGATGTAGCCTCAACACATTTCGAAGTGTCAAACTTCGGTTCAATTTTCAGCTCCTCCTCCTTTAATGGTAGACGTTTAGGATCAGGGGAAGAAGGGGCTTCAAAATAAGGGTTCTCTGGTCGGTGATAACTACCGAGATGTTGTATTCGAAGGCATCCACTTTGTCTTTGACATGGGATCGTTTGACTTTGAAAAGTGTGCCCAAAGAATTATCAAAAGAGTCGGAAATTTCACCGAGAGTGACTTATTTTCCTCATGGAAATCAGAATGAGATGCTCAAGGACTCCTCGCCCTTAAAAGTATATGAAGATATGTTCTCTTGCTCCACTCGCACAAACATATTGAAGATCAATAGGGGAAGCATCGATGGGATCACTTTGTTCATTGAAACTACTCAATCGAGGCGTTGAACTGTCAGACGTGTACAGCTCAGATGGTGGTCTTAATTGAGCGATTTCAAATTCTAAAGTCGTAGCGAGCAGCTCGTCCTTCTCCCGAATCACATTATCATTCAATTCAAGAGAGTGGTCCAAACATGTCTCACAGAAGTTGGAAGGGTCGGTTTTAATGAGCTCATCTTCCACTTTTAAATCAGATATGTTAGGTGAGTGGAGTAGCTCAGTATGACCGATCACTTCGTGTGCTTCTTGAGCATTGACCTGGACCATACTTGAGATTGATTCCAGGGGAATTTGGGTTGTGCTCTCATGAATCTCATCCCAATACTTCTCGGCTTCCAATTCAGTGCAGTACACACTTGAGATGGGATCGCTTTCCTTACATTCTAAATTCGGTTGAGGTTCGAATAAACTAACCTCAACCTCATCATTGAGATCCTGTGTATCATGTAAGGAAAGTGTGTCATCATCACTGTATTTGAAAGACACCCATGTATCTCCATCATTCTTTTGAACAACCATCGAGATTGGCTCATTGGGAAATTGAACCACGTGCTTGTTAATGGAATCCAACTCCTCATTCCAAATTCCAGATTTCGTCAAAAGTGAGTGAGGATCACTTTCCTGGCATTGTATTTCTGGATTGGATTGTAGTTGGGATGCACGAGCTTCTTCTATCCTTTCAAGGCGCGAATTCAGTGCTTCCATTGCTTTTCTTATTTCCGTAAGGCATTCCATGGTATACTGAATTTCATCCTCTTGGATCGTTTCTGGTAGGTTCTCAACGATAGGGTATCCAAGAGAATAATCATTACAAGTGGTTGGTTCATCTTCCCAGTTTTGATGGTTCCACTGGTTATAGTCATACGGGTCATCGGTCGAGAGTTGATACGCGTTATCATTCCAATAATCACGTACTGTTTCCTTAACTCGTGGAATGCAATTATTTTCCCGTAGATAATCACCGAAGGACTTCTTAATCGGTGGAGCATCATGTTTCGATTGGTTGAAGTAATTTCGAGGAAAATATTTGAGGCATAAATTTGTTTTCCATCATTATCATCATACATCAAAAAATTTTCCCAAGATTCCTTAGCTATCTCAAAGATATATATCGTTCCAACTCTTGCATAGTAAAACCCAAATTGAATCTACTCCTAGGAAAAATAAAAAGAAAAGATCCTACAACAGTATAGAAAGTATGAGGGGAAGAAGTTAGAAAGAAGTTACCAGGTTAAAGATTCCTAAGTAAAAAAAAAAAAAGCTGCAAAACAGAACAAAACAAGTTAGTTCAAAATAAAAGAAATTTCTAGAGCAAATCAAATCTAAAGAGTTAGAAATCTAGCAAATCGAAAGAGTTTACCAAATTAGAAGTTTATCTTAACAACCTACGAATAAGAAATATGTTAGTTCTATGAAAAATAGAAAACAAAATTAAAAATTTAAAATTAGTAAAATCCTAATCTTAAACTAGCTCTAAATCTAATTAATTTAAAATCGTAGCCGTCGGTCCACAACGGCGCCTAAAATTTGTTCACTCCCAAGTATAGGGTTGTGATGTAGTAATAAACTCGGTAAGACCGAGGTCGAATCCACAGGGACTGAAACTTGTACGCTTTCTAAAAATAACTAGATCTAGAATTAGGCTAAGATGAAATCTAAACCAATTATGATTTGAGGAATAATGGTGAAATAATTAATCTAAAATTTTAGGAAAAATCAGAGAAGGGAAACTAGGGATTCAGAGGATCCACTTGTAGGGATCAGGGAGATCTTATGCCTGTATTACAATTTAGGAAATTAACTGAACTGCCTTTAATGTAATTTTGATAAGATGAAAGGTATATGAATTAGAATGGATTCCATCACCAAACCATGCCCAGGAGACAAAGCAAACAAATGTAATTAAACTAATTACTAACCAATCAATGTATGAAGGTTAGGAAGGGTACCGACATCCAACCATGCCTGTGAGACGATGGTGAACAATGGGGCTTCCCGACAGCCATAAACATAAAAGAAAAAGAACATGCTCAAAGCCATTGCAGACCATTGTAATTTCAATACACACAGACCATTAAGGACCGAAAACATTCCCTTAATAAAATTAAATCAAAATCGAGATCATCTTAAACAAAGGCACAAGCAAAGAGACCTCCCATCACGCTACAAGCTTCACCTCTTAGCCCCAGCTAAGAGGTTTAGCCACACATGAGTGGACTAGATCTCTCAAAATAAAATAAATAAATTAAAAGCAAAGAAGGAAAGAAAAATACAACTCTACTCCTTTCTCTCTCTCTTCTCTCCTGGCTCGGATCTCGAATTCCCTTGCTCTCAATGCCTTTCTCACGTCCAAAACTCCCTTTATAGTGGCTGGATGGCTAGAATCGGTGGCAGAGTCGTAGAAGGACTCGGAGTACAAATTTTCGCAGCCGTGATCGGTGGGCCCCACAGAGGTGTTTTTTGGAAAATCCACCCCATCCATTGGATTCAGGACGAAATTTCAGTCAAGAATGGGTGATTTTGAAGGTCCATTTGCGCGGCCCACGTAAGAAATCTCAAAAATTCGGCTTTGAACGTCACAAGACCGCCCGTTTGTGGCCTCCTCAGCATTACCGCACACGTGTGTACGCATGGGAGTGGAGTCTCAACATGGTTTTGTAGTTCTCGAACCCATCTACACGATGGACGGGTCGGATCGGTCGGACAGATGACGTACGGGGCCCACTAAAGTCCGAAAAAGTCGGCAGCGAATCACGTTACGCGGACGCGTATCCGTCCTCCGTGACAATGGTGGGTCCCATTCCTTCCATTGAATGGAAAATCCACTCCGTTCATGAGATAGCCATCGAGAAACCGTCCGAGAGTGTATATAATGAAGTGAAATAGATGTGGCCCACTTGATCTTTCATTCCGCCGTCCATATTATGTTCAACGGCCAGGATCTTCTGATAATCTTGCATGGGTAAAACCGCCACCTAAGGCGTTGGTTATGGCCCCCTATGGATCATATGGACGGATCGATCATCCATTTCCATGATGGGTGGGGTCCACTAAGGAAACCCAAATCGGACAGGGACCGTCCCTGCCTCTTTTTAAAAAAAGAAATTTAAAGATGCATCGGTCAGCAAGTGCTGACCGATTTCATGAGTTCTGGTACTCATCCCATGCATATGTGTGGTGCACACACTCTATGCAAAATGGGTCCCATATTGATGTATATGAGACATCCTTTCCGTTCATCTATTTTGTAGCCTCAATTAAGGCGCTGAGTCCAAAATTGAAGCATATCCAAAGATCAGGTGGGCCCCATTTTAGGATTTAAGGGGCTGATCTGCTCGTTGGGCCACTTCCACAACGATCCAATAGATGATTTTTGACGTGTACGGTTAATTTAAGGTCATCAGGCCGTGTATGAAGTTTCGGGCCGAACGGATGGTGGGAACCCTGTGATTTTGCATTTCGGACCCTTTTTTTCGCCACTTGAACTTCAGTTTCTCAATTTTCTCGGATCTCTGGCGTGTAAATTCGTCGATCTTGGCCCTATGAGGTCCATCCCTTGCCTTTGGTGACTTCTGTGCATTAAATCCATGCCTTTAGCATTCTTTTCAGTCCACGCTCATAATTGCATCCTGCAACAAAACACAATTAAAATAGGCCATTTAACAGTACCATGTTCATAAATTCAGGAATTAACTGGGGTCTAATATGCAATATTTGGCCCTCAACATTTCCCTTCACTTCACAGCCATTTCCACGCATTTCGCGGTCATTTCCCTTCACTTCATAGTCATTTCCATGCATTTCACGGTCATTCCAAACAATTCCGTGTTGATTCACGGTCATTTCCACGCATTTTGCGGTCATTTCCCTTCGCCAAATGGCTGTGAAGTGAATGAAAATGATCGTGAAGTGAAGCGAATTGACCGTGAATCAACACGGAATCGCCGGGAATGACCGTGAAATGCATGGAAATGACTGTGAAGTGAAGCGAATTGACCGTGAAATGCGTGGAAATGACCATGAAGTGAAGGGAAATGACCGTGAATCAACACAATCGCCGGGAATGACCGTGAAATGCATGGAAATGATCGTGAAGTGAAGCGAATTGACCGTGAAATGCGTGGACATGACCGTGAAGTGAAGGGAATTGTCCGTGAAATGCATGGAATGACCGTGAATCAACACGGAATCGCCGGGAATGATCGTGAAATGCATGGAAATGACCGTGAAGTGAAGCGAATTGACCGTGAAATGCGTGAAAATGACTGCGAAGTGAATAAAATTGACCGCGAAGTGAATGAAATGGATTTTCGACCATCGACCTGATGGAATCTTGGAAAATAACTATGTTAGTTGGCTAAATTAGCTTCTCCTACCCCAAAATCATATGTAGTACGTTAGGCAACTCATTCTACTTAAGGAGATATGCTTGTTAAATAAATAGACAAAGAAATGAATTAAAAGATAGAAAAATATTTTTATATACCTATATGTACATATTTACATAATTATGTATTGGAGAGAAATAGAAGAGGGAAAAAGTTCTCCTTGTAAATTTTTTTTTTTTTTTAAAAAAAAAAATTGCCAGATCACAAGATCGCTCTTGCATCATGAAGGCGGTAGTCTTGTAGTCCTGGATCTTTTTTTTCCGCTGACGATTTTTCGTTCCTTTTGTGGGTCCCATCATGAGGCCCATGTTATATCCAACTAGTTTTTTTTTTTTTTTTGTCGTTGAATTTTAGTTACTTTTGTGGGTCCCATCATAAGATTTGTGTTATATCCAAACCGTCCATTTATTTGGCAAGCTCATATTAAGGCTTGCGATGAAAAATAAGATAGATCTAACTATCAAGTGGACCACACTGTAAAAGGTAGTGGAGAATTGAACGTATACCACTGAAACCCTTTTAGGGGTTACAGAAGTTTTGGATCATTATGAAATTTATTTTTCCTCTTCATCCAGGTCTTTGTGACCTTATGAGTAGATTGGATGGAAAATAAATGTTATGGTGGCCCTACAAAAGTTTTAACGGTGAAAATCAATTTTCCCGCTGCTCGTTGTGGTGTGGTCCGGTTGATCTTTGGGTATGAAATTTTATTTTATTTTTGATAATGCTCCGAAATGATCTCGAAATATGGATGAACGTTGTGGATATAATAAATACATAACTGTGGGGCCATGTAACTTTGATATCTTTTGAACTGTTCGTACAACTCGGCGTTCGAGGAGTGTAAGCGCTCGTCTTCGAGCACCAGGTGATCCGCCTCAGGGAGGAAAGCAGGGGCATTTTCGACCTGAGTTACTTAACGTATTTCGCGGTCATTTCCCTTCACTTCACAGTCATTTTCCAAGCATTTCACGGTCATTCCCCTTCACTTCACAGTCATTTCCATGCATTTCAACGTCATTCTAAACAAATCCGTGTTGATTCACGGTCATTTTCACGCATTTTGCGGTCATTTCCCTTCACTTCACAGCCATTTCCATGCATTTCACGGTCGTTTCGCTTCACTTCACAGTCATTTCCGTGCATTTCACCGTCATTCGAAACAATTCCGTGTTGATTCACGGTCATTTTCGTGCATTTCACCGTCATTCGCAACAATTCCGTGTTGATTCACGGTCATTTCCATGCATTTCACCGTCATTTGAAACAATTCCGTGTTGATTCACGGTCATTTCCACACATTTCGCGGTCATTTCCCTTCACTTCACAATCATTTCCCAAGCATTTTACGGTCATTTCCCTTCACTTCACAGTCATTTCCCTTCACTTCACAGTCATTTCCCAAGCATTTCACAGTCATTTCCCTTCACTTCACAGTCATTTCCATGCATTTTTAACGTCATTCCAAACAATTCCGTGTTAATTCACGGTCATTTTCACGCATTTCGCGGTCATTTCCCTTCACTTCACAACCATTTTCATGCATTTCACGATCATTTCGCTTCACTTCACAGTCATTTCCATGCATTTCACCATCATTCCAAACAATTCCGTGTTGATTCACGGTCATTTCCACGCATTTCGCGGTCATTTCCCTTCACTTCACAGTCACATTTCCACGCATTTCATGGTCATTTCGCTTCACTTTACAGTCATTTCCATGCGCAGAAATGACTGTGAAGTGAAGGGGCATGACCATGAAATGCGTCGAAATGACCGTGAATCAATACAGAATATGCGGGAATGACCATGATAAGCATGTAAATGTGGGTGAAGTGAAGCGATTGGACCGTGAAATGCACGAAAATGACCGTGAAGTGAAGATGCGAGACCGCGAAATGCGTCGAAATGACCGTGAATCAACACAAAATATGCGGGAATGACCGTGATATGAATGAAAATGGGGGTGAAGTGAAGCGATTGGACCGCAAAATGCACAAAAATGAACGTGAATCAACACGAAATATGCGGGAATGACCTTAATATGCATGGAAATGGGGGTGAAGTGAAGCGATTGGATCGCGAAATGCACGAAAATGACCGTGAAGTGAAGACGCGGGACCGCGAAATGCGTCAAAATGACCGTGAATCAACATGGAATATGCGAGAATGACCGTGATATGCATGGAAATGGGGGTGAAGTGAAGCGATTGGACCGCGAAATGCACGAAAATGACCGTGAAGTGAAGATGCGGGACCGCGAAATGCGTCGAAATGACCGTGAATCAACACAGAATATGCGGGAATGACTGTGATATGCATGAAAATGGGGGTGAAGTGAAGCGATTGGACCGTGAAATGCACGAAAATGACCGTGAAGTGAAGACACGGGACCGTGAAATGCATCGAAATGATCGTGAATCAACACGAAATATGCGGGAATGATCGTGATATGCATGGAAATGGGGGTGAAGTGAAGCGATTGGACCGTAAAATGCACGAAAATGACCGTGAAGTGAAGTTAATTTTTAACTATCGACCCGATAGAATCTTGGAAAATTACTATGTTGGTTGGCTAAATTAGCTTCTCCTACCCCAAAATCATATATGGTGCGTTTAAGTAACTCATTATAGTTTAGAAGATATGCTTGTTAAATAAATAGACAAAGAAATGAATTAAGAGAGAGAAAAATATTTTTATATAGTTATATATACATATTTATGTAATTATGTATTTGAGAAAAATTTAATGGAGAAAGAGTTCTCCCCATAAAAAAAAAAATAATAATAATAAAAAAAACTAACTGTCATACTGCCGCGGCACTGCCACCGGTTCGGCGGTAGTGCCGCGATAGTATGTGGTTTTTTTTTATTTTTTTTTTGTTTTTGTGGGTCCCATCATGGGGTCTGTGTTATATCCAAACCGTCCATCTATTTGGAGAGCTCATTTTAAGGCTTGGGACGAAAAATAAGACAGATCTAGATATCAAGTGGACCACACCATAAAAGGCAGTGGAGGATTGAACGTATACCATTGAAATCCTTTCAGGGGTCACAGAAGTTTTAGATCAATATGAAACTTGTTTTTCCTCTTCATCCAGGTCTTTGTGACCTTATGAATAGATTGGATGGAAAATATATGTTATGGCGGGCCCTATGAAATTTTTAACGGTGAAAATCAAGTTTTCCGCTGCTATTTGTGGTGTGGTCCAGTTGATTTCTGGATATGATTTTTTTTTCCGATAATGCTCTGAAATGATCTCGAAATATGGATGAACGGTGTGGATTTAATAAATACATCATTGTGGGGCCATGTCGAGGTGCGTCAGCGCTCGTCTTCGCACACCAGCCAATCGGCTTCCGGAAGGAACGAGTGACGGGGGTATTTTGGTCCCTTGAAAAGTCGACCGTACATAGGGGAGTATTCTTGGAAGCTTAAAAAGAGGTGGGCTTCAAATGGCTGGTGGGCCATAAATGGGTCGTACAGTAGGAAATTTCTCGAGACGAAATTGAAGGCTCCGAAGCAACCTCATTTGGTAGCCCTTAGGTTCGTAAAAGAATAGTAGTCCGCTGGAGTACTAATTCAAGCAGTCTTATCCTGTATCTGGTTACGCACTTTAATACGTGTCTGGTGACAGGTAGTTGGGTGGGCCACCAAACTGATCCTTTTGCTCGTTTTCAAACGGTTTGTTACTGCCTTAGACACAGGCTCACAGCCTGGCATTGCGGAGGAGTGACGATAGGAATTATGGACACGTGCCAGCAAACTTGTGCAGGATCCCATCAGATGCGCCCATCTTATAGTTGCTGCCTTGTCTGGAAAATCAAGCCGGCCGATCCTTCCGGTGGGTCCCTCAACATATCGAACGTAGACAAATTTTTATAACCGTCCATTTCGTTGGTGCATGTGCGGCTGAACTGCTCCCAAGCTGGCCTGATTTTTGGGCCAGAGTATATACACGATGGGGCGCTCCTGAGTCCGGACGGTTTGCTTTAGTCTCGTGCACATGCGAATTTCCCACAATACCCGTTGCAGGGAGCCTGTGCAATAAAAGTCCCATGGGGCCCACCATGATGTTTACGCTAGATCCACACCGTCTATCAGTTTCATCCCTTCATCTGTGTGACATCTTATGAACGGTTTGGATGACATAAACATGACAATGGGCTCCAAGAAGGTTTCAATGGTGGGCATCCCATCAAAAAGTTTCCTGTGTTATCTCCCACTCAAGTTTGCAATCTGGCTTACTTTCTGGCTTACTTTCCAGCATGAGCTAGCTCAACTGATAGACGGAGTGGATACACCACAGATATCAGTGGACTTACAGAACTTTAAGTTGCACGGGGAATTCGCCTCCATTGTGTAGGTTTGTATCCGCGAGCCATAAAAGCGGAGACCATTTCGGTGTGAATGGTAGGTACAAAGCTCGAGAGTAGGGCCGGTAACGGTCGGACGTTCAAGCCATGCCTATTCAATATTTTGCATTTGTAAGCCCAAGCCAAGCCCTACTTGAAAGTTTGTAATAACACAATGGGTCTTTTACAACTGGGCCCATGTGGAGTGATCCAAACCTTTGGTATGATCTACTTCAATCTATACGACCATCAAACCAATAATTCACGGAGCAGAAAGATCCTAACCCTCCAATTGATGGCCGGTAATGGCCGGCTGAGAAAGAAAATAAAGCAACGATCCACCTACCATGAAGAATGGCCAAACGAACAATTGCTTGGATCTTTCAACATGGGGGATTTTGACGCACTGGCTACACGCATTGAGGCCCATCAAATCAAAGGTTCTAATCCTTCAACATAGCTCCCAACCTAAAACATCAGAGTACCGTATGAATCTGTTGGACGGTGTGGATACTGCACCTGTCGGCCACGCTCACACATGTGAAGGCATGTGCACGACCCACCTTTCAGTAGCATGTTGGCTTATCAAAGCTCTAAGACATAGGTAAAACGGTCCATGTTTTTGAGGACGTGGGCCGAGCTCCCTCCGTACCCTCTGAGCTCGGTTTCAGTAGTGACAGTACCGGTTCGGTGCTGGAAAAGCCGTGGGCCCCACCATGATATATGTGTTTTATCCACGCTCTCTGTCCACGTTTCCAAGCTAAATTTAGTTTTTGAGACCAAAAGTGGCGCACATTCAAATAGGTGGACCATATCACAAGAAAGTAATGATTTAACGCCTACCATTAAAATCTTCTTAGAGCATGCTTTAGTATTTATTTCCATCTAACTTTTTGATTAGGTCATGCGGACTTGGAAGAATATACAAAAAAAAAAAAATCAACTTAATCCAGTACATGGGTCCTTGCTCTTGCTCCAGTGGTAGACTCTAAGGGAAAAAAAAAAAAAAAAAAAAACTCAGTCCAGTACATTTGGGCCACAGAAGAGAATTTAATGGTGGGTGTTCAATCGCCACCGTTTCCTAAGCTATGGTCCATCTGATATTTGGATCTGCTTTTGTTGGTGGAGAAGAGAGATTTATGATAGATTTTTTTCTATTTATGGATTGATTTGATTCACTGCAGTTATAGTTTTGCTAAAATAAGTTGCTCCATTATTAGCATCTTATGTCTATTGTAATTATATATTATTGTTGTAATCTCCATTAGCACCATGAATAAGAATATCTCTCATCCTCTTCTCCTGTGCACGTAGGATCGCTACATTAGCGGCCAAAGCACATAAATCCGTGTATTTTCTTCTTTGCTATATTATTTTTTCTTTGCAATATGGTATCAGAGCGAAAGATCTTATGTAGTTGTGATCTAATTCATCATTAAGAAAGAAGGAAACGTGCTGCCTCTGTTTTTCATTTTCTGCAGATTTTTTTTTTTTTTTTTTGCATATGTTCTCTCTTTATTTTTTTGTTCTGATCATTTCTCCTTTATCAATGGGTGAATCGGATGCAAATCCTGGTTGGAAGCTTTCTTCAGTTCTCTTGAATGGTATTAACTATGTACCTTGGTCAAGGGTTGTAACCTTATCTCTTGGTGGCAAGAAAAAGTTGGGTTTCATCAATGGAACAAAAGTTTATCCTGCATCTACTAATACAGGATATGAAGATTGGATCTCTAGTGATCAACTTGTCAGATCTTGGATTCTTAATTCGATGGAACCCCATATTGTTGGAATTTTTACCTTCTCTGAATCTACAAATGAGTTGTGGGATTTAATAGCAGATTTATATGGCAGTCAAAATAATGTTGCTCGCATTTTTGAACTTAAACTTTAGATTGCTACAGCACAATAAGGCGAAAAAATGTTCAGTGAACATCTTGGGAATCTGAAAAGGATGTGGGATGAATTGAACATGTATCGCCCACATTCTACTGATGTGAAAAAACTTCTGAAAAGAGATGAAAAAGATAAAATTTTCTCATTGCTCAGTAGCCTGAAGCCTGAATATAAAAATATCAAGAGTAATATTCTTATGTATGCTACGATTCCTTTTTTCCCAGTGTTTGTGCTATTATTCAACGTGAAGAAACTTGAAAGAAGACTATGAATTCTGAGCAAAAATCTTCATCTGAGAAAGTTGAATCGAATGCTCTTTTGGCTGAGAAAGAAGATACAAGAAAACCTTCTGGTACTGAAAAAGGAAAAAATACTTATCGAAATAAGGGTAGAAAAGAGCCTTACCATTGTGATCATTGTGGTAAAAATGGGCACACCAAGGATCGATGTTGGGAATTATATCTTCACCTTAAATTGAACCTTGACAAGAATAAGAAGGATCATGTTGCAAAAGTCGATACATCGATCTCAATGAATCAGTTAAGTCATCTTCTTCAACAAATCAGTCAGTCCATGTCTTATGAACAAGGTCATTTTGCCTCTACCCATGCTTCAGGAAATTTGCAAGCTTATCTCACCTCATCTTTCAAAATTAATTCTTGGATTATTGATTCTGGCCAATAGTCCTTCATCTGTGCATAATTTTATTCCTAAGTCTGATAAGCATGATGTTTCCTTTGCTAATGGGATTACAGTTCCTATATTAGGGAGTGAAAAAATTGTCTTCTTTCCAAACTGTCCCACTTCTGATGCCCTTGTTGTTTCGTCTTTTCCAGTCCAACTCATTTATGTTGGAAAAATTACTAATTCTTTGAACTGTGATGCTATTTTCTCTCCTACTTCTGTCATTTTTCAGGATCGAGAGTCGAAGAAGACGATTGGTGAAGGAACTTATTCACATGGATTGTACTTGCTAAATCTCACTGATAAGGCATGTTATACCAGCGGCCTGGTGGAAAGTCACATCTTATATAAACGACTCGGACATCCTTCCAATCATGTCTTGGCGAGACTCTTCTCTTCTATTTCGGTTGAATCTAGTGTGTATGATGTCTGTTAATTTTCTAAACAAACTCGTTTACCATTTGTTAGTTCTTTGTCTACGTCTGTTGAGTCTTTTGAACTGATTCCTTCTGATTCATAGGGTCCTACTCCAATTGATTCATATGATGGATATAAATACTTTATGTTATTTATCGATGATCGATCTCGTGCTACATGGTTATACTTGCTAAGATAAAAAACTGAGGTGTTATATGTTTTCAAAGATTTTCATAATATGGTGATTACTCAATTTAGTGTTAAAGTTAAGGTTTTCAGGTCTGACAATGGTACAAAATATACCAAAGGACCTTTCTCTGAATATATTCGCAGCCAAGGTATTATTCACCAAACTAGTTGTGTGGGAACACCACAACAAAATGGGGTGGCAGAAAGAAATTGATCCCATGGAGTTTTGATTGCAACATATTTGATTAATCGACTTCCTAGTCGAATAATCAATTTTAAGTCACCATTGGAAGTCTTGAAGAATCTGAAGCCTGACATATTTCATTTGCGGGTGTTTGGTTATGTCTGTTATGTGCACCAATAAGCTATCCATCGCGATAAGCTGGATGCTCGATCAAATCGGTGTGTATTTTTTAGGTATTCTTCCATAAAAAAAGGGTACATATGTTATGACTTAGTATCTGAAAAGATTTTTATTTCTCGTGATGTATGCTTTGTTGCATTTGAATCTTATTTCCATGCACAAAGCGATTAAAGGAATGGTCCCAGGAGGAGTACTTGTATGATTTGGTACCGCTTCTAACAGTAACTGATGATGTCATTGTCCGAGTTATACCTCCAGAAAATGAAGCAACTCCTACAGTTGAAACAACAGTGCCTCAAATAGCAGCACCTCCAACTGAACGGAGATCAAGTAGAGAGACTTATCCTTCAGAAAGAATGAAAGATTTTTTTACTTACCATGTTGTCTCTTATCCTATGAAGGCTTATTTGACATATGATAATGTTACTCAGTCTCATTCTGCTTTCTTGAGTGCAGTATCTAGCGATAAAGAACCAAAGACTTTTCAAGAAGCCAATTCCAATCCAGTTTGGAAAAATGTTATGAAAGAAGAATTGCAGGCACTTGATGAGAATAAAACATGTGACATTGTTAAATTGCCTCCAGGAAAGAAAACAGTTGGGTGTCGTTAGATATATAAAATAAAATAGAAGAGCGATGGAACCGTGGAACGACATAAGACGAGACTGGTTGCTAAAAGATTTACTCAAACTTATGGAGAAGATTATAAAGAGACATTTATACCCGTTGCGAAGATGAACACATTTCGAGTTCTTATATTCCTGGTAGTTAATCAAGATTGGAAATTATTCCAAATGGATGTAAAAAATGCGTTCCTACATGGTGACATAGAAGTACAAATTTATATGAGTGTACCACCTGGTCATCCACAAGAATCCAAACTTGGTTTAGTGTGCAAACTAAAAAAGGCTATATATGGGCTTAAACAGTCACCACGAGCATGGTATGCTAAGCTCAGTTATGTACTTATGATTAATGGCCTACAAAGGATTGTTGCAGATCCTTTTCTATTTGTTAAGAAAGGTATTTCAGGTACCATTATTGTTCTGGTGTATGTTGATGATATAGCGATCACAGGCGATAATCAAGATGAAATATCAAAGCTCAAGACTCTTTTACACAGGCAATTTGTTATCAAAGACTTGGGAGTTTTAAAGTATTTTATTGGATTAGAAATTGCCTAATAAAAAAAGGGCATATTTCTTAATCAAGGAAAATATGTGTTGGACTTGGTACAGGAAACTGAAAAATTGGGACTAAGACCGTCAGACACTCCTACTGACAGTGGCGCTAAGCTTAGTGATGATGGTGAATTATTTTCTGATATTAGTCAATTTCAAAGATTAGTTGGTAAACTAATTTATTTAACTATTATTCGGCCAGATATCTCATATGCAGTTAGTTTGGTCAGTAGATTTATGCATGCACCAAGAGTTAATCACATGAATGCTGTTAACGGAATTTTACAGTATTTGAAGGGTTCTCCAGGAAGAGGTATATGGATGTAGGGCTGAAAGTTGGGCGGGTTCAACCCGACCGACCCGACATTGGGTTGGGCTCGGGTAGGATATATCGGGTTCGATCTTAAGCTTGGGCTATACGAACACCAACCCGACAAAACTTGGGTTGGGCTCGGGTTGAGGTCTCGGGTTGCTCGACCCAACCCGAACCCGAACCCGATCAATATATAAGTTACTTATAAATTATAATTGAGTGTGGATCGTTTGTGTCGAAGGCACACTAGTGATGTTGAGTCTCATTTATCCACGTCATTTCTAAGGACTCAAGCTAACAAGATATGCCAGATTTCTCTCCCAAATAGACTTTGTGCTATGCTACATGACTTTTAAAGGAGTAGTTGTCCTATATTTTAGCTTGTTTTTTAAAATAAAAAAATGAAATTCTTTATAATGAATAATCACATATATAATTAATAAAATTATAGATACAAAAATAAGCCCTATATTGAAATATAATAAACTAATGTAATAACGAAAATATTAGCACGTATATACCCGACCAACCCGACTAACCCGATCAACCCAACCGAGCCCGCTTGGGTTGGGCATGGGTTGAGAATTCCCAACCCGAGATTGGGTTGGGTTGGGTTAGGGTTGAGGTATGGGAACCTTGGGTTGGGTTAGGGTTGAGCACCAACCCGACCCAACCCAACCCGCCCCACTTTCAGCCCTATATGGATGCATAAAAATGGACACAGTTCCATTACTGCTTATACTGATGCTAATTGGGCTGGGTGTCCAGTTGATTGAAGATTTATAACAGGGTATTGTACATTTATTGGAGGTAACTTGGTAACACGAAAGAGTAAGAAATAGAATGCTGTTGCGAGATCAAGTGCAGAAGCAGAATATCGAGCAATGGCTTCAACCACTATTGAAGTTATTTGGCTCCGGGCTTTATTAAAGGATTTGGGTTTTGGTTCATCCCAACCAATAAAAATGTTCTGTGACAATCAGGCTGCAACGCATATTGCTTCAAATTCAGTTTATCACGAGCGGACTAAACATATTGAGGTGGATTGTTACTTTGTTCGAGAAAATGTACAAGCCAATGTTATTTGTACTCTTTTTGTTCATGGCAACCAACAGTTAGTGGATATTTTCACTAAGGGACTACCCGCTACCAAGTTTCAAGAGATATTGTCCAAGTTGGGCTCTATCGATATTTTCACACCAACTTAAGGTGAAGTGTTGGTGGAGAAGAGAGATTTATGGTGGATTTTTTTAATTTATGGATTGATTTGATTCTCTGCAGTTATAGTTTTGCTAAAATAGGTTACTCCATTATTAGCATCGTATGTCCATTGTAATTATATATTGTTGTTGTAATCTCCATTGTCACCATGAATAAGAATATCTCCCATCCTCTTCTCCCGTGTATGTAGGATCGCTACGCTGGAACTTTGGGTAGAATTGCAACCCTAACATAAGCATATTGGAACTAGATTTGAATCCTAGATAGATTTAACAAAACTCAGAATTTAGACCCCCTAGAAACTTGTTTGGATGATCAAAGAACTTAGAAATGAATTTAGGCCCCTTTGAACATTTAGTCATTTGGATTGGAAAAAAAATAAAAAAAAATACCTTAGGCACCGTAGGAAAATCCTCACCATTTTATATATTAAGTCAAACAAAAGTGTTCCTTAGGCTTGAAGGATCATACTAGAATTTATGATTTAGATTCCCTAGTATCTCTCATTAATTAGAAATGATAATTCTAACACCTAAAGATAACTAGGAGTGAAGTTAGGAGAAATTTAGGTAAATTTTCAACTCTATATTGAGCACATCGCGATTAGAATTGGAATCTTAGATGACTTTAGCAAATTTCAAAGCTCAAATTGCATGCAGAAACTTTGGTCCTAGGATTTTGTGTTTAGACAATCAGAGTGCACATTGGAACATAATGGGCCACATAGTCTTATCTGTTACGAAAATAAATGGTCAAATGATATTTCCCATGAGCTTAGGGTAATCGAGGTCATGGATTGATGGAATCATGTTTATGCGATGGGTACGCGGTTTGACCAAAATTCTAAGTCCTAGCAAATCTCAACGATTCCAATGCTCTGATCAGGCAAAGGACCGAGGTCTAACAGGATTATGAATTGATACTCAAATCCTTTGCTATATGTAGGTGAAGGATCAACGTATCGGGCTCAAACCCACTAAAACCATCTATCTGTGTTAGCTCGAACACTAAAAGTGAAAAAAAAATTGCATCGTACCCTAGACAGGGAGAAACTATCCTTATATGTAAAAGGAAATAAAAAGGAGAGGCATAATAGTGTTGTTAGTTGCCATTTAAATGAACCTATAATCTTGGTAAAGGCAATAGTGATAGGTTTTTTTTGACCCGTCGTCAACCGGTCGTGAGCCTCGCTCTACCGGTCGAAGACTGGTGGTCGACCAGTCGTGGAGTCGAGTCGTGGCACGACTCAAAGTCCAGCGACTATGGACTATTTTTCTCCGGGGTGCTCGACCAATCGACCGAGGTACTCGACTGGTCATGGGTGGTGCTCGACCGGTCGTGGACTCGGTTCGACCAGTCGAGGTTACGCAGATTCGTTCCGCGATTTTGGCGAATTTCGTATCGCAAGTCCTTTCGCAACTGGGATGCGAAAAGGAGTTTCCTAAAACTTTAAATAGGAGTTCCTAGGGCTTTCTAGGTTAATAAAAAGGTTTCCTAAAGCTTTACAAGGGATTTACTAAAGGGTTTGGGGCTATCAAGGGTGAGAGAGAAGAAAAGAGAGAGAGGAAGCTTATACAAGGAAGATTATACTCGTGGAGGTTATCTACTGTGCAATCTATATCTCAACGCTTCTATGTCCTCGTAATCGGTGAGATCTCTCCGTTTTTCTTTATTTCTCTCATTGTTTATCCACTCTTACGTGAGTGAAGAAGTTTGTAATGTTCTACTTCATAGTGGATTGTTGATCTGGACGAGGTCCCATGGTTTTTACCTCTTTGAGGGTTTTTCACGTAAAATTCTCTTGTGTGGTGTGTGATTAATGCATTGATTGTTTTCATTGCTTTATTATCCATAATTCTGGTTTATTCTGGAGGGCTAGATCCTAAGGTTTTGTGCAAGGCCCCCAACAAATAAGACATTTTGATGTAGAAAAACATTAGAATAATTTCTTAATTTTGGGTAATACTAGAATAGTTTCAAACCTTTAGTGAAAATCAATATGTTAGACTAGACACTCAAGGGTTTTGGCAAATTTGATAATCGAAACGTACGTTATCCAAATCCCAATAGTAAAACTTTCTTTAAGGGGGGTAGACTGTAATGGTCCTTGTTCTAGTGGTAAGTCATGATCAATTGCACATACAAATAAACTTAGTGTGGAAAACTAGCAGATGCATACAGACACCGTAAGATAGAGTGTTGTCCACATTCATAGTAAGTGTACTGAATTTTGGGGGCGAAATTATCTTTAAGGGAGATAGTTTGTAACACCCCGTACTTTCCAGTACTCGGGTGTTACCGTGTAACTAAATTTAGAAATAATTACAAGCCTAGCTTAAATGAACCTTCACCTTCATTCTAGCCTAAATCCAACCTTCGAAAAACAGTCCCAATCCATTTGACTGCAGATCACACCTGCATAATTCTTAGGGCTTCTAGGACTATTACTAACTAAGATAAGTCAAAACCAATCGTCGAACTATTTAAATCATTAGGATGTTAGGAGTTGATAAGTGGACGCTCACTTGGTGTGGCCCACTTAACTGTCAAATTAGTTAGAGAATGAGGCATATAACTCGAAATGGTCGACTCACCTAGAGGAATACTTCCCATTAGAGGTGGGCCCTGTAATTTCAATTTATAATAATAATAAAAAATAAATAAATAGGTAACGATGTGTATATGTGGTAACAAGGCTAATAATAATAACAATAATATAAAATCATGAGCCAAATAGTCCTAATAACTCACAGAATGGGACCCACAACAGTAAGCACTTGCATATGTAAAAATAATAATAGTAGTAATAAAGCGAAACAAACAATGGTAATAATAATAGTAATAAAAATTTATAGTATAAGTAGTACTTGGGTTAGTGACATGTCATGAAGGTCTTGAATGTACACGTGACCCATTAACACCATTTTAACCATTGATGTTCAATTTCAGGAGGATCCGACCCTTAGATCATTGAGAATCCGCCATTAGGGTGTGAAGTTTAAGAGTATGGCCCACCTGGACCTTGGATCTGGCCCATCTTCGGTCACGGGCTTTAATTGGGCCCTCCAAAGTAAGTGGATAGTGTGGATTTATCACAAACATCATGGTGGACCCCACCTCGAGGTGTGCGTGCACGGGGGAGGCGTGCACTTGCTGTGCACGAGTTCGGGCAATCCGGTCAAAGCGGGCTAACTCGCCTTTTGCTTAAAAGAAAGATTTCTCTCTCTTACTAGTTTTAACAGCAACGGTCAGATGACCATTTGGGACCGTTCGTGGCCCACCATGATCAACCAGCTAGGTGATCTAAACCGTCCATCATGTCCAGGGCTTGGGCCCCGCCAAAACCCAACTTTCACATCAAATTTTCATGCATGTGTGGACGCACGATCCTCGCTGTAAACCAACCCTTCAAACACACATTTTTCAAAAATAGGAACTATTGTCACTCCATGTCACGCCCCGAACTCAGAGACCGGGCTCACAAAATTCCCGATCGCCGAATCCGGCGCCGACAGCCTCCGTAGAACCCCATTCTCGGCTCCGGCGCCCATATGCCAGGTTCCGATCTGGGATGCTACAAGGAGGATTTCTAATAATCCATTTGATTCGTAATGAGCATAACCAAGCATAACCCACGAACAATAAGCACAAGAACACCATCACAAAATCCACTATGAACAAAAACTTTAATACAAAGCGTAGAAAGGAAATACAAGGTAGTGCAAATAACAAAACTCCAAAAGTCTCTGGGCACGCTCCAATCCGCGGTGAGACTATAATCGCGTCTCCGAAGGCCACGCACGCATCAATCGTGCATAAGTTTATAGAAAGCTTAGAGGGCGGTGTAAGTGTGTGCGAACGTGCTCAATGCAATGCCGGAGTAATGCGAAATCATGCCGATGAGTACGAAATGCAACTAGCCGTACTAAGGCTATGCATGCAAGATGTGAATCTTATCGGCCATACCAAGGCCATGCGATGCATATGTAAGTCAAGTATGTCAATCCTCATACCAATGCAACTCCTCACTAGAGCATCAAATCGACGGTTCTCGGCCCTGGATAATCACCGGGGTTCAAGACACTCCAAATGGCACTGTCTCTCTCCAAGCAAAGACAAATTCAAGTGAGCGTAAGAAACCTCACTATCCGCCCCCCCGGCCAATAGTCACCAATACCATGCGCACGTCGATAGCGAACCCATTTCCGAGCCGGTCAGAACTCAGCCTAAAGTGCAGTAAGGCCACTACTCCTTTCCAACCGACCACGACACGTTGGGAGACGCGGCCTCATGGTATTCGGCCCTCATGCGCTCATATATCCACTCTGGCCTCGACGTTGGAGTCATCCTCTGGTACCATCGGGTTCGTGGACTCTCACCCAGGACATCTATGGCGCCCCAATTGCTTGGAACAAGATTTTTCAGATATCAACCGCCCACCCACGATATATCCGTGGAGGCTATGGCCCCGATGTCGCTAGGGCATATCACAATCATACGATGCAAATGCATGAACCACACTACCAATCATGCAACCATCTCGCGAGAAGCACACGCTCATGTAGGGCAACTCCGCCATCGTGGGGGCGTAAACAATCACCCTCGAAGGCACATGCTATGATCGACACTCCTCATCTCAAGCATACATATGATGCATATGATCATGAATCATGGGTCAGGCTAAATATGTTATAAAGCAATAAACTATCCTCTCAATGAAGATGGGCCTACATGAAACAGACACGGCCTATCGGTGGCCTCGGGAGAGTTATAATGTGGACATCAAACCAACATTACTTATACAATGTGGACGCCAAACCAACATTGTCCCCAAGGCTCTGGCCACCTCAAATACCATTAAGTAAATCCTGGTGGAATCACACATTGCAATATGCCTTAGGTACATCCCACTGGGCCCTAAATACATCAAATGGGCCGTATCTCATACGCCCTATAGTCATCAAGTGGGCCACCTCAATGAACCTCACCAATGGGCCTTAGGTACATTGCAATGGGCCATCATCCATGGGCCTGAGAATGCGTTAAAATGAGCCCAATCACATAAGCTTTGTGTGAATCGAATGGGCCTAATCACATAGGCCACATACATATCAAAGTGGGCCTCAATAGTGGGCCTAAAAATACGATAAGGTGGGCCTAAACACATCAGCCCATAAGCATCTAAGTGGGCCTCAATAATGGGCCCAAAAATACGATAAGATGGGCCTAAACACATCAGCCCATATGCATCTAAGTGGGCCTCAATAATGGCATCAGCCCACACATTTTTTTTAACGGTGGGTGTTCATTCAACACTGTCGCCAGTAATGTGGGCCAGCACACATCACGGTGGGGCCATACACACATCACGGTGGGGCCACCTGAGATTAGGATCTACCTCATTTTTTTGGGCTCATGCCTTAAAATGATCTGACAAAATAGATGGACGGCGTGGATGACATGCATACATCATGGTGGGGCCCACGGCCGGAGCCGTGGGTCTGCCTCGACCGTCCGCACGCGCGCAGCCGCAGGCGCGGCCTGCGTCCTCCGGCGGCAGCAGCAGCGTCAGCTGCTGCTGTTGTAAATTTTTTTTTTTTTTTTATTTTTATTTTTTTTTATTTTTTTTTTTTTTTTATATTGGGGCCCATCGAGATGTGATCCAGCCCACCCATTATGTGTGTCCCACCTGGCTGACGGTCCAGACCAAGTTTCAGCCACATGCAAAACTCAGGTAGGCCCCACCAAATGATTTTATACATTTAGGCATGTCTTCTCATGATTTTAGAAAGTATGGCCCACCTGAATTCCATATATGGCTGATTTTTGGGACGGACCCCAGTTAGAAGGGGGGCCTCACGATGGACGGTGTTGATGCTCGAAACACATCATGTGGGGGCCACGGCTGGAGCCGTGAAGGCCAGCCCATCCGTCCGCCAGCGGCCAGGAGCAGCAGCGCTGCTGCTGCTTTCTTTGTATTTATTTATTTTATTTTTTTTTGGGGCCCACCGAGATGTGATTTACAATCCAGCCCATCCATTATATGTGTCCCACTTGTTTGCCCGTCCAGGCCGAATTTCATCTGCATCCAAACCCCAGGTGGGTCCCACCAAGCACTTTTATATGTTCTAACATGTCTTTACATGGTTTTAGAGGGTATGGCCCACCTGGTGATCGGATCACCTTGCGACTTTGGCTCAACATCTAAAATGAGCTAGAGAACAGAATGGACGGCGTGGATTAAGTACATATAGCAAGGTGAGGCCCGCATGAGCGGCTCACCCAAAAGGGAATCTTTTTTTTTTTTTAGATAGCCAGCGTTTTAACGCTGCCAGTCCAGCGTCTCTGGACGAACAGACGCATACTGGTGGGTCCCACAGGGGCGTGGTCCACCCATTGCATGTATACGTACATACATACGTATATGTATGTGTGTATATATACATATATATACATATATATATATATACATATATATATATATATAAATACAACATACAATTAGATCACATCTCCTAAAATGTGATGGGCCACCCATTTGATAGCCGGAGCCGATTATCACAATTCGGTGGGGCCCACTACATTTAAGGGAGAGAAAAGGAAGAGGTAGAGAGGGATATACGGTAAGATAGAGGAGGGGCCCCGCCACTATGGGCCCTCCATTTCATACATGCATACATCAAACGGGTCCCACCACGTGTGGCCCAAAAAAATAAGAGAAATGACGGTGGATCACCCACCTTGTTGGCCTCCTACTTGCTTCCTTGCACTCCTTAGCTCCTTGCCTATGAATTTGATGGAGGTAGATGGGAGTTTGATGGTGGGGATGAGAGATGAGAGGGGTGGGGAAAGTGGGCCACACTTGTTGTTGTGGTTTGGGGAGAGAAGAGGGCTTGGACGTGGGATGCTTGGGAGAGTGTTTGAGAAATGAGGGAGAGAGAGAAATGATGGGAGATATGAATGGAAGGGATAGGTGAAGTGGTTGTAATAAATGGGGATGGGTTAAGTTGAAAATGGGTAAAGAAGGGATGGTGATGGAAGGGAGAGAGTGGACTTTTGAAAAGGAAGGATGGGTTGTGTGTACTTGTTGTTGGGTGAGGTGGCATGGAGGTATGGTGGTGTACTTGACTTCATTGATGGGACATCTCGTAGAGATTCCTCGAGATTCGCAACGTGCGGCGTTTCGAATGTAACGCCGACTGACATCTTCCCACCTAGGTATCGGTTGCCGGGCGCGAGTCGCGGCGTTGGAACCGCGGCGACGGCGCGGTCGCCAAGGTACGAGTTTCGGATCGAGCCGCCTTCGGTAGGCAGGACTCGGCTTAAGATCGCACGCAACGTCGGATATGAGTCGAGCATTGCCGAAATTCAACCGGAAGGATCGCGAAAACCGACGGAACAGTACGGTCTACGATACGGGTCTTACACTCCACGTCAACGATTCGTGTAAGCCTCATTTTCTTGCATCTCCACCGTTCAAACTGGAGTGATCTGGACCGTCCTTAGCTAGGTTTTCTATTCATAAAGAGAAGGAGAGAGAGAAATCAGCCGTTTGCTTCCTTGCTCGAACCCACCGACCCAACCTCCCCAAAGCTTCGATGAAACTCATCGGCAAGCTCTCTAGGGACCTCACAGAATGTCTGCTCGAGTCGGATTTGAAAGAGATGTGGTGTTGGTGAGGACGCCATTGATGGCAGCGTCTTCTCCCTCGCCGTTTTACCGCACCAGCAAGACTTAGCTCGACCGAGCTAGAGGCACATTCTCAACTGGAAGGGAAAAGAAGGAGAAGAAGTAAAGAAAATGAAAGAAAGGAGAAAGAAGAAGATGGAATGGTGCGGTTGCTGCACCACACCACAACGACCCGATCCGCTGTCGAGTCAAGCCTAGACCGAACGTCCATTGCTGGACGTTCCAACAAGAAGTAGAAGAAGAGAGGATCAAGGAGAAAAGAGAGAGATATTGAAAACGGCAAGAGAATATAGAAGAGAGAAAGACGAGAGAGAAAAGAGAGGGGAGGTGCGACCGTGCTGCTGCACCGAGCTGGGCCTGATGGTCAAAGAATCTGGACCGAGTCTAGCCCAAGTTGGGTGTGGTTTGGTCGAGTCCAGACATTGTTTGGTCTAGCAGACTTGTTGGACAGATCTGATGAAGGAAGAAAGAAAGAAAAGAGAGAAAAGAAAAAGAAGGAAGGCAGTGCGTTTAGTTGCTATTTGTTGCAGTAGCATGACTCGAGCGAGTCGTGGACTGAGATGAGTCCTGCTGAGTCCAGATAATGGACATGAGTGAGAAGGAGAGCAGGGAGTAGAAGAAGAAAGGAGAGAAGAAGGAAGGAAAGAAGGAGAGGGAGATTTGTGTGAGAGAGAGGGTGACTGGACGAGTGCAAGTTGCACTCGCTGCCGAGTTCAGTGTGTTTGACTCACTGAGGCACTGTAATACTTATCTGAGTTGACCCAGCTGATGACCTAAGACCAGGGCGGGTGCTCGGCTGATAAACTTGTCATTCACAGAAGGAAATGGAGTAGAAAGAAGAAGAGAGGCGAGCAATGGTGAGTCGAGTCGACTAGGTGTTTTCTTCTACCTCTTATTGAAATTCCAGTTTGTAGGTTAGTTGGTTAACAGATTTCCTAATCTCAACTAAGATATAAGTCAGCCTTCCCTCCTAAAGTAAATCGATTGATTTAGTGCTACAATAGGTGTTGCCTTAATAATAGATCATAGTATTTATTATTATCATAATAATTATTATCACCATGTTAGCTAACATTAATTATAACATTAAGGTTAATAATCATTTTTCTAATCATTAAATTAACATTGTAAATTATTATACACCAACTACAATGTAGATCCTAGAGCCTACGTCTAAGGCTAAACCCTATGATGGAAACCTAGCTCTACATCAACACACTGTTTGCGCTAATGCTAGTCATTATAAGCAAGTTACCATTAACGAGGTTAGTGTAGTATCCATCACTTAAGAATATTGTCATTAAAAATAAATTATACTGTTACATTGTAATACTTAGTATTACCATGGTCACAAATATTAATCATATCATTAACGTTAAAACTGTAATAAACCATATTATTACATTGTGTTTAAGCTACACCTACACCCTAGTTCGACTCCTATAACTAAAACCCCAGGATGAAGCCCTAATTTCATATTAAAACCCTAAAAGAAATCTAAACCCTTAGTAATGATTAGAACTTGGACCTAATTGTACAAGTTCATGATTTGTGATAGGATACAATTCTAAGGGCGCAAGCACTTAGCGACACTAGAAGGCGATTCAAAGTATAAGGTGATGATTCTTCCCCTTGAGCTTTCCATATTCCCATTAGCTTAAGTTATAGTTTTTTATTTAAATTCATAATTGATATCTCCCTTTATAATCACATGTGTTAACTGGTAGAAATTGAATTGTTGTATTTCGTGCTTTATGATTATCCTGTATAATTGTTCATGCTTGTGTTCTTTTTGTGGATTGCTTATGGAACTTAAACTGGTACATTAGTAGGAAATTCCCAAATATGAATGTACACCCATACTTGGGATGTAACATGACTAGTTGTGATTGTAATGGACCTTCGACTTGGTGGTTATTGAGCAGTGGTCTAAATGGATCATTGATGTGGGCCTACCATCCAGGGTTATTGTGTCCAATGGTTTTTAAGGATGGTCTCTATCGTATGGTTTTGATATCGGCCCTATGTGCCATATTTTAATACTCGCCCTATGTGGTTTTGTCTTGGTATTTGCCCTAAATGGGTTTGATGTTTTATATAGTGCAGTCATGCGATGGTAAGTGTAACACCTCACCCAAGGATACAATATTGTCCGCTTTGGCTCGCCCAATGTCCACCTTTACGGTTTTGTTCTCGCAGGCAGAAGCGGTTAGCGAACCACCCGCAAAACGCGTCATATTCTTTAGGTGAGAACCCCACATATAGCCCAGATCTTTAGGCATTCCCTTTCCGATGTGGGACAGATGCACTACACACCCACCCCCCTCGGGAGGCAGAGCGCCTTCGCTCTGATACCATTTGTAATGCCTCACCCAAGGGCATAATATTGTCCGCTTTGGCTGGCCCAATGTCCACCTTCACGATTTTGTTCTCGCAGGCAGAAGCGGTTAGCGAACTACCCGCAAAACGCGTATATCCTTTAGGTGAGAACCCCACATAGATCTTTAGGCATTCCCTTTTCGATGTGGGACAGGTGCACTACACACCTATCTCACATCGGAAAGGGAATGCCTAAAGATCTGAGCTATATGTGGGGTTCTCACCTAAAGGAATGATACATTCTATCAGTAGTTCGCTAACCGCTTCCGCTCTGTAGAAGTAAAACCGTGCGGGCGTGCAGTCTGCAACCTAGCCCCGGACAATATCAGTCCTTAACAGGAATGACGCGTTTTGCGAGTGGTTCGCTAACCGCTTCCACCTGCGAGAATAAAACCGTGAAGGTGGACACTGGGCAGGCCAAAGCGGACAATATTGTACCCTTGGGTGAGGCGTTACAGTAAGCCTCATATACTATAATATGATTGGCCACTAGTCGATAGGTTTCTATTAAACATCCTAAGATGGTAGCCTCATGAGCCGGGGATGGTGGTATGGGACCTATGCCCGAGCTGTCGGCCTACGCTGGGCTCTGAGCTCCCCGTAGTGACCTTTGAGCTTATTAAACCTGCTGGTTGTAAATGGATTAATAACGGGTTGACTAATCATGTATGCATAGCACAGACCAACATCTATTGCTATCATACGTAACATACAGATTCGCCTGTCTGGATGTTTTGCCTGATGCACCAACTATCATCTGTTGTTATCGTACAAATTTGTCTGTCTGGATGTTTTACCTGAGGCACAAACCGTCTGGATATTTTACCCAGGTCGATGACTGCATGAGTGACGACCCCTGTGTCTGTCTGGATGTTTTATCCGGGACAACGATTGCATTCACGCATCCATGCATATAATAAGACTGCATTTACTCTGTTATGGAATGTCTGTATATTTTATACTATTTCTTACATAATGCGGCAGTGTGTAATCTTGAGGAGAGTTCACACTGAGTTGGCCACTCATCCATCAAATATATAACCGTACAGGTAGCGCAAGTGGCCCTGATGATGTTCACATTCATATTGGTGAGGAGCAGGCTATGGTTGACAAGGGTACATGATTATATTTGCTAAGGGCTGCTATAGGATTTCACAGCTTAAGATTGTTGCAAATTTACTTGTTTCACATGTAATTTTATTTCATTTTGTATTCGTAAGAATGAAGACATTGGTTTGTATAAGTCATTATGGGTTGTTCCTTGTATATTTGAATAATGATGAAATTTTTCTTTATGCTGATTTATCCACTCTACGCTCATCTGCGCCACTCTGATAAAAGAAAAATATTATATCTGACCATCCTTTAAGGTTAACACTCGGGTTTTTGGGACGCGGGTCATATACTCGGGTCCTGAAGATTCGGAGCGTTACATGTGTGATTAAGAAAGAATGGGCATGCCAGAGTGGTACTCGACTAAATATTTGATTGAATGCCGGTACCCTTACGTGAGATGGACTGTGTAAGACCTAATTCTAGGACTCAATAACCCACCTCAACCATCAGTTGTAACAATGATACAATGATTTATAGAATGGTAGGGATTAGTCCTTCATGATGGATTCCTTCTACCTTGTGTCATGAGGACTTATACTTTCATTGGTAATTGCAACAACTAATGTATTTATCAATGGAACAAAGATGGATAGATGGAATAGGATAAAAACAATACTAATTTTTATTTATTTATAAATGATGGTCAGTATAATTGATAGAGTAGCAAATAAATCAGAGAATGAAAATAAAACAAGAGATAAATACCTGAATCATTCGTATGAATATGCGATCTAGGCAAATGGTTAATAAAATGTGACCGAGGTGTTTGATCTTCTAAGTAGGAACTTGGTTGGTCAAATTCTAACAAAGAAAGGTTGTGGATATTTATCTTACTCCTACAGTACTTCAACAATAACATTGGATAGTAGATATATCTAAAACCTCAGACGTTTTGTAGCATGGATGTTCAGAGTAGAGGGTACAAAAACCAAACTAGGCTATGCTAAGCTAAGGTAAAGATAAAGATAAAGAGTGTAAAAATACATTGTGTTTGGTGTAAGCCCTAGACTCTTCATTGCGTTCTCCTTTTATAGCTTCTAGATGTAACAAAACCTCACTAGGTTTCCTTATTGGTTTAGGATCCTTCATAAGCACGGTGCTTATGTGCTCTTTTCACAAGAGATCTTTGTAAATCTAGAACTTTTTTAAGATCTCTTGCCGGTATGGAGAGATTCGTGGACCTTTAGGGTTCTGTCCTATTCAGTTTGGTCACAAATTGTTTTCAGATCTCCCCTATCATGACCATGAAGATTTGTAAATGATTTGCTAGAACCGGTCCCACTTGATCTGAATTGGGCCTCAATCCTTTAGTTTTTATTCGCTCAAATATTGGTTCGATCTTTGAATATTTGTAATCACTGCGAGAGCTTTGAACATCTTTGAAAAAATCTACAATTTTGGAAGGATCGTGAGAGACGACCTTTTCCGAGCACATACATATCTGTGATAGGATCCTTGCCTCGGTGGGTCTTTTATAGACGTTTTGAACTGTTGCATCAGTCACGTGCCACATGAATTAGGACTACATGTCATTCATTGCTTCATCTTCTATAGAGGCGTGTTTATGACTCTATGCCACTCTCTTTATGTTGGGAGATGTGCTATTGAAGGATAAAATAATAAAAGATATCCTCAGGTGCAAGTACAATTTTGTAATTATTAGGCATGTGGTGCCAACACGTGACAACAACTTATTAGTCTACAAGGGTGTGTACAAAAATGGGTGTAAATAGGCCCCACCATGATGTATGTATTTTATCTTGTTGTCCATCCATTTTGCTAGCTCATTTAAGGGCATGAGCTAAAAAATGAGCTAAACCCAAATCTCAGGTGGACCATATCACTAGAAATAATGGTGATTGGATGATTGAACACTCACCATTAAAAACTTCTTAGGACCCTTGTAATGCTCATTTGCATCCAACTTGTTGATAAGGTCACACAGACCTTGATAAAGGGAAAACACAAATATCAGCTTACTCCAAAACTTTTGTAGCCTCCAAGAAGTTTTTAACAGTAAGCGTTTAATCACCACTATTCTTTACCGTATGGTCCACTTAAGACTTGGATCATCCTCAGTTTTGCACTCCTATCTTAAAACGAAAAAATGGATCCGCAGGTTGGATAAAAATACATACATCAGTGAGTACACGACTGCTGTAATGTGGTTTTCTTTTTGTGTGACATTATTGTTGCTTGGTTTGTTTCCTGTCACGTGTAGTGTGTGTGGGCGTGCTAGAATCGATAAAGCGACTTAATCCGAACTGATCAACTTTGACCCCAAGGGTTGAAATAAGCAGATACGTCCAGTATGAACGTATATGACTAGATTATGAGAAGATTGATCACTTACTCAACCACTTGTAGAATTTTATAACGATTAGGCGATAATCGGATGGTGGGGTTCTTCCTCTTAAGATGGGTTGCTTTGTACCTTTTATAAGAAATGACTTTTCATAATACCCGTGCAATTAAACAAAAGGAAGAACTCACAATCGGTTACTTAGAGTGACTGCAATAATGCATCTGTTGAAAGAACCATGTGATATTGGATAAATGATAAATCCAGCACATGAGCATATATTTGGATTACAACTAAAAGACTAGAGCTAAGAATTATTGTTGCTTGATTATCGTTACTCCTAGGATAAATTAAGATAAAGTAAATTGATAAATTTGTTTGGTATGATTGGTGTTGTAGATGATTGGTGATAGCTCAGTGAAATTCTTATGTTATTTATAGAGTTCTACTATGTAACTTATTCTTCTATATGCTTATTTCATTATTGTAATAATTACAATATTTGAAAAGCCTTTCTCTATATCCCTTTATTATTAATATTATTTTACTTCCCTTTTGTGATTGTTTCTCTTTTATCGGCCAAGTTTCGTGTCTCTCAGTTACTTTCTGTATCTTGAATTGCTCAATCGTATTTCTCTCTTCGCTCATTGAACTTTTGGATAACTTGGCCGTATCACTTTGTTGACCATTCAATAACGTGTAAAATTGGATTTATGCCATCTATGATTCTGCAAACAGCGATCTAGATATCTTGAAGATCCTTTCATTTACCTCCTATTTCTCATGCGATGTCACTCTCTTATTGACTCTTTCTATAATGGTTAGAAATAGGGTACAACATTTCCCACTACGTCGCTTCGTCTTTAGGAAAAAGGTGAAAGCAACATTGTTCCGTTACCTAGTGCAATTAATGCAATTGACCATTGGTCCACGCGTTGTCACCCCATTGACTCTACATAACCAAGGTTGTACCAAAAGATATCCTTTGCTTCTTCTATTTAAGCTTTTCATATGATACGTCGCATAAAATCGTATCGTACGAGGAGTTATGATTGCCCTTTCATTAATGCAAAGGTATCGCGGCTGATACATAAACACAACTCTAAGTCGACATTTACCTTTCTTCACCCACTGCTTCTTCTCTCTTATGTCGAAACTCCCTTTCCAGTCTTCTTCCTCTCAATTCTCATTATTATATCGCCCTCCTGTTCTATTCCAGCCTTCTACCTATAATTGGTCATCAAAGATTTGGATGTTCTGTCTTCCAGAGCGGTCAATGACATTCTTTTTGATACTCCCATTGAATCGAATAAGGCATTGTTGACACTTGGTCTAGCCTTTCACCATGCAGTTACTCATAAACACTTCATGAAATCAAACTATGTTTTCCAAAATGTCCCGATGAAGTTATACTTATTCAATCCGATCATTTTCGGGATCATTCCAATGCTTTTAAGTCTCCGAGATCATTGCCGAAATTGATGAATGGTTGGGCATAATAGTTTGCTCACGTTAAAGCACAACATGGTGACACATGGAAGCAAGCTGGAATATATGATGTATCAAACTTTCCTTGCATGAATACCTAGCCAATACCTTCCTCATTGCAACAGTTTCAACTTTTAGAATTGGACCAGAAATACATTTCATTTTAGATATGGCTGTTGGGATCCTTGCACAAAACCTTAGGATCTAGCCCTCTAGAACAAACCAGAATTATGGATAATAAAGCAATGAAAATAATCCATGCATCAATCATACACCACACAAGAGATTTTTACGTGGAAAACCCTTAAATAGGTAAAAACCATGGGACTTCGTCTAGATCAACAATCCACTATGAAGAAGAACATTATAAACTTCTTCACTCACACAGGAGTGGATAAACGATGAGAGAAACAAAGAAAAAATGGAGAGATCTCACCGATTACGAGGACATAGAAGCGTTGAGATATAGATTGCACAGTAGATAACCTCCACGAGCATAATCTCCCTTATATAAGCTTCCTCTCTCTCTTTCTCTCTCTCTCTCTCTCTTACCTTTGATAGCCCTAAACTCTTTAGCAAATTCCTTGTAAAGCTTTAGGAAACCCTCTCGTCATGCCTAGAAAAGCCTTAGGACTCCTATTTAAAGTTTTAGGAAACTCCTTTCCGCATCCCAGTTGCGAAAGGACTTGCGACACGAAATTCGCACAAAATCGTGGAACGAATCAGCATAACCTCGACTGGTCGAACCGAGTTCACGACTGGTTGAGAGCCACCTACGACTGGTCGAGCACCTCCTTCGACTGGTCGAGCACCTCAGAGAAAAATAGTCCACAGTCTCTGGACTTTGAGTCGTGCCACGACTCGACTCCACGACTGGTCGACCACCAGCCTTTGACCGGTCGAGCGAGGCTCACGATCGGTCGACGACGGGTAAAAAAACCTATCAAATCTCCCCCTTTTTGACCCAGGAGGGATCCACCTTCTTCAAGCTAGCAAGGTTTCTATAAACCTCAAACTTGCCCTTGAGCAAAGCCTTGGTCATCATGTCTGACCCATTATCGTCCGTGTGGACCTTCTTAAGCTGTAATACCTTCTGTTCCAAAGTATCCCTGATCCAGTGATACTGAATCTCTATGTGCTTCGACTTGGAATGCTGACTTGGATTCTTGCTCAAGTGTATAACACTCTGACTATCGCAATAGACCACGTGCTCCTCCTGCTTTAGGCTAAGTTTCTATAGGAACCTCTTCATTCAAAGCATCTCTTTACATATCTCTGTGACTGCAATGTACTCAGCCTTTGTTATCGACAATGCTACGACCTTCTGTAGCTTGCTCTGCCAAAAAATCGCTCCCCCTGCAAACATGAACATGAACCCCGATGTAGACTTCTTGGAGTCTATGTCACCTGCCATATCTGTATCTGTGTAGCCCTTTAACACAGGTTTACCGTCACCATAGCATAGGCTCAACCTGGATGAGCCTCTTAAATACCGCAGTATCTATTTCACCGCTGCCCAATACTCTCTGCCAGAATTGGCAAGATACTAGCTTACAACACTAACTGCATATGCTATGTCTGGGTGTGTACACACCATAACATACATCAAACTTCCTACAACTGACGTGTAGGGTATCTTCTGCATCTCTTCCACCTCTGCCTTCTTCTTGGGACACTGTCTGTCGCTCAATCTGAAGTGACCATCTAGTGGAGTACCGACAGAGCCACGCATTCATATTGAAGCGCTAGGACTTTCTCAATATACCGCTCTTGTGACAGCCAGAGCTTTCTGCTGCTTTTGTCACGGGTTATCTCCATTCCTAGGATCTGTTTAGCCAGGCCCAAGTCTTTCATCGCAAAAGACTTTCCCAACTCCTGTTTCAGCCTGTCGATTTTTTTAATGTCTTTTCCCATGATGAGCATGTCATCAACGTATAAGAGCAGAATTAAGAAATCACTATCTGAGAACTTACGTGTGAACACACAGTGGTCCGACTCCGTTCTGTGATACCCATGTTTCAACATAAACGAGTCGAACTTCTTGTACCATTGCCGCGGAGCTTGTTTCAGCCCATACAAGCTCTTCCTCAGCCTACACACCATATGCTCTTTGCCCTTGACTTCGAACCCCTTTAGTTGGTGCATGTAGATCTCTTCTTCCAGGTCACCATGGAGGAAGACAATTTTAACATCTAACAGCTCTATCTCCAGATCCATGCTAGCCGCCATCCCAAGCAACACCTGCATGATGTCATCTTCACCACTGGTGAGAATATCTCCTCGAAGTCTATGCCTTTCCTCTGACCAAACCCTTTCACCACAAGTTTGGCCTTGAACCTCGTATGTGAATTCTCCTGCTCAATCTTCTTTCTGAACACCCACTTGTTGCTCAAAGCTTTCTTGCTCTTAGGCAATTTCACCATATCATAGGTGTGGTTCTTATGCAAGGATTTCATCTCCTCTTGCATAGCTTTCAACCACTCCCCCTTATGCTCGTCGGCTAGGGCCTCAGAATAATCTTCTGGCTCTCCCCCATCAGTTAGCATAATGTACTCATGCAGCGAGTACCTTTTAGACGGCTGTCTGTCCCTATATGACCTCTTCACTTGTGGCTCAACAGGTGGATCAAGTAGGGGCTGCTCCCTGGTCCATCTTCTGAAGGAACTCCCTCGTCCTTTGCACCTTGCTGTACTCCCCCGTCATCAGTCACCATGCGAGGAGTAACTGGATCCATATCCTCTAGCTCACCTGAACTAGGCTGGTTCTTCTCTGACTTATCAATGTCTTTTATACACTGATCTTCAAAGAAAACCACATCTCTGCTCCTGACGAGCTTCCTCTCGGTCGGATCCCACAACCTGGAACCAAAATTTTCATCACCGTACCCCAAGAACACACACTGCCTGATTTTCATATCGAGCTTGGTCCTCTCGTCTTTTGGTACGTGAACGGATGCCCTACATCCAAACACCATGAGATGACTGTACGATAGATCATGTCCAGTCCACACCTTCTCAGGTACTTCTCTATTTAACGGGGCTGATGGAGACCTGTTTATCAAATACACCGCCGTGTGCATTGCTTCTCCCCAGAACATCTTGGGCAATTTCGCATGGGATAACATGCATCTGATTCTCTCAACAATAGTGCGTTTCATTCGCTCAGCTACACCATTATGTTGGGGGGTCTTGGGAACTGTCTATTCATGCCGTATACCCAGTGACTTGCAGTACTTATGAAAGTCACTAATCTATTCACCACCATTGTCAATACGGATGCACTTCAATGGTCTACCTGTCTCTCTCTCGACCATAGCATGAAACAATTTAAACACACCAAAGACCTTGTCCTTAGATTTTAAAGCATAAACCCAAACCCTTCTAGATGCATCATCTATAAAAGTGACAAAATACAATGCCCCACCCAAGGTTTTTGTCCTCATAGGATCACAAACATCAGAATAAACCAAATCTAATGCATGCACTTTATTAACACGAGAAACAGATTTAACAAATGAAACTCTATGCTATTTCTCTGATAAATAATCAAAAAAGGTTTTGAGAGGTGTACCTGTCACGTCTGGAAAGAGCCGCTTCCTCGCTGGTAGCTGAAGCCCTTCTTCACTGATGTGGCCTAGACGCTTGTGCCACATATCAATAGCTGAATCTTCTGCTGCGTTCAACCCACCCTTGCACATACTGACACTTGCCTTATAAAGGGTGCAACACTTCTTTCCTCTGGCCATGATCAATGAACCCTTGATGAGCTTTCATCGCCCACCAGCAAACCGGCTTTTATAGCCATCATCATCCAACCTTCCTGTCGACATCAAGTTGAGGCGAAGGTCTGGAATATACCTCACATCCTTGAGAACCAATGTGCAGCCCACATCGGTCTTCATACAAATATCACCGACTCTCACGATTTTTGATACGCCATAATTTCCCATCTTTACAGTCCCATAGTCACCTGACTGTAGCTTGTGAAGAAGTCCCTGCGTGGAGTCGCATGAAAAGAAGCTTCTGAGTCTATCACCCAGTCGGTGTCCTGACTCGTAGCCATGAGACATACATCATGATCTGCAGAAAGAATAACTACAATGTCGCCATATGAAACGACCGCAGTGGAATCTGATTCATCTTTCTTCTCTTTTCCTTTCTTGTCGTTCTTCTTACCACGACATTCATGCTTGTAGTGACACTTCTTGCCATAATTCTAGCAATCAATATACTTTCTGTTACTTGACTTGCCTCTTGATTTATCTCAGGCCTTCCCGCCCTTCCTGTTCTTTCATCTCCCCCATTCCTATGTCACAAGAGCCTTTTGCTGAGTAGACCCCTGAGACTTCCTCCTTGTTTCTTCATTGAAGAGACAGTTAGTTGTTCCATGGATATCTTTCCGTCTGGCGTAGAGTTACTTAGAGACCACCAATCAGGCAATGAACTAAGCAAAAGTAAAACCTGCAATTCATCATCCAGGACCATCTTCATGGAGGAGAGTTGGTTCACTATATTACTGACCTCATTCATGTGCTCGACCACAGAACCACCATCTTTGAATTTGAGATTCACAAGTCACCTTATCAGAAAAATTTTATTACCAGTTGTTTTCCTCTCATACAGCCCTTGTAATTTCAGTCATAGGCTAGTGGCTGAGGTTTCTGTAGACACATGGTGGAACACAGAATCATCTAACCATTGTCTAATAAACCCCACTGCCTTTCGGTCTATCTTCTTCCAATCATCATCAGTCATATCCTTGGATTTTGCTGATATGCCTAAAATTAGAGAATATAGGTCCTTGCAATAAAGCAAGTCCTACATCTTAGCCTTCCATATGGTCCAGTTAGAACCATTGAGGCTGATCATCCTTGATGAGCCACCTTCTATAACTCAAAACCGATCCTACCCGTTCAATGAACTTAGCTCTGATACCACTTTATTGAGGGCCTTGCAAAAACCTTAGGATCTAGCCCTCCAGAACAAACCAGAATTACGGATAATAAAGCAATAAAAATAATCAATGCATCAATCACACACCACATAAGAGATTTTTACGTGGAAAACCCTTAAATAAGTAAAAACCACGGGACCTCGTCCAGATCAACAATCCACTATGAAGTAGAACGTTACAAACTTCTTCATTCACGCAGGAGTAGATAAACAATGAGAGAAAAAAGAAAAAACGGAGAGATCTCACGGATTACGATGACATAGAAGCGTTAAGATATAGATTGCACAGTAGATAACCTCCACGAGCATAATCTCCCTTCTATAAGCTTTCTCTCTCTCTCTCTCTCACCTTTGATAGCCCTAAACCATTTAGCAAATTTCTTGTAAAGTTTTAGGAAACCCTCTTGTTGTGCCTAGAAAACCCTAGAAACTCCTATTTAAAGTTTTAGGAAACTCCTTTCTGCATCCCAGTTGTGAAAGGACTTGCGACACGAAATCCGCGCAAATTCGCGGAATGAATCTGCGTAACCTCGACTGGTTGAACAGAGTTCACGACCGGTCGAGAGCCACCTATGACCGGTCGAGCACCTCCTTCGACTGGTTGAGCACCCCGGAGAAAAATAGTTCACAGTCGCTGGACTTTGAGTCGTTTCACGACTCGACTCCATGACTGGTCGACCACCAGCCTTCGAGCGGTCGAGTGAGGCTCACGACCGGTCGACGACGGATCAAAAAAACCCATTAGTGGCCCCATGTAACTCCTGGATTTTCACTGTTTTGGATTTCTAAAAATCTTTAAAAAAATTTAAATGTAATTAACTTATATTATCACTTAATGACCATTAACACTCAATGTTAGTTTATACACAGGTGGGCCAGTAAAGAACCACACAAGTTCGATTAATCAACCATAGGAAGCCAACAAATCCGCCCGATCACTTAAACATCAAGTGTAGCCCCATGATTTACTCACATAGGGCTCAAATCTAATTGACCCGTTGCTAACTAATCAAGACAATCATAACTAAATTAAAGATTTAACTGAAGCCGAGTCAGATAAGGGCCGGATCTTTACTAATAGACTAAATCAACCCCGTTACTCTTTTAGCCTAAAACCGATGGTTTAAAGTAAACATGACCAAATCTTCACTTTGACTAGCTATAAATAGGCCACACTATGAACATAGTTAATCCAAACACTAATCATTGCCCACGAGAAATCTCAATACCTAATTCATTATAGAAATGTCCCGATTTTCTGAATAAGCTCTAGACCGCTCGTTGGTGGGCCACTAGTTTTAAAACTATAGAATAATGTCCGTCTTACTGGGCTTGACGTCCATCACGGAAGTCGGACCTAGGTACTGTCCAGAACTGTTCAACTTGAACCAAAGGACGAGTGCATAAGAAGTGCAAATACCCTAAAGGAAGAAGCTGAAACTTAAGTGAATTGGGTCGTCCACTCTTATGCAAAGTTGAGGAATTCGGACCGTCGGTTTACGATCAAACTTCACACATAGAGTAAGGATATTTCCTTGATCATATCTGTATAACCGCAGCCCCGATCGACTATCGGTGATAGTTGAATAGACTTCTAATCATATCTGTCGATTGACGCATCCAAATGGCGGGCCGATCATATCCATATGTAGATCATTATTAAGGCTAACCATCCTACGATGTATATCAATATGTACACCCCATAGTGGGCCCTAGAGGCTAGAAAAACCCTCCCATAGGGCTAGAATAGTAAAAACCCAACCCTCGGGGCCATTTGCACTAAATCTGACATTACAAAAAGGCCTCATTTGGGCACCCCCTCTCCCCATACGAATTTGCCTTAGAAGAAAGAATGGGAGAAAGGGAGAAGAGAAAGAGGAGAAAAGAGGAAAAAGAGAGAGGGAGAGCTTGGAAGCATGAGGGTTTGTGCACCTTGACCCTCTCATCTCTTTTATAGCAACATCGTCCTTCATTGGTGTCGATTCGGCGACAATTGAAGGTAAGTATGGAGTTATGTTTGCAGTTTTATGTCTTGAGTTAAATTCATTTTAATTCTTACAAGCTTGTATGCTTATTTAGGCATTTCAATAATAATTTCCTAACACTATAACCCTACGGGCACCGTGAATCGAGCGGATCGTCACAAGGTGCGGACTATTATCCTTAGGTGGCTTAGCACCAACTTTACTATGAGTTTAATGATTATGAATGTTAGGATGATATGCTTGAGTAATCTAGAAAGAACCTAGCCAAGACCCTACATGATAGGTCCCCCTAAATTTCATAAAATGAATAAGTGTTGTTTATTTGTTCTTCAATATGATTGAGTTTGATTTTGGTATGGCATGTTTTATCACATGTATGATTTCACTAAATTCCATGACATGATTGAGTGTTGTTTATTTGCTCTTCAACATGATTAGACTTAATTTGGTATAGTATGTTCATCTCATATGCGATCCTAGTATAACCTTTCTTGTGGCATGTATGATTGCATAAATCCTTGTTGTATGTTTGTCCTATGAATGATGTGTAGCTCTTGTTCTCTTCGTTAACCCCACACAACACATATGCACATTTATTTCGTATTATTGTTAGTAGTTGCAATTGTAGAAAAATTTAAGTTTTTATGTTTTATGTGTGAATGTGTGACTTCACTTGGGTTAGAAGACAAATCCTGAATTGTTAGAATATTATTGAACGTCATCAAATCCCTAGGTTGGTCAGGGAACTGAGGTGGGAGAGGGTGGTCCTGTTGGTAGGACCATCCTTCGGCTAAACCATCGGATTTGGACGGATGCAAATGGGCGACATTAGTTAGACTACATGGGTCGCTTGTACTCGATGTCGTCCGTCTCGTACTCGCCTGAACTCACACGATCTAATTCGCTTATTGATCAACCATGTTTGTTAGCCATGTCTTCTCATGCCTGTATGGAACTTGGAATACTCTTCAACCACTGAAGCCTATTGATAACTATTTGAAATCGATCCACTGACTCGAGAGTCAGGCATGGTAGAATGGGACACTGTGTCCGAGTTGTTGGCCTACGCTGGGGTGACGAGCCTCCCCATAGTGACCGCGAGCGATCCCTCTTCTCAGCACTCCTCATGTGCTTGAAATCGAGGATGGGGAACCGGATGGGATCAAAGATCACGGGGTCCTAGCCTCGCACGTTGAGGGGCCTTAGCCTCGCAACCAGTTGAGGACAACGATACGTGATGTGTATCAGTTTTTCCAATCTACTGGATGAACAGAATTAACTAAATACTCGGCTAACATTATTCACGCATCGCATTAGCTAGGATTTGTCGACTCGGTAGTTGAGGTCGCATTGAGGGAGTGTTGGTCATGCGCGATCGTTAGACGAAGTCGCTCGAGGGAGTGTTGTTGCGAGGTCATGCATCATATCATAATACATGCATATGCATTAACAAGACTATTTAAGGATCAATGAATGTATGCCTTTCATTAAATTCATCATATAATTGCTGCTTGTTGTAACTAAGGTTAATAGTAACCACTGAGTTGGTTACTTACTCCTACTCTTGGACGGTATTTTAAAACACCAACTTGACCCTTTATTAGATGCATGTGAGACGGAGCTCGACGAGCTGAGCGGGGTGAGCATGGATGAGGAAGAGGAGCTTCCTACTTCCAGCTTATGGGCGGATCACTGTAGACTATGCGGGTTGATTATGGGTTGTTGAACTGTGGATCTAACGCACCACTTCTTTTGAAAATTTAATAATTTATAAATTCTTTGGGCGACACCTTGTGCGACCTGTTTGATATTCCTATAAACCTGTAGTCACTAGTTGCATTTATTTCAGTAGATTAGTTGTGGTTGTGGTTTATGTTCCAGCCGATTCCTTTATTGCTCATTTAAATTGATTTATGTACAAATCGCCAAAATTAAGATATAAGCAACACTCGGGTATTTGGCGACCGAGTTCCTACACGGCCCCTGAAAATCCAGGGTGTTACACCCCATGGCTCCAACAATCATGGACTTATGTGCCTTCACCCGTTTTTTACCCTTTGATGAGATTGTTTATTAGGGCTTTATTTCGAAGAATCAACATCCATTCACCCTTCCGGATAAGACCAATAAGGCGTATTCCACTTTCATGCCTTTACAACGTAAATTACAAGATAAAGTTGATGAACAAGAATATACGACTTTCTTTTTGATGTGGACTTGTCGATTTTTGTTTTGTGTGAATACTCTTCAAATCACTAAGAAATACATTCATCTGGTCGAGGCGCTTACTTAAGGACTTCAACTTGCTCTCACCCCTTTCATGCTCCGCCACATTTATCACTATGTTTAAAGCAACCACAAAGTGTTTTTACCACTATGGCAGGCCTATCTGGCTTGTTCAGATGTGGTTCTGTGAATATTTTTTAGCAAAATTCGATAAAATTGTCCCATCAGATGTAAAATTCACTTCTTTTGGCCATCGCAATATCTTCTAGTCCAAAGTTAATTATTCATTTGTCGAGTGTATGAGTTTCTTCATTTCTTTTACCATTGATAAGTCCAACCATTTCTTCTATCTATTTAAAGATAAAGAATTCGACCTAACTTGATTCACTGAAGACTGCGGGCCGACTGATGTCAATATAATAAAACTCAACGATGTGACTTAGAAAAGTTATTTAATATGCAGAGACCTACCATATGGTGGCACAATAGATACATATGTTAATACTAAGGTTGAAATCGAACAATATTGTCTTAATCTTTTTGCTCATCAATTTGGTTTGGCCTAAGGCATCCCCTTTCCACTTATTCATCAAACTTGCAACCAACCTCCAACTCATCAACCAACTATGGATTCTGTCATCACCTTTCATACTCTCTATAGAGGATTTGATTATGTAAGTTCTTATTTCACGTTTCCCCTCTTTGCCAATTATCCTCAACAACTATAGTCATTTCACTCATGGTGGAAAAAGTATTACATGATTTTGATTAGTGGGTCTCATGAATTAATCATCAGCTGACTTTCTCAATTATCTAAAGTCGAGAAATCTATGGCTGAGAAGAAGAAGATGATTAAAGAAGGTACCAAAAAATTGACTACACCTCAGTCGACTGTGTCTCATGTTCAGAGGAAGACATGATCAAGGAAGATGACTTTAATCGCATCATCCGTCCCATCCCCAACACTAATAAAGATGGTCGAACCTTCTTTTACATTAATAATAACAGTCAAGCCAACTCAACTTAAACTGAAGCGTCAAAAAACCACAGTTGCAGGTCTAGTTAAAGTGGTTCCGGCAACTGCTTCAATCCCAACACCTAAAGCTCCCCCAACCATTTTGAAGATTTTTTAGATCGAGCCTCTCTCAGCTCATTACCCTACGCTTTTTACAACTTCTGGTTGATCAGCTTCAGGTATTTCTTCTTCAGCAAAAGCTATCACAACTTTTGAAATATATATTACAAAACCAAATTCTGGCCGGATACCCTCCTCCCCCCCTTAAAATATTCTCGGTACATGGAAGATGCGTATAAGAGATGCAAGTATGCAAATTTCAATAGGGCTTTTAATAAGTGACAAAGTGAAAAGGAAAGATTAAACGATTCCAAATTTCCTTTTGATAGATTTTTCAAGCCATATTGTCATAATCCTCCCCATTTTTCTCGTTTCAACCAAGTTTTGGATCTGGTCTCGATCCCACCAAAATTTCGCCAGTGGTCGATCAATTTATCACCATAGTTGTTCGGTCAGATTTATGTGGATGTTGTTTCAATATTTTATTCTTTTCATTTTCAATTATTTTACAGTTCTCATGTCTTACTTTTTCCCTTCTTTTTCACCATAACCACTGAGCTCTTGGCCTCTGAAAAGTTAGTATATGTATCACATTCTCAAGCCAAGATATCTATTCCAGACAATTCGATCAATGCCGCTCAGTCTTTTAAAGAAAAATTTGAAGTTTTTGACTTGAAAGAGACTACGAGCAACATTCGTCGATCAGAAAATAAGACAGAAGGTTAAACTAAAGAGGATGTAATAATATACCAGCTTATGGAGTGCTTCAGTCTCATTTTACAATCTATAACTCCATTGCTTGCACCTAACTAGGATCAGGGAGTTGTGGAATCGGTCGCGTTGACAACCATATCTTCCATTCACATGCTTCATTGATAAAACCAACCGATCAAGTAGTCCTTACTCCGATCGACGAACATAAGATGGTTCCTTTGGACGAAACAAATCAAGTATTGGAAGAAGAAAACTCCCGACCAACTGAAGTCTCTCCTGATCGAGCTACAAAGATTCATACGGTTGACGTTTCTGCCTCTCTGTCCCCATCGGTTGATATTTCTCGTGCACTGTCTTCTTCTTTTGAAGAACTACTTCCCGTGGAAGACATTTTATCCTCCTTTGATCAGGCATTTCCTTTTGATATTCGTGTAGCCGAATTCCCTGCATATTCATCAGAGATCCAATAGCTTCAGGAGGAATTACGAGTTTTCGTATACTTTGGTGCCGTTGACATCATTTCGTCGGGATCGATTAAGAGACTCAACTTCCTCATTCATAGGTACTAAACTCTTACTCGGTTTGATGTGTCTCTATTGGTCAAATTGCCTACACTTTATGAATTTCTCACTTTAATTCACGAGCATCAGAATACAGTTGCTGCAGTCGATAGACTTTAGTCTGAGCATTCAACCGTCTCCCTCAGAATGACTAGGATCACAACTGCTAGAGAATAATTTTCCATTACACACACACACACACACACACTGGAGTCGGACGACATTGATCGATCTGAAAGCTCAAATCTCAGTAATGGAAGATGAACTGTAAGCGTTGAAAGAAGAAGAGAAATCTTTAACCGATCGTAGACAAGTCAAAAGGCTGAGATTAACAAACTGGGCACTTATATGTAAGAGCACAATTCATTGATTGGTTAAATAGCAAGCTCAGAAGCTAAAATGGGAGCTGCTCTTTCTCGGTAGGAAGCTAAGCAGTCAAGGCTTCAAGAAACGATTGTCTCTTTTTCGTCATTTAGATTTTGATTTCTTTGTACCTATCCGTTGTCAGTCTGTACTTTTTCTTTATCTTTAATACGATCGGCGAGAATATTTTATTTCCACCTGTCTTGTAATATCTAAGTATTTAGTTTTTTTTTCTTTTACGTGCATGCATAATTGTGTTAATGACATGGCACATACATGAGAAATCGAGCGCCCGTTCATTCCCTCTTCATAGGGAACGTTTCATGCCATTAATGGAGTACTTCAACCATCACGACGCCTCATCTTCGGGTATGACTATCCATTCTGAGTGCCTATATAAAGGAGTCCTTAATACTTTCTTCCATACGCACTCAAATTTCTTTATTCTCTGATCTTTGAAAGATATTTCTTCCTCTCATCAATGACTATCGCACCTATGCCTCTTATTGTTTGGGCTTAGACTTTCTTGAAGGAAATCCTTTCCCTAGACATCGCTTAGTCACAATCCCAAAATTAGATTGATTCGGCAATCCCAACCATTGATTTATGGACACTTGTTTTGTTGAAATATGACTATATATATATATATATATATATATATATATATATATATATATATATATATATATATATATATATATGGAAAAGGTACTATGCGCTCGCTCCGATGGGAACGTCCCATGAGGTCGAGCTATGTGGGTCCCACTGTGATGCGTTTCGAACATCTACCCCATCAGTCAGATGCACCATTCCATCGTGGGCTTAGGTCTCAAAAATCAAGTCAATCTGTGACTTGTGTGGGCCACACCACATATAGAAGTTGAGAGGGGCTGTGCACCATTAAAACATTAATAATCATTTTTTTGGGCCCACTGAGATGTGGTTTGCAAATCCAGCCCATCCATTATGTGTGTCCCACTTGGATGAGGGTTTAGACCAAGTTTCAGCAGCATTCAAAACCCAGGTGGGCCCCACTAAGAGCTTTTATATGTTTTTGGCATGTCTTCACATGATTTTAGATGGTATGGCCCACCTGAGTTCCATATACGGCTGATTTTTGGGATATCCCATAATTTAAAGGGGACCCGTCAAATGCACGGTGTTGATGGTCGACATGCATCACGGTGGGGCCCACACAACTCGACCTCATGGGAATTTATCATGAGCTCGAGTGCATAGTACCTTTTCCCATATATATATATATATATATATATATATATATATATATATATATATATATATTCCATTTTCAACCGTCCACTAAATGCATGCCATTTCAATAGTTAGTCAATGGAATGAGCATAATCTTTACTATTTATTATACATCTAGAGTGGGAGCCACATGCACTATTTAAGTGAACTCCAAGTGTATGTGCATCATCCATCCCTATATCTCAAAGTACTCTAAATATGACATTAATGAGTTTCCCGTCATGAATGGAAAGCTTCCCAATCTCACCTGGGTTTGGTGCCATGAATGAAAAGCTTCCCATCCCAACATGGAATAAGTAAGCTATACCTTTAATAAATCTGACACATCTCCCATTTCCCGCCTCTTTGTGGGAACGGATTAGGTGAGACCCGGGCGTCATCAAGATGGTGCGGCCCTTATCGTGGGGCCCACCTTGATATTTGTATTTCTTATCCATGCTGTCCATCTATTTTTCAAGAACATTATAGGGTATTACATATCCAAAAGATGAAGCAGATCCTATTAGCAGGTGGACCATACCGTAAGAAACATTAGTGATTAAACACCCTACCATTAAAAACTTCTTATGGCACACCTTAATGTTTCAATAGGGTTTATTTGTCATCCCATCTGTTGATAATGTCACGTAAGCGATGATGAAGGGAAAAAACGAATATTAGCTTGATTCAAAACTTTTCTAGCCTATTAATGGTCAATCACCACTACTTCCTATGCTATGGCCCACTTGATAATTGGATCTACTTCCTTTTTGGCATAATGCCCTAATATAATCTGAAAAACAGATGGACTGCATGAATATATAATACATATATCAGGGTGGCTCCACAGTAAGAGCTGCACCATCTTAGGTGAGTTAAGGCTGATTCCTGAGGCCCAAAAAAAAAAACTGAGTTCCTTGAGGTGCTTCAGGGAAATATGACATGGTTTGAGTATGGACTCGGCCAAACTACTTTCAAATAAGTTTTATGTTAGTCTATTTTTAACACAGACATGTGACCCATTCAAATCTCATCGTGATAGGGCCTCACCAAACTTATATTTTCCTGACATCATTGAATCTAGTCCCCTCAAAAGAGGAGCTCGACTGGGTGAGACAAAGGGAAGCACAGACTGTGGTTAGGCCTTAATTCAGCAAAATTTGATTGGTTTTAATCTCATACAATATACTTGACTAAATCACTTTCAAATATATTTTGCTTGGCTTTTACTAATAGCGGCTCATGGCACAATCAAACCTCTTTTGTAAAAGCCTTTAGTGAAACTCGGGTACATTGCCCTTGCCTAATTGAGTTCCTCTTTTGTGGTTTTTAAATCTGCAAAGTAATTGGGTTACAGTCACATACATTTACCAGTGCAGACCGGGCCCACAAGGCATCACTCTTACAGCTCCTTAACGACTCATTGAATCCATATCAAAGCAATCTTCGTCTATGTTACATGTGGCACCGGTCTGAAAGTACGGTTGTAGGGTCTAATTCAATTGATCCAAACTCTAGGATCATCCATTCGTTGTCATTCTTTGAACCATGAGAAATTCATCATCGGATCCAGCAAATGGACGGTCTAGATTTATCCACATGCAGACGCATGTACAGTGGCTTAGTATCAACGAACCAAGATCCAGTTCATCCAGATGCATAGGAAAGCTATCAAAAACTTAAAACCCAAAGAAGAAGTGCTAATGATACTCACCCCAATCTAATCTCTGGTTCTCCTCTGCTACGTTACTATCGAGACTGTTGATCTTGAAGGTGCCTCTCTCGATAGGATATATTGTTGAAAATCCTGCTTATCAGAATTAGACGATCCATTCAAAGTAAGTTACAAACAACTGTCCAGGAAAAAATAAATGTATAACCCACATTTTTATGAATGATGAGAATATCTGATCAGTTAAAAAATTCTCATATAGGCTATATAGAGTGGGACTTTCAAGATGAACGGTATGGATCATCAGGTAGTGGGGCAGAAGTGGCATACAAATCGGGCAAGTCTTGCTAACAAAATGTGGCCCAGATATTCGGTTCCACAATCCAAAAAGCTTTTCGCATACAACTGCCCACACCCAATCTCCTTTCACAATTACAAACAAACAGAGAAGACAGAATACGTTCGTATTTCAAATCAAAACCCATATATGTATATATGTGGGTCCCACCATGATAGCCATGAATCTCAGATACGTAAAAGTCCTTCGGTCTGCTTTTCCGTGGGCCCCACATCGCCTCCTTCACTAAATGAGAAAAGCAATTGAAACTTCATAGGAGTATGGAATCCATGCGAATGCACATCGGTAGCCGTTCAAATGGTGGCCGCGTTGTATTTGTGTCATAACTACAAAATCATACTGAAGGATGATCTTAGCCGTTCAATAAGTGACCATCAATGAAACGGATATCCAATGAGAAAAAAATCAATGGTATTCATTCAACAAAGAGGTTCATTAATCAGGGAATATGAATTTTCCAATCAAATCTTATTTTTGAGGTTATTCCCAGCTGCAGTAGGTCGGCTTCTTGGATCACGCACCTACTTTCTAGAAACGTACACGCATATAGATGGCGATACTCTTCCACTGTATGAAATATCCGGATGAAAAAGTAACACGTGGGTGTCTACGGACCTGAGTTGCCTGTGTCCTGTGGTCGGAAACTATGTGGGGCTCACAGAGATGCCAGTGATATATCCACTCTCCATCAGTTTCTAAACATCACAATACGACAGGAATTAAAAAATAATGCATATCCAACGGTCATGTGGGCCACAAAACACGAAACAGTGATGAATGAAACGTCTACCGTTGAAACCTTCCTAGAGCTGAACATGAATTTTATATTCCATCCAAACCGTTCATAGGGTTATTAACACTCAGATAATCTGTAGAAACAAATATCATATTGATACAAAGCTTCTGTGGCCCCCACGAAGTGTCCAATGGTGGGCGCTCAATCCCCGCTGTTTCGTGTGGTGTGGTCCAAATAACTTTTCGATCTGTCTCTTGGATTCCTGTCTTATTGTGATGTTTATAGACAGATGGACTAACTGGATTTGTCAAGCCCATCTTTTTGGGCCCCACACAGCTTCCGACCGCAGGAACTTTTGCGTCCGAGGTCTGCAGGCTTGGATGGCAGTAAAAAAGGGCCCACCTTGATGTTTGTGGAACCCTGACTGTAGGGCTCACCGCGACGTTCGTGAGACTCTGACCGTAGGGCCCACCTCGATGTATGCACTGTATACCCACATCGCAGCCCGGTCGCGCTCGTCAACGCCTGTACATGCGCACGTTGCGCCTTTCATTAGCTGTGGTCAATGTTTGCAGCACGAATGCCGATGTGCTGAATCCGGGCCACTGATCGATTCAGGACCACCGGGTCCACTCATGTGCTGGCCCGAAAACTGCCCTGTCCACTCATCATCTTGGCCATTGGATGTAAGAAAAAAAAGAGAAAAAACGATGGACAAACGATCTACATTTAGTGCATACGTACGTCCCACCCGATCAGTAGGATTTCGGCTGGGGTCATGTACATAGAGGCGCAAATCTGATGATCAACTGGATAATTCGACTTACACGTGTGTAATGCTTTGGCACGTGTGCGAAGAAGCTCCTTCTACGTAGTCGCGCGAATAGGCCGACTAAGTTAGTCTCTCATCTTCCAGAAGCTGATTAGGTGTTACCCCTGCGGGTGTTTGGCTGACCGTGGGGACCACCTTCATGTCATATTATTTATTTATTTATTTTGTATATCCACACCGTCCATAAGTTTTTAAAGATCATTTTATGAGATGGTAGAAAAAATGAAGCAGATCTCTCTAGGGTACCACACAGTAGGGATTGAATTTACACCATTAAAAACTTCTCACCGGGGATAAAAGTTTTTAATCAAGTTGATATTTGTGTTTTACATTCATCCAGATCTTTAGATCTTTGTGACCTTATCAACAGGTTGGATAGAAAGTAAATGTTATGGTGGGCCCTTCAAAGATCACTGTTTTCTGTGGTGTGGTCCACTTGAAAATTGGATCTGCTTCATTTTTGAGACTATACCCTCAAATTAGCTGTCAAAACTGATGGACGGCGTGGATATACAATTTATACATCATGGTGGGCCACTAAGTCCAGGAAAACACCCACTACGGTGTTATCCAGGTAACACATTCACGACCAAACGTGAAACGGCCCAAACCTGGCATTTCACTGATATAAAAACATGACCAACCACCGTCTCCCCCACCATGCACCGAGTTCGTTTTGCCATATGTCGCGACTGACAATCCGTTGTATGTCGCAGACACTGGGGCCCACATGGTGAGTAGTCCGATGATTTGAACCATTTATATTGTAAAGTTTATAGTATACGAGCCACCCAAGAAAAGTACACCGACCAGATGATCGTTTACATCACCATATGTAGATGAATTTAGAACAACGAAAGAAAACTTTCAATGGCTCGCATTCAACTCTACAAGTAAAAGGTTAGGATCATCAACGAAGCATACCTATAAAAAAAAACCCTTATCATGGTACTGAAAAGAATATGGACGGTTCAGATCATCGTACCATCTCAGCATGTAACCCCCAAGCAGGCGCCACACGCTAGATCCTGAGTCTCATCAGAGGTAAAACGAACACCCTGTACACCCATATATATCGCTGCTTGCATCCTCAGACCAAAAAATGCAGAAAAAGAGATCGAAGAGAAGATGAGAAGCCCGCCAGCAACATCATCATCGACTGCGTCGGCCATGGCCAGCAAGACCACACCTTGCTGTAGCAAGGTGGGCCTGAAGAGGGGCCCATGGACGCCCGAAGAAGACTCGCTACTCTCCAACTACATAGCCCGGGAGGGAGAGGGCCGGTGGCGGACGCTACCGAAGCGAGCAGGCCTACTCCGATGTGGCAAGAGCTGCCGCCTACGGTGGATGAACTACCTCCGCCCGTCCGTCAAGCGCGGCCAGATCGCACCTGACGAGGAAGATCTTATCCTACGCTTGCACCGACTACTCGGAAACCGGTACAACCATCTACCTCCGTCCGACGATCGCCTTCAACCATTTTTCTCATGACAACATGATATCTTTGGTGCAACTGCACTTTTCATACTATCATTTTTTTTTTTCTTATCTTTTTGAAGGTTCTTAAAATTTGATTTTATTTTTTTATTTTTTTATTTCGTGATTGTGCTGTTTAAGGTGGTCTCTGATAGCTGGGAGGATTCCAGGCCGTACGGATAATGAGATCAAGAACTACTGGAATACCCACCTTAGCAAGAAGCTGATCAGTCAAGGGATCGATCCACGGACACATAAGCCCATGAACCCTGACCCTAATATCCATGCACCAGCTACCGAACCCAACCCTAACCCTAATTCTTCTGGTTCACAGGGAGGAGTTGAGAATTCTGAACATAAAGATGGGACTACCAACCTGGATGGGGATGGTGGGGGTTGGATCTTGCGCGACGACGATGTAGATGAGAATTGGCGGAATTACGACGTGCCAGGAGGCATGAGTCTTGAAGATGATGATATGGGTTGCTGCACCGAGGATATATTCTCTTCGTTCTTAAATTCATTGATCAATGAAGACATGTTTTTACAGCAGCAGATTGTGGCCGAACCGTTGGATCATTTAGTTCCTTCGACGCCGAGTTTCGGCTTCCAAACTTACTGGGAAGCTGCAGTTTCGTCTCCTGCAGGTGTAAACGAAGACTACTGCAGGCGAGATGATGATCGGGTTGATGAGCAGTTCTAAATGATCTGCAGATGGTATCGGCACTAAATGAATTAATAGAGATTTGTGGTAATTTATATGTATGTTATAAATTCATCTTTTTTTTCTCGTTGTTGATAAACTGTTATGTATTAGGTTGTGTGGACATAACTCTCTCTCTCTCTCTCTCTCTCTCTCTCTCTCTCTCTCTCTCTCTCTCTCTCTCTCTCTCTCTCTCTCTCTTTGTGGGGTTGGTTTGCAATGGTTTTATTACAGCATGCACTATCCAGTCTCTTCTTGCCACTTTTTACCTTTTGATTCTTTCATTTCTATTACCTTGACAGCATTTACATGATCATGCCTCAGTTTTAAGAAAAGATTGATTAGTTTGGAATGCAACATCTTTGTTTTTCTGAAGTGCTACAGCCCCTTTATATCAACCACATTTTCAATGCATGACATACATTTAGGCCCCTTTGGAAGTACCCCAAATTGAATTCAGTTGAATATAACGGTTAGATGGCCTGCTTGGGGTGGTGTGGAAGACGAAAATCAACTGGGCAGGCTATCAGATTTACGCATTTCTCCACCAAAATAACAATTCCGCGCATTTCAACTACCTGGTTTAGCACACGAAGAATCACTGGTATAGTAGTGAAATTTTCCTCTTCTACTACATTTGATTTCATGAAATAATAATCTGTGCAGATTTTTTGAGATCTTCACGTTTTATGGTCGCACTTGGGTGATGTATAAGTTATGAGCAGGCAGATATATATCCTCCCCACAAATCGTTATTCCCCTCAACATTCACATTTGAAATGCAAAACTAATGCTAATAAACAAAAAGGATTTTAAAAAATTTTCAGTACATTATAGAGTTTTATCTAACCTCCTAATGAAAACAAGTGATCGAAATATAGAGACCTCCACATAACTAGAATAGTTTGCATAATCTAAAGTTAGTAGATTGTATGTGAATTTCAAAGATGAATGCTACCCGTTTAGCTAAGCATCTATATGTTAGCTAAGATATCCACTATTCTCTTAATATTGAGAACCGTAAAAAAAAAAAAAACATTTCAGACCTGTTTGCCGGGCACCTAAAAATGAGGATCATCTCATTTTAATTAACTATATTGATGTATTAGAGGGGCCTTAGAAGTTAATGGGGCTCTGATCTATGACTCTTAGATAATTGACATAATATTGGCCCTTGGTTGCCTATTGGAGAAAAAACTCGGAAGTTATTTGAAATCCAATTTTATCAAAGTATGGGAAAGAACACCCTGAATATATATAGCAAGTTATTAATTAGAACTTCAATCTTCTTAAGGGATTTTTAAATCCTTGATAAAGGATTTTAGGTGATTTGATGATGTTTTAATGGGGACTTTTCTCCAATAAAATGACAGTTGATCTCAATATATTTAGTATGCGAGGAAGAAAGTGTTGTGACTAATGCTTCTATTATCACTATAGAAGTGTGGATGGCTATGGATCACAGCAGAAGTCAAATCCTGATTTTATTAGGCCCTAATTGGATCATTGTCCATGATCATGCTATGTTTTAATAATAAACACAAAATGCACAATCTGTGTACTTATGTGGGGGAAAACCCACTCAATTTTTTCCTATGCCAATCCCCTAACATGAGGATTCTCTCTCCGATCAACCACAAGTGTAGGAAGATGAAGAGCTACCTCAGGACCTCTAGTCGAGGCCAAAGGCTGACCTAAGTCATTCGAGGGTGAACCCAACGTCAAGGGGTGTGCACGCGTGTATAAGATATGATCTTAAATAAGAAAGGATTAGGGTTTCATGAGGAGCATCCAATATGATGCTTCACCACCATACAAGTTTCTATACATCTTAATGTGAAGGAAACCTACCTATTTTTCTAATTCATGCCACATAATAATCTAAAATCTTTCATTATTTGGTGATCATTATCTTCGGATAATCCCATGCGGCTCTAAGGAGTGGATCAACATATCTCAACCATTAAAGAGTTTCAGCAAGGAGAGAGGTGGAAAGGTGGGGCTACCCAAGAGATAAAAGAAAGCTAGTGGAAAGGCGGGACTATAGGCAAAGTGATTGTTCCATAGGAGGCAAGAGAGGAGAGAATGATGAGCACTCCATCCTCACTATTTCTTTTCTCTGATTCCATTCGAGTGCTTTGTATTAATTTCTAGCCCAGTATTCTAATGTGAATTAATACAAAAGATGTATAGAATGTCAGACGGTTATTAGAGTCACTCCCAAAATTCATTTGTCTCTCTTCAATTAGATGCATGGAGCATCTAAACATCTAATTAAGAAAGAAGATACGTCAATGCCAAGTAATTAATTAATATATTTAATTGCAAAATTTTTTTTTCGGACTAGGCAATCAACACCGAGACCTAAGTGTTGAAATGATGTATCTTTCACTCAGTCTACCACTTGGGCTATGAATGAGGGTGTGGATACAGTCTATACATGCATCTATTTGTATGGTAAAATCCCAACAGTCCCTACTAAGCAGCTACACTTGCGTTGTGATCAATTTGCCCTTTAACCAATGTTAAGAAAGTAATGGCAAAAATGTTCAAGCGATTAGCATTTAATACAATAGAGATAAATGACCAAGTAGTCCTTGGTCTCATAAGCCTACAGTACTGCACATACTTCCCGGGGATGTATCACAAGATCAGAACATCTGATCCAAGAAAATGGTCTGAACCATCATGAAGATCACATGGCGTGAAAATTGGGTACATCTACTAATCAAGTGGGCCACATCATAAAAATCTATAAACAGCCCCATTAAACCATTGATACAGAGCCAATTTCATTAGACTTATTCAACGTCTGGCTAGTGTGCATCCAGCACGAATTGAAACTCCAAATTTGTCCATTATGATCAGTGGGGCCCTTGAACCATTCTACCATAAATGCTTAACAAGAGCACATCGTACATCGTCAATAATCAAATACCACAGCAACTTTTATTAAGGTTTGGGTGAGGCCCCAGATCAGGCATTCAATGCTAATGTTGTCATAAGGTGGGGCTTCGATTGTCAAGGGGATTGCATGATGGTAGTGTGTTGACGTCTCCTAATTTTGTGGGCCCACCATGATGCATGCGCTATATCCACACCGTTCATCCATTTTGTGAGATCATTTTTGGGCATGATCCTAAAAAGGAAGGAGATAAAAAAATTCAAGGACCTGGATGAAGAGAAAACACAAATATCAGCTTGATACAAAACTTTGTAGCCTCCAACGAGTTTTGGATGGCAGGAGTTCAATATCTACTGGTGTGGTCTACTTGAGCTTTGGATCTGCCTCGTTTTTAGGCTCAGGCCCAAAACTGATCTTGCAAAATGGATGGATGGTGGTGATATAACACATACATCGGGTGGGATCCACAGAACATGGTCACGTCAACAGATCATGGAGGCCGGTGGTGTGTAGCACACCACGCAATCTGCTTCACTTGGGTTGACCCCGAACTGGGGTAGACCCGACTCAGAGGTGGCCCACTGCAAGTTTGCAGCTTCCACGTGCATTCCGTTAGGTCTGACCTCTAAGTACTGACCGACAGCTGATGCATCCTCTGTGGTAGCTACAATAGTAGGTAGGGAAATTGGTTGGCACGTTCTCTTATCAGGTGCGGTACATGGACTGGGAGTTTGTAATATTTGTACAAGTGGACCTCATTGATTCAATCCGATGATATAGTGGTCCTAATGTGGGTGGTCTATCAACCCAAAATCCCTCGTATAAGAAGGTCCTAATTAACCGTCAGAGATCATTGTGTTCCCAACTGGCGTTGTTTTTTGGTGTGTATGTATCATCTATGCTAGGATCCTATTGTTGCGGTGATTTATCATTTCGGTTACGTGATAAATATATGTGTGTTAGAATTAAATTCGCGGCTCAATTTAAATCGAACAACTATGACCCTAAGTATCAAGATAAGCAGACATGTAGTATGTGACTGAGATCGAATAAAATCGGTCACCTATTCAACCAATTGCACAATATGTTAAAATGATAAGGTAATAATTAAATGGTAGGGTTCGTCTTATAATAATGGATTACATCTTTGCCTTCTGTATGAAAGTACTTTTCAATAGATATAAAAGTGTAATAAGAAAAGAATTTTTACCGTCGGTTATATAAAACAACTATGAAACATCTTCTTGTATGAAAATTTTTAATTAATGTTTGAACTAAATTCATCGTATGAGCGTAAACTCAAATTACAACTAAAGTTAATAACTACTTAATTAACACTACAAATTATACTAAAGAATATAAATAACAAATAAAATAACATATTACACTACCAAATGTAAAAACCTGACAAAAGTAAAGGAGTTACACTAAGGAATGTAAATGACAAATAATTAAAAGGATAATTGAAAAATAGATTTGGTTTAGTTTGGTTTAGTTGGTATGAAATAATTTTCTTTCCTAAATTCATTTGCTATTTATAATCTTAATTGGGCCACATGCATGCTTCATACGTTCTGACAGTTGTTATAACCATTTAACACTACTTAAATCTATTTGTTTCTAAACTTGTCATCTGTCCTATAATCATTTCAACATGATCACTCTTCACTCACGTGATATAATCCATGTGCTCTAGCTGTATCAACGAAGAATACTCTTTATATGTTCTAAAAATCTTCAAATACACCACATAAATTCATCTAAATTATACATAACCCATTCTAATTGGCTTTTATAGAAATTAGTAAAACTGTATATATATAGATGAAAACCTATATCAACGGTTTGGATCACTGTGCCATATGAGGCCACTTTAAAAATTGAAATCCCAAATACTTTTATAAATCTCAGCCGAGTATAGTACCGGGCTCGACTGTATATATAATGCGCCCAGGTCTTAAATTTGAACATAAGGGGCCTCTGGTTCGGTGATCGGGACCGTTGGTATGATTGGCTCTACTATGCATTACCCATCTATAATCTCCTTGAGGGGGAGCGTCTTATTGTTTTCATTGGAAGCTAGTTTATAGACAGACCCTCGATATTCAACACGAGAAAAAAAGGACCAAAGATCAAATGGAAAGGACTCTTCTTCATTTTGCGGGATTTTGGCATATAGCCATCGACGGCGGGTCCATCGCACCAACGGTACAGATTACCCACCATGGGCCCCGGTCATATAAAGTATAGACTGAAGCTCTCGGGTCGAGCACTGGAGAAGCTCCTTCCTCTTGTATCAGGCGATACTGGCCATACACCGAATGCTCTATATATACGCAAAAGAGTTCGTTTTGCCTTGTCGCGACTCAGGGTCCTACAGGGTGTAGCTCTAGTGAAGCCCACGTGATGAGATGATCAGATGATTGTAAACGTCCAAATTCTAAATGCTATGCTATACGGCCCACCTCAAGAAACTTAGGACGAGATAGACTATTCGAACAATCACAGTACTGTAGATGAATTTACACCATTGAAAAGTTTTTTTTGTAACAATTCATATTCAACTCCAAATCTCAAGGGCTACGATCATCCTTGAAGTGTGATGATTGGATCATAGATTACTTACGTTAGTACCTACAACATGGACAGTTCAGATCATTGGAAGATTTCAGCATGTGGGCTCCAACTGTGCGACACATGCTGGCCATCGTTGGTTGCAACATAGGCAAAACTACTCTCCACTAATTCCACACTAGTACGGAAAACCCGCCATCACTGTAGGTATTCACCATGTGGGCTCCAAAGAGCATACACCGAATGCTGGTGTATGCATAGCTGTATATAAAAGTAGCTTTGCAATGCACACCCGTGTAAAAGTAAGCTAATACCCATGCCACCAAATATGGCAGCGTGGAAGACGTGCAATATCGAAGCCATCCATTGGAGGGTTACTACTACTCTACTATGTAGATTCCCTTTACAAAGAATCAGTTTGGTGTAATTGTGAGGTAGCTAGGCCACAGTGAACTGAAGAAATGTATGGTTGTGAGAAATTCATCCTTAGTTATCCAAGCACCTCCATTTCTAATTTCATTGCATGCCAACTCAGTGGACCACCTTTATCTTTTGCTCCACATGGTGAGGTCCACATGATAGATAGACATGTGGTGTTAATATGTCATATGCATTAGCTAACTTGCACGCAAGTGTGTGCCGAGTGCCGATTGTCTACTGGCAAATTCTGAGCCGTCCGTTGTCATTGGTCGATGTTATGCCGAGGACACGGACGCGGATTACATACTTACAGGTTGAGTAGCGAGACTCGCTACTGAAGTGACGTCACCAAGTTCTTTGGGATCCGGCGTGATGTATGTGTTGTATCGACACTGTTTATCCATTTGAATGAGTTAGATCCAAATCCAGAGTGGACCCACGACAGAAAACAGTGATGTCTACCGTTGAAACCTTCCTAAGGTCCACTGTCATGTTTATCTGAGATCCAGTGTGTTCATAAGTTAAGATAGACATGAAAGAAGGGAAAACACAAATTTAAGCTTGATTGAAAACTTTTGTGCTCCTTAGAAAATTTTAATGGTGGGCGTCACTCTCTCCACTGTTCTCTGTGGTGGGGTCCATTCAAGCTTTGGATATGACTCATTCTTTGATCATGCCCTAAATTGATATCCCTAAATGGATGGACAGTGTGGATCCAACACATACATCATAGCGGGTCCACATAACTTGGTGACATCACTTCGGTAGCAAGTCTCCCTACTCAACCTATCCCCTACTCAACCTATTAGTAGCTAATCTGCGTCCCGATGACACCGCCTCACAAAACACGACAAAATTTCTCGCCAATTAATTGCGTATCATCAAACATCACTTTTAACGTGTATAACTTCTCTGCCCCACCATGATATAAATATTAGATGCTCAATGTCCATCAAATGTTACATATCATATGTTAGATCATTAGCCCAAAAACAATCACATCCAAAAGCTTAAGTGGACCACACCACATAAAGTAATAAGCACCCTGATGTTTCTTTCCCATCTAACCCTTTCATAAGGTAGCATAGACCTAAATGAAAAAACTTTTAATTTCCACTGTTTCCGCTAGTGTGGCACGCTTGATTCTTAGATTTGTTTTTTTTTTTTTAAATAAAAAAAAATCATACTGTAAAATGATATGTAAAATTGGATGGATGGTGTGGATCTGACCCATACATCATGATGGGCCTACAAAAGTTCCACATCTGGTTTTTCTCTCTCTTTGGAATTTGCAGCCCACACAATTTCTTGACGTGTAAAATCTATATTGGCCCTACGTTGATCTATAGCATCCATACATTTTTTGGATAATTCTAGTGTAATAGCCTCAAAACGAAGTGGATTCAAAGTTTAAGTAGATCACACCACAAGAAACAGTGGGAATTGATGCCTATCATTGAGAAATTCTTAGGGCCGCATAAGGATCTAATGAAGTTGATATTTGCTTCTTTTTTTTTTTTTTTTCTCCCTTCGTCTACATTTGCGTGATCTTGTGAACATGTTAGAGGACAAATAAACCTGGCGTTTGGCCATAGAAAGGTTTTAACGGTAGTTTGTTCAATCACCATTGCCTTTAGTGGTATGGATTACTTGGGTTTATCTATGCTCTATAATGATTTGAAAAGATTGATGAGCGATGTCAATCTAACACAAATTATGGAGGGGCCATAGAAGTTCCACATGGTAAAAGTGATGTTGTGTAGTGGGCAATCTATTTGGGTGAGAAAATTGATGTGTTCTATGAGCTAGTTTGATGATGAATGATGTTATGGGAAGATCAAAGACGTCTGAACTTCGAGGACCGAAGCTGTACAGAGCCGACTTGAGGCGCAAGACTAAGATCGGGGTTATATGAATACCCAGGGGACGAACTTCCAACCCGACATTCATCATACATTCGCTCCGAGGCCATAGGACCAGACGACTAACTCGAAGCTTGGAGTGATCCTGGCCGAGGTAATCGGCTCAGAGTGATCGAAGGCTGAGGCGGTCCGCTTGATGCGAGGCCGAGGCGGTCGGCTTCGTCGGCTTGGAGCGATGCGAGTCCGAGACGGTAGGCTCCGAAGCCAAGGAAGTCGGCTCGGAGTGATCAGAGGCTAAGGCGGTCTGCTTCGATTTAGAGCGAAATTTATTAATGAAGGGGACCATGAGGTGTCCCACTATTGCACAATTGACGACGGTTACTCAACCGCCCACGTCCGCAAGACCATCGAGCGATGGGGTGGCCGAATCACCTGCAGGATGTGGTGAATGCCCAAAGATGCGCCAACTTATGCAAACACGCCCATCCTAAGTGAGGGAGTATACATAGTATCTTTCGGGAAGGAGTGAGGTACGCAATATCTTGCACCTTCTCTACAATTCGACTTAGACCCGGATTTCCTTGACCTGATTTAGGCATTGGAGGGTCCCCTGTTTAAGCCAGGGTCTCCTTTGCTTACCATTTTTGTGCAGCTTCAGGGCTTAGTAGGGATTCGGAGCTCCAAGTGGACGGTAGTCTAGATTTTGACAGCAACAAATGACATGTACCAATGAGTAGCGAAGGCACAAAAATTTCCTATGCCTCCAACATAGAAGGTCCGCACTCCCTTACTTATGTCTATAATGATGGTAGTCTAGACATTGTTGCCCTTCAATTGGTTTTATATGGTTGTAAATTTTGAATTTTCGAAATGATATGATATGTTAAAGCTGCAACTAGGTATTTCCATTTTTTTAAATTTCCTGATGCCAATAGCTAAAAGACCATGCAACAAAGACTTTATGGGCTCACTGTGATAATTATTACATTATAAGATTGGTGGTTATAAAATACTGAAATATAGCAGAAAATTTAAAATATCAAACTAGGAAAAATTAAAAAAATATATTAAAGAGTTGATGCACCTTAATTATTAGGTAAGACCAAATACTTGCGGAGAAAATAAAAGTGCCCAATAAAAAATACACCACCCATCGCATGCATGCGAAATTGATTATACTTTTGTTTTCTAATACAAAAGATTAGTGATAGGTTTTAATATAAAAGCTTAGTTTCTTAATAACTTTTCAATTTAAACAAAACTAAATCTAATTATATTTAGTTAACAAAGGTAAAAATCATTTTTTCTAGAATCTTCAAATATTTCTTTTAAACTCTTTTAATCTAATAAAGATATCAAATAAAAAATAATAAAAATTTAAATCTCGAGTAGATTACAACATAGGAAAATAGGTAGATTGTTTGCTCAAGGTTTAAATCATGAGTGCCGGGTCCTTACTCTTGCTCGGGTGGTAGGCTCTCAGGAGTTTCAACACTCGATCAAGGGTTGGGTACTTGCTCGGGTGGTAGGCTCTCAGGAGTTTCAACACTCGATCAAGGGTTGGAGTACCCATAGGTGGTGAAATTCCACTAGCGTGAGTGTGTGGGGCATTGCTCGTAACACTTCCTTATTACTTGGTATAGTCCATTGGATCCAGGTATTTTTGGAAGAGACAAGCCGTCCATTTGACAAGGCTGCCCTTACATGGGAGATAATTAAAAAAAAATAAATTAAAAAACCTATGATTGAATATTTTAACCTATTGATTATGGGAAGAACATGGTAACCATTTATATTCAAAGCAAAAGAATTCACTCATCGAAGGTTGAAATAATTCAATCATGAACTTTTTATCTATTGTTTTTCTACCGTGCAAAGTGAGGCTTGTTATATGAACGGTTAAGATCATTGGAAGATGACACAAATCCAAAGTCTAAAGTCCAAAGGTATCATATGGGATATATCAACCAAATCTCGACGTCTAATTTCCACGACAGCAAACATTTCATAATATATTCTCAAGTTTCTATGATAAGGCGTGAAGCCCAGAAGCCTGGAGAAGTCAGCTAATGCACACGCGCCGCTACTTATGCCAGCGTGGTAGACTGTTGTAATATCCTAGCCATCCATCAGAAGGGTACCACTACGTAGATTACCTATCCTAAATATCAGTTCGGGTACTAGTCAGGTGGACCGTAATCAACTGAACAAATGTTCAGTTGTAAAAATCATCTGAAGTTTTTGAGAGGTCCACCGGATGGATGGCCTGGATATTTCCCTGTTTGCCATGCTGGCACATGTGGTGGCGTGTGCCTTATGTGACTTGTACACACGTGTGGGCTTAGCAAAGCTCCTGAAAAGTAAGTAGGGTGCGCTCCGTTGGTACCGGGCAGAATTCGAGGCTCAAGTGATGTATTCACAATATCCGAACCGTCCATTCGATGCGGCGACTCATGTTACTTCCACATCCCAAAAATTAGATAAAAAAAGGAACTCAGTTGGGCCATAAACAGGGGATAAGTTGAGAGGGAACGCTCACACTTAATTTCGTGGGGCCCACAGTTCTTTTATATAAAATCCAGACTTCTCAGACCCTTAGTTTTGCAATGGATGAAGTGCCTTTACAAAAGTCGTACGGTTATAAAGCTCAAGTGGGCCCAAGAGAGAATCAAAGGTGACATCCCCTCTCACCTTGTTCTGTTCTGTGGCCCACCAGAGTTTTGGATCGAGATTATTTTCACACCAAAGGGGGTAACCTGATGGGGAGCATCCGATGGACGGGTTGGATGTAATGCATACACACACACATACCACGAAGTCCTCATATCTGCCGCAAGTACCACAATAAGCTTATGGTGGCACCAGTACCACTGAGTGCACCTCAAATCAATAGTAGCATAGACACCATACACGCACTTAGCACACAGGTATAAGAATTTGGCAACTTATCTACCCAACACGTGTCATACATGCAAATCAGTCGGATCATCCATATCTCAAAGTGCATGAATCATGGAGTAATTGGCGTCCATCAGATGTAAGGTCCAAAATGAAATAGCCAGTGTTCCATGTTGAAGGATAAAGTCAGATACCTAAGATTGCCCGATCAGTGTGAATTAAGAATCTACGATCCATTCACAGTGGGGCTAATGATTTGGATGGTCTAGATTCATTTTATTTAGATTATATGGGATCCGGCCCATGGCTACATTCACTCATGACTACAAATATTTAGACTGTCCAATATTCTGACTGGGTCATGCACCCAAAAGATTGAGACTGTTTACACTGGATCTGATGTCTGGACCCTATAACCAAGAATTTGGCACGTGGTAACACCACTAACAGAAAAAACCTATATGACACATTTAATAAAAATTGAAGGCTGTCTCACGAACACATGACAAAACAAGAGAGGCCCTTCAAAATAGTTAAAAAAGAATGTTTACGGTTGTTTTTTTAAGCCAACGGTTATCATTCTTATAACACATGGCAAAAGATAAATGGCTACACTTATATAGAATTATGAGTGAAATGCTCACAAACACATAATTAACTAACGTGATAATTGATAGTGACATATGGAAGAACATAACTGACTATATAAGTCTGAAAAGAGGTTGATTATGCCAAGATAGCAGAGACCCATTTCAAGATAGAAATATAATCAGTTATGACTACTAAATGATTGATCAATTACAAAAACATCCTGAAAATTTATTTTGAGTCACAAATATAATTAGTTGCATTTGTACATCCAATTGGCTGTCAAATCACAAGTCTTTCCTACAGAGCGAGGTCCCTAATGTCCAATAGATAGTCAACCATAATTGTCTTGCCATGGAGTTCGATTTGGACATCAAATTGGTCATCAAATCACGACAGTCTTACCTACAGGGTGAGGTCCCTAATGTAGAATAGATAGTCACTATACGGTTTATCCTGCTTACAAAGTTTGGTTTAAGTAATGAATATATTATCACTCCACTGACCTTCTCACTCACGAAGCAGTGGTTGAGTAACAAGGCTAACTGTGAAGTAACGAATAAATTTTCATTCCCAATGACCATCTCGCCACAAAGTCTAGCTGTGTAATGAATAAATTATTGAAGATTCACTCACCATCGACCATTTTGCTATCGAACCTAGTCCTGAGTAATGAGCAGGTAGTTGCCTCCAATTGTTGCAAAATATTGATTTTTAAATAAAATATATTTTAATAATAAAAAATAATATATAATATATATTATGTTGTTTAGAAAAAATGCCGTTTTGTAGGTTTTTGGGAATAGTCCCACATGGGAAAAGGAAGAGAAAAATCTGTGATTTAAATGATAATAGTGGAGTATTATAATATTTACCTACCTAGTCCATGGACTATGGACCTTGCGTGTTCACTGGAACACCCATGCTCGGGCTCGGGCATGGGCCCGGGCTCGGTGCGAGAGCATGGACATGTGAGGCAGTGTGGCTGTAGAGGCGCTAGTGGCGCACTTTGCACGTGCGCATTGTGTCGTAAATGGTCGCTCCCTTCGCGAACCGGAGCGAGACCTGTGCGAGTCGCCGGCTAGTTTTCTCCAATAGCTAGAAAATGGTCATGAGATTTATTTCCCTGGACCATAACCCCCAGCCACCATAGCCTATAAAAGGAGGACTTGGATGGGTTTCCAATCCATCTCAACTCACTCCAGCAAAACCCATACAAACTAATATAGCCAGCTCCTCTTAACTTATATACTTTAGTGCTTCCAGCAACATAGCAAGTCTTGAACCTTAGCTTGAAGAATAGACCAATGGTGTGGTTTAGGACGATTCAACTGAACCAGTAGCTGAAGAATTGAACTGACCAGTGCAGTGGTCAAAACCATTTTTCTCTTTCTTTTTCTTTCTTTGGGATTTTTTTTTTCTATATTGTAATACTGCCAGAAAGTGTGTATTAGAGTTCCATTTGGTGGGCCTTCGTGTTTGCTGAACACAAACCCACATCAGGCTCGTCGTATCCTAGAAGCTATTTGCCTGTAACCTATCAGCATACTCAATTTACTTGAGTAGGGGCAAATAACGCTTTAAGGACAACATTTTTTCAGACGTGCTTCAGTCTGTCATTATTTCTGATTATCGTGAAATTTTTGGTTTCCATATTATACAGAAATTACAATAATCTGTATAATTTTCAACAATTTTAAAGCGTTATTTGATGGAAGCCGACAATATTTTATCCATCAAGCTGATGAATCAGGACTTGATACGTCTTGATCAGTTTGATGGAACCAATTTTACAAGATAGCAAGACAAACTGAAATTTATTCTAGTGGCGTTGAAGATCTACTACATATTAGATCCAAATCTACAAGCGCTACCTGAAGCAACCGATGATGACACACCTGAACAGGTGGCAACAAGCACCAAAACAATGACATGAGAAGTTTGATTAAAAAATACTATCTCATGGTTTCATGCATAATGTAGCTGACAAATGCATATATTTTAAAGTAGATGGTAGTTATATCGTTATTATTTGTCTATATGTTGATAACATGTTAATAATAAGTAATAAAATGGAAGGTGTGGCTGAAACAAAGATGTTTCTATCTTCAGTATTTAAAATGAAGGATCTTGGACAAGTTGATACCATCTTAGGTATCAAAGTTAAACAACATTGTGGGGGTTATGCTTTGTGTCAATCTCATTATATTGAGAAGATACTAAACAAGTTTAACTGTCTAAATATAAAAGAAGCAAAGACTCCATTTGATCTAAGTATCAAGCTAAAAGAAACTACTGGAAGAACCGTTGCACAATTAGAATATGCAAGTGCTATAGGGAGTCTTATGTATGCTATGCAATGCACTAGACCAGATATCGCATATGCTGTAAGTAAACTTAGTAGGTTTATTAGTAACCCCAGTACTGAACACTGGAATGCAATCAGTAGAGTCCTTTGTTACTTAAAAGCAACCAAAGACTTAGAACTATTTTATTCAAAATTTCCTGCTATATTGGAAGGATATACCGATGTGAGCTGAATATCGAGTGCAGGGGACAACAAGTCTACTACAGGGTGGGTATTCACCCTAGGAGATGCGGCTGTATCTTGGGGATCCAAGAAACAGACTTGCATAACGTACTCGACCATGGAGTCTGAATTTATAGCCCTGGCTGCAGCAGGCAAAGAGGCTGAATGGCTAAGGGATCTTCTATTAGAAATTCCTTTCTGTGGAAAGCCTATATCGGCTGTGTCACTACATTGTGACAGTGAAGCCACATTAGCTAGAGCCTATAGTGACACTTATAATGGTAAATCTAGACATATAAGTCTTCGACATGATTATGTCAGACAATTGATTTGAGATGAAATCATTGCTATTTCCTATTCCCTATGTGAAATCAAGCAACAACCTGACAGATCCTTTCACTAAACCTCTACCGAGAGAGGTAGTAAAGGCTATATCTAGAGGGATGGAGTTGAAACTCTTTAACCAAAGTTTCGCCAGTGATAGTAATCAAACCTGAAGTTAGAAAATCTCTAAATTTGGGTTTAATGGGTAAAAATAAGTCACTGATATGTGGAAAGTTTTTCAGCACTAAATTATAAAACCTCATCCATAATAGATAAGTGTTGAGCGTTACGAAAGAGGGTTAAATCTGAGAACTCTTAATGAAATCCAGTCTATAAGACAAGTGTCTTATAGTAACGGAGACACTGGAAGGATTTCACCTATATGAACGTAGAGATGGTGCCGTCTCTCATGAGAGTTAGGAGTTTTCTCTCGGGATCGTTCATGAATTAGGATAAGCACATGGCCATTAAATGTGCTGAGCAATATTATGGGAACTCTAACAAACACATAGCGAATATGTATGTGGTTTCTCCAACTTTGTTGTCTAGGAATAATTGGTTTAAAGCTGCGGCTACCAGTCATTTCGACAGAGTTTTGAGATACTTACACTAAGGGAAGATTAAAATCGAAAGATATCTTTCTTTATGCATATAAGCTGATTATTCTAGCAGAATTGTTTAACCGAGAAATATATATATTTTAAAAATCAAGTGGAGGATTGTTGCAAAATATTGATTTTTAAATAAAATATATTTTAATAATAAAAAATAATATATAATATATATTATGTTGTTTGGAAAAAACGCCATTTTGTGGGTTTTTGAGAATAGTCCCACATGGGAAAGGGAAGAGAAAAATCTGTGGTTTAAATGATAATAGTGGAGTATTATAATATTTACCTACCTAGTTCGTGGACTATGGACCTTGCGTGTTCCAGTGCGTAGCACTGGAACACTTGCGCGAGCACTCGCGCTCGCGCACGGGCACAGGCTCGGTCTTGGGTTCGGGCTCGGGCTCAGTGCGAGGGCGTGGGCATGTGAGGCAGTGTGGCTGTAGAGGCGCTAGTGGTGCACTTTGCACTTCGCACGTGTTGCAGAGGATCGCTCCCTTTGCGAACCGGAGTGAGACGTGTGCGAGTCGCGGTGCGACTAGTGGCTAAGGCAGATGGTTGGCTGGACGAAAATCTAGAGGACTGAATGAGAGTTCCTCTGATTATATAGAGAGCTGAAAAATAGAGCATTCTTGATAGATACCTTAACAGTTGTACCATTAGTAGTCAAGTCAGAATCGCTTCTTTGCATGGCTAGTCCAATGTTAGAAAATGGCTATTTCTTTGTCTCACATCGGCATTCAAACTTAATGACCCATGCACTGTGATCGAAAAGCGGCCATAAAGCGGCTAGTTTTCTCCAACAGCTAGAAAACGGTCATAAGATTTATTTCCCTGGACCATCACCCCCAGCAACCATAGCCTATAAAAGGAGGACCTGGATGAGTTTCCAATCCATCTCAACTCACTCCAGCAAAACCCATACAAACTAATATAGCCAGCTCCTCTTAACTTATATACTTTAGTGCTTCCAGCAACATAGCAAGGCTTGAACCTTAGCTTGAAGAACAGACCAACCGTGTGGTTTAGGACGGTTCAACCGTGTGGTTTAGGACGGTTCAACTGAACCAGTAGCTGAAGAATTGAATTGACCAGTGCAGTGGTCAAAACCATTTTTCTCTTTCTTTTTCTTTCTTTGGAATTTTTTCTCTATATTGTAATACTACCAGAAAGTGTGTATTAGAGTTCCATTTGATGGGCCTTTGTGTTTGCTGAACGCAGACCTACATCAGGCTCGTCGTATCCTAGAAGCTATTTGCCTATAACCTATCAGCACACTCAATTTACTTGAGTAGGGGCAAATAATGCTTTAAGGACAACATTTTTTTAGACGTGCTTCAGCCTGTCCTTATTTCTGATTATCATGAAATTTTCGGTTTCCATATTATACAGAAATTACAATAATCTGTATAATTTTCAACACCAATGACCGCCCTGCCACGTTGCCATCCGAGTGCTGAACAAACCATTATTCCCATGAACCACGTACAATTGTCTCGCTTAGTGAAACCTAGCCAAGTGATGAATGAATTGTCATTCTTGAAGCCTCTTTTGCCTACGAAGCCAGCTGAGAGGCGAACCGGCCTTCGTGTCCAACGACTGTTTTGACTACGAAGGTTGGTACCTCACCCGACGACAAAAGGATTGGTGTTAGTTATCCATTTTATTTTTCTTTTTAGCTGGTTGTAGTTACACACTTCATAATATTTATATGGCTGGCTTTGGTCTCATTTTTACTTTTAATATATATTGATTTATTGTTGAATGGTGCAACGGCTTAATTGAAAATCCTTTCTCTAAAGGCGAAAGGAACTCATTGGAAGGATGAATTCCCCCATTTGCAAATCACCTAATTCTGTATAATCAGTGATTGGCTCGGTCTTAATTGACTTATTTCGGTGTTTAAGGTCTATTTACACTTGACTTGACGTAGCTCAGATTAACGATCGAGAAGCTGCTACATGTCGGCCCACTTGTACGAAAAACGAGAGAGAACCATACTCGTAAAAAGAACGGCCGTGTAGACGCCTATCTTTTGATTACTTTTATCTTGATAAAAGGGTAAACACTCAGAGTTGTACGCATGACCTGAACATGCAAAATGGTTGACTATCGTATGACTCGTGATAACAGACGTAGGGCATGCATAACCTTAACGTGTAGAGGAAGTTTCACCAAAGACTCACTGTTGCCGGATTTTTTGTATCCAATAAACACACGACATAATCATTTAAAGATTTTAATTTAAAAGGAAATTCATCGGAAAAATATCCGAGATATTTCTAAAAGCCACGAGAGAGTAAGAATGAACGTTGAAAAGCCATCCATATGTAAAAAATAAGTCATGATAAAATAAGACAACAAGTATTTCACATCCAAGTGGTATAGGAATGCTACGTGACCAAAAAATTCTTGCACAAGTCATGATATTTTATGCACGACCACTATCTCTCATAAAGCTATAAAAGTACACTCAAATATGAGTTCAAGGACACAAGCTAATACATTCATTTGCAAACTTTAAGCTCTACCTTTCTTATCTTTTTTGTTCTCCATAAACATATGCTAATTTCTTAGCTTAGTTTTTTCTACTTTTGTCCTATTTTATGTTGTAGCAAGCTTGGAGTCTTTAGTTAACTTCTTAGTTTAGTTTCGCTACTTTCCAGCACATTGCTAAAGTGCGCTAATAGCTAAATATCCACAATCCCATTGTTGGATCCCTAGATTGTTAAGTTCTTAGAAAATCTTTGATCATACTTCGCTAACTATTCACTATGACCTTTTCACGACCGTCTAGGTCGAGAGCACTGTCAAGACCCTAATTGTTTCACCAGCACAAACTGCGATATGTAATTTCCTCTACTTATTTATTTTTTTGTTTTTTTGCTGATTCTATTGCATTGACACCCTGATTAAAAAAAAAATTCCATGATTAAACTGTTTTTATTATTTAATTTATCTATTTTTTATTGCTCCTTTGAAAAAATCGATCTAAATGATCAACCATTGAAAGAAAAGTTATTGTCTTCACGACAAAAAGGACTCATTTAGAAGAAATAACTCTCCCCATCACTAATTATGACGCAGGGATGTACGTGATGATGATAACTACCCCGAATCCATGGAGCTTCTCTAGACTCCTCACAGAGACTTCTCGAATCCACAAGGAAAGAAAACAGAAAATAGAAATAAATTCTAAGAAATTCAAAATTAATTAATTGATAACTAAAAATGAGTTTACAACCCTTTAAATAGGGGTACCAAGCAATGAGAAAGAAATCAGAATCAAAGTACAACTAAAACTCCTAGAATCCGCGACTTACTATAAATAGTAAACTTACTATTTATAGACAATCGTGGTGTCTACTAGTGGCTAAAATTTTTGGCCAAAAATAGTAAGTGTCCTATTTGGCTTCACCAAACCGTTCTCCTAATTATTATAAACTCTTTTCACGTTGGGCGTAACTCCTAAAGCCTGACGGATGAAGAGTTATAATCAAACTAAAACTTATAAATAGTAAAAATGAAATTAAAATAGGAAACGACCATTGATCCAGGGGTTTTTTGCAATTTCGGGCTGCGCAACCTGGCGTAGCGGGGTTGGTTGGCTAAAGTAGCTCGTTCTACCCCTAAAATCATATATTTTATGTCAGGTAACTCATTCTGGATTGCAAGATATGCCCGATTTAAGGTCCGACGGTCTGGATCACTTCTGTCATCGACCGGGCCGTTTTTGATCCATCTTGGCCATGAAACTGTCCGTAACCCGCTCTACATCAAATTGCGTGATCTCCGTAATAATATTTGGATGAATAATCAGGTCAATCTTCACAAATTAGGTATTAATTTGGTTAATTCAATGCCTGTATTATAAGTATTTAGTTTGATTCGAGTTGAATATGACTCTAGCACTCCAAACACTTAATCTACTTACACAAGTTTAACCAAAATCGGGCCATTGGTTATATATGTGGGCACTTGTTCGGATTGGACAGAAACAGAGTCGAAAGGTATTTGATTCAATTGGAGCGCATTTGGCTTTTTCAGGCAGGCACACATGCATATGGCCAAACTACCGAGTTTGAGCCAAACGGATTGTACCCACGCATTGGGAATCTTTTATAACCTTTCCGTCCGTTACAATCAATAGGATGGTAAGATAAAGCCTATCTACAAGCAACGGAATGTAGGTGGGCCACAGTCCGAAATGTCCAAATTGGGCGAGCCCAGAAAAAGAATTCTATTCTTCTTGTTCCTGTCTTAGTTCCTTTTTCCATCTCAACCGTCAAACATCAAATGTCCTTTCGTTAGAGGCTAGGATTGTCTGAACAAAGACAGAAAAGGCAAAGCCCACCTAAGGAAACAGCGTTTGACTTGGCACGTGATCCCTTTGAATTATATGATTCTCGACCAGACGATACAATGTGGATACTATTCTCAAGAGCTAAGAATACAGCAACGTCCCCATTGAGCTAAAAGGCCAAAGATTGGACGGATAATGTCTTACGACACAGGAGATTTCCGTATCTTGGCTGTATACAGTGGGGCCCACCTGATCAATGGTCTGGATCGCCAAAATAAGGATCTTACTTGTACAGGCTATAGGCTTTGTTTGCAAGATGGGAGGTAGGGCTAGCACTGCCCCCAGGGAGTCCCCATGAAATTAAGGGATGGATCCATTTCAACTATATGGCAGTAGACGAGTCGAGCTAGCATGGTCCATTTCAACTCGACTCAGCTTGAACTTGACTCGACTCGACTCGAAGTTTGAACTCGAGCTCGAATAATATATTTTAATATTATATATATATATATATAATATTATATTAATATTAAATATTTAAGTAAAAAAATATATAAGTAAAACTTAAATTTTTTTTATTAAAAAGTAAAAAGTAAAAAGTAAAAAATCCTACACGACCGTCCGTCCCCATTCCCCTTTTTCTTTCCCTTACCCTACCGAGCACGAGTAGCCGCAAGCCGCCACATGGCTGCACCCAGCACGGCAGCCTGCAGTCTCTGCCCCTCTCTATCTCTCTTTTTCTCTCATTCTTCTGATTTTTCCGAGCAACCCGCGCAACCCATTTAGTGACTTCGAGCAACCCGCGTAGCCCATTCAGCGACTTCGAGCAACCCACGCCCAATCCTTACTTGGTGACTCTTCTCCGGCCTGCTCAGCCCATTCGGCCACCACAAACGAAGATAGGTGAATGTGATTAATGTTTTTTTTTTTTTGAATATGTATATCAGATTATCAGTATATTATTGGAGATTTTTTTTTTAAAAAATATTTTTAAAAATATATATCAATATATGATTGGCAGATTGGGTTGAGTTGAGCGATGGGTTGAGTCAGGTTGGGCGTTGGGTTGAGTCAGGTAGGAGTTTGCGTCGGGTTGGGTGCTAGGTTGAGTCAGGTTAGGGTTTGGGTCGAGCTGAGGGTTGGGTTAGGTTGGGTAGGGCAAACAAGCTCGACTCGAACTCGAAGTAAACTCGACTCGACTCGAACCACTAGCTCGATTTGAACTCAACTCGACAGCTTTGGCAAACAAGCCAAGCTTCAATGTTGAGCTCGAGCTCTAACTGAGGAGAGCATGGACTAGCCAAGCGAAGCTTGGCCCACCTTGACTTGACTCGCTCGACGTACCGCCCTAATTTCAACGGACTCAGGTCCTGAGGATCCTACACTGAACATATGCTTATCATGCTCTACATGTGAAGATCCAGAGCATTGATTTCGTGGGGCCCACCGAGGATGGACCATGTCCAAAAGTATAAATCCTAACCCTGCAAGTAGTGCCCTGCGAAACAGGCTATTAAAAATAGGAGCGGCAAAAGTCAACAATGGACATGAATGGCCAAACATTAGATGGCTAGGATATTCGGTCCACTCATGATGGCCCCATCAGATCAATAGTCCAGATCAGAAGTGGGCCCCACTCCCAGTGTACGATGCACAAAACCTCAGGCTGAGAATCATGTAACTCCTCTCCATTTCTGACACGGAATGCTATTTTCTTTGTATTTTCTATTAAGACATTATAATCATGTCCATTTATTAACATTCAATGTACAGGAAGGATGACAGCATAGGAGCCTTCTATTGCACTTAAAAAAATCACAGAGAAAAACAGAGAAACCTCATGTTCGAAGTCTTTCAAAATGCTCTAAGAAACGTTCTTACACTTTCTAAAACAGATTCAACACATACAAACTCATCCAAACACTCATCAATTCAAAAGAACAGAAAAAACCTATGTAAATGAATGATCAATGCCATGCTCCATATCTATCTAATGCACAATTTAAGTATAACAGAACGAGCCGCTTAAACAACTAACCTTTCTTGAAATTTTCTGACTTATGCTCATGGAGATCTCTTGGCCATTGAAAAAAAAGGGGGGCGAAATCGGAGTATAAGAATGTACAACTAGAAGAACTGTTTTGAATTTCCATGCACATATCACATACAGAAGAACCTGCTAACGTGTGGATGGACGGCTGGTGTGCATGCATGCAAAGGGTGGTGGTGTATAATGGCCGTTGGATGTGGGTTGTATGTTTGGATTGACCGGTAGCTTTAGTATTTGGCTCCCAAAGCCAGCCCAAGCAGACCCAAGACTACTCTAACCAAACGTTCCTACCCATAGGGTCTGATATTAGCTACAGACCAACCTTTCTTTCCTTTTGACTGACCGGTATTCCCATTTTTTCCTGATTTGAACCATCTGACTCCTGAGATGGGAGAGTGTAATGTTGAATGTGGACCGATCAATTCATGGGCCGCCTTGTGGATAGACCCATTCTATTGGGCTTTTTTTAGCCATTCTTCGAATGGAGCTTTCCTTGGCTTGGTGCATCTGGATGTTTGTCGAAAGTAGATGATGGGTTGTATGGTTATTAGCTCTTAATCTGCATGGTTTATAGGCAATGTCTAATCGAAGATACTGTACAGTGATCAGACGGTCCAGATCCATCAATATGTGAGCCAATTGAAATTTGAAGGCACCACAGATGAAATTGTCTCAACTTGAATGACCATAAAACTTCAAAATTGTAGTTACATGAGAGAAGTTGGCTACCGTATTCAAAATTCTCAATAAAATGATACAAGTAGGATTGACGAGTCAGTAATAGAATGACAAAAACGCCTTCTGACTTCGGACAAAGGGTGCTAGATAACGTTAAGGGTGGCAATGGGCCGAGTAGCCGGCCTGACCTGACGAGCCTGACATGGCTCTGGGCCAGGGTTGGATCTACTAGCTTGGCCTGTGGGCCAGGCGTGGGCCACACATGCATGCCGATCAATTTTAGGCCTGTTTGGATAATATCGGACAAGTAATTTTTTAAAAAACTTACTTAAATTAATAAATTACTTTTCTTAAATAAGTTAGTTTGATTATTAAACTTAAACAAGTATCCTTTAAAAAAAAATTAACTTATTTGTAAGTTAAATTTTTTTTAATTGCTTTTTAACTTCAAAAAGTAACTTATTTCTTTATTTTTATTGGTGTGACAGCAACCTCTCCTTTGAAATTATTTAAGGAAATATACTCTCTGTGGTCATGAACCCTACTAAGTTCATGAGATTGAAAATTTATTAATGAATGGTGGATGATCTAGTGGGCCCCACATGACGATGGGCCATATTGAGGTGGCGTCACATGATGGACAATTTACATCAAATGTTTGCCCCCTAATACTGAATGGCCCACATCCTAGGTGAGTCTTGCATGATGGTCAACCCACATTGAAGGTGGGACCCACATGATCGGCAACCCATATCAAATATGGGCTACACATGATGGGTAATTAATAATGTAGCCCCGCATGATGGATGATCCAAATCAAGGTGGCCCCACATGATGGACAATCCACGTCAAAGGCCGGCCTAATAATAGTGGCCCATATCCAAGGTGGGTCTCGCATGATGGATGGCCCACATTAGAGGTGAGCCTACATGATGGACGGTCCACATTAAAGGTGGGCTTCACATGATGGGCAGTGGATATTGAAGATGGACCCAACATGATGGACATTAACATTGATGGTGGGCCCCATATGATGGATGACTAACATCAAAGGCAGTCCCTACCTAATGAACTGTGCACATGTTAATGATTAACCTCTCGTGATGAATAACTCACGTCAAAGGTGAAGCCCACACAATGAATTATCCACATCAAAGGTTGACCCCACATGATAGATGGTGGATGTGATAGGAACCAAACAAGCTTTTGGGATAATTACTTATGATGTCGGAAACCAAATATGCTTCTCTACTTTTTGAATGATAAATATATTGTTTACTAAACATACTTATATGCTGATTAAGTAGAAACCAAGATAAGCTACTTATAACATTAGTAACTTTATTAAAGTGACTTATTATCCAAACAACTCCTTGCCTATAAATTTTTTAAGTTGTAAGCACATTACGGCTGAAAAGAATTTTAGGTGTAAACTATTTACATGCTATTCTATTTTACTTTTAAGTGGTAATTTATTTATGGATAAATAAATTATGTGTTTGCCTAACTTATAAAGTATTTACAATATATAAAGTAGGTATTCACATCACAAAGCTAGGATGGAAAATTCTGCTAAAATCAACAAATTACATAAAAAGGACTAGATTTTTTTTGGGAGCCTTAGGAGAGAATCAAAGCATGCACATGGTGGATGGATTGGATGTCCTCCACCTATCCTTTTCTCTCATGTGGTTCACTTGACGATCAATCTTATTATTATTATTTTTTGTCACAGGATAGCATTAAGGGAAGCATACGATTAACAAATTGGATAATACAAAAACATTATGGTGGCCCCCACACATCACAAGTGTGTATCAACCAATGTTGTTCTATCATGCATAATGCATTTTTAATTATAAAGAGTTTACCAGGCTTTTTTGCCAGGTTTCAAATTACAGCCAAAGGCTATAATGTATTTCCAGCTTACAGCATGTAAAACCTTTATGGGCAAATACGGCTATCCAACTTGAGGATTTTTACAGGCACCCAAATGATCCCTAACAATGTGGACAATTATGCCCCTAATACGCAACTGTATACAGTAGAAATACAAGGTACCTGATACGTTATATACAGTAGAATACAAGGTTTGAGTTGCCTGAGGCCTACCCAAGCACAACCGAACCTGGGGCTGGGTTGAGGATTTTTAACCTGATCTTAAGTTGGCCCCCATCCTAACCCTACACAACCCGACCTAGAATTTGGGTTAGGCTGATCAAGTTTGAGCCGACCCATGTTTAGTGTCCAGAGAAATGGCCAAAATGCCCATAAATAATGCCATCAGATTGAATGGCGCCCAGTAGTAGATGGAGGCATTCGCCACTCCACTTTGATCAGGCAAGAATGAAACTATTCGAAGCTGTGCGTGGCAAGAAAGAAAAGAAGAAGAAGAAGAAAACCCAAAGGAACAATAAAGAGGAATACAGAAGTAATGGAAATGAAAAGGATATACTTTCAATCACATGTAAACCATGCATGTGAACTTCATATACAGCTCCTTTACACATGCCAACTTGTCACGTGCATTAGACACAACAAGTCCCACCATGTCAACTCGACCATGTAGCACAAAAATAAGGCCAGGCCACTATCATAGGGTCACCCTGACTTATGTGCGCCACCTGATGAGTGAATTGGTTTAATTTCTGCACAAGCAATCTTCATGGTGGGGCACGTCTTTTGCATGGCTCTGATTTGCTACGCGAGATGATCCGCACATAATCAGGCCACATTCGATAATTTCTCTTATATATTTAAATTAAATTAATGATCATATATGTTCTCTGTCATATATTTTAAGAACAATAATCACTTTCAAAACCAGTTGCTATAGGGCTAAGCATACAAGCTTTATCACATGCCACGAGCTCACTAGTGCAGGTCATCTCAGCTGGCAAAACCTGAGCCCCACCATGAAGATTACCTGGTTCAAATATCGAGTAAGATGGGATGCATGCTGTTAAGCTATCCTAAACCTGGTTGCAGGTGATCATTCCTCATCTTTTGAATCTGAGAAAACCTATTTCTATTGTTTGACATTGTATAATTTTCCATGAACAAATACAAACAATCCATAAACAAGATTTCTGCATAGAAATCAAAGCCAACCTTGTACATGACATTATCCTATCAAATCGCACTTCATTCTTCGAAAGAGCCAAATTGGGTATGGCTCAGCCAATGGACTGTGCGCCCAAAAATCACCTGTGGGTGAATATATTGGCATAATGGATAAATGATACCTATCCATTCCTGCATTTGGGACACTTAAAAGGATTTCAAAAAACACATCATCCAGGATTGCGTTTTCACATCTTCAGGAAATGAAGGATGTATTCTCTTCTGGTTTGGACAAGGAGATACTTAGAACAAATAGTGGCAGTTCCAGAACATCCTGATTTGCACTTTGCAGTTGCAGTGCACTTGCATATGATGCATGGCATCCACTCACAAAAAAGAAAAAGAAAAAAGAATGTAAAAGCTGCTTCCAATGTTTCTACTTGTTTTGATGATATGAGAAGCATCAAATTCCAATGTCAACATCTAAGATGAGTGTATATATGTATATACTCAACCATAACTAGTTTTTTCTGCAATGCAGATGAAAGTAAATTGCCCAAACGCAAATGCAAGTAGTTATTTACATCAAGTTGCTATAGAGTCATAGTGTAGTATAGAGTAACCTGGTGAAGAGAGAAATGAGAAATGCGAACGCATTCTCTTGGGAAGTTCTGAGACGATCTTTTCAAAGGTTGGCCATCGCAACCCTTTCAATCTGATTTTTCTTCATAATGGCATAGCTGTAAAAGCATATACATAAACGAATCATTAGGCAAGAAAGAAAAGAGATGTTTACTGCACTTTGCTACTGAGGTTCCAGAAAGCCTCTTGAAGATGGGAGGCTGGTAAGTTACAAGCATCTCCACTTACATGTGGCCCACTTCTAGGACAATCAGAACCATCGATCTGCTGGCTGCCACGTGGAGTGGCTATATACAGAAAACTACAGTGATTGGACTATCTTTAGTCCTTGCATTGGTGGCCCAAAAATAGAAAGCTGGAAAATGATTAGCAAAAAAGAAGAGAGCAATCCCATGTTCTACAAAGTGAATATTATGATGATTGGATGGCAAGATTATCAAACCACCAAGACTGTCAAGCCATTGATCTGTCCGACATGGTGGCCTACCAGCTCAACAATTCTGATTGCCCTAGATATGCCACGTGTACAGTAGAGAAGCCAGAGAGAGCAAGCCTCCATCACACTCCTCTTAAAAGGTCAAAAGAAGGATAGGACCATCTGTTACAAGACATTTTCAGTACCTGTTCTGACCTCCCTGGGAGGCAGAGATGAGTTCATCTGCCAAGCACGCAGCTATAGTTGTGTCTCTGCTCCTAAAAGCCCTCTTGCGAGCACCAGTAGTTAGGAGATATATTGCTTGGCTAACACGTCTATGAGGGGAGACATCAACTGCTTGACGCCTAACAAAAGGCCCAAAGCCAACTCGAACTACATCCGCTCGTGGTCCACTGCATCAGGAGAATGACAATGAGAGAGGAAATGCAAATCCAGAGGAGATTGTTTATGCAATCCTTGGCTTGTAGATATGCAAGGTATGCTTGGGTTTCGGTATGTAGTCAGTAAAAGAGGGGTGCGAGCCAATCGTGGATGAACATGCCCCAAAAAAATCTCCCTGAGTGAAAGAGCTGGTCTAAGTTGATTTTGCACTGGCAGGCCAGGAAATGAGAGGTCAGGATTTCTTATTCAGGAGAATTTTGGGACATGGGCTATCCACAAAGAGGCCCAACAGACCAAATAGTCCAGATCACTGAACCACAGGCACCACCAGGGTAAAAACTGAAAAACCAATTATACACAGGATCGTTTGATTCCTCTACAGGGAAACAGGAAGATAAGCCAGCATGCCTTTTGATAATGGCATCGACAATGACGTTAATGGGGTTAAGCTGAGTGAGGATATGGATTCGTTCCATTGCATCCCTGACTATTCCAATCGCCATCAGCTTCTTTCCATTGTTGCGGCCATGCATCATCAGGGAATTCGTCAACCGCTCGATAATTGGGCATTTGGTCCTGGGGAACCTTTTTGAGTACCTTCCAGCTGCATGCGGGACAATTCTAGCATTCACCGCGATGTAATCTCGTAAAGACACATCATCAACCTGCAGAAAAGCTTCATATGATGATATTCTCTTATGATTAAGAAGCATATAGAAGAGGAAAATGACATGGAATGCTCTGGCATCCAACAACGGATCCTTGATGGCTGACTTAATAATATATGTGTGCATCCACTTTTACCTGTATATCAACCCAGAAGCAGAGTAGTTTACTAAGCTTGTGGATCTTGGTGATGCATTCCTTTGAAGGTTGACAAATTTGGCTGAACAGTAACGATTTTCTAGAAATCTAGGAATTCAATTCATCATGCATCCTGTACCATTTAGTAACTGATCTCAACTACACATGGCCTTGATCAGTGGACTGAGGTAACAGATCCGGAATGCTGACTGGTGGACCACTTCATGGATGAGCCAAGAGCCATAGCCCAAAAACGTTCTGGTAGGAAGTTCATTGGCTAAGTTCTCTACAGATCAAATGGCCATAAAAAGCCAATCACTGCCATTTTTACCACTGTCCAAGTAATAGGGAGGCATGTTAGACGGATTGATCGACACAGATGCCATTATTGGATTGTGCGAGTTGAGCACAGCCTCAAAACCACAGTGATTGGCTGATCGAAATAGCCTGACTACACCAGTTAAATTTGGACCATTTTCCATTTGATGGTCACCAATTAGACAGTTAGGATCAGCCATCATCCATCCAAGACTTGGAATCTATATTAGCGATTGGCTGCATTTGAAAGATGAAGCTTGCCTGATTTACCTTTTCTAAACATAAAATATATGAATGATACAATGCTACCTAGAAACAGTAAACATGACCGTTTTGCTGAAGATGTTTAAAAAATATAGGTTTACCCCTTTGAGTTGTTTATAGATATTCATGACTGAGGATTAAAATATTACAATGGAGAACATGTTGGCCACCAAAAAATAAATGGTAAAGATATAGATTGGATGATATGATAAGAACCCTTTTTGTTGAATTAAGCATTAGATAAGAGAGAATAAGAATGAGAATTACTCTACGTTTCTACATCTACATAAGGGAAAGATACCTATCAGCTAGCTTGGTCCATATTACAGTGCAGACCAGTTGTATCGGACAACATGGAGAGCCCCAAACATCAACTGGTGTCCATACAGTCCAGCCCACTCTTGGCCACAATGCTAGAAATTAAGGTAATTGAATGATCTTAACCATCCAACAAAGGCCTATTTTGTTATGGGGAATATATGGAGCAGGGCTTGCTTTTTTGCACAGTGTACATGGGTTTTTTAAATTTCACAAGTGGGGCCATGGTTAATCCAGACCATTAGTCTGTTGAACCCCACTTTGGATGGATAGTGCCCCCAAAATCTCCCAGATTGGAAGATCACAGCGCCCAGTAGTAGGACATTTTCAGTCGAACGGGGACCACGGTTGTATGTCTTATCCATAGGCCACAAATTGGAAGCTTATGATTGTCCTATTCAGGAGATTTTTGAGGTATCATCAATCTGCAGTGAACAACCATGGGTCTGGATTACCGAACCCAGGGGCCTCACTGGTCGTAATTGAAAGCGTTGGCATACTATGCAAAGATGTGGGCCGCTTATCATATATTTCCTCTGTTTATTTAATAAGCCATTGGATGGATGGTTAGGATCCAGAGAGAAATAAGCAATCAAATGTAGGACCGACCATTTCAACCATATCATGGATGGCTTGTGTTAAGAGGTCAAACCTATTACACAATCCTATTATCTGATCGCAGTCCCCAAAGGGATGGTAACAAAAATAATCAACGGTCAGATATTCGGCAGGGTATACTGACGAGAAGTGACGGATAGGATCATCTGATAGGCTTGATTATTACCACAAACCATCCATTCCTGGCCCAGTAGATGGATGGACTGATTGATACATCACCCCCTCGGGTACCGTCGAGAGATAACCCTGCCATATTATCGGGGGAGCGGACTAGGTGCGGCCCTGGTCTCACCCAAGACGGTGAGGCCCTGAGCGTGGGGCCCACCTTGATGTATGTATTTTATATCCAGTCCATCCATTTTGCCAGCTCATTTTAGGAGCCCTAAAATAAAGCATATCCAAATCTCAGGTGGACCATACCACATGAAACCGTGGTGAATGACCATTAAAAACTTCTTGTGGGCCACAAAATCTTTGTATCACGCTGATATTTGTATTCTCCCTTCATCCAGGTTTGTACGACCTTATCAACAGGTTGGATGGACCTTATCCAGTCCGTCCGTTGGCATTAAGGTGAGCCCTAGGAAGTTTTTAATGGTGAGCATTCAATCACCACTGTTTCCTATGCTGTGGTCCACTTGAGATTTGGATCTACTTCATTTTTTGGGCTCAAGCCCTAAAATGAGCTCGAAAAACGGATGGATGGCGTGGATATACACTAAATACATCAATGTGGGCCACACGGTCAGGGTCGCACAAATCTGTTCACCATCGCATAGGTACTCAAGATCCCAGACATCCATCTGCCGACCCATCGTGTCAATTCTATCAATGCTCGGAAACAAAAATGGGCTGATCTGATCATCAGGTGGGCCACAATTTACAAAAAACAAAGACGGATAAAGAAACTTGGGGGAAGTTTTTCTAAGCCGTACGTCTATTTCCACACCGTGTCCCACATGATAAGCCAACCAGATTCATTCCCATGAGCGACGCTGGCACATGTGGCGGCGTGTACACGAATTGCTTTGTACACCCCTGTGAGTTTAACAAAGCTGAGAGAGAGAGAGAGAGAGAGAGAGAGATTTATCTTTTAAATATACGTTTTAATATGTAAAATAAAAAATGGCATAACGGACCAAAATAACGGGAGTCATAACTGCCGTCATGGCTACACGCTAACGGAGCACGTTGCACGATGCCGTGGTAACGACGTTACAGAAACGGCAAGTAGAAAACGCAGCAACTGGAGCAGTTACCCCGCTACCGTGATAACGCCGTTACATAAAATGGGATGAGAAGAAAAATGCAGCTAATGGTGTAGTCACTCCGACAAACTGGGAAGAGAAGAAAAATGAAAACGCCGTTACATGAACAGGAAGAGAAGGAAATGCAGAAAATGCAGCAGTCAGGGGGGGGGGGGAGAGAGAGAGAGAGAGAGAGAGGCTGACTTGAACATCCTCGAAGTTCCAGTTGTTGAAGAGCATCACTTGGAGCGCCATGGCTGCCTCTTGCTGCTGCTGCAAATGTTCGTTCAAATCTCTCTCTCTCTCAACCCCAAACCCTAATAAAGGCAGAGAATTTCCAAATCAGCCCTAATTTTCACCAAAATTACCAAAATGAACCAACGCCAACCATGTCACCGTTAACCATTTCAGATCAGAAGATCACAGGCACCCATTATTTTGGACCATTATTCTATTTGTAGGCCACTGACGAAACGGTTAGGGTCTTCTGACAGGGAGATTTCGGAGCATCATCCCGCCTGTACAAAGGAACCCTTCATATCATCGAGTTGGATCACCATCGTAGGAATTTCCATTCGTATATAGGTACCACTAAACGGACGGTCTCGATCGAACACATCATCATGCCACGTGTACTGTACACCTTCGTCTCCCGGACTCCACCCCGCGTCATGCAACTGGACTGTCGAGCTGGAGGCGAAGGCCTCTTCAGTCTTCAATCCATTCGTTCGCGCAAATTCGTACAGTTCGGTGGTCCAGTGCAATACAGGGCATAGTGATCGTCGGGACTGCTGGTTGCACTTCTGCGAGTAAAGGTACATGTGTGCAGATCATAGCCGCTCATCAGGCGACCCCGGCAGTGTTGATGCTATGTCTGATAAAAATAAAATAAAAATAAATTTAGTACAATGGTAAGTGCCTAACGTATAAAAAACAATTGAACGGACCAGATAAATTGATCTATGGCTCAATGGCTCAAATTTAGTGTGTAATGTGTGACCCTCGCCCGATTATATTTATCTGATTTTAGATGCATGGAATCAACTAGGACTGGGGCTATCCAGGCAGGCTATCTAGACTTAACTTTTGTTGCAATGTATCCTAAGCTATTCATTTGATGGGCAATTAGGAATTGCATAAAAGAAGAAATATATATATATATATATTTTGGGCTTGGATGAGAGAGAGAGAGAGGAGAGAGAGAGAGAGAGAGAGACAGAGATGGACGGTTTTGATCGTTCGAGCTGATTTTAATGCCCCGTGAGCTTGAGCTGTGTGGGCCCCACCGTGATGCGTTTCGAACATCTACCCATCAGTCAGATGCACCATTCCATCGTGAGCCTAGGTCTCAAAAATCAAGTAAATCCGTGACTTGTGTGTGCCACACCGCATACAGAAGTGGAGAGGGACCGTGCACCATTAAAACATTCATAACCATTTTTAAGGGTCCACCGAGATGTATTTTGAAAATCCAGCCCATCCATTATGTGTGTCCCACTTGAATGAGGGTTCAGACCAAGTTTTAGGCGCATGAAAAACTCAGGTGGGCCCCACCAAGTGCTTTTATATGTTTTAATGGTGTCTTCACATAATTTTAGATGGTATGGCCCACCTGAGTTCCTTATACGGCTGATTTTAGAATATCCCATAATTTAAAGGGTACCCATCAAATGCACGGTGTTGATGGTCGAAACACATCACGGTGGGGGAAATCTCATGAAACCTTAGGTAGTGAATTTTCACAGATCTCGACCTCAAAGGAGCTTATAGTCAGCTCGAGCGCATTGTACCTTTCAGTATGATGAGTTCTTAAAAAGTTCGTCTGTAGTACTTTTATATATATATATATATATATATATATATATATATATATACCCACGCATACACACTACCACACACTCACGTCGTAGTGGGATTTCACCACCCATGGAAACTCGAGCCTTTGTGCTATGAAAGCGCTTTCAGATAAGGTCATCCAAGTGTGATTTTCTCATGGTGGCCCATAAATTGCAGACCACACTTAATGGACAGCCCAAATTTATTGGACGGACTCTCCACATGTGGAACCAAGAGCACCGTACCATAGAGTGCTCTGGGACTACTGTATCATTTATCATAATTAGAAATGCTCCACTACTCCCTTTCAAAGGGACTGTAAGTTATTGTGCTCCTAGTTGCATTGCCAATTCTATTTAGGTCCAAAGCCACATTTTACAGGCCACTGCAAAATTCACACTGATCGAATGATCAGATTCATTCCTCGTTTTGTCTTTATTTTTGTAGACCTCCTTTTTCCAAGCCATGCTATGAGACGGTTAGGATTGATTTACAAAAATGAATCTTTAGAATCATAAGCAATCAATGATGGGGCCAATTGTTTAGTGGACCCATTTTTATGTAGATGATCTTGACCGTCTATATTAGAGGCTAACGATAATCAGATTGGTATAATATTTGCATGGTAGCCCATGAGATGTATGGGACCTAATAAACAGTCTAAATCAATCTATTGGATTATCTTGGCACATGTCCAGTAGATGTGACGTCCTGTCTCTCTCTGGCACGTGCTTATGCACGTGACCGTCATTTCTACTGGTTAGGAAAGAGATTAGCTGATCCCACACGAACAGAACATAAGATGGGCTCCAGAGTATCTACTTGTTTAATGCATAGCACCCCACTTGTTGAGTGGGCCAGGGAATCTCGACAGTGCGACTCACCCAATGGACAGCATGGTTCGACTGGGCAACACACCTTTGTGCTGACTGTTAAAAACATGACATTTCCATTCTTTTCTGAAACTTTTAAAAGAAGAAGTCTTGCCGGTGGCATTTGCAGTGAATGGATTAATTTTCTGAAACAATGTTACACATGCCGGGATGATTAAGACACCAGAGTGGCTGAATGGGCTCTGCCCCGATCCCTCGGCCCACCATCCTATACCGCCACTCACTCAACCGATCCGTCGCTTCCGCATACCTCTTCTTTCCACTCTCGTCCCTGTTCCCGGACCATAATGCCTCTGCCATCGCCGAAGCCCTTGGCCATATTCGAGAATCCATGACCATCGGATCCGCTTGCTCCGACCATAGCGCCACTTCTCCACCTAAGACCAGCTTCGCTTCCGCCTCGCTCAGCCCATGGGTTATGTCATAGGCATATATCCGCTGCCACGTTTTGAATGGGGCACACCAAGATCCTCCATTGCCACCATTGTAATTGAATGGTTGTGCCGGATCATCGCCCGTTTGGCGATCATACCGGCTGTCATTGCCGACGAAACCACCGTGCCCACAGTCCAAGTAGTAGAAATCGGACGATGAGATGATTGCTCGGTAGCCAGCGGAAACTATAAGCTTAGTGTTATTGGGGCCATTGTTCCAGGACTGTAGTATGGTGGTTTCAGGGGGAAGTAACTTGGGACCCACCTTCACTGTGGAATCCAGTAGGACATCTTCCCAATACACAACAGTGCGGTTGAGGGAGACTATGTAAGGGTGAGTGGAGTTGATGAAGGTCTCAAGGAGCTGGCTAAGGGTCCCACCATTGGACAGGAAGTGTTCGATCGTCGGATCTGCCTTCCAGCAGCCAGGAATAATCTCATCAGATCCGGCATGATAGAACAGATCCGGGAAGAGGGAAGTAACGTCGCCAATGACATTTCGAAGGACCTGATAAGTCTTGGGATTGAGGGGGTTTAGCTGACCCGCTGCCGGTTCAGATGCGAATCGGTCAGCCCATTCAATCCCGGCGGGCCACCAAAACATATCTGAGCATGTGACGATCTCTGGATAAGCCTCAGCCCATGATGCTGCATGACCTGACATCCACAGAAGAATTCTACTAATGAATCAACAAAACATGCCTAATCCATAACTGCAACGATGTTCGGCCCGTGGGTTGGGCCCAAGGCAAGATGCTGGAGGCTGAAAGTTGGGCGACCCGTGACCAACCCGACATTGGGTTGGGTTTGGGCAGGATATATTGGGTTTGGTCTCAGGCTTGTGCCATACAAACACCAACCGATAAAACTTGGATTGGACTTGGGTTGAGGTCTTGGGTTGCCTGACCCAACCTAAACCTGATTAGTATATAAGTTTCTTATAAATTAATTATAATTGAATATGGATCATTTGTGTTGAAGGCATGGAAAATTCCAATGCTGTTAGATTTCACTGGTCCACGTCATTTCCGATGATACAAGCTAAAAAGATATGCCAGATTCCACTCCCAAATAGATTGCGTGATACACAATACGACTTTAAAGGAGTAGTTGTCCTATATTTTAGCTTATTTATTTAGAAAAAATAAACTTCTTTACAATAAATAATTGCATATATAATTAATAAAATCATAGGTACAAAAAATAATACGTGTATTGAAAATATAATAAACTAATGTAATAACAAAAATATTAGCATATATCTACCTGACCAACCCGGCCAACCCGACCAAGCCCACTTGGGTTGGGCTTGGGTTGAGAATTCCCAACCTGAGGTTGGGTTGGGTTGAGTTGGGTTAGGGTTGAGGTATAGGAACCTTGGGTTGGGCTAGGGTTGAGCACCAACCCGCCCGACTTTCAGCCCTACTGGAGCGGTATATATCGTTGTGGTTCAATGGACTTCTAAAGCTCAGCGGATGTTATTTCTGGTCTGGGCTCTTACCTTGGAAGCCCATTTTTTACTGGGCCCGAAACTGAATTAAGAAGCCCACCAAACCGTGGTCAGGACTGGGCTTTATTGGTGAGGCCGAGTTTGTACACCTGTGGCCACGGTTGGTTTATCCAAGCCATTGGTCTGAAGGTCTGCCCTCATCATGGATGGACCATGCCCAGAAAATCTCCTCAACTGGTTATATTTAACCTTTCCACCGTTACAAGCAAATGCATGATTAGGAAGGAAATGCACCAACCAGCCACAGTTCGATAGAGAGAGTCGAAATATTCAATGGCTCGGATCTTCCCATTTGGGTGATTTGGGGGACTGGATTGAATAAACCAACCATGGCAAGAATAGGGGACTTGAACTGGGCTTGGGCTGGAATTGAACCCCACATGGGCCTAGTAGGCGAGGATAAGTTTAGGTGGACTGGGTAAGACCCATGGGCAACGTGACCAGTAAGAAAGGGTTGCCGTACCAAACCCACCCTCAACATCGTCAACGGGTTCCTGGACCGATAGGAACCGGGTGGATCCGACCAAAGTTTATCGGCCAAAGATCTTATAATCATAACCGTTCAGAAATCAGGTAAGTCTTCTGGTCCACCGCTTTGGACCCGGTAATGACCCGTTAAAAATATCCGGGTCGGGTCCGTGTATGTTCTAATTAATTTTATTGGAACTACAATATTATATATACATACACACGCATTAATTAATCTAGATGTAAAATACAATTTATTAAGTCAGGCACATTTAAGAGACCATGTTTATCCACAGCGCATGTGTACCGACGGAGCAATAATCCATCGAGGGTGGTCCCAACCATGTAAATGACCTCATTTGACCCAGGTCTGATTAGAAACCATCAAGCCAAGCTACAGGGACCCAGCAGGTACCAAACCGAAAAGAACAAAGACCAGACTGAAAGGTGGCCTTTGGATCTTAAGTTGCGTAGGATGAGCTACTTATGCTACAAGTAACTTATTTTAGTTTCTACTTATTAATAAAATAAGTAAAAAAATAAGTATTTGGTAAACAACATATTTATCATCTTCTCCTCCCTTACTGTTTCTCTTGAAGCCTCTCTTCAGTAATGATGAAAAGTAGAACAGTTAAAAAAAATAATTAAAACAATTAAGTATTTTTAAGTAAAAAAGTTACTTATAACTAATCCTAAATCAAACTTGGTTATCCGAAATAAGTCACTTATCTACTGCTATGTAAGTAGTGGGAACTACTTAATTCCGGAACTACCCTACTGTAAGTATTATATCCATCACTCGCGAGAATTAATTCCGGAAGACCGTAGCCATGGGTCACCTTTACTTTCCAGTATCTAATTTTGACCATTAACCCTTGTTCTTGCCTACAGTCGATTTGAAGGCCTCGGTTTATATGGTCAGGATCGTCCAATCTACGAGAATCTTAAGCCACCTCCCATCCATAGTGGGTCCCACTAGTTGGACAATCCTGATTAAAAGATAACCCTGCCAACTGTAACGTAGCAACAGGGCTGTACCGAATTCCGGTCCTCTGGCTCTACGGTTTCATTTCCCGCGGATTCCAACCCCAGTCGTCTTCCTTGACTCGAGGAAAAGGTATGCGCATTGAGCTCCCCACGCGGAGTAGAAAAACAAGCGAAACAGCCGGAGGAGGAAGAGATAGAGACAGCAATACTGACCCGGAGTATCGATCTCGGGCAAAACCCTCACCCCATGCCTCATCCCAAACTCCACCACCCTCTTTACGTCCGTCGCGTCGTACCGCATCTCTTCCCCATATGATCCTTTCTTTCCCAGCTCCGGCTCCGATTCCAGCACCAACGGGAACGAATGAGAGTCCACTACGTGCCAATGGAAAACATTCATCTTGTTCATGCTCATCGCACGGATCAATCTCATCAAATCCTTCACCCCGTAATAATTCCTCGACGTGTCCAGCATCAGGCCCCGATGCGGAAACAACGGCCCATCCCACACGTACAGACCCGTCGGCACCACCATCCGTCCGTCGTGAGTCCACACCAGCTGCGAGAACGTCTCAAGACCGCGCATCGCGCCCCACGCGGTCTCGGCCATCAGATCCGCCGCGGAGCTGGTGGTGGGGATTGATAGAGAGTAAGATTCATCGACGTTGTGCTGGAGGGGGGCGGAGAGGTCGGCGATGGTCAGATTTAGGGATTTTAACGGCAGGGAGACGATGAGATGGACAGAAGGGGGGCGGATGGGGTGGTGGCGTTCGGAGAGGATGAGACGGAGGTAACGACGGACGGCGGGGCGAAGATGGGCGTGGGAGGGAGAGAGGATTTGGAAGGAAGGGGAGAGGAGGGTGGCTTGAGGGGTGGGCCATGAGATTGTACGGGGTTTGGGCCAGACGTTGATTTGGCATCGGACGGATGCGGTTGCGGAAGAGAAGAAAGAGAAGAGGATAAGAAAACAGAGGGCGTTGGGCTTGTGATACGGCCTTCTGAAATTCATGGCTGAATGACCCTGTTTCGGTCTTGAAGACTAGGATTTATATGTTGGGGGAAGTGTATCGCTTCACACGTGTGTGGGATCCGAGCAGCTCATCACGGAATCCCCACTGGCAAGGTGCCGTCTGTTAAAAATAAGACGACGGCCCAATTCCTTGCTGTTTGGCCCCATCGATGATTAGAATGGTCTGATTTTTGAGATATAGAATCTCCACAGTGGATCGGTCTGATGAGCGGCTTAACTTCGCGAACGTGTCTATCTTTTCCAAGCGTGTGGTGAATGCACTTAACATTCTACGGGCGTTTGGGTTTTGGGTGTCGGGTTTTGATTGGAATTTTGTGGATGGCTTTATATGTGACTGATGATGATTTTGTTATTATTTTAATAAGTTCGTGTGCTATGAGCATAGATTGCACATCAATGGGTACGTGGATTGGGGAGGGAATCCATAATAATAATACTTAAATTGTAATTAGTCATGTATTATGTTCCAACGCTACTTGGGTTGGAGTGGATCCCTCTTGTCCCAAGCACTGTCGGTTCCCCTGTAATATTTGTGTTTAATCTATTCTGCATATTCATTTGGCTAATTCATTTTAAGGGATCTTAAACTCAAAAGAAGATTACAACACGAAGTAGGCCACATCATGTGAAATCTCATGATTCCGCCGACGTTGAAAATTTACATTGTGGAACTATTTTTTTTTTTTTTAAAGAGAATTTAATTTCTCCATTTTTAAAGTAGATTTGGAAAGAATTTTATTTTCTATAGTTGTTTTATTTTTATTTATTTTACCCATGCAATGTAAATAAAGTTGTACAGAAAAAAACATCTTCATTCACAAACATCTTCAGACAAACAAAACTAGCAATACCAGAAGTTTCAAAATCACATCTTTGTGTGACTTTTATTAGGTGCGTCACACGTGATCATTGATTTAAATCTAATTATTGGATTATTTAGATTGAGTAATTTAGTGAACTTTAATACAATTGTTATCATTAAAATGGATATGAAAACTTACTATGTGGAGACTACAGCGGATAGAAGTGTTATGAGTCAGCTTTTTCTATCATCCCTTTTATAAATACATCTTGTCATCTTTCTAATATAGATAGAAAATCCTATTCCCATTAAGATGTTTTAATAAGGGTGTAATGTTTGGAATATAGTATATCTCACTCAATGACACCAAGGCATATTGTCGATAGATGCCTTAAATTTGTAAAGTTGGAAATCTATCGATGACAGGTTCGATGCCATCGCACAAGCTTCAATGCCATCAAAGTCGGCTAAATGTCATCGAATATTTTTCGAATTTACTTTGTTTGTTACTGGATGTACTGGTGCCATTTTTCGATGACATCAAAGAGTGTTTGATGACATTAAAGATGTGATCGATGCCATTGAAGCTGGGTCAAATAATCGAAGATTTTTGGAAAATTCACGTTTTATTGCTGGACAGTTTTGACACTTGTTCGATGTCACCACAGGATCTTCGATGACATCGAACAATTTTGTGCAGAATTTTACGGATCCGTCAGATTTGCAAAATTTATTTTAAATTTTGTTTGAGATTCTTTCCAAAGCTATATATGTGTATAAACAGGATTGTGAGGTATTTTAAAGGTTTTTAAATTGTCCAAGAGTTTCAAATGGTGTAGCAAGGGTGAAATTCGAAGTTGTTCGAATCGGGTACCCTCTTTATCTCTGTAATTTATGCTTTCATAGTGATCATCTGTCGCTTTGTGTCGTGGTTTTTTCTCGAAAATGTTTTTTCACTTTAAAATCGTTGTGTTCCTTTTCCTTATACTTGATTCTTTTGAATTGTTATCCTAGATTCATTCTATATGCTTTCGCAGTCCCCCAACATGGCATTGGGAATATATTCTCATTAAAATATACATTTAAGATTAAACTATGAAATTTTCATTATTGATGCATAGAGAATCTTTTAATTTTACCACTTAGATTAGAATTTCTACTTTAAAAATGGTTGCCAGCGCAAGAGATAACCTTCACTGTCCCATCTTTTTATACTATGAGTTACTTTATAAATGTTTTTTTAAAAAATTTAAGTCGTTAGGATACCAGTGAGTTAGGCATATGCAAAATGTACCTTTTGCTTAGCCCAAAGCTGGACCATCCGCATTGCTACTCAGCACTAATTGCATTAAAAAAAAAAACCTAGGTACGCGTGGTTGGTTGATAAGTCATACCCCAACCATACCCATGGATAGAATTTTCACATCAGAAATGAGTTATACCAGCTCAAATGTCCAATAAAGTTGGCCATGGCCCATGTGGACTGATGTTTTGAATCATTGAACTTGGCAAGGGATGGCTTATAGACACTTGCAAGCACTTTCCATCAACATACATGCTTATTTTAAAAGCACTCGTGGATCTGTCCAATGATCAGAACCAAATGAATGGGATACGTGGAAAAAAAACAAAAAGAAAGAAAATCCTACATCGGACTATTTCAAGCATTTGAATCATCTTACTTTTATCCTTGCAGGACTGACTGTAACCTAGCCTGGCCGTAGGGCCGAGGCCAAGGCCTACTTCGGCCCATTGCCACTTATATGTTCAGTTGTTCAGTGTATCCGCTCTCCAGAGGCATGAACCAGGATTGAGCTCTGGTTTTCGCTGGGTGGTCAGCCAAAACTCCACAAAAACATATGGACCCAAAAACAAAAATAAAAATCAATTCAGTCTTAGATGGGGATGTCTTTTTAAGCCCTTAGGAGGGCTTAGAACCTAGACTATGCCATCAGGCTTGGAAACTCACATCTGGGCCTAGCCCATAGTCCTCTGTGTTCTCACAGTGAATACATGACCCACTGTCTAATTACCATAACGTTAGAAATTTGTGGTCGTTATTTCTATCTAACATAATTCAGTATAGAGGAATGCTCCGGTGCTTTGAGCACTATAAGTTATAGTGTTTATAGTTGCATCAGTTTAATTAGGCAGTCCAGTTGATTGATCTGAACTATTCATTAAGTCCACAATACACTTCTAAAGCTACCGTGTAAAAATTGAACTGATTAGATGACTCAATACATCCTTGATTTGGCCTTTATAGCCATCCTTTTTCAAGCCATGGATGGGATGGTTGTGATCCCAAGCATCCATGAAGGTATCTCGCTGATGAAACTTACTTTTATGTAAATGATCTTGACCATATTAAAGACCCTTGATCGAATGGTTAATATTTGTCGGATTGGTGTGATACTTGCATGGTTGCCCATCAAATGTGTTAGAGCTAGTGAACAGCCTAGATCAAAGGATTGGGTAATCCAATTGTCCCAATGCAACTAAATGAAACCAAGAGCACTGTAACTTACACTTCTCTGAGGGCACTGAAACATTTCTCATGTCTAGTCTAGTGCTGGTGCAATTTGCTCCGTGTGGCGTGAAAAAAATACATGGTATGGACCTCCATAATCCTTTGCTTAACCAAACCGCGTGGGAGAATGATTGGATTGTCCATATCGAGCGGACACTGGATAACCAAACAGTCAAGGCATATGGGACTAGCAAAATATTTAGGCGCAGGATCCTCCACGTTTTTAGGTGGAAATAGCACGGCCAATTGTGGTGTGTATAAGAGTGTAAATAGGCCGTGTCGTACCGTGCTGAGTGTTAACAGTTTGGACCCGACCGTGCCTCATGCCGTGCCGGATGACACGTTGTGCTGTGCCGTTTTTTTGGAAAAGTGAGGCCTGACACGACCAAGTGTGCATAATATGACTAGCAGACTGTGTAGTACTTAGACAATACCTGACAGGACATGCTTATCTATCCATTCAAAATGAAGGCAAACACATTGGTATATTGAAAATTTATATTTTATTTAATATGCAAATCAAATATTAAAATGAATATTATAAAATTCATCATTGGTTGAATATGTCATTCATTATTTTTAAAATTATTTACTTTTGTATATTTTCAAACTTTTGAAGTACATATGCTTTTTGAACTAGTTAATGATTTCACGGGTTTTTCCTGTAAGACACGTATCCTAGTCCATACTGTTCCGTCAACTCCCTCGATTCTTTCCGTCGACTTCCAGTAACCTGCGACGTATAATCAATGTTTGCGATTGACTCTAAGTCGTATCCTGTAGGATTGAGTCGGCTTAATCCGAGACTTATACCATTGCGACTACACCGTCGCCGCGGTTCCGATGCCGCAACTCGCACACCGATCCAATCCTCTGACCAGAAGATGCGAGCCAGCGTTTATTTCGAAGAAAACACTGCACGGTTACAATCCCAAGAGAATCTCTACAACATGTCCCATCAATCAATCAATCAATCAATCACTTCATGTCAAGTACACATCACCTTCCACCCCATCCGCAAGCAACCACCAAGTCAACTCTTTCTCACCCTCTCTCTTACACAACCATACATGTCAAGTACACATCACACATCACTCACCCTTTTACCCATCACACTCATCCCTCACTTCTCTTACAACTCTCTCTCTCTCTCTCTCTCTCTCTCTCTCTCTCTCCACACTTTCCAAGCAACACCAAAGAGAGAAAAAAATGTGGACGTCCATGGCTTTCCCAAGTGAGAAAAAAAATGTGATGTATGTGGTCCACTCCCTATTCCAAAACCCATCATCTTAGCCATTCAAACCTCATCTTCCACCATCAAAGTGGAGCACAAGGAGACCGACGTTCCAACGGACTGAGAAGATCAAACGGTGAGTGCTCCTATAGGCTAGTTTTCATATTTTTATGATGGGCCAAGTGAGACCTATCGATCAATGGTGTGAATCTCACTTTGGACCCTAAGATGTGGCCGATGGCCCACGTTGATCTTCATGATCATTCCATGATGGGGCCATTCTCCATGGACCCCATCATGATGTTTATTTTTTAGCTTGAAAATGGTTCATCTAGATCTTACATCTTGGTAGAGAAGGGATCTCCACCGTTGATCTTTGATTTGGTGGGCCCACATGTAATGAGACCCACTTGATGTAAGATTGGATGCTTGAAACGGAGGGCCCCTAGTGCCGGGGTCCCTCCATCACGCGTGTCCCTCTATCTCTCTCTCTCCCTCTTCTATTTATTTATTTATTTATGTGATGATGATGTGGTTGTGTGGCCCACTCGGATGGACCCCACCATGAAGTATGTATTTTATCCAAGCAATCTATAAGTGGGGCCCATCTTATATGTGTTGTACCCACACCATCAAATCATTTGGTGGCCCACCTGAGCGGGGCCCACCTCAAATGCATGTGTTCTGCCCAACCGTCCAGCGTCCTTGGGACACTGGACGTGAACTGGAACTGGGAAAACACAAATATTAGCTTGTTTCCAAGCTTATGGGGTGGCCCACTCATATAGGCCCCACCTTGATGGATGTATTCAATCCACGCTGTCCATCCTTTTCCTCAGACCATTTCAGGCGTTGAGCTGAAAAATGGGGCCAATCTGACCTTCTGGCGGACTATAGCATAGAAAATGGTGGTTTTCACCGTTAAAAATCCACATGATGTGTCCACACACCAAAAGATATTGAATATTGGGCTTGTCTTGAGATATGGGGACCAATAGACGGGGTGGATTCTTCCGATGCGGGCCCCACACATGAAAAACCTCAGAAAATGAGATTTAAAAAAAATAATAAAAGAGGCAGCAGACGCTGCTGTTGCTAGAGGCGCGCAGGCAGCGCCTGTCACGTGGAGGCGAGCGGACGGCTAGGCAGGGACCCACGGTCCCAGTCGTGGGCCCCACCATGATGTGTATATGTCATCCAAACCGTTCATTAGGTGGGCCCCTCCCTGAAGTGGGCCCCCTCCAAAGGGTAGGCCGATCTGATGCTCTGGTGGCCCACATCATTGAAAACAGTGGGATGAACGTTTGCCATTGAAACTCTTTTGTGGCCACAGAAGTTTTGGATCAGTTTGAAATTTGTTTTTCTTTTTCATCCAGGTACGTGTGACCTTGTGAATGGATTGGATGGAAGATAAACGTTATGGTGGGCCCCACAGTGATGTATGTGTTTTGTAAACTAGCCCCCCCTCGCCCGGTTCTATCCACACCGTCCAGGGGACCGTGTGCACCCGCACATGTGTTTGTGAGTATGCGTGTGTGTGTATATATATATATATATAATATTATATTATATTATATTATATATTGTATATATAAATTATATATTATATACATAATATATATATGATGGCGGGCCTTCATGGAACCCACCATGATGCTTGTGTTGCATCCAAACCGTTCAACCATTTGGCAAGCTTGCCTTACAAGCTTACGACTAAAAATAAGTCAGATCTAAAGTTCAAGTGGACCTCACCATCTAAAGTAGTGGACAATGACGTCCACCGTTCAAAATTTCTAAAGAGCCATAGTAGTTTCCTATTAAGCTGATATTTGTCCCACTTCATCTATCCCTATGTTAACTTAGGAACAGGTTGGATGGGAAATATACGTTATGGTGGGCCTTAGAAATTTTAATGGTGGAAATCATTATCACCACTTGTATTTGGGCGTGGCCCATTGTTGTGGCCCATTTGATATACATAAGGCCCATGTGATTAGGCCCATTCAATGTAATTGTGGCCCGTGGTTGAGGCTCACTTTGACATATAAGGCCCATGTTACGAGACTCATTGTGATGTTTTCAAAGGCCCATGTGATATGGCCCATTGCAATGTACATAAGGCCCATTGTTGCGGCCCACTTGATTTATATAAGGCCCATATGAGGCGGCCCATTTGATGTATCTGAGGACTACGGGTCGAGGCCTAATGAGATGTATATAGGTCCATTGCAATGTGTGATTCCCCATGGTTTGTGTAATGATATTTTATGGCAGGCTATGCCTTGGGAGCAATGTTGGTTCGACGTCCACATTATAAGAATAATGTTGGTTTAATGTCCGCATTATAAATCTCCCTAGGGCCCATTGATAGGCCCATACTGGTTATGTGTAGGTCGTCTAGGCCCACCTTCGGTGTAAGGATAGTTCATTACTTTATAACATGCTTAGTACACTTCCATGATTCATGCGCATGCGCATCATATGTATGCTTGATATGTGAAATGTTTGATCATATCATAAGCCGTTGGGCTGAGACATTTACGAGACTCCTTATGAGACGGAGTGCCCTACATGAGCGTGTGGTACGCGTGAGATTGTTGCATGACTGACAGTGTGACTCATATATTTCGCATCGTGTGTCGTAATTCACTGCACGCCCTAGCGACATTAGGGCTGTGACCTCCACAGACACATCGTGGATGGTCGTATCGGATACCGAAAATATTGGATCTAGCATTGCGGACACTTAGGATGTCCTTAGGTGAAAATCCTAAAACCTTTTTGGTATCAGGGGATACTCCAATGTAAAGACCAAGTAGATACACGAGCGCCCGAATGCCGAATACCAGCAGGTCGCGTCTTCTACTATGTCGTGGTCGGTTGGAAGGGGGTGTGGCCTTATTCACCTGAGTGAGAGGGCTATTGTAGGTGGTGAGTTTGAGTCCGCCCACGAGCCGGGTAGGTATTGGTAGACTACTGCTCAGGCGGATAATGTGGTCTCTTCCACTTGCTTGACCGTGTAGCTAGGAATGAGGCAGTCAGTGTGAGGTGTATTAGACCTCGGTGATATCCAGAGAGGAACTGTACTGATATGTGTACTTGATAAGTATTGACACGCTTGTTTTGCATCTCGCATATGACATTTTGCTACATAGGCCTCGCATCGCATGGCCTCGTTATGGTCGATAGCATTCATGCCTTGCATTACATAGCTTTGGTATAACTGATAGCATTCATGGACTTACTGCATATTTTTGCATTACTCTGATATTGTACACTTGGCACTCGCCTTATACACACTTTCACCATCCTCTAAGCTTTCTATAAGCTTATGCACGATAGATGCGTGCAGGTGGCGTTAGGTTGCAGCAGTGTTGAGCTTGGAGCGTGCAGCCGAGTTTCTGTTACTCTCGTTATATTGTATTTTCCTTTCCGCATTGTACTTAAAGTTTTTGATATAGTGGATATGTGGTGATGTTGTTTTGTGACTTGGTTATGCTTGTGGTTATGTTTTATTATATTAAAAAAAAATCATACTAAAAATCCTCCTTGTAGGATCTTAGGATCGGAATCTGGCATATGGGCTCTGGGAGCCGAAAATGGGGTACTACGGAGGCTGTCGGCACCAGATTCGACGATCGGGAATTTTGTGAGCCCGTTCCTCGAGTTTGGGGCGTGACATTTCCTCTCTAATTTTTTGATTTAAATTGGGATTGAAGAGGGGTAGGAAACCTGTGAATCCATAATCATGTATTATTTAGTTAATATGCTCTAATTTTTCAGTGTTAAAAGATTTAACGTCTATATATAATATATTAAATAAAAAATATAAGAAAAGTTATCTTAATTATAGTAAGAAGGGTGACAGAGAACGAAAATCGATTATATAATATTATAATTAAAAGGTAAAAGAAATAAAATTAAATAACAAAATTACCAAATTTTGATAACTTCAAGTATTGGAAGCATTGAGACACTGAGAAGTTGAATCTTTTTTAGCTTTTGATTTGAGAAACTTGAGACATTCACGGATTTAAGACCTATAGATTTGATCACTTGAGAGCCTAAAACCTTAAGTATTTATAAAACTTAAAGAGAGTTGAGAGGAAGGAAGGGGGAGATAATTTGATAGCTTTGCAAAATGAGCAATTTCATTTTATAATTTTTGTAAATGTCAAATAATCATTTTTATCTTTAAAATAGTGATTTTATGAGGCAAAATTACCAGTTTCACAAAAATAACTGTTTGAGGGTCATGTTAGGCTAATAGTTAATCATACCAAACGGGTGGTGTTGCGTGTTATGATATGGGCAATATCTAATGGGCCCAACAAGCTGTGTTTCGTGTCACACCGCAGGTCAAAATATCGAAGCCTGACATAGCCTACTACCGATTTTAGCATGCCATACTGGGGGCAGATTTACACCCGGTGCATCCAAACTTGCCAATAAAGTCGCCCCACCATGAAAGTTGGATGTGCCCACTCATGTTATATACGCGTGTTATGTACAGTTACAACTTACAAGAGCTAAATCGAAGCCAGAAATTCATGGGAATAATCGCACGTTGGGAAATTTTATTTCTTCAAGCTCCACACGGGCAACACGCGTGCTGTTTTACTAAAAATGGAAACGGCTCCCACGTGGAACTCTAACCACTTCAATTAAAAATGTTTCAAATCGCTTCCTTGCAAGAAACGGTTGGTTCCCTTTCCCCGTTCGATTTTCCAGCATCCGAGCTTCACTCACTCGCTCACTCTCTCTCCCTCAGACTCCGAATCCGATCGAGATGGCAACAAGCACGACTTCTCCTTCATTCACCTTCTCCAAATCTGATTTACCCTTCTCAAATCCGAGAAAGAAAAGTAGAATCCCAACATCCACCCATTTCGACAAAACCCATCTCCTCAAAATCGTTTCGTCGGGATTCCCGCCACTGCATCGGTCCCATTTGAATGGGTATCGCTCCCAAATCCCATCATCTACCCATTTGAACAAAACCTATCTTCTCAAAATCGTTTCTTCGGGATTCCCGCCACCTCACCGGTCCCAGTTGGATGGGTACCGCTACCAAATCTCATCATCTACCCATTTCAACAGAACCCATCTCAAAATCGTTTCGTCGGGTTTCCCGCCACTTCACGGGTCCAATTCGAATGGGCATCGCTCCGTTTCGTGCTCTGCCGCTTCTTTGGTGGACCCAAGTGAAGGAAAGAGCCTTTCTGCTCCGATCTCCACGACAGACAGCCCAGAAGTCGAAGTTCGCACCACGTAATTTGTTTTCTTTCTCTCCGTCCTTCGCTCATTTGGCTGTATTGAGTTCTTTGATTGCATTTTGGGGTTTTTCAATGCTTTCTTGGATCGTTTGAGGTGAATATTTTGGGAAATTGAACGAGTCTTGCAACCGAACACACCATCTCTCAAACCATATTGAGTCTGCCTTGTCAAAATTTGCCAAGTAATTGGTTATTTCTGTGATTTCCTTCCGTTTGTGTTAGCAAATCTTAGTTTTGTTATGTAATTTCAAATTGGTCAATGAAATTTAGTGACTTGGATTTTCATTTCTCGTGCTTGGGGAATATGAATTACCGCATTAACAATGACATTTTTTAATAGTCTTACTTCAATTAATTGCCTCGTCTTTTCATGTGATTCTACGGTGTTTGTTATATTGTGTTTGAAAAAAAAAAAACCTAGTATTTTTATATGTGAGGGCTGATTGTGTGGTGTCTTGCAGCACATGGGACTGGCGAGGTTATCATATCCGCTATCAGTTTGCTGGAAATAGTGGTCCTGCATTAGTTCTAGTTCATGGTTTTGGGGCAAATAGGTATGTGAATATTTGCTTCCCATATACAATAGCGGGCTACTTATTTTTGTAGGCATTTTGTGTATGGTTTGATACATAGCATGTTCTATTTATAAATTATCTTTCCGCTGCATAATTTCTTGGACATCTGTTCAATGGCCTCTTGAATTTGATTTCTTTATTTTACAGTGTGTGTTCATTTGTATTCAGTAAGAAGTTTCCTTTGTTCATCTTTCTGTTGTTTCTGATCTGTTTCAAGGAGATGGTCATGTTATTCGTTTTTATTAGGTAACAAAACCTTCTTTGATGTTTGGTAGTTATACTCTTTATTTCTTGTAAAACAGATTGGAATATGATAAATTGTTCCAGTGTTTAATGAAAAAGAACTGAATTTCATATTTCTCTAGGAGGCCTGATCCAATACAAAACTTTGTATGTTGAGCTTGTCATAAATCTAAGTGCATTCACTTAGCTGAACTTAGACACACTTACAACATGTACTTAAATGCACTTAGATACACTTAATTGAATTGGGATGAACTTAGACACACTTAGATGCATTTTATATGTTAAGCTTAACGCACAAAGCTTTGTATTGGATCCAACCTCTTTCTCCAATTTTGTGGCTAAGATTGATCCTGTCCAATGGAATGAGAATTCTCATTGTCACTGTGACTTGCTTCATGAGTTGCTCAATGTTCTATTGCAAAACATATTAGCCAATACATCTTCAACTATTTCATGTTTTCAAAATCATTTCCACCTTTCATAAAAAATCTTTCCTTTGGCATCATGGTGCCGTTTTAGAAAGAATATATATATATATACCTAAATTGAACCTATGTTCCTTACATCTGCGAAGCACCATGCAAATTTCAAATATTAGACTAGACTCCAGCCTGACATGAGGTCTGAAGTCGACCCAAGAGAGCATTGGATTTATTAATAGAAGTTAGAAATCAATGATAATAGAAACCATAGACATATGGATCCATGGAAATACAGGGAGCTCAAGGACAGAAGCGTTGTTGGCTTGATTTTTCTTTTGTTAATATTTCATCAGATGAATATGTCTATACGCCTATATACTAATATAGGATATGCTTTGTATTAGATTTATCCAGTTCGCATGGTTTCAATTATTATTATTATTATTTTTTTAAATTTAAATTTTAAATCTCTTTAATTGTTTGTATTTGCTCTCACTAAGAATAGTTCCGACTCATTGTTCTCTTACCTTTAACAGTGACCATTGGAGGAAAAACATTCCTTTCCTTGCAAAATCGCACAGGGTTTATTCCATTGATCTTATTGGTTATGGTTATTCAGACAAACCAAACCCACGTGAGTTTCCGATCAACTCATTTTATACGTTCGAGACTTGGGCTACTCAGTTGAACGAGTTTTGTGTTGATGTGGTCAAAGATGAAGCATTCTTTATATGTAACTCTATTGGAGGTAATGACTTCTGCTAAGTTATCATTGCATGTGAAAATTGTTTAGATGATACTGAATTTTGATACCTTCTCAAATTTTCCTTCTTGTTACATGACTAAAGGAGAGCTAAGAATTTGCAGTGACATCTTCAAACAATTTGACATTTTCTCTGTGTTGTTGATGATTCTGTTCTAAAGGGGAATCACAATGTTTATGAAATAACATCTTAATCTAATCAAGCATGTCAGGGTTTACACCAAGTAGGAATACACCGTCCTTCAATTCCAAAACCTAGGTTTTGGTAGAGTGGGGTGCCCTAATGAGCATGAACATTTTACCGGGCATCTTCTGTTGATCAGAGAAAATATGATTCATTGGAAGAGCAAGAGAAAAAATGGTATTGCATTTCAAGTGCCAAACTGGCATGCTGCACAATGGCTAATGTTGCAAAAGAACATTTTGCACAAAGCAACTAACAGAAAGAAAGGGTGGTGCCAAACAAGAACCTGTAATTCTTTTATGTGAATCAGTTTGCTGGTAATGTAGCATCAAATCCTCTGTCATATTAAAGTTGATGACAGATGACCACTTTTATATAGAAAAGTATCCTACAGCTCATTTAAGAATCTTTGCTCAAAAGCTAAGAACAGTGATGTTAACACCAAAACCCTTTGAAAGATAATTTAGGCCTGTTTGGCTGCCACTTAAAATGAGTTCATCTCATTTTAGTTAACTGTAATTATGTATTAGAGATTTTGTTGAGGATTTAAGTAATATGGAGAACTCATAATTTAAAATTATGATATCTAATACATAATTACTGTTAACTAAAATGAGCATAGGTCCTTAGTTATCGCATATTGAGGAGGTTTTAAAGAGTTTAAACTAATAGAATACTGAGTAGGTTTTAAAGAGTAAACTATGGGTTTAAGACTTGTTGACTTTTATCATTAATTCTGTCAGGATACTGTGGGAAGTTTATACATTCTTCTATAGCTAGGTTTTTTTTTTTTCTTACATTTAAGTTTGATATTGTGTTTACTTCATATTACTCAAGATGGTTTAATTAATCATTTAGTTTCTACCAAAAATTTCCCCATTTATGGTTTGAGCTGTTTCTATGGGCTGCAACGGGTGTGGCTCCCCAGCATTTTCAGGCTCAGTCCGTGGGGCTAAAGATCAGATGGCCTGGGCCATTGCCAGCTCTAGTAATTATTTCTCCATCATGTTATTTTTTGAATTGTCACAAGGATCCAGGTGATTAATAAGCCAACTAGCAGGGAACTGTGTGGGGTGGGCGCACAACATGTGACTCTGTGACAATTGAAATTTTGTTTAAGATCCAAGTCATTTACCATGCAGGCTCTGCTCTTAACATGCACGGGCCCAATAATCAAGCTGGCTAGATATCATATGGGCATTGATCTCTCACGTGCATGGGGTTGAAGTGTGTGCCTGCATAGAGTGCAATTATCTAAGTAGTCCACAGAACTACCGAAACTCCAAGCAGTTACTCATGAGTCCTCAGAGAGAGAAAATGACGTGGATACTAGAAAAGAAAGAAGAAGAAGAAGAAGAAGAAATCTGAGAAAATTAGAAAGAGTTGTGTGGAGAGCTGCCACTTTAGTAGCCCTTTGTCGAAAATGTTGCCTAATCTTCTTTTAATAGATAGTTTTCTTCAAAAAATAAGCATACCGATGGCAAATATTTCCCTAGCTTATGCTTGTCCTGTCTAGTCCATTGTCTACCTGTATTTTCCCAAGTTTTAATTCATTATACCCTGAGTCCTCAAATTTGTGGTTTTTGTGAAGGAGTTGTTGGTCTTCAAGCAGCCGTTATGGAGCCTCAGATCTGCAAGGGCATTCTCCTTCTAAACATATCCCTACGTATGCTTCATATAAAGAAGCAGCCTTGGTATGGAAGGCCTTTTATTCGATCATTTCAGAGTCTGTTAAGGTAAAAACCATGCTTTAAGTTTTTTTTATTGGAAAATATAAGCTGTGTGTGTGTGTGTGTGTGTGTGTGTGTGTGTGTGTGTGTGTGATCTTGTTGGACCTTTTCCTTAGGTTGATTCAAACCCACGACACATTATTATGACAGGAATACAGTTGTGGGGCAACTCTTCTACAAAGCTGTTGCCACTCCAAAATCTGTGAGAAGTATTCTTTGTCAGGTATTCCTCCACTGAAATTGTTTGGATATGAAAGTTCTCTTTTAGTAAAGTTTAAACTTCAAATGTTGCGCACATCGGATTCTGGAGTGTGTGTAATGGGGTAGGTTGGTTGTTAACTTCATCATTATCGTCATCATTATTTCATCCTTTCTCCTAGCAATTGGGGCATGCTTGGTCTGTTTGGATTGAGGGAAAACAGAAGAAAAGAAAGGAAAAGGAAACACTTATCTCATGATGGGACATTTCACTATGTTTGGATAGCAAAATAGTCGTGGATTTTACACAACAATCATTACACTTTTCCATAGTAAATTTTCCCAGCACAAAATACAAGGTGAGCAATGTCTCACAAAAATGAGATTTCCACTCCTTCGGAATCTATCATTGGATAATCACTACAATTTTTATTTGTTTATTTATTTATTTTTTCTGCAATCCTAACCTCCCCAAAATGGTAGATTGGGAAAAGTTTTATGGTCAGCTGCCCACCGGAAATCTGCTTCCTCTTTTACCGGGTTTTTGGAACTGGCATGGCAGAGGTTCTCATTGACACCACTCACATGCCAATATGAGCTTACCAGTATTGAGCACAGCTATTAGATGCATGCCTGAAAGCACGGGCAAGCAAATTAAGGTCATGGTAGGGCCATTGCCAGGTAAACCACTTAGCGCTAAGCACCCATACATGAAAGGTCATGTTTGGGTATTTGGCTGCTAAAAAAATCAGGGAATGCCAGAAACATGATTACCAACATGATTCATATACTCACATGGTTAGACCCGACCCTGCTCATTAGTGTAAATATCGCGTGCAGTTGATGTCTAGAGCAGCATGAAGTTCTGGACGAACTCGCTGTCATTCCAAATGTGGTTTGAATATAGGGTGCACAACTAAATATCGCATGCATGAAAAAATTACCCTGACTGGATAATCCTAATTTCTTGAATTGAGGACCTCTCTCTCTCTCTCTGCATAAACTCCTTCAATGGAATGGTTTCGATTATCCAGCCCCCTACAGAGGATGGATTATGTACACATGTGCCACATGCACCTCCGCCCTTACGGAGGTGCATGTGATATTAATGTTATTTGAGTAAAGGTTATGGAAATGTAACCAACTTGGCCTATAGGCAAAATACATGTATGACAAGGAAAAGTCAGGTTTCTTGCACTGACCCTGTAATATTTTTGAAAAGTTGTGCTGCCAAGTTCGGATATGAATATGCTGCTCAAATTTACTAAAACTTTTCTTATTGTGGCTGTTGTGAATGTTTTGATGGGTGGCTTCCAGTGTTACTATGACACTTCCAAGGTAACAGATGAGCTCGTTCAGAAGATACTACTGCCAGGACTGGAGCCTGGAGCTGTTGATGTGTTTCTTGATTTCATTTGCTACTCAGGTGGTCCTCTACCTGACGAACTGCTCACTCAAGTTAAGGTTAGGCATTGCCCCACATGATGTCAAATGCCATTTCTTTTAGCCTTTCAGTTCCTCCAATTCATGAAGTTGGTTCTGCAATTCTGTCTTTTTTCTTCTTTCTTTGAAGTGCCCGGTTCTAGTGGCATGGGGAGACAAGGACCCGTGGGAGCCAATCAAGCTTGGAAAAGCATATGGCGATTTTGATGCAGTAGAAGATTTTATCATCCTTCCTAACGTTGGCCATTGCCCCCAGGTTCTTTCTACCCCTTGTAGGATGGCTTTTAAATATCTGTCAAGCCCACATACGGTTTAATGTGCCAACCTAACAAATGTAGGTCATGCGAGCTGTGCATCAGGTGGGCCTCACCATGGTAGATGACTAGGACAAAAGTCAGGCTGGTCTCAGATAGACTCAATGTGAATGTTGAATGCATACCCTAGTTGACTTTTTCAAACGTAGTGTGTCTTTGGACATGTTTGGTTTCCCTGATGAGTAGGGCCTGATTTTTGGGCCAAGTCATGTAGACCATGGGACCAATTGACCCACTGATACAATGCTCCAAAGGTGCCATATTGGCATTGTGAGCATGGTTAACAGACTCAGCAACTTTGGACTGACTCATCCAGTCTTGAATTGAGTTGGGACTCGCCCGAGTCAGTGGTGACTCGTGGTGTCAAACTGGATCAGGTCTGACTGAGTCCAAGCAAACTCGGATGAGTTGCACGGGACTCTGTCGTCTGAGTCTTAGAACCATGATTGTGGCTGCATGTAGAGGTGAGTTGTGGGCTTTGCCAGTCTTGGTTCTGCCTAATTCATGTGATGCTTGATTTCTGATTATTTATTGTCTCTGGTTTTGAAGGACGAGGCACCGGATCTGGTGAACCCACTTGTTGAATCATTCGTGGCACGTCATGCCATGGCGAAAGCTAATGTTAACCCAAGAACTATATGATAACTAAGGTTGTAGCTTGCCCCAGCACCTTTCTTCTCTTTGAATCTCAAGATCACTGCCTATTCAGATTATCTTCGGTCATCACCCAAAGAAAGTTAAATACTGAGGACTTTCATCATGCTTAATTTAATTCGATTCTTTATCATTAGCAGTGAAATTGATTCCGTTGAAAAGCTTCTTATGTGGGCAGTCATTGAAATGTCTTGTTTACCAACACCAGTGTTGGTGAGTGCATTCTTATACATGCAATGAGAATATCCTCCCTACAAGGTTCAAAAGCTTGGATTTGGAGTTTGGAGTCAGCTGCATCTTGAGTCTGAGCCAACTTCTGAAATGGGTACTCTATGTGCTAAGACCAGGCTATTGCACTCGCAGTTGTATTCTTGATGATCATTTTCTATGTGCTAAGACCAGGCTATTGCACTCGCAGTTGTAAATTCTTCTATTTTGTATCCTTTTCTTCTACCTGGGTATAATACAGAGCAGCCATCAAACACTTCACACTGGGATTTAGTCCTGATGAACAGAATATCCCTATTTTTGTATCTGGTTTTGGTCCTCAAATGTGTTTGGTTGCTCCCAATGTCATGAAATTTCATGATATGTGGTGCAATTAAATGCACCTTAATATCTTGTAATTTCTTCAAATATAAGTGTTCTTGCAATTATGACAAGCAACCATTTTTCTTCCAATGCTTGTGTGGTTATTTTTGTTTGGTTCCATTGTTTCATCATGTAGCAGGTTCTTGTACATCCTTCTGTTCCTTAACGAAAAGGTCCACAGCTCCACTGCTCGGTAGTTGAATAGCAAGAAAAACAAAATACCAAAGAGTCTAAGAATTTCCACAACCGCTGTTGCATGTATGCGCATATGTACACCCTCATAGTCTAATGTGTGATAATGGCAGATATTGGAAATGGTGAAAGAGATCCGGTGCATTAGAAGATGATGCAAGATGCTATGTTGGTAATTGCTGAAGGGATACTGACAGGTTTGAAGATCATGCGAGATATCAAGCTGATCAGGTGAAGCATGGGAAGTAGTTTGGACTTCTGTAGCAACTATATTTCTTACATGGTAAGTCATGCAAAAGAAGGTTTGCTTGAATACATCCTAATGTATTGAAATGTGAAATGTCGGCAGTTTAGCCATTTGAATTGGGTTTTTCTCAGTATGCAGACCGTTCATGTGGTAGGTCTCCCCTTGGACGGGATGCCAGAAAAAAGCTTAACAGATTGAACATTTCTACCCTTTTGATCGCATGGTGATGCAAAAGACCCAAATTTCAAATAGTTGAAATAATCCAATGTAAGAATTTTTGTTTGTTGAATATCCATCATACAAGTTTAGGCTCATTGTGAATGGTTTTGTTCATTGGAAGATTATCCAGATTCGAATGCTAAAATCCGGATGTATCACATTGCAATACATTGGGATGGATTTGAACAGGCCTCGCCATGGAAATGGGGTGGGCTATGATTGGATTGTTCCCCAGATTTTGCACTGATCTAAGCAGGCCTATTAAAAAAAGTATGATTTGGAGAAGCCCGGCCCTGGCCCATTTGTCATGCCATCCAAAATTGGAAATTGTTTCACATCCTCCACAAGATAATTACTATTGTTTGTTTGCTTTACTTGATTAACATGGTTTTTTTAAAAAATTTATTTAATTATTCGTCAAACGTGGAAAATACGTGGTTAGTGGTGGGCCATCCACATGACTGGGCTTTTCTATGGTAACTCAGGAGATGTATGGCCATCAAACCCCACTTAAGGCTGGTTGATGATCTAATCAAAGGGTAAGTTCAAATCTGGGAGAAAGAGAAATGATCCAGTACACTGAGAGCACTATAAGTTATGGTGCTCCGAGTTGCATCAGTTCACTTAGTCAATTGATTGATCTGAAATGTCCATTAAGTTCAGAAGACATTTCATGGTCTGCCATGCAAAAATTCACAGATTGGAAATTTCAATCAATACTTGACTGGGCCTTATTTTTCTATAGCCATCCTTTTTCCAAGCCATGGATTGGATGATTACAATTGCGTAACAGAAGCAATTCTTTATAATCATAAGCAATCCCCGAGGGTTCCTGAGAAATGGATGGATCAAATTGTTATAAGATCTATTTTTGTGAAAATGATCTTGACCATCCATATTAAAGGGCATTGATAGCTGTGATGTTCGCATTCTGGCTCTTGAAGTGTGCATTGGACCTAATGAACAATCTTGATCAGTGGATTGGACTATTTAAGTATCCCAATGCAACTTAGAGCACTATAGCTTACAGAACTTTTGAGCGCACTGTAGCATTTCTATCCTTGAAAGCCCACACCACACCAATTAAAATTGAAAGATATCAATGAAAGTATTATATTGTTAGAAAAGCTAAGGGAAACATGATGTCATACCCAGAAAAAGGATTTGAAAGAATCAATCCTAACCAACTTTAGAAGGGAAGTTAGGTGTAGTTTGAAAGCTTTAGACTCTTCTAAGTTCCCTTGCACGCAACCCATTTTCTCCTTTAAAGCATTGGCCAGTTTGTTCATCTTTCCTGTTTCATATAGGACAAAAAGTAGCATATTAGATGGAAAGAAGAAATTCTCCCACACACATAGAAGCATATATACTTCATAACCATCTCTTTATTCTTATTTCTCATTGAATTCCTCTTCTTAACACTCTACCATCTCTCTCTACCCATGGGAAACTGCCTTACACTTTTTGGAAAGGTACGTCTCTCCAAGAAAAAAACGGTTTTGCCCATTGAGACAACATTCAGGCTGCCATCATCAATACCATCATGGCCATCAGGTGATTTCAATACTAGTCATGTTATTTCCAAGAGATGTCGAGGCGGTTTGTGGCATATGCAAGATCCGAGCCATTCAACAGGTGGGGCTCATCATGAACATGCCCTGATGAGTAGACGCAAAGCATGTTCATAGTGGCCCCTGCATGATGAATGACCTGAATCTCCCTCACCTGTGGCACATGTTGGTAACTCTGCCGTGAATCTCCTCGGCATTTCTCCATGTCCAGAATTCATTCCCTTCGTTTCGAACTTTTCTTCATTGGTTACATTTGTATCAGGTGTGGGATTTGCTACTGGTAGCATGAAACTAGGAGAATTAGAGCTGTGTCAGGTCTCTACCTTCACTAAGGTTTGGGCCACACATGAAGGTGGACAAGACAACCTTGGTGCCACAATTTTCAAACCTTCGCCTGTACCTGCTGGATATTTCTTGCTAGGTTGCTATTGCCAGCCCAACAACAAACCTCTTTTCGGGTGGGTCCTTGTTGGGAAAGATGGCAGTGATGCTCTCGCAAAGCCCATTGATTACACACTTGTTTGGAGCAGCGAATCCATGACAATTAAGCAAGATGGTTATTGCTATATTTGGCTACCGACGCCACCACAAGGTTATGTAGCTGTTGGTCACATGGTCACAAGCTCGTCCGACAAACCATCCCTTGACGAAATCCGATGTGTCCGTTCTGACCTCACTGATGCGTGCGAGAATGACACATGGATATGGGGTGCCGATAAGTCGAGTAACTCAAGTGGGGTGAATGTCTATGGTTCCAGGCCCAGCACCAGGGGGATCCAAGCCCTTGGTGTTAGTGTAGGTACATTCATAGCCCATGTGAATGGGGACACTTCACCAATATCCTTGGCTTGTTTGAAGAACAAGGATTTTATCTTATCTTACATGCCTAATCTCAGCCAAATTGAGGCATTGATGCAAGCTTACTCTCCATGGATCTACTTGCATCCTGATGAGTCCTACCTCCCCTCCTCTGTCAGCTGGTTCTTCAGCAATGGAGCTCTCCTCTACAAACAAGGCAGCTCAGCCCCTACCCCAATCGACCCAACTGGCTCAAACCTTCCCCAAGGCGGTTCAAATGATGGAACATACTGGTTAGATCTTCCCATCGACAATGGGACCAAAGAAAAGGTTAAAAGAGGAGACGTACAGAGTGCCGAGTGTTATTTACATGTGAAACCAATGCTAGGCGGGACATTCACCGATATCGCGATCTGGGTCTTTTATCCTTTCAATGGGCCATCAAGGGCCAAGGTGGAATTTATAAATGTATCACTTGGGAAGATAGGGGAACATGTGGGTGATTGGGAGCATGTGACATTGAGGGTGAGTAACTTCAATGGAGAGCTTTGGAGGGTGTATTTCTCAGAACATAGCGGTGGCAGATGGATGGATGCATCAGAGCTAGAGTTCCAAACAGGAAACAAAGCTGCAACATATGCATCATTGCATGGCCATGCTTTCTATCCTAAGCCAGGGCTTGTGCTGCAAGGGAATACTAAGCTGGGCATAGGTATAAGGAATGACACTGCGAAAGGGAAGATTGGCATGGATACCGGCCGGCAGTTCTTGGTGGTGGCTGCTGATCACTTGGGTTCGGTTGTTGGACCACCATGGCTCAGCTATGCAAGGGAGTGGGGCCCAAAGGTTGACTATGATGTGGCAAGCGAGATACGTAAGGTGGGGAAACTGCTTCCTGGCAAGCTCAAGTCTGCATTGGAGAAATTGGTTAATGATCTTCCTAAGGAAGTGTTAGGGGAAGAAGGGCCTACTGGCCCCAAGATGAAAGGAAATTGGAATGGAGATGAAGTGTGATTGCAAGTAGGAGATTTGAATCTGAACCATTGCATGGTTCCTGATGGGATGATGAGGTGGGTCATGTTCTAGGTCTTGTAAGATGTAAGATAGCTGTGTTTATCAATGCTTGAATATTAACCACTGGAAAGTGTTTCATATGTGGAGTGTTTTGTGAGGTTTTAAGACTCAGTGACTCGGACCAACTCGTTTCATCACGAGTCAAGTTGTGACTCAGCCGAGTTGGGCTGACTCTGAGTTGGACTCGAGCGAGTCCGAGTCGAGTCACATGGGACTCTAGTTAGGCCTGACGGAGAAAGAGAGGAAATAAATAAGTCCATCATCTAGTCATCCAAACTGTTGGCTTTATTGTGTATGGAGGGAGTGGATTAAGTGTGGCCCCCGTCTCACCTAACACGGTGTGGCCATGACTGTGGGGCCACCTTGAATGATGTATGTATTGTATATCCACACCGTCCATCTGTTTTGCTAGCTCATTTTTGGACATGAGGAAAAAAATTGGAGATACAAATCTCAGGTGGACTGCACCACATGAAAGAGTTGATGATTGACCTTTAGAAACTTCTTGTGGGTGGTCACAAAAGTTTTGGATCAAGCTGATATTTGTTTTTTTTTTTTTTTTTTTTGGTTTTTCCTTCGTCTAGTCTGCGTGACCTTATCGACAGGTTGGATGAATAAAAAAAAGTTACAGTGGGCATTAAGGTGGGCCCTAGGAAGCTTTTTAATGGTGTGTATTTAATCACCACAGTTTCCTATCCTATGGTCCACCTGAGATTTAGATCTGCTTCATTTTTTAATGGGGGTGTTCAATCACCAATACATACATACATGAAGGTGGGCATCACGGTCAGGGCCGCACCTAATCCGCTCCCTATGGAGGATACCTTGAAAATCGTGTTGATTGGACAATCTGAACAGCCTGATTGGTGGCCACTAAATGGACGGTTAAAAGCAAACTGGTCAATCTTCATTTTCAGTGGGCGAAATCAGATGATCAAGATCATCCCACCAGCATGATCATCAGTCCATGTTCCATCCACCGCAGTATGGCATATGTAAAATTTGGACGGTCCAGATTTGAAAACACACATTGTACTCGAACAAACGAAATAAACAAAAAATATGGTCGGCGGAGATTCTGATATCTTTGTATTCTTGTGAAATCATATTTATTTTGTGATGAAAATGAGCTGTTTGTATTCTTGTGAAATCATATTTATTTTTTGACGTAATTGAGGGCGAGATCGTCAACGAAGGAGAAGATTACGAGAAATGGCCCACCTACTATTCTTCAATGATATGATACGCCTACAGCATCTCTGCACAGTATACAACGTTTTTCAATTCTGAGAAGTGGGGTCCATTTTTCGGTAATCCAGAACATTGGTATGACGAATATCAATGTTGATGGAAGATAAACAAAATATCTCCTGCCACAGTCCGATCACAACGCTTCGATTTGTGGCCTACAGCTAATGAAAGAAATAGAACAGCTGTCCACGTTCAACTGAAAAAAAAGAAAAAAAAGTGGATCTTCCGCAATTTTCTTGCGGCAAGGTTGTTATGGGTCGCAATCAAACCGGTGGTCTGGATTACCGAACGGTGTGGTCCACTTGTCAGATTGAAACGCGGGTACTGTGTTAGGGGTTCGTTTTCGTCTTATTTATTGCGACAAATGATTTTCACGTGGAACCCACGATGATCGGTTGGCAAATTTGGACGCGGATCGCGTCGTGCCCGTGCCAGGGCGGTCCTGGGGCGGGCTCAGTGGGCCACTGTGATGTACGATGTTTCGTCCACACTGTCCATCTATTTTATTAGATCATTTTAGGACATGAACCGAAAAATGATATAAAACCAAGGCTTAACTGGACCACACTGCAGGAAGGAGTGGTGATAATGGCGCACATTGAAGAGTTGAACACTACAAGTAAATGTAATTTTATTTATTACAAATACTTGTACACAACAAGCGTATGCTTTACAACACTCACAAACTATCACTCTTGAATGACAACTCACACACACAAGGAAAAAACTCTTTTTTGAACTCTTAATACTTGGACACCTTGCTTTCACTCTTGAACTCACTCTTTTGTTGTTGATTGTGTATGTACATAATGAGGCTCTCCCCATATTTATAGGGAGCTATGGAAGGTTCTAAAATCAACATAACTCTAAAGAGTTTTAGAAGCTTCCAAATATCCTATAAAGTTCTATTATATTCCGGAACATTCTAAGAGAATCCGGAAGGTTCTAGCATAGTCCGGAATGTTCTAGCATAATCCGGAACATTCCAGAAGAGTAAAGAAAACTCCATCAAACTCTAAAAGTTTCCAGAAGATTCTAGAGAATTTTAGAATTTTCCAGAAATGTCTGGAAGTTTACGGAAGACTCCGGAATATTCAAGAGAGGTGGTGATAACATTTAACACTCCCCCTTAGCACCAACTCTCACAATTCTGCCTTGGTCATCATGCGAAGTTATTTTTTGAATTTGGTGAACTTAGCATTGCTAAGTCCTTTCGTGAGTATGTCTACAACTTGGTTATCGGTCTTCACATCCTTGGGTTTTGGAACTAGTTCCCAAGTCTGATTTTGGTTCAATGCCTTAATCTCTTCTTTCATTGCCTTCTGCCATTTTATGTCTCAGGATGCTTCTTCAAATGTCGTTGTCTTTTTCACGGTCTCTTCTTCTGCTAAGGTAGCATCCACGTATCTTGGGTTACGCTTTCTCTGTCTAGTCGACCTCCTAAGTGGTGGGTTGTCTTCCGCAACCTCCTGTTGACTTGGGCGAAGCTTTTCTGAACTACTTTGATGTACTCCAGTCTGCCATGGACTCATAGATTTATCTAGTGTTCCAGACAAATTAGGCGCTTGCTCACCATCTCCTGCTGTAGGCGTCAACTCTTTAGTTGAATTAGGAGATTCTTCTCCTTCCCTTGTCTCCCCCATCTTCTCATGCAGTTCATCTTCCAAGTCTTGAGAGTTTGGCAGCTCCTCCTTCAGCGGCAACCATTATGATGAGGCTTCATCAAAGACAACATTCCTCGATGTGTAACACCGACCAGTTGCAGGGTTGTAACATTTCCACCCTTTCTTTTCACTGATATAGCCCAAAAAGATGCAACAAATTGCCTTCTTATCGAACTTGCTATGCAAGTGATCAGGCACAAACACATAGCATACACTTCCGAAGACTTGGAAGTAACTCACCTTGGGCTTTATGTTCCATAGCTTCTCGAAGGGTGAGACAAAGCTAGTTTTGCTTGTGGTAGCCTATTGATCACATGAGTTGCCGTTTGCATGCACTCTACCCAGAATCAGCTGGGCACATTCTTAGCATGTAGCATGCTGCGACATATCTCTGCAAGGTGACAATTTTTTCTTTCAGCAACGATGTTTTGTTGTGGAGTGCCCGAACAAGTCAATTGTCGTTAGATTCTACACTCTTTTAGATAATTTAAGAACTCTTTCGACGTATACTCTCCGCTATTATCTGTTCGCAAGCATCGGATCCTTCAATCGAACTCACTTTCGACCTTCTTCCGAAATTCTTTAAATTTTAATAAAGTTTCTGACTTCTCTTTCATGAAGTAAACCCAAACGTACCTTGAGAAGTTATCAATGAAGGTCATCATGTAATGCATGCCACTAACCGATGTCTGTTTTACCCGTCCGAATACGTCTGAGTGGACAAGCTCCAAGGGTTCTTTAGCTCTAAACTTTGACTCTTCATATGGCAATTGATGTGCTTTGCCATATTGACACCCTGCACAAATTATATCTTCTCGAATATCCAGCTGGGGAAGACCTTTGAGCATAGCCTTCTTCATCATTATCTTCAGCTTATGATAACTCATGTGCCCTAAACGTGCATGCAGAGATCTGTGATCTCATTTTAAAGTCTTATCTACATAAGTTGATTCAGCTGACATTACGTAGATTGACTGCAAGCGTCGTCCTTCCATGATGGGTGTACCTAACGGTTTAAGGTTTCGGTACACCATAACAGCCTCCGGTCCAAATACTACATAATTATCAGAAGATGTCAGTTGTGATACTGACAACAGGTTTTTCTTCATCTCTGGCACGTGATAAACATCTTGCAACTTTACTTGATTAGGGCTAAATCGAGGTGTGATAGTAGTCGTACCTACGTGAGTTATCAGCAACCTTGAATTATTAGTTGTTACCACCACCCAATCTCCTTTGTAGGCAGATAAATTTGACAGTTTCTTCGTATCACCTGTGATGTGATTTGAGCACCCTGAATCACCGATCCAATAGTCATTGTAGTTGATAGCTGCTTGATTGGAAACTGCGGCAAGGGCTATTTCACCAGTCTCTGTCACTATTGAAGAAGCAGCTACTTCGTCAGTGATTGTGTTAGACTGCTTGAGTGGTTTATCGAAATTTATCTCCTTCTCTGAACAATCTCCTTTGATGGATTCAGACACTGTTAAGGATGCCTGAAAGTCCCAGTCATCTTCACTGTCTTCTTGGTGATTTCTAGAAGTCACCAATTACCTTCGGCTAATTTTTTCTTGAACCAACAATTTTTTTGCAAAATGACCTTTCTTGCCGCAATTGAAACACTCTATATCATACCTTCGAGATACGGATGATCGTCGTTTATTGGTGTTATTGTCGGATTGAATTTCCTCTGTCTGAGGACTTCTTCCTTGGTCTTCTCTCTTCTTGGACTTTCTAAAGTTCTGCCGACTTTGTTCGCCCTTTTTGTTTGCTGTCGATGTCCTCCTTTTTTATTATTGCAGTAGAGTGTTTTTTCTTCCTTGTTTATCGACACTCCAGCCATTTGTTTGCATAAACTTTCTTGATTGGCCAACAAATTCTCCAATTCTATGAGAGAAGGTTGAGTAGGCCAACCTCGTATTGCCATGATAAAAGCATTATACTCGGGCTTCAACCCGTGTATAATGATCCTTCTCATTCTTTCCTCATGAATATTTGCTTTAGGATCCAATTCTGAAATTTCTCGGCATAAATCCTTTACTTTTGTAAAATATTCGCTTATAGACTTATCTCCTTGGGTGGTAGACATTAACTCATTCTTCAAATATTGAAGTCGAGCATCATTTATTTTTGAAAACAATGATGCAAAGGTGTCCCATGCCATCTTGGGTGTGTCGTCATCTTTGATTCGACCGAGCAACTCATCCTCAATGGTTGACTTGAGCACGTACATTGCCTTCCCGGCCTTAATCTTCCACTTTCGGAGTGCTTCAGCATTTTCCTTAGGAGGTGGGATAATCTCATCCCCATTAACAACCTCCCACAAGTCCTGCCCTTCAAGGTAGGACTTAATGCGACTCCTCCAAATTTAATAGTTGTGGTTGTTAGGCCTCGTAACTCCGCTCGTTGTGTTCACAAGATCCGCCATCGTGACTTGGTGTGATTATCACTCCCTTTACCAAGCAAGCCAACAAACTTCACAGTCTCCAAACTGTGCACGATCACCTTAGAAAACGGATCCCGACCAAACCTCGCTCTGATACCAAATTGAAGAGTTGAACACTACAAGTAAATGTAATTTTATTTATTACAAATACTTGTACACAACAAGCGTATACTTTACAATACTCACAAACTATCACTCTTGAATGACAACTCACACACACAAGGAAAAAACTCTTTTTTGAACTCTTAATACTTAGACACCTTGCTTTTACTCTTGAACTCACTCTTTTGTTGTTGATTGTGTATGTATATAATGAGGCTCTCCCCATATTTATAGGGAGCTATGGAAGGTTCTAGTGTCACGCCCCAAAATTCGGGTACCCGAATAGGGTGTCCAGGACCCGAATTCCAGACCCGTGACCTAAATAAATAAAAATAAAAATAAAAGATAAAGAATGACAATTTCATATGCATTTCATTTTCTTCCACCATAGCCCAATATTTCAAATCCAAACACATGCTAAGATCATTAATTACAAAATTTGTTATTACACAATACATAATTATTTAATTTAACTTGAAGTAAGAAAATCAAGTTCAACATTACTACATTCATAGTTCTAAAATAAAATAAAATTTATTCAATGTAGAATAACATGCCACGTGCATCCAACCACATTCCATGCCCCACTGCTAATAGTAATATCCTGCATCTTCAAAATATTCGTAACCTGAAACGGTTAAAACATAATGAGTTGACAACTCAATAGGATCACATCAATCCCGAGTTGAAAAACTCACAAATATTACCAAATTTAATCTCGACATTTTAATCAAAATAAAGTGAACATTGGATGTAAAATCATAGTTAATAATTTGACATTCATGAACATGAAATAAATGAATTATTTAACATAGCTTTTCAAAAATAAAAAATACTAAGATTTGGAGTGGACAAAACATTCATGTGTACTGATCCTTTTAGGGGATGACCCACGGCAGAGCAGATTGTTAATCCTTTTAGGGTATGACCCTCAGCATCTGGGGTATAACCTTTAGGGACAAAAGCCAGGCGGTGCACGCAATGCGTCTTGATCCTTTTGGGAATCACCGGGCGAGCACCGTCTTTGATCTTTTTGGGAATGACCAGGCGAGCACCGTGTTGTCTTGATCATTTCGGGAATGACCACAGGCGAGCACCGTGAGAATCATTGTACAAAAAAATAATTATTCACATACGATGCATCTAACTTACAAGGAACATTGTAACAATTAATATCAGAGTGCCTATAACAAATAATACGGTGATCCTTTTAGGGCATAGCACCCGTAAAAAAAAAAAAATAGTTCACATAATAAATATTCATCATCACTAACAAATAATCTCAAATGCAAATAATAAAGCAATACATAATAAATATTCATCATCACTAACAAATAATATCAAATGCAAATAATAAAGCAATACATAATAATAATAATAATAATAATAATAATAATAATAATAATAATAATAATAATTGCATTTGTACAGTAGTCAAATAAAAAAAAATTTCTTTCAATAGGAAATTATTTATGAATATTTCAATGTCTAGATTATATAAAGCAATATATATGAATTTTTCAATGGAGGAATGATCACCTACCTGATATGGAAAGTAGTGTGATGGGAGGAAATAATCTGAAGAGATGCGGATTTCGACGTGCACGAACTTGGATTAATCCACTTTGAACTCGATGTTGAACCCTACGTACTCCCTTTTCCGATCTCTCTTTTCTTCTCAAAATCTTTTTCTTTTTTTTTTTTTTTTGATTTTTTTCTATGATTTTCTATATGTAGCATGAGAAATGGGGTATAAAATAATGGTAGGTGATTTGATGGGTTTGAGTCTAATGGACGGTTTAGATTGGGGAATGGGTCCCACCATGATGATGGAAATCATGGTGAATGGGTTCCCATCCGCAACAGTTGTGGAGAAGTGGGAGAGAGAGAGAGAGAGTCGTGGAGAGAGAGAGAGAGAATCGTGGAGGAGTCTGTTGACGCACGTCACTTTGTGGTTTCATTTTTTTATTTTTATTTTTTTTTTGAGAATGGGCCCCACAGGCATCATGTGATAGATCCACACCGCTCATTCATTTTGCCCATCAGAGTTAGGGCCTAAGCCCAAAAATGAGGGCCATCCAAAACTCATGTGGGCCACATCATATGTAACGGTGGGTTAACGGTTAACCCACCGTTTTAAAAGAACCGGGTATTACATTCTACCCACCTTAACAAAATTTCGTCCTCGAAATTTACATACCTAAAAGAGGTTAGGATACTTTTCTCGAATTTCTTGCTCTCGCTCCCACGATGCTTCTTCCTGTTGTGATGACTCCACTTTGTACCTTCCAAGTGGTATAACCTTCGTCCAGAAGTACTTGCTCCTTACGATCGAGAATGCGCACAGGTTGCTCTTCATATGTGACATTTTCTTGAATCTCTAGCGGCTCCCATTCGATGACATGAGAATTGTCCGGCTTGTACTTTCGAAGCATGGAAACGTGAAATACATTGTGGATATTGGATAACTGAGGTGGTAGAGCCAGCTTGTATGCTACAACTCCTACTCTTTGTAGGATCTCGAATGGTCCGATAAAACGTGGCGCGAGCTTCCCTTTCTTTCCAAAACGCATAACTCCTTTCATTGGAGAAACTTTTATAAACACATGATCTCCCACACAAAACTCCAAGTCTCTGCGTCGATTATCTGCATAGCTCTTTTGGCGACTCTGGGCGGCACGCATATGTTCCCTAATGATGTCAATCTTCTTGGAGGTCTCTTGAATAAGTTCCGGTCCCAACAATGTCCTTTCTCCTACTTCGGTCCAGCAGCTTGGTGATCTGCAGGGTCTTCCGTATAAAGCTTCGAATGGTGCCATACCAATGCTGGATTGATAACTATTATTATATGCGAATTCCACCAGCGACAGATGATCGTCCCAATTGCCCTTGAAGTCGAGAATGCAACTGCGTAACATATCTTCTAAAATCTGGTTTGTTCTTTCTGTTTGCCCATCGGTCTGCGGGTGAAATGCTGTGCTGAAATCGAGAGTAGTTCCCAAAGCTTCTTGTAGACTTGCCCAAAACCGCGATTTAAACCTAGGATCTCGGTCGGAGACGATGGATACTGGAGTACCATGAAGTCGGACGATTTCTTTAATATAAATTTTACTCAACTCCACTGCAGATGTAGAAATCTTTATCGGGATGAAGTGTGCGGATTTGGTTAATCTGTCACGATCACCCATATAGTGTCATGGTGTCGACTGTCTTCGGAAATCAACTACGAAATCCATGGATATATGCTCCCATTTCCACTTGGGGACCGTGCTTACTGTAAGAGTCTGGTGGTCTTCGATGGTGTGCTTTCACTTGTTGACATGTCGCACATTTAGATACGTACTCGGCGATTTCTCGCTTCATATTGTTCCACCAGTATTGGCGCTTAACATCATGGTACATTTTGGTCTCCCTGGATGGATAGTGAATCTTGATCTATGAGCCTCGTCCAAAATCTCTTGCTTCAAATCAGGTTCGTTTGGAACACATAGCCTTCCACGAAACCTAATCCCTTCATCGGTGCCATTCGCCATTCTGCATTCTCCTTCCCCATTCCTTCCGCTCCTTTTTCTTGTAGCCAAACGTCTTCCTTTTGGACTTCTAGAATACGCCGAATCTAAGAGAAAAGTTTATCATGATCTAATCTCAATAAGTTAAACTTAGCTATTAAAATTAAGAAAATAAAAATAAAATTACACACCAGGCAGTGTCTACTAGGTTACTTAGATACTTTGAGGTTCTTCAAGTGGGCTACAGATCGAAATCCTTGATGACATTTAGCATCTCCCACTCTTTGATCATTAAGCTGGCCACAAGTCTCCGTGTCTTTCTGCTTAGGGCATCGGCCACAACATTTGCTTTTCTCGGGTGATATGAAATATCGAAATGGTAGTCTTTCAAAAATTCCATCCATCTTCTCTGACGCATATTCAATTCATTCGATTAAAGAGATACTTTAAACTCTTATGTCCGAATATAAGTCGAATTGTTCCCCATATAGGTAGTGCCTCCAAATTTTCAAAGCAAAAACCACTGCTGCTAACTCCAGATCATGCGTCGGGTAATTTCGCTCGTGAGTCTTTAACTGTCGAGATGCGAATGCGATAGCTTTGCCTCCTTGCATAAGAACACATCCTAACCCCTGATATGACGCATCGGTATAAACGATGAATCTTTCTCCTTCGGACGGTAATGCGAAGCTTGGGGCTGATGTCAACCGCTTCTTCAGTTCGGTGAATGCCTGCTCGCAATCTTGATCCCACTTAAAGTTCGTATTCTTCTTAGTTAGATTAGTTAGGGGTCTTGATATATTAGAGAATCCTTCTATAAATTTTCGATAGTAACAAAGAAGGTAGAAAACTTCGCACTTGGACACATTAGAAATTTGCTCCCATTCTAATATTGCTTCAATTTTAGTGGGTCCACAGATATCCCTTTCTCTGACACCACATGCCCCAAAAATTTTACTTCATGCTTCCTGAAGTCACATTTTGATAACTTGGCATACAATTGATTATCTTTTAACGTCTGCAGAGTGGTCCTGAGATGTTCCTCATGCTCCTCATGAGTCTTGGAGTATATAAGAATATCATTGATGAATACAATAACGAATCGATCTAAATAAGGTTTGAATACCCGATTCATAAGATCCATAAATACCGTTGGAGCATTTGTCAATCCAAATGGCATTACTAAGAACTCGTAGTGCCCGTAACGAGTCCTAAAAGCCGTCTTGTGCACGTCTTCATTCTTTATTCTCAACTGATGGTAACCTGACCTCAAATCTATTTTAGAAAAGAACCTCGCTCCCTTAAGCTGATCAAATAAATCCTCAATCCTAGGAAAAGGATATTTGTTCTTGATTGTCACTTTATTCAACTGACGATAATCGATACATAATCTCATAGTTCCATCCTTCTTCCTTACAAATAAGACCGGTGCTCCCCACGGCGACGTACTGGGTCTAATGAAACCCTGATCTAGCAACTGTTGGATCTGATCTTTTAATTCTTTTAATTCTACGGGGCCATGCGATAAGGTGCTCTAGAGATGGGTGCGATTCGGGCGTTAGATCGATCACCGAAGTCCACATCTCTCTTTGGAGGTAACCTTGGAATATCTGAAAAACTTCACGTAAACTCCCTTACCACGAGGTATTTGTTCAATCCCTTCTTCGATTGCTCGATTCCCACAATAGCCGACAAACCAATCGGTGCTTTCCTTCTTCGTGTCCCACAAAATTTCAGTGGAGATCGTCCTTCTATGTTCAACGTAATTGTCTTCTTGAAACAATCTATCTTGGCACGATACTGGGATAACCAATCCATTCCTAAGATAACATCATATTCCCTCATAGGCATAATAATGAGATTCTTTGCGATATTTCATTTTCAATTATGATGGGACATTCTTCACATATTTGCTCTAAATTCATGGACTTACCGAGAGGGGTTGCTACGATAATTTTCTTATCTAATCGTACGGGTGATATACCAAGTGAGCATACGAAGAAATAAGATATAAATGAATGTGTAGCTCTGAATCGAATAATGCTCGGCAAGAGAGGTGTAAGCCAAGATAGTACCTTCCACCACATCATTAGTAGCTTCAACACCATGTTGAGGAGTGATATCCGAGGTTGTCTTTGGGTCCTCATAGCGAGAAATAGTAGTCTCATACATACATGCGGCATCATCTTGATGTGGCGTTGGATCATCATAGCTTCGGTTTGGATCCTCATACTCCTGAAGTCGGGTGGATTATTTGTGAATGAAGATATAGCGTAAACACGCCTTGAGCTTGAGGTCGGGCGCGACTTTCGGCCTCGATTCTGCGATATTGGGGAGGCTTGACTGTTGTTGCCATTGTTGAGGTGGTCTCGGATAAGCTTGAGGGGGTCCAGGCGGGTGGGATCGTGGATGTAGCTGTGCAGGCCTCGGAGGATAAGGTTGTCTTTGGTCTCGTAGGCTGGATGAATCATCGAGGAGGCGGCGGCGGGGTCGTTGATATGATGTAGATGGTGCATAATGAAGAGGTGGCCTGTAAAACGATCGTGGCGGTCCTTGATTCCCTGGATATTGGTGACGAGGTGGTAGAAGACAATGGCGGGCAGGATGACCCACCTTTCCGCGATTATGGCAAGTCCCAGTGAATTGCGTTGAAAATTGCATAGTGGCATGACTAGGTACTGATGTTGGCATCATCTTCTGACGCTTAATCGCTTCATGTGGTGTGAGAGATGAATGGGGCGTGGTCCTGGCTCCACTCCTCATGTCCTTCCTCGGCTCGCGATTCTTCCAATGCTCATCAAAGTCCCTTTCTATTGCGCTGGCGCGTTCCACTGCTTCTGCATACGTTTTAATAAGAAATGGTGCTAGTCGAGTACGGATAGAAGGTTTCAGTCCTTCAACAAACTTCTGCCCTTTACGAAGCTCATCCGGTATGAGAAATGTCGCAAATCGTGCCAACCCTGTAAACTTTGCTTCATATTGGTGCACCGTCATATCTCCTTGTTCTAATTTCATGAATTCTGTAACCTTTTGAGCATGCACATAAGCTGGAAAGTATTTATTTTCAAATTTTGTACAGAATTGGTCCCATGTCCACCTTTCTATGCTCGGGTTCTCCTTAGTCGTAGATTCCCACCAATGATCGGCTTCTCCTTCCAACATATATATTGCTAATTCAGCCTTTTGTTGCTCATTACATCTCATAGCTGTGAAAATTTTCTCCATCTGCCTTTTCCAACCCTCAGCTTCACTTGGGTCAGGCCCACCTTTAAACGTAGGCGGTCTCTCGCCTCTTAAATTTTTCCAATAAGGACCCCGTCCCTTCGGGGCTATAAGCGTCGCTTGAGTGCGCTCCCCGAGATTGACTTATAAGTACTTGTGTTCCCATAAATGAGGTAAACCCTTCCATCGCCTGGAGGATCTTGTCAATAATTGTTCCTTGTCTGGCTACATCGGGTACTTGAGTCTCCGATGCGGCCCCGAGGTTCATACTGTGATCCATCATAGCCTAGGATAAATAAAGGGAATTATGAATTTTACTGAATAATTTTAAGATTATAAGAAATTAGACGGTTCAATATAGGCATACATGAAGATCTAAGAGAAGTTAAACTAAAATGTAGTTTAGAATTATGTGCAGAAATTTCTGGTCGTAAGGGTGCTATTCTATTTGATATTTTTGATATTTGTAGACATTATTTTAACCTAAAAATTTTTATATAGATATATCTATAAGTATACTGTACCCCTGTGAAATTTTATAATATTTTGAATCCTGTAAAATTTTTAAAAATTCAGAGAGTACACGCTGTCCAGATTTGAACGATTTCTGGACAGGTTTTTCTTAACTTCAAATACATATATGAAGCGTCAGTATTTTTAATTTTTACCTATTTTTCTATAAAATTATACTGATTAAGCTTTAATTGAGTTTTTGAATCATCTTAATCGGAGTTTTACTTAAATAGTTATGATTTTTCAAAGTTAGACATTTTATATGAATTATTGCTGTCCAACTCAATAAATAGTTAGAAAAATTCTCAGAAAATTTCTAATGTCCAGATTTGATTTCGTATGTTAACATACAGCCTAAATGAGATCTAAGTGTTATATTACAATAGATGAAAATGTCCTACATAGGTATTCTAAATTTCTCACCTCCTAGTTAAGGCCACATACGAAGACTTAGAGCTAAATCTCTATTTTAGGTCCATTGTTTAAGATCAACCTGGCTCTGATACCAATTTTGTCACGCCCCAAAATTCGGGTACCCGAATAGGGTGTCCAGGACCCGAATTCCAGACCCGTGACCTAAATAAATAAAAATAAAAATAAAAGATAAAGAATGACAATTTCATATGCATTTCATTTTCTTCCACCATAGCCCAATATTTCAAATCCAAACACATGCTAAGATCATTAATTACAAAATTTGTTATTACACAATACATAATTATTTAATTTAACTTGAAGTAAGAAAATCAAGTTCAACATTACTACATTCATAGTTCTAAAATAAAATAAAATTTATTCAATGTAGAATAACATGCCACGTGCATCCAACCACATTCCATGCCCCTAATCGCTAATAGTAATATCCTGCATCTTCAAAATATTCGTAACTTGAAACGGTTAAAACATAATGAGTTGACAACTCAATAGGATCACATCAATCCCGAGTTGAAAAACTCACAAATATTACCAAATTTAATCTCGACATTTTAATCAAAATAAAGTGAACATTGGATGTAAAATCATAGTTAATAATTTGACATTCATGAACATGAAATAAATGAATTATTTAACATAGCTTTTCAAAAATAAAAAATACTAAGATTTGGAGTGGACAAAACATTCATGTGTCTTGATCCTTTTAGGGGATGACCCACGGCGAAGAGCACGGTGTTAATCCTTTTAGGGTATGACCAGAGAGCATCTCAGGTATAACCTTTTAGGAACAAAAGCCTGTAAGCGGTGCAATGCGTCGATCCTTTTAGGGAATCACCCAGGGCAGAGCACCCGTGCTGATCTTTTTGGGAATGACCCTGGGCAGAGCACCCGTGTTGTGCTGATCATTTCGGGAATGACCCTGGGCAGAGCACCCGTGAGAATCATTGTACAAAAAAATAATTATTCACATACGATGCATCTAACTTACAAGGAACATTGTAACAATTAATATCAGAGTGCCTATAACAAATAATACGGTGATCCTTTTAGGGCATAGCACCCGTAAAAAAAATAATAGTTCACATAATAAATATTCATCATCACTAACAAATAATATCAAATGCAAATAATAAAGCAATACATAATAAATATTCATCATCACTAACAAATAATATCAAATGCAAATAATAAAGCAATACATAATAATAATAATAATAATAATAATAATAATAATAATTGCATTTGTACAGTAGTCAAATAAAAAAAAAATTCTTTCAATAGGAAATTATTTATGAATATTTCAATGTCTAGATTATATAAAGCAATATATATGAATTTTTCAATGGAGGAATGATCACCTACCTGATATGGAAAGTAGTGTGATGGGAGGAAATAATCTGAAGAGATGCGGATTTCGACGTGCACGAACTTGGATTAATCCACTTTGAACTCGATGTTGAACCCTTACGTACTCCCTTTTCCTGATCTCTCTTTTCTTCTCAAAATCTTTCTTCTTTTTTTTTTTTTGATTTTTTTTCTATGATTTTCTATATGTAGCATGAGAAATGGGGTATAAAATAATGGTAGGTGATTTGATGGGTTCTGAGTCTAATGGACGGTTTAGATTGGGGAATGGGTCCCACCATGATGATGGAAATCATGGTGAATGGGTTCCCATCCGCAACAGTTGTGGAGAAGTGGGAGAGAGAGAGAGAGAGTCGTGGAGAGAGAGAGAGAATCGTGGAGGAGTCTGTTGACGCACGTCACTTTGTGGTTTCATTTTTTTTTTTTTTTTTTTTTTTTTTTTTTTGAGAATGGGCCCCACAGGCATCATGTGATAGATCCACACCGCTCATTCATTTTGCCCATCAGAGTTAGGGCCTAAGCCCAAAAATGAGGGCCATCCAAAACTCATGTGGGCCACATCATATGTAACGGTGGGTTAACGGTTAACCCACCGTTTTAAAAGAACCGGGTATTACATCTAGAATCAATATAACTGTAAAGAGTTCTAGAAGCTTCCAAATATCCTATAAAGTTCTATTATATTCCGGAACATTCTAACAGAATCCGGAAGGTTCTAGCATAGTTCGGAATGTTCTAGCATAATCCGGAACATTCCAAAAGAGTAAAGAAAACTCCATCAAACTCTAGAAGTTTCCGGAAGATTCTAGAGAATTTTAGAATTTTTCAGAAATATCTGGAAGTTTTCGGAAGACTCCGGAATATTCAAGAGAGGTAGCGATGACATTTAACACACATAGCTAAAACTAGGGGTGTACACTAACTGGGTTAGCTCGCTCGACTCGACTCAAAAAAGCTCGATTCGACTGTGTTTGAAGTTGAGTTCGAGCTGGCCCCAACTCGACTTGACTCGGATGGAACTCAACTCGAATCGAACTCGGATCGAATCAGTTCGGTGACTCGGTTACTTTGATATTGATGTTGCTTACCAAGTGTCTGATGAAATGATTCAACGAAGTGTGGTTGGTGGCAAGGAAGGTATGTATACGAAACAAATACCTTTTCTTTTTTCTTAATTTTTATGTTGTTTAGAAGGTGTTTGATAAAATACTTGTAAAATCATTACTGTTGTTTTACATACAGTGAGATTTTATAGGTGCAGTTCGTGTGTTTGTGAAAATGTTGCACAGGCGAACTCAACTCGAATTTGGCTTGAACTCGGCTCGAACTAACCCAAGTTGGCCAATCAGGCTCGAGGACTGAGCCGAGCTGAGTTCGAGCTGGGGTCAGCTAATGGCCAAGCCGAGTCAAGCTCTCGATGTACACCCCCAGCTAAAACCTTTTATAGGGCCTGACGCGATGTTTATTTGCCATCCAACCTGTTCATAAGGTAATATAGACCTTGATAAAGGAAAACACAAATGCAAGCTTAGGTTAGTTTTTTCAACCATAGGTGTTTACCTTGTATAGCCTATTCGAACCCCGGATTTGCAACGTTTTTGGCTTATTTCTTAAAATGATCTTTCAAATGGATAAACGACTGGCAGAACATACACATCATTACCTTAAGAGCCTTACCACGATCAAGTCTACCCAGAAGCTGGAACGACGCAATCTTTGTCCACTGCAAATGAGGCAGATTATGTCCCCTCTCTGCCTGGACAGACTCGGTCAAGGCAGGGGCTCTGTAGGGCCCACCATGATGCATGGGTTTAATCCACTATGTCCTTTCATTTTGCCTAATCATTTGATGGTAGTAACCCAAAAATGAGGCAAATCAAAAGCATAGTGGACCCACAGTGGGGATTGAATGCCCACCATTAAAACTTCTTGGGAGCAGCATAAGTTTTGATCAAGATGGTGTTTGTGTTTTCCCTTCATCCAGGTTTATCTAAGTCGATGACCATATGAATATATTGGATGGTTGATAAACATCACAATAGACCAGGAGAAGTTTTTAATGGTAGATGATGATTAGGTGTGGTCCTCTTCATCCTTGGACCTGCCTCACTTTTACCTTAAAATGATCTCACTTATGAACTTGGTACGGGGGCTCACCATAATGTATGAGTTTTATCTAGATTGTCAGTGGTGACCATGACGCACCCTTGGAATCTTTATAGGACCCACTGTGATGTTTATTTGCCATCCAACTTGTTCATAAGGCTGCATAGACTTAGTCCGTATTTGTTAACACTGAATTTTTGCACTTAATGGTTTTCGTGATAAGAGTCTGGCTTAATGGTGAACGCGCTAAGTGGTTTTTCACTGAATTCTTTCCGTGATAAGAGTCTGGCTTAATGGTGAACGCAGAATGTGCTCCATGATTTTTCATTAAATAATAATTTTTTGCTTCCAAAAGTACCCCTTTTCAAGTTACTATGGAATTTATTTTTATTTTATTTTATTATTATTTTTTTTTTGTGCAGTACAAAATTAACCTTTAACCTGTGAAACTTCTTTATGCCCCACCATGATTTATATGTTTGATCCACACCGTCCATCAACTTTTTCAGATAATGTGTGATCCAATAAAAAAGCAGGTTCAATGATTAATTGGAACATAAGGTGGGGATTGAACGTCCACCATTAAAAACTTCTTGAGAGCTGGAGAAGTTTTAGATCAAGCTGATATTTGTGTTTTCACTTCATCCACGTCTACATGACCTAATGAATAGGTTAGATGGTAAAAAAACATCATAGTGGCCCATGTAACTTTGGTCTCTTGCATTTAATGCAATTGGTGCATTTTAATGCAACAAAGATTATTATTTGGTGTGGTCCACTTGAGCATTGGATTTGCCTCATTTTCGTGTTCTTGCCTTAAAATAATCTGAGAAAAGGGATTGACGGTTTGGATGTATATATACATTACGGTGGGCCCCCTACAGAACTGCCCGTTCGGAGCCAAGGACAGGCGGGGGTAGTACGCAATCCGCCTCCTCGTTAAACACACCGCCAAGACGTGAACAGATTGCCTACTCCCACTGCCACCGGACAGTGGCTGGTCGTCAGTGCTCTGTGGGCCCTACCATGATGTATGTGTTTAATCCATGCCATCCATCTATTTTTTCAGATCATTTAATGGTATGGGACAAAAACTTAGGTATATCAAAATCTCAATCGGGCTACATTACAGGAAACAGTGTTGAATGAGCGTTGACCATTAAAAACCTTTTGGGGGCCATTAAAGTTTTGGATCAAGCTGATCTTTGTTTTTTCACTTCATCTGGGCCTGTATGACCTAATAAAAAGATTGGATGTTAAATAAACAGTACAGCGGGAATTAGGAGGATTTTAATGATGCATATCCAATCATTATTGTTTTCTTATGGTGTGGTCCACCTAAGATTTATATCCCTCTAATTTTTGGGGTGAAGCACTAGAATGATCTGTAAAAATGGATGAACGGAATGGATGAAACACATACATCATGGAGGGGCTAACAGAGCACCGACCACGGTGGCTGAGGGAGTAGTCAATTCGTTTTTGTCTTGGACTGGACGCGGATCCCTGCGAAGGCCTTTCGCGGGAAGTTCCTGCGCTGGGAACGCAGGTGGGGCTACTGTGATGTTTGGGAGAAATCGTCACCCTCCATCCGTTTTGTGAGTTCATTTTAGGACATGAGGCCAAAGATGAACCGTATCCAATGCTCAAGTGAGCCGAAAACGTGATAACTAAACGTCCACAATTGAAATATTCGTAGGGCCACTGAAGTTTTGAATCATGCTAATATTTGTGTTTTCAGTTCATTCCATAAGGAATGACGTTATGAACTATATGAATGGCATGTAAACAACACTGTCGAATCAGGGAGGTTTCAATGGTAGGAATTTCCCGTCATGACTAAATTGTTATATCCAAACCGTTCATCCACTTTGCGAGCTTGTCGTAAGGCTTGAAGTGAAAAATAAGATAGATCTAACGATAAACTGGACCAAATGCAAAAGGCAGTGGGGGATTGAATGTCTACCATTGAAACCCTCTTGGGGTCACATAAGTTTCGGATTAATATGAATTTTTTTTTTCCCTTTTCATCCAGATATTTTTTATCCTATGAACAGATTAGATGGAAAATAAATGTTATAGTGAGCCCTACAAATTTTTTAAAGGTGAAAATCATTATCCCACCGTTATTCTCTAGGCACGTTGAGCTTTGAGTTGTACGAACGGTTTAAAGGAGATTAAAGTTGGTGGGGGAGAATCTGCATCTGGTGTAGCACCACTTCACATTTAATTTTTTTCAAACAGTAGATAGGGGCAAATGTGTCAAATTAACATATTTCATATGTTTGTTGCCAATCAGAATTTTACAAATTTCATACTTAATTTTCAGACTTTAACCATAATTACCAAACATGTTTTTTTGACTTCAGATTTCAGATTCAGGCTTTAGACTTCAGTTGTAACAAACGGGGCCTTAGATGAAAAGAAAACACAGAAGTTAGCTTGATCAAAACTTATGTAGCTCCCAAGATCTTAATGGTTGGCGTTCAATCCCCACTGTGTGGTCCACTTGAGCCTCGGGTCTACCTCAATTTTGGGCTAATTTCATAAAATGATGGGACAAAATGGATGAATGACATGGATGAAAACTATACACTAAGCTGGGCCCAAGAGAGCTCGTGCGTCAACCAAGTTTGACTAGCAGTGCAAGAGTACAATTGGGCTTCCTTCACCGAGTGGCGGTCAGTGGATACTGACTGTGGGGCCAACTGTGATTTATGTTTCTTATATACAAGCCGTTCATCCATCTTGCAGGATCATTTTTAGAGTATTAGCCCAAAAATACAGCAGATCCAAATCTCAGTTGGTAAAAACTTCTTATGTGCCACAAAAGTTTTGAATGAAGATGATATTTGTATGTTCCTCTTGTCCAGGTCTTCCTGACCTTATCAGGAGGTTCGATGGTGATTAAACATCACACGCCTTAAGAAGTTTTTAACGGTGGGCGTTCAATCCACTTCAGATTAACTTGGATTGCTGAATATTTGGGCTCATAACGCAAAATGGTCTCGCAAGAATGATGGGCGGTGTCAGTGTGGTTATAAGACACATACATTATGGTGGGCCCCACAGTTAGGGATCGGGGGATCCACCGAAACCGTGTCTCCTCCTACCTCCACGGACTAGGTGCCGGGACGGGCGTCATAGTAGTATGGGTTTTATCCTCGCCGTCTATCCAAATTTTCCTGATCATTTTAGGTTATCAGCTTAAAAATAAGGTAGATCCAAGGCTAAGTGGACCACACAGTAGAAAATGAACGTCCACCGTTGAAAACTTCTTGAAAGTCGCAGATGTTTTGATGCAAGCTGATATATGTGCTTGCCCTTCTTCCACGTCTACGTGAGCATATAAACAAGTTGGATGGAAAATAAGGATCATGGGCGTTATTGTCTTTGTTTGTTTTTTCTTTTCCAAAGGTAGGGAGGGCGTCATTATCAAAGCTGCATCTGTGGCGGGTCCACTTGAGCCTTGGATCTGCGTCATTTTTGGGCTTGTACCCTAAAATGATCCTAAAAAATGGATGGAAGGCTGGATAAAACCCACAAATCACGGTCCACAAAGTCAGCTTCCGTGGCAGGGCAATAGCCAATGCGAGTCCGATGCGGAAGATCTGTAAGCGGATTGCAGATAACGAATGGTCCAATTCAAAGGAAAAGAATCAGTTGATATTATCTTCTCACTGTAATTTAGTTTATACTCCAACCGAGCTGGATCAACTATTTGGACGGTTCGGATTTCCATACAAGCAAGCCTTTGTGCACATTTGAAGAATCAGCACCATTTAAAACTGGTGAGGAACTCAACTGATTAGGTACGGTGCGGCCATAACCGTGGAGCCAACTTTAATGTATGTATTCTGTATCCAGGCCGTTCATACGTTTTTACAAATAATTTTAGAGTATTATTCCAAAATTGAAGCATATCTAATTATTAGGTGGGCCATCCCATTAGAAACGGAGGCGATTGAGCATTAATTGGCCAGTAAAGTTTTGTATCAATCTGATATTTGTTTTTTTACTTCATTCAGGCTTGCGTGACCTTATCAACAGATTGGATGGCAAATAAACACTGCGAAAACATTACGGTTCTCTCTAAGAAGCTTTTAATGATATGACGTTCAATCACAACACTTTCCTTGGTACGGTCCAATGAGATTTGGATAATCTTAATTTTTAGTATCATGCTTTAAAATGATCCGGAAAAATGGATGGGCAGCATGGATACAGAATACATTCATTAACGTGGCCCCCATGGTAAGGGCCGCATCATCTTGGGTGAGTCTGGGTCTAATCCGCTCCCCAACTAACATAGCTGTAAGCCGTTTAATAACAAGTTAACGTCGACCGCATTATTTTTCATACTTATCCCTCTGATATTTTAAATCAAGAGCGCACGTTTTTTTTTTTTACTTTGTCGTGATTCAAGGAGGAGTTATTAATGTGAGGGGGCAGAAGACGTGTCAGAATCATGGCGGACAGTACATGAACGAGAGTTCAGGTCCATTCACCCCGTATAGTTTGCACGGTGAACATGACATGTATAAAAAAGATATAGGTATTAATCAAATTAGCAACGTACATTCGTTGAATTTGGACTGTTTGTATCATAAATGTTTGACCTTCCTTATTAGTTGGCCAACATTATTATTTTGGTCCATAGCATGTTTATATTGTGCCCTACCTAATGGATGGTCCGGATCCATGATCCGTATGCCATCCAGCCAGATCTCCCAGTCCCTCATTTAACACGAGCCTTGCGTTTTTTTAATTAAACACCGTCTTAGTTGTAAACAGGATTCTCGGCGAATGGTGGGGCCCACCATTTCATGAAACAATAGAAAAAAATAATTCAGGGAGGGAGTCCGGTGGGCCCCACTAATTCCACCTATAGAATCCATCGAAACACATTGTCTTTTGTCTCGATGACAAACGGTATACTCATCAATCATCATGTTGTTCCTTGGATGCCTACCTCCGTCCGAGAACATGCAGCATCCTAGAGCCTTTATTTTTAATAAGTGGGGCCCATCAACCTGTGATCCAAACCAATATGGGTTTGGTGGACCCTTAGCATGGATGAATGTGTCCCTGAAATCTAGAAGCTTCAAATTTAGGAGATTTTTGTGAAATCACATATCGACGTTGGAACTACCGTAACCTTGGCCTTGGTCGCCTGCAAATAGGTGGTTAGGAATACATGCAACATCAGCCAAATGCAACAATGGTCCACATTTAGCAGAAAAACATAAGGCCGGAGATGAATGTCTAAGATCTTCTAATCTGGGAGATTTTCTTGATATCTCTCATCCACACTGGTGCCCATCAGATCCAAAGGTCTAGATTAACGATCCACGAGCCCCACCACTATGGATTCAAGGATATTCGTGGGCCACTGGTATTTTCATTTCTAACCGTCCAATAAATGTCCACCAACCAGACAGCCATATAGTCAAATAAGTGCAACTTTTGGTTCATGATATATATAAACTACGAATCATAATTGGGCAGTTTAATCTGATTTTCTTCTATGCCACGTGTGCAGTTTCTAAGTGCCTGAGTATCATCCATCACACTCTGCCAGAGCATCAAAGTTTTATCAGTTAATACACTGGGGCCCAATGTTCAATAATCAAGACTGTTGAAGTGAAGAAGCCCCCATGGATGAACAATGCACGAAATTTACGAGAACGAGAGATCACAGCCATCCATCTTTGGCTCATTTTCAGTTGAATCTGCATCATAGTCATATCTCTTTTCTTGACCATCTATTTTCATACCACTTATAGAAGCTTAAGGATTCTCCAATTGGAGACTTTTTAAGAGCAAAACCCATCCACTGTAGGCTCCACCCTAGCAACGATCTGGATCACTCCAACATGGATCCACTGTGGGCTGCTTGTCCGAGGATTATATAATTGAACAAGTGTACGGGAAAGCTCCCGTTCAAAAATCAATCTTCGCCGGTAGTTGTTATGGCTTAGAGGTCGGTTGCTCTGCAAGAAACAGGCTTATTTTAAATGTGTTGCGGGTGGGGCGCACCGTACATGACATTCACCTCACCATTGGATGGATGCCCATTGTTTTCTATAGTGTGGCCCACCAAATGATTGTATTGGCCTGATATATGGGGAATCCTATCATGATGTAGGGGCTCAAGTGATGAACTCATTGAAATGGCATATAAAAATATAGTAGGCCCCAGCTAAGAAACAAAAGGACAGCCATCCAAAAACCTCAAAATTCACATATTCACATTGTGGTCCACTTGATGGTTGGATCAGCTTTATCTGTGGGGGGTCTAAATCTAATGATGGGGCTCATGTAATGCATTGGATGCCATAAGCACGCCCCGGTGGGCCATGTCGATCACTTACAGAATAAGCTTATTACATAAGAACGTGCACGCAAATGGAGAAAAGAGATCGTTTTGGCCTTTGTAAATATAAGAAGATGAGGATTCCCTGCACGCCACAGCCGTTGACGGGGCCAAATATAATTTTTGAACTAATCTCCACGTGGACAACAATAATATTCCCGCGTGAGGTAAGTACGTATTCTTCTCTCTCCGCAGAGAAATGCTCTAGTGCTCTCAGAACACAATTAGTTATAGAACTCCTATCTGCATTGGGACATTTAGATGGTCCAATCCATTGATCTAGACTATTCATTAGGTTCAACTCACATTTCATGGAATACTATGCAAAAATCATACAATGCAACAAATATTAACCATTCTATATATGGCATGTAATATGGATGGCTAAGATCGTTAACACAAAATAAGTCCAATAAAAAAATGATCCATCTGTTTGTTAGGACCCATCATGGATTGTGGGTGAGTGGGAAAGATACACTTTTGCATGGTAGCCCATGAAAATATGTTTTGGACTTAATGGACGGTTCAGATCAACCTATTGGACTGTCCAAGTGAACCTACACAACTAGGAGTATTATAACTAATATTGCTCTCACATATGAGAGCAATGTATGTGAGAGCAATGGAGCATTTCTCCTCTCCCTATATAATAATATGTGTATCATTGTACTACTACTCGATTCCATCCAAAGTCTCACCAAAGCTTGGCTCTCTCTCTCTCTCTCTCTCTCTCTCTCTCTCCAAAACCTTCCCCCAGCCTCCCGCTCTCTCTGTCTCATATCTGATTTCAAGCATATATGGCAAAGGAAAGGAAAGCTTTGCCGATTGAAACAAGGTTCAAGCTACCAGCTCCACTACCATCGTGGCCATCAGGTAACTTCAAAACACCAGCATGTTGGCAGGAGTTGTAGGGTCCGAAACGATACAACTTAGGAGCAGTGTAGCTTAAAAGTCCATTAAGAGCGTTCGTGCATCCGTGAACCCAACACCATGGAGAGCTATAAGGACTCCATGAGGCCCACTGTGATCTATTTATTTTATCCATGCCGTTCATCCGTTTTACCAGCTCATATGAGATCATGAGCTTAAAATTAAAACATATGAAAGCACAAGTGAACCACACCACACAAAATAGTGAGGATCGAATGCCTACCGTTGAAAACTTCTTGAGGGCCATCAATCTTATATTTGTGTTTTCTCTTCATCTAGGTCCGCGTGATCTCATGCAACCCCATGGTTTCCTGTGGTGTGGTCCACTTTAGCTTTGGATATGCTTTAATTTTGTCATCATGCACGAAAATGAGCTGGAAAAACGGGTGGACGGAGTGGATAAGACACATACATCATGATGGCCCCACAGTCCTTACACCACTAGCTTCTTGGTGTTGGGTTCACCAGGCATTCAGCATCCCACTTGGACAGTTCAACCTACCAATCTGGACCGTCCATTAAGTCTAAAAACATTTGAAGGGCCACCATGCAAAATTAGCACTGATTGAATAATCAATTTGCCCTTAGTTTCTATAGGCATCCTCTAAGCCATGGATCAGATAGCTACAATTCACTAAAAAAAAGGTGATACTTCAGAATCAAAAGTAATCATGATCGATCCTAACAAACAGATGGATCAAATAACTGTCTTAACCGTCCAAATTAAAGGCCAATCAAATGGATGATATATTTTTTTTATCAGGCTGATTTTTACGTGGTAGGCCATGAAATGTGTGTTGGACCTAATGAAGAGTCTAGATCAATGGATTGCATTGTCTAACTGCCCCAGTGCATCCAGGAGTACTAGAGCTTATGAGGCTCTCAGAGCACTGGAGCATTTCTCTATTTTTAAACGGTGAATGATCACATTTGATTTGGTCGGAACTTACGGTAACTACCATACGTTCCAGCTGTATGGGTCCATCCGTGATGTCTACATGGAATCCATACAGTGCATCTGGTGCACCTCCTCATGTAAATCGGATCCTCTGCTTGAGCTTTGGTGCGTCCCTTCATGATCCGGATTCCTCTTCATGATCTTCTTACATCCCAAGAATCGTCCCTCACCTAAATTCTGTAGTGGCTTAAGATTTGGTGTGTCCCTTCATCCTGCTGGGATGCAACTGATGACTGGGTTGGATGACATATTAAAAAACAATGTGGATCCCGCATTCGATTAGGAAGCTTTTACTGGCTGTTTGATTTTCCAGAGTGAACTGATAAATACCAGGGAAAAGAGTAATAATTATTTTCCCGTGGATTTACAACGCACCTGATTTCACTATTTACTTGTTTACACGCAAACCGAAAATATTATAAAATATATAGGCCTCACTGTGATGCATTTCGCTTATCCACACTGTTCATCCATTATACCTTTTGAATTTATATTATGAGAAAAAAAAATAAGTTATATCTAAAACTCAAGTGGACCACACCATACGAAAACAGAAATCGAATACTTACCGTTAAAAACTTTGTGAGGCCACTGTTTCTTTTCGTGTGGGCCACCTGGGTTTTGGATCATCCTCATTTTTTGGCTTATGCTCAAAATATTGTAGTAAAACATATGGACGGAATTGATATATCATATACATTAGCTCGTGGTTCAAAATTTTTAAATAGGTATTTTGAACCGGATCCAATGCTGAATTTTCAAACGCATGAAATGGTAATAATTACCCGTTTCCTAGGTATTTACCCAAGCTCTTGAAAATCAAACAGCTCCTGGATTGTAGACCATAAACTAAAATGAGGCGACACATCAAATGGACGGGTTGGATGGCACTCACGCACCACAGATTGTTCGGCACGGTGTGAATGTACGGTAAATAATGTAATGTGATCATTCTCCATTTAAATTAGTTATAGATTGGTCATTGGTACAATGGTTGCTGGCGTATGCATTGTCACCGGAGAGGCGACAGGTTAAACCGAGTGACTCAGCTCGAGTCATCATGAATCGTGTTGAGTTGGTCGAATCAGTGTGTCCAACCATCGCCCCATGTACTGAATCCCATGTCTGAACCACAGTATAAAAACTCGACTTGCCCGAGTCAACTCGGCTCGGCCAGATTTCAGCAGTGTCAAGAGAAACTCGATCTTGTCACGACACGGTCAAAACTCCAGAAGACATAATCTCTACTTGAAAAAAAAAAAAAAAAATTCAGTAAAACCCGACAAAAACACTCAACAGAGGTACGACCAAAGTCGATAAAGCTCGAGTTGGCTCAGTACAACTCAACTTGACTCAGCACAACTGGGCTTTTAGTCGACTCAAGTTTTCTTGTTTTATTTATTTATTTTTATTTTTATAAACACGCACACACCCCCACACACTCACAGCACACGCACACACACCCCACACGCACGCCGTGGGATTTCACCACCTTGGGTACTCGAACCCTTGACCCGGTGTTGAAACTCCACAGTGTCTACCACCCGGGTAAGAGTAGGGCTAGGAATCTACGGTTTCTCTTTCTATATGGGTATCTTTACTTCAAGCATTTCCTTCAATGAGTTCATTTGCCTGAGGCTTGGCTATTGAATTACAGGTGGGGGGTTTGCCGAAGGGAGTATAGATCTTGGTGGGCTCGAGGTGTATCAGCTCTCTACTTTCACTAAGGTTTGGGCCACACATGAAGGTGGAGCCGATAACCTTGGCGCCACATTTTTCAAACCTTCAAAGATACCCGACGGATTCTTCATGCTAGGTTGCTATTGTCAGCCCAACAACAAGCCTCTATTTGGGTGGGTACTTGTCGGAAAAGGCAACGGCGAAGATAGCTCCGATGCTGCCGGAGGAACACTTTCGAAGCCGGTGGATTACACGCTCATTTGGAGCAGTGAATCCACGAAAACTAAGGAAGATGGTCATGGCTACATTTGGTTGCCAACCCCACCCCAAGGGTATGTAGCTGTTGGGCACATCGTCACAAACTCTCCAGACAAACCATCACTTGATGAAATCCGATGCGTCCGTTCAGACCTCACCGACCAGTGCGAGAATGAAACATTGATATGGAGTACCAATCAGAAAAATAATTCCAGTGGGATCAACATCTATAGTTCAAGACCCACCACTAGGGGGACCCAAGCTCTTGGTGTATGTGTGGGAACATTTCTAGCTCAGGTAGATGGCAGTTCTTCACCATTACCTTGTTTAAAAAACAAGGACTCCAATCGATCTAATATGCCTAACCTCACCCAAATTGAGGCACTGATGCAAGCCTACTCTCCATTGATCTACTTCCATCCTGATGAGTCCTACTTACCCTCATCAGTCACCTGGTTCTTCAACAATGGAGCTCTACTCTACAAACAAGGCGACGCAACCCCAACACCGATTGACCCAACCGGTTCGAACCTCCCCCAGGGTGGTTCGAACGATGGGACTTATTGGTTGGATCTACCCGTTGATAAGCAGGCCAGAAAAAAGACCAAGAGGGGTGAATTGAAAAGCTCGGTTTGTTACTTACACGTGAAACCAATGCTCGGCGCAACGTTCACCGACATAGCCATTTGGGTCTTCTACCCGTTTAACGGGCCCGCGAGGGCTAAGGTCTTGTTGGTCAATATACCACTGGGGAAGATAGGGCAACATGTGGGTGATTGGGAGCATGTGACATTGAGGGTAAGCAATTTGAATGGGGAGCTATGGAGAGTGTACATGTCACAACATAGCAATGGAAGGTGGTTGGATGCAGCAGAGCTAGAGTTTGAAGGAGGAAACAAGGTTGTATCGTACGCATCCTTGAATGGCCATGCAATGTATCCTAAGCCAGGGCTAGTGCTACAAGGGAATAGCACATTGCGCATAGGCATAAGGAATGACACCAAGAAAGGGAAACTCAGTATGGACACAGGTGCCACGTTCCAAGTGGTCGCAGCCGAGTACTTGGGTTCGATCGTGGAGCCACCATGGCTAGGGTATTTGAGGAAATGGGGCCCAACAACTAACAACACTCCTAAGTTGTTGGGATGTCTACCAAGGGAAGTGTTCGGGGAAGACGGGCCCACTGGGCCCAAGGTGAAGCGTAGTTGGGATGGAGATGAAATTTGAGTGTATTGTTTGCAGAATATTAATGTGTGCATGTAGATTTGTCGGTATGAATGTTTGCCGGTGCTGTCATTCTCACACTTGCACCAGCTGTTTGGTTGCTGCTTTTTTTTTTACAATTTCTCAATTTATTTATTTTTTCGAATTTCTCAATGAAGCAAATAACTTGGTTTTATATGATCGGTTTTGCAATTTATGATTAACGTTTTATGTTTGCCTAGAAAGAGAGAGGAAATAAATACGCTCAGTCATCCAAAATGTTTGACCCATTGTGTATGGAGGGAGCCGATTAATTAGGTGCTGCCCGGCCTCGCCCAACACGTGTAGCCATGACGGTGGGGCCATCTAGATATACATGTTGTATATCTAGGTCGTCCATCGGTTTTTTAGCTCATTTTAGCATATGATAGAGAAAAAATAAAGTAGATCCAAATCTTAGGTGGACTACACCACATTGAAAAAGTAGTGATTGACCATTAGAAACTTTTTGTGGGCCACAAAAGTTTTGGATCAAGCTGATATTTGTATTTTCCCTTCATCTAGGTCTGAGTGACCTTATTAACAGGTTGGGTGGAAAATAAAAATTAGGCTTAGGAAGTTTTTAATGGTGGGCGCTCAATCACTACGGTTTCGTATGGTATAGTCTACCTAGAATTTAAACCTAATTTATTTTTTAGCCCAAACGCAAAACGGATGTACGATGGATATACAATGCTTACATGAAAGTGGGACTACAGTATATATAGGCCGCACCCAATCCGCTCCCCATGGAGGATACCTTAAAAATTGTGCTGATTGGACAATCTGAACAGCACGACTGGTAGCGTCACTAAATGGACGGTTAAAAGCGGACTGTTTGATATTCCAATATCCGTTGGAAAAATCAGATGGTCTAAATCATTCCATAAGCATGATCATCAGTCCATGTTCCATCCACTATAATATGGCACGATTTGGACGGTCCAGATTGGAAAAGGTACACATTTGTATTCGAAGAAACGAAATAAACAAAGAATAAGGTCGGTGGAGATTCTAGTCTCTGTATTGTTGTGAGATCATATTTATTTTGTGATGAAATTGAGGGCAAGATTTTCAACGAAGAAGACGCGTACGTCAGAGATATGGCCACCTACTCTTCTGCAATGATATGATACGCGTTCAGCATCTCTTCACAGTATTTTTCAATTCTGAGAAGTGGGGCCCATCTTTCGGTAATCCAGAACATTGGTATGGTAAATATCCATGTTGATGGAAGATACCCTAAAAATCTCAGGCAATAGTCCAATCACAACATTTCGATTTGTGGCCTACAGGTGGAAGATATACAAAAGCTGTCCACTGAAAAACGTCTCACTATGTAATCTTCCGCAATTATTTTCCGGCAAGTTTGTTATGGGTCGCAATCAAACCGGTTGTCTGGATTACCGAACGGTGGGCCCACTTGTCAGGTTGAAACGCGGGTACTGTCCAAGGGCGCGTTTTCGTCTTATATATTGCGACGTATGATTTTCACGTGGAAACCACGGTGATTGGTTGGCAAATTTAGACGCGGATTGCGTCCTGCCTGTGCAGGGACGGACTCGGTCCTGGGGTTCTCTGTGGGCCCGCTGTTATGTATGTGTTTTATTCACACCGTCCGTCCATTTTACCCAATCATTTTAGGGCACGTTTGGCTAGTTTGATTGGAAGGGATTGGAAATTAAATCCCGGGATTGGCTGGGCGTGCTAAATAGAGTCGGTGATCTGATCCCAATCGCATGGGTCTTAAGACAATCCACTGACAACACCACCATTACTTTTGAATCCCATTCAATTCACCTTAATCCATTCAAATTTGCCTGAGACGCGGTTGGGTCGAGGGATTGGAAGGGATGAAGGTTTAATACCGGGATTAGCCGGGCGTGCCAAATAGACTGGGTATAGCAATCCCATGTATCTCGAGGCAATTCACTGGCAACACCATCATTACCTATAAATTCATGCTATCCACCTTAATGCCATTCATTCTCTTTCAATCTACCGGGCCAAACGGGCCCTTAGGATATGAATTCAAAAAATGAAGCAGATCCAAGACTCAGGTGGACCACACAACAGGAACGCTCTCTATTAAAGTTTTTTTTGATCAATCTAATATTTGTGTTTTCCCTTGGCCCTAAAATGATCTTTTAAAATTGATGGATGGTGTGGATAATATTATAGTGGGACCGAGTCTTGCTGGGCATGGTAACGATGCAATCCGCCTCCACCGTAAATGAGGCGGATTGCGTGATGGCATAGAGACACAGTCAAGGCATGGGCTTTATTGGTCCGGTGGATGTTTTATACTTGCAGGCCATTCATTTTTCCTAATCACTTTAAGTGAAAAGTGAGAATTGAATGCACATCATTAAAAATTTCTCGGGAGGTGCGGAAGTTTTTATGAGGTCGATATTTGTAGGGGTAATTTTTTACTATAGGCATGACTTTTCAGCTACTCGACCCAACGCGACCGACCACAAACTTAGATAAATAAAATAGACCGACTATACGGAGAATCTATTTCGGACAAAAATAACCCTCCTTTTTCATCTGCTTCTTACCTTAACTGAAGGTATTTTGGTCCGTCCGTACCTTAAATATTGGCTTCCGTCGTCTAAGTCTCCCGCAGCGAAAAAACTAATTACCCTGGAAGACACTGTCTACTTTGCTAATTATTTTTATTTGTAGACCTGCCTCATTTTGGGGCTAAGCCTGAATATGATTTTGTAAAAAATGGGTGTACCGTGTGGACAAAATCCATACATTACAGTGGGCCGCAGCTCTTACCAAAACCAAGTCCATTCAAGCGGGGTGCTATTGTGATGTATGGATTTAATCCACGCGGTCTATCCATTTTTCCAAGATCATTTGAGGGCTTCAGCCTAAAAAGATCCCGGGTTCAAGTGGGCGACACCACAAGAAGCAGCTGATAGTGATCCCCCATCATTGAAACCTTTCTAGGGCTCACCGTGGTGTTTATTTGCCATCCAACCTTATAAAGTCACGTATATAGGGGAAAACAAAAATATCGGCTTGATCAAAACTTATGTTAGCTCCTAAAGTCTTTAGCAGTGGGCATTAATTAATCATTGTGTTGTCCACTCGAGCTTAGGATCTGCCTCATCGCAGGCAGCTGCTTTTGTCTTGTGCTACATAATTTTATGCTTGTACCTTAAAATGACATGAAAAAATGGATGGATGGTGTAAATAAAACCTCTAGATCACGGTGGGCCTCACAGAGTCGGCTTACTAGGCAGTTCAGTAACAATTTGAGTCCAATACAGATTGCAGATAATCAATGGTCCAAATTCAAAGGAAATAAACTAGGTTAACATTATCCTTTCAATGTAAATTTATGTTATGCTTCAACAGAGCTGGGTCCGGATCCATGGCTAAGATAGGCTCTGTTTCAACCCTAAGATCATGAGGATTGACATTGTTAGTAGCTAGTTGATACTGGACGATCTGTGGGCTCACCATGATGTATATATGTTTTCCATCTACACCTTCCGTTCATTTTGTGATGTTAGTCTAGGACACAAGTCTAAAAATGCATCAGACCTAAATCACACGTAGACCACACCAAAGAAAACAGGAGGTATAAAAAACAGACGGGGATTGCGTCCTACGCCCGCCCGGCTGTGGCCACGAATGGACAGTTCTGTGGGCGGGCCCACCGTCATGTATCTGTTTGTCCACGCCGTTTCTTGCATTTATAATGCAACCCAAGCTTATTATTTGGTGTATGGTGTGGTACACTTGATAGTTGGATGTGCCTCATTTTTGTGCTCATAGCATAAAATTATCTGAGAGATGGAATGTACAGCCTGGATAAACAGATACATCACGGTGGGCCCGTCCACAAAACTGCCCGTTCGTGGCTAGACACCAGCGGGTTAGTACGAAATCCACGTCCCCCCCCCCCCCCCAAAAAAAAAAAAAAAAAGAGTTATATGAGTTGGATCTACGATTTGTACGGTTCTGATTTCCATACAAGTAAGTTTTTGTGCAAGGTTAAAGAATCAGCGCCATTCTTAAATGGTGATGAACTCAACTAACACAGCTGTAAGCCGTTCAATAACAGGTTAACGTCCACAATTATTAATATTAATATTTTTGTACTTATCCCTTTCATATTTTAAATCAAGAGTGCACGTTTTTTTTTTTTTTTTTCGTTTTTTTTTTGGTTTTCTGTTGTCGTGATTTAACGAGTAGCTATTCACGTGGGGGCAGCAGACGTGTCGGAAATCATGGCGGACAGCACATGTACGAGAGATCAGATCGGTTCATCGGGTAAGGTGCACTGTGAAGATGACATGTGTAAAAAATGTACAGGTATTAATAAAATCAGTAATATTCTTTTGACGAATTTGAACGGCTGGTTTCATTATTAGTGGACCAATATTATTTTTGTTCCATAGCATGTTTATATTGTGCCCTACCTGATGAATGGTCCGCATCTATGATCTGTGTGCCATCCAGCCAGATCTCCATGTCCCTCGTTGAAAACGACCCTTGTGTTTTTTTTAAAAACTCCGTTTTAGTTGAAAGCAGGATTTTCACCAAATGGTGGGGCCCACCATTTCACGGTACGATAGAAAAGATTCGGGGCGAGGATTGGGTGGATCCCCGGATATACGGAGGTCAGTGGATCCCAAACTGTGGGGCCCACTTCCATGTATGTGCCTTGCAACTGCACTGTACATCCATTTTGACTCCTCATTTTAGTGCATAATTTCAAAAATGAAGTCGATCCAAATCTCTGGTAGACCGTAACACAGGAAACAGCCATGATTGATTCCCATCGTTAAAAACTTCATGACTAACACTGTAATGTTTATTTGCCATCCAACCTGTTGATAAGGTTACAAAGACCTAGATGAATAGATCACACAAACATCAGCTTGATTTAAAAATTTTGTGGCCCACGGAAAGTTTTTAATGATGGATTACCACAGCTTCATGTATTATAATTCATCGTTTTTGAGATCACGTCCTAAAATGAATTTTCAAATCGGATGGACAGTATGATTTTAAGTAACGTACATCAAGATGGGCCTACCTTTAGGAATCCATCATTGTCTCTTGTCTCGATGACAAAGGGTATACCCATCCTGTTTTTACCTTGGATTCCTAGGACGCGACTTCGGTAGATCCCGGTATCAACCGTGGTCGGTGGATCCCTGACTGTAGGGCTCATCTTTATGTATTTGAATTACATCCACTCCGTTGATCCGTTTTTAAAGATCATTTTATATCATGATATATAAAATAAATCAAATCTAAATCTCATGTGTAATACACCAAATGAAAGAGTGGTAAATGACAATTAAAAACTTCTTGTGGGCTACAAAAGATTTAGATCAAGATGATATTTGTGTTTTACGTTCATACAAATATTTTTAATCTCATCAACAGGGTGGATAACAAATAAACGTTCCCGTTCGCTAAGGATTTTTTATGGTGGGATTCAATCAACACTATTTCCTGTGGTATGGTTCACCTGAGATTTCGATACGCTTCATTTTTTAGATTATTATCTAAAATTATCTTTAAAAACGGATGAACGGCGTGGATGTAAGAAACATACATCAAAATAGCTCACAGTCAGGAATCCACTGAAGCCGCGCTCGAACTCCAACCTCGGTACGAGGACATGCAATATCCTCGGGCCTAATTTTACAAAGTGGGTCCACGGACCTTTGTGGTTCTTTAGCAGTTTAATTTGACTTTCTGCTATGCCACGTGGTGAGCAGTTTCCAAGTGCCTGAGTATCATCCATCACACGCTAACAGAGTATCAACATTATCAACGTTTTCTCAAACATTATGCAATCTACGCATAGCATCCTCAAACTCACCGTTTACCCCTTAGCCAGTGACTATACTGGGGCCAATGTTTAATAATCGAGACGGTTGAAATGAAGAAGCCCCATGGAAAGACAACGCACGAAATTTACGAGAATGAGAGATCACAGCCATTCATCTTTGGCCCATTTTCAGTTGAATCTGCAACATAGTCAATCTCGTCTTGACCATCTATTTTCAGACCACAAATAGAAGCTTAAGGATTCTTCAACTGGAGACTTTTTAAGACCGAAACCCAACTACTGTGGGCTCCGCCCTAGCAACGATCTGGATCATCCTACCATGGACCCACTGTGGGCTCCTTGGCCGACGATTATATAATTGAACAAGAGTACTGTAGTTTTTAACTTGTTATGGCTTAGAGCCGCTGGTTCCTCTTCAAGTCCTTGGAGAAATAAGCTTATTTTAAATGTGTTGCGTGTGGGGCCGACCGTACATGACAATTATCTCACTGTGAAAATTGAACTTACCAAATTCAGACTTATCCAACCATTCAATGGTGCCCATTATTTTCTATAGTGTGGCCCACCGACTGATCGTATTGGTGCCATCTTTGGGGAATCTCATCATGATGTTGGGGCTCACGTGATGAACGGTTTGAAATGGCATATAAACATCACAGAAGGCACCACCCAAGAAGCAAAAGTGCAGCCATCCAAAAACCTCCAACTTCATAAATTCACGTTGTGGTTCATTAGATGGTTGGATCTGCCTTATTTGTGGGGGCTTCAAATTTAATGATGGGGCTCATGTAATGCATTGAATGCCAGAAGCACGCCCCAGTGGGCCATGTCCATCACTTTAAGAATAAGCTTATTACACTAGAACGTGCATGGAAAAGGGGAAAAAAGATCGTTTTGAGTGTAAGAAGATGAGAATTCGATCCCAGCACGCCACAGCCGTTGACAGGACCATGTATAATTTTTTCACTAATCTCCGCGTGGACAACAATAATCCCGCATGAGCTACTCCTCTCTCACCACAGAGAAATGCTCTAGTGCTCTCAGAACACAAGAAGTTATAGTACTCCTAGCTGCATTGGGACACTTAGATGGTCCAAACCATTGATCTAGACTGTTCATTAGGTTCAACTCACATTTCATGGAACACTGTGCAAAAATCATACAATGCAACAAATATTAACCATTCGATATATGGCATGTAATATGGACAGCTAAGATCATTAACACAAAAAAGTCCAAAAAAAAAAAAAAAATCGATCCATCTGTTTGTTAGACCCCATCATGGATTGTGTGTGAGTGCACTTTTTTTAGTCAATTGTAACTATCCAATCCATGGATTGGCAAAAAGGATGGCCACAGAAAATAAGGCCAAAGAAAATATGTTTTGAATCATCCAATTAGTATAATTTTTGCATGGTAGCCCATGAAAATATGTTTTGGACTTAATGGACGGTTCAGATTAATCAATTGGACTGTCCAAGTGAACTTACACAACTAGGAGCACTATAACTAATATTGCTCTCAGATATGAAAGCAATGGAGCATTTTTCCTCTCTATATAATAATATATCATACATGTATCATTGTACTACTATTTGTTTCCATCCAAAATCTCACCAAAGGGGCTCCCCCCTCTCTCTCCATCCAAAGACTCACCAAAACCTTGCCCCCGGCCTCCCGCTCTCTCTGTCTCATACCCGATTTCAAGCATATATGGCAAAGGAAACGAAGGCTTTGCCGATTGAAACAAGGTTCAAGCTACCAGCTCCGCTGCCATCGTGGCCATCAGGTAACTTCAACACCAGTACGTTTGCAGGAGTTATAGGGTCCGAAACGATACAACTTAGGAGCAGCGTGGCTTAAAAGCGCATTAAGAGCGTTGGAGCATCGGTGAATCCGACCCCCTCGAGCTATAAAGACTCTGTGGGGGCCACTGTGATATATGCTTTTTATCCACGCCGTTCATTCGTTTTTCCAGCTCATATTAGTTCATGAGCTCCAAATCGAAGCATATACAATTCACATTTGAACGACACCACAGGAAACAGTTGGGGGGATTGAACGCCTACCGTGAAAATTTCTTGGGACCCACAGAAGGTTTGGATCAAGATGATATCTGTGTTTTCCCTTCATCCAGCTCTGTGTAACCTTATAAACAGATTGGATGACAAATAAAAATCACCGTAGGCCCTAGGAAGGATTCAACGTGGTTGTCATTATCCCCATTGTTTCCTATGGTGTGGTCCAATTGATCTTTGGATATGCTTCAATTTTTCGCTCATTCCCTAAAAATGATCAGGCAAAATGCGTGAATGGAATAGATAAAACACATACCTCATAGCGGGCCCCACAATACTTACACCACGGAGACGTAGCTCAGTGGTGTTGGGTTCACCAGACATTCAGCATCCCACTTGGACAGTCCAAGCTGCCAATCTGAACCGTCCATTAAATTTAGAACACATTTCATGGGCTACCACGTAAAATTAGCACTATTGAATGATCAATTTAGCCCTAGTTTTTATAGGCATCCTCCAAGCCATGGATGAGATGGTTACAATTCACGAAGGGGCCGATTTCAAAGTACCACACGTTTGAAAAAGAAAGAAATATTTTGTTAATTATGCCTGAAAAAATCACAGAAATTATGCACCATGTAAATCTGTAGTCTCACCGTACTATGTGTCTGATCCATGCTGTCCATCCATTTAACCATCTTACTTTAGGGCATAAGGCCAAAAATGAGATAAATTGTAAGCTCAAGTGGACCACATTACAGGAACGAGGGCAATGACGACAGATGAAGGTTAAACACAAAAATGAGCTGTTTCCAACGCATCCATATCCTCCCACATGTTTTCAACGATAGACATTCAATTCCTCCTGTTTCCCTTGGGATAAGACGGTAGGAATCCAACGTATGCATAACAGTAGGCGCTGCAGCTTATAGGTGGTACAAAGCCTCTTTCTTTGGTTTTAATATAGGAGCGTTCCAAAATTGGTTGCTTGTCAACATCGAGTGGCGGCTGGGTGGGAATTACTGGTGTAATTAATAATGACTCATTTACACCGCAATTGTGGTTTAAATTGAAAAACAAGGGTTGATTCTTTAGAATAAAAAGGAATCCATGATCTAATCCGTCCAAATTAAAGGCCAGTCAAGTGTATAATATTTTTGTAAATCACTGTGATTTTTGTGTGGTAGGCCATGAAATGTATGTTGGACTTAATGAACAGTCTAGATCAATGGATTGTATTGTCTAAGTGCCCTAGTGCAACCACGAGTACTAGAGCTTATGGTGCTCTCAGAGCACTGGAACATTTCTCTATTTCTCAAATAGTGAATGATCACATGTCCTTCCAACTTACGGTAACTACCATTCGTTCCAGCTGTAAGGAGTCCACCTATGAAGTCCACATTAAATCCATACGGTGCATCTGGTGAACCTCCTCATGATCTCCGTATCCCAAGAATCGTCCCTATCAAAAGCTCGGGTAGGACATAACACTGAGAATACTGTAGAATCATCCCTAAAAACTGTATATTCACTTCTTTTTGCCCACTTAAATTCTGGAATGGCTTGATTTTAGGTGCGTCCTTTTGTAGTGGTGGGCTGCAACTGATGAATGGGTTGGATGACATATGAAAAACAATGAGGACCCCACATTCGATTCGGATGTTTCTACCGTGGGCATTCCTCCTCAATGTTCTGATGCAGTTTGGCTAGTGAACCCAACATCAGCCAGCTAGCCGGTGTCAAAGCTGTGAGCCCTTCCATGATGTATCTGTTTTATCCACTCCGCTCATCCATTTTCCAGCTCATTGTTTCTTTATTTCAATCATTTTCTTCAACGATTTCATTTGCTGAGGATTAATTGGATATTGAATTACAGGTGGGGGATTTGCTAAAGGGAGTATAGATCTTGGTGGACTCGAGGTGTATCAGCTCTCTACTTTCATTAAGATTTGGGCCACACATGAAGGTGGACCCGATGACCTTGGTGCCACATTTCTCAAACCTTCAAAGATACCCGACGGATTCTTCATGCTAGGTTGCTATTGCCAGCCCAACAACATACCTCTGTTTGGGTGGGTACTTGTCGGAAAAGGCAACGGTGAAGATAGCTCCGATGCTGCCGGAGGAACACTTTCGAAGCCGGTGGATTACACCCTCATTTGGAGCAGTAAATCCACGAAAATTAAGGAAGATGGTCGCGGCTACATTTGGTTACCAACCCCACCCCAAGGGTATGTAGCTGTTGGGCACATCGTCACAAACTCGCCAGACAAACCATCCCTTGATGAAATCCGATGCGTCCGTTCAGACCTCACCGATCAGTGCGAGAATGAAACATTGATATGGGGTACCAATCAGACAAATAATTCCAATGGGATCAACATCTACAGTTCAAGACCCACCACTAGGGGGACCCAAGCTCTTGGTGTATGTGTAGGAACATTTCTAGCTCAGGTAGATGGTACTTCTTCGCCTTCGTCATTAGCTTGTTTAAAGAACAAGGACTCCAATCGATCTAATATGCCTAACCTCACCCAAATTGAGGCACTGATGCAAGCTTACTCTCCATTGATCTACTTCCATCCTGATGAGTCCTACTTACCCTCATCAGTCACCTGGTTCTTCAACAATGGAGCTCTACTCTACAAACAAGGCGACACAACCCCAACACCGATTGACCCAACCGGTTCGAACCTCCCCCAGGGTGGTTCGAATGATGGGACTTATTGGTTGGATCTACCCGTTGATAAGCAGGCCAAAGAAAAGGTAATGAGGGGTGAATTGAAAAGCTCAGCTTGTTACTTACACGTGAAACCGATGCTGGGCGCAACATTCACCGACATAGCCATTTGGGTCTTCTACCCATTTAACGGGCCTGCGGGGCTTAAGCTCCAATTGGTCAGTCTGCCACTGGGGACGATAGGGCAACATGTAGGTGATTGGGAGCATGTGACATTGAGGGTAAGCAATTTCACTGGGGAGCTATGTAGGGTGTACATGTCACAACATAGCAATGGAAGGTGGTTCGATGCAGCAGAGCTAGAGTTTGAAGGAGGAAACAAGGTTGTATCGTACGCATCCTTGCATGGCCATGCTTTGTATCCTAAGGCAGGGCTGGTGCTACAAGGGAATAGCACATTGAGCATAGGCATAAGGAATGACACCAAGAAAGGAAAGCTTAGTATGGACACAGGCGCCACGTTTAAAGTGGTCGCAGCCGAGTACTTGGGTTCGATCGTGGAGCCACCATGGCTAGGGTATTTGAGGAAATGGGGCCCAACAACTAACAACACTCCTAAGTTGTTGGGATTTCTCCCAAGGGAAGTGTTCGGGGAAGATGGGCCCACGGCGCCCAAGGTGAAGCGTAGTTGGGATGGAGATGAAGTTTGAGCGTATTGTTAGCAGAATATTAATGTGTGCATGTAGATTTGTCTGTATGAATGTTTGCTGGTGCTGTCATTCTCAACGTAGCAATAGCTTATTTTATATGATCGGTTTTGCAGTTTATGATCAGTTTTTATATTCTTCAGGAATTCAATTCCCTATCTTATCTTTGGAAAACTTTATTTATTTATTATTATTATTTTATTTTTTTATTCAGAGAAATGTGGCTGCACACCATCTATAACTTGTCGATGAAAGAGAAAAATTACAACCTTGGGATCGGCACCATAAAAAGGATTAGGCGTCACCTATTGTATGCCGCTTATCGTATGCCCCAACAAAGCGACTCTAAAAAAAAATACACAGCATAAAGCTCGCTCAAATTGTAAACATAATCTCTAAAAGAACATACCAAAAATAGGCCGATCAAGCCACTGGCTGCAAGCTCTCCTCTGGGAAGAACAGAGGACTTATCTACACCACTCAGATATCCCAGCCTCTACAACCTGAAACCCCCAAATTGCAAAATACCTTCCCCAAAACAAACATCAACACAGAACTCCGGAGCGTCCATCGATCTGAGATGATGGATGTGGAAAGACAGCGAAGACCGGGCAACCAGCTGCGGCAGAAGTGCAGAACAGGCTGGAACTTCCTCAAAAAAATAGGGGCTCCTTGGACGCGGGGATCTGTGAAGACTGGGAACTGACCAGATTATAACATAGGCCCAGAATTCACCTTCAAACAGCATCCACAAAAACAGCACAGACTCCAGCAACAACCACCTCCAAATTGTCAAGGTAATAGCTATGAATAGTCATCGACTCCCCGGAAAGGGTATAAGAATGGGACCTATTATGGGACATACAATGCATTACAGACGTATGATCATTACGCTTCAACCGGGTTATTCTATTCTAACTCTTATACAGAAAAAAAGAACTTAAATCAAAATACTTAATAACACGGCGATACATTTATACAAAACTTCTACCCCGAGCACATACCAACCTATGATTCTCTGGCAACTACATACTCAGAAGCAGTATGGGTATGAAACTGAATGAAAGGAAGCCAGGTCTAATGGATAATGGAACGAGATATACTACTATATTGACTGGTCCTAGGTATTCTTATGGAGTTGCTTCGACGCTCTTGACCTGGTTAAGATGCCGCCCTTGCTTCTGTCACCAGAAAATCTACACCTTGTACCAATTTCTCCTGACACATTACTGATTTCCCTAGTGTAGATCTACTTGCTAAGAATGGATTGGTTCCGATAGATAACTCTTCGATAGGGTGCATTAATATCCGAACTCATTGGCTTACCCCCATCTGTTTGAATGATTGATCTCAACTCGAGAGGAAGAACTGATAATAGGCACAAAACCATCCGTTCTGGTTTTACATTTGTTTGAATAAAATGCTTAGCTAATTCCATGCATCTAACCCATAAATTAAAACCTTCAGCAACAACCATTAGTTTAGCCCTCCATACATCATCCACATCACAGCTATAGCCAGTCCACAAAGATCCTTCAAATACAAAAATCGCAACCTTTAGCTTTGACAACCTTGAGCAGGGAATAGAAAAAAACCTAGGAGGCATTACCGAAGGGGCACAAGAAAGAGAAGCATCTCGGCAACAGGGGCCAAATCCGGAAATGAAGGCGGCTAGAGAAGGAGAGCAAGAAAGAACTCAAAACCAAGAAAAATAGAAGCAACTGCCGACTGAAACAACCCATGCAAGAGAAGACTAGCAATGCTACATCCTTCAAGGTGTTCCAGATTGCAACAGAACAAGGCAGAGATGGAGAAGGCCAACTAACCAGAGCAAATTAACAGAAACAACAGCACTCCCCAAGAAGCATACAAATCAGGGAATGAACCCCTGACAACCAAACAGACCTTTAGGGCCCCACTTGGACGCACTCCCTAAGGGCCTGTTTGGATGCCTGTAACTTTTTTAAGTTGTAAGTAAGTTACATGTAACTTACTTACAGTGTAAGTAAGTTACAGGTAATCCTGTTTGGATGTAAGTTGTAACTTAGTTACAAGTAACTTTGTTTTTGTGTTTGGATAACCTATAACTTTGTTATAAGTAATAAGTTGGATATTCACGCTAGATAGAGTTTGAAATAAAAAATCGTTGAAAAATCAGATTGACACATAAAAAAGACTGGGATAAAATTATTCCATTTTATTAAGCCCATATAAATGAATAGTTTGGCTGATTCTTAGGCTAAACTAATCAACAGGTGGACCATAAAAGTGGGCCCATGTTTTCAAAATGCTAGTAATGTGAACAAAAAACTTTAATTGTACAGAGTGGATGTATAACACATCATCAAGGTGGGCCCCATGGTATACTTTTATTGTACTGAGTAAACTCAGTAAACTCATTTAGGCCCACTATAAATGTGTGCGGCTTATCCAATCCATCCATGTGATGTAAAACCCCATGAAACAACCAGGCCCCAACTTTTAATTTGATCCAAAACTTTGGTGGGCCATGAAAAAACTTATAGTTTCCTCCTTGATTTGCATATCTCTTTTCTATGGCCCACCGAGTAGTTTTAGGTTAGGTTGAAAATCGGTCCCACGGGTTTCATGTATCTCAGCATCACATGGACCGTTCGGATTAGAGTCCTATGACATGACATGTGTATAAAGTTACACACATGCGCGAGTCTTGCAGAGAGCATGCCTACACATTAGCAACACCTAAACCACTCCCGAATATAATTTTACAATTTTTTTAAGCACAAAAAAAAAAAAAAAAAAAGAAGAAGAAGAGGGGTTGCGATGAAAACCCTACCGTTTTGGGGGAGGAGAGAGGGAGAGCGGTAGTTGCAGAGAGAGAGATCGCGAGAGAGAGATCGCATGAGATAGGGGGAGAGGGAGAGAGAGATTGCTAATAAAAAGAGAGGGAAGAAAGAGAGACAGATTGCAGAGCTTAAAAATCCGACCGTGGGTGCGTTTCTCCCTCTTTTCCTCGTTTTAAAAATCCGACCCTCACGAAGGTAGGTATGCTTCTTCAATGCAGTGCGATTCTTCCCCAACGTTTTGCATTTCAAAATTTTCAACCGTTATATACTACCGTAACTTAGTTACATGGTAACTTGTAAAACGACTCTTTCTCCTGTAAGATTTTCGGCCCTTTCTCCTGTAACTTAGTTACAGTTGAGAAAGTCACCTGTGACTTTCCTCCCCAAACACCAATCAGTAACTAAGTCACCTGTAACTTACTTACATTTTAGAGAAGTTACAGGCATCCAAACGACCCCTAATAGGGGTGTTTCCCAAAAAAAAAAAAAAAAACACAAGAAGAAGGGTTTTCCAGGCTGTTTGTTTGTTTTCTTTCAGCAATCTGAGTTGGGGTTTTAGCACCTATTTTGTCGGATGGGGAGATGAGGAGGAGTGCATCCAAACGCACAAGGTCAATTGCTGTTTAGACGAGAACGGCTCTTGGGCCTCGAATGCCCTTTGGGAGGTGTGAGTCCAAATGGACCCTTAAAAGAGTTGTATGTCATTGGTGAAAAAATACTGGCACCTGTGCAGGACATCTTAGACATGTATCGTATGCGACCCACCATTTGAATGACAATCACAGATATCGTCCATTCACTCATCGCCCCACCATTGTGGATGATCTAGCCACACAAATTCTGTCTATCCAGTCACCAGGCAGGCAATCTGCATAAAATCTGAACCATCATCAATCTTTCTTAAATCGCCGTCAGTTCTTCTCATGTGTGGGCCACCTGATGAGTTCACCTGCAGATGTGGCTTAGGTCGGTGGACCCTGACTATGGGGCCACCTTCATCTTTCCCTTACACCCATGCCATCCATCGGTTTTGACAGTTTATTTTAGTGAAAGATCCCAAAAATGAAGCAGATCCAAATCTCAGGCAGACCACACCAAAGGAAACAGTGGTTAATGACCATTAAAAACTTTTCGTGGGCCACAAAAATTTTGGATCAAGCTGATATTTATTTGATCCATTCATCCAGGTCTTTGTGACCTTATTAACAGGTTGAATGGCAAATAAACATTCTGGTGGCCCCTAAGAACTTTTTAATGGTGGGTATTCAATCACCTCAGTTTCCTCTTGTGCGGTCTACCTGAGATTTGAATATGCTTCATTTTTGGGATCATGCTATACAATGAGCTATCAAAATGGATGTAAGGCAAATACATCACAGTGGGCCCTGCAGTCAGGGATCCACCGAAGCCTTCACCTGCCCTGTCAGGTCACGAACTAGCAGCACGTGCCTGATTCGTAGGTAGCATGCCCCATATACGTGCCAGGTTGGCATATGTCGCCTGCATATGGAGGTGTGTGGTCTTAGAAAAGCTATTGCTTTCTACTAATTTTCTTGTGAAGTAGATTTCGATTTTTGCATCTTTTTCTCTATTTTCATTGCTAATGGTTGAAGATAGAATTTGGAGAATTGAAAAGAAGACAAAGGTGGCTTAAGGCAATGTACGATGCCTCATTCCTTTTTATATATATGTTGTTGCCTTTGCAAGCCACATCTGCCACCCCTTTCTGCCCCACCACCTGATGATCTGATCCAGACCATTCAACTAGAAGCTGCTATAGGATACCGCATATGAAACATGTATAATTGGAATTCTTGATGAACGGTCTGGATCATCATGTGTGATGTCCTAGCCACTTATTGGATGAACTCCATTGTGTCAATGCCTTGTCTAAAAGTTAGTTGTACATATGTAAAATGAATCGGCGGTTCAAAGAAATTGGCCAACTGTCTAAACTCATTTTACGATATTAGGCCATGTGGGAAATGTGGCCCATCTGAAGATCATCGTCTATATCTTAAAGAACATTAGCCAAGTGGGGCCCACTTGATTGGTTGCCTTGGATCAAATACCTCGAGTCATCTTCTCCATCAAATACCTCAACCAAGCAATTTTCTAATAATAGCAGGAGCTATTATTAGACCTATGCATGTACATTGATCCAGACCGTCCAAAGCAAGAGCCCAACGATGGATGGAGTATAGGCCAAAGATCAGATGGATATGGTTAAAAGAGACGAATATCAGACACCACCAACCTGCTGCAGAAGGGATGCTAGTAAGTTGGATTCGTTTGAAATACACAACATTTTATTCGTTCCTCTACAGGAAAGGCATTCCTTCAACAATCAAGGAAAACCCTTCCCACTCATATCCGCAATTTCCATTTGATTCCATTGAAAGGCTTGGCAACCGCTCCCCTCTCTCCCATTTCAACATCCACCTCCAAGGAAATGGAGGTTTTGCCCATCAGAACCACCTTCAAGCTACCAGCTCCAATACCACCATGGCCATCAGGTAATTCTTCAATGCTAATCACGTCAATTTCCATATGGGATTCGTTCCTTGTGGCATTTTCTTCATTGGTTTCATCTGCATGAGGAATGGGTTTTGAATTGCAGGAGAGGGATTTGCAACAGGAAGTATAGACCTAGGAGGGCTAGAGGTGCGCCAGATCTCTACCTTTACCAAGGTTTGGGCCACTCATGAAGCGGGTCCTGATAACCTGGGCGCCACATTTTTCAGGCCTTCACCTATACCTGCTGGATTCTTCATGCTAGGTTGTTATTGCCAACCCAACAACAAGCCCCTTTTCGGATGGATTCTTGTCGGAAAGGGTGATGACAATGGCGACGAAGCTGTTGCAGGAGTGCTCAGGAAGCCAGTGGATTACACGCTGGTTTGGAGTAGTGAAACTGTGAGAATTAAGCAAGATGGTTATGGCTACATTTGGCTACCGTTGCCACCAAAAGGCTACGAAGCAGTTGGCTTTATCATTACAAATTCTTGTGAGAAACCATCCCTCGATGAAATACGATGCGTTCGTTCAGACCTCACTGACCCATGCGAGGAAGACATGTGGATATGGGGAACCAGGAAGGTCAATAATGAGAGTGTGATTAATGTCTATGGCTCAAGACCTAAACATAGGGGGACTCGAGCATTTGGTGTTTGTGTAGGCGCCTTTATCGCTCAAGTGGACGGGATTGCTTCACCTTTAACCTTAGCCTGTTTAAAGAACAAGGATTTTGGTCTATCATGTATGCCGAACCTTAGCCAAATAGATGCACTAATGCAGGCTTACTCCCCATGGATCTACTTCCATCCCAACGAGCATTACCTCCCCTCCTCGGTGAGCTGGTTCTTCAACGATGGGGCTCTACTCTATGAACAAGGAGGCTCGAAGCCGAGCCCAATTGACCCTATCGGGTCGAACCTTCCACAGGGCGGTTCAAACGATGGCTCTTTTTGGTTGGATCTTCCTGTTGACAAAGGGGGCAAAGAAAGGGTTAAGAGAGGAGACTTGGAAAGCTCGGAGTGTTATTTACACGTAAAACCAATGCTAGGTGCAATGTTCACGGATATAGCGATATGGGTCTTCTATCCTTTTAATGGGCCGGCAAGGGCTAAGGTCACATTTGTAGATGTAAAGTTGGGGAAGATAGGGCAACATGTTGGAGACTGGGAGCACATGACATTGAGGATAAGCAATTTCAATGGCGAGCTATGGAGAGTTTTCCTTTCACAGCATAGTATTGGAAGATGGATGTATGCATCGGAACTAGAGTTCCAAGGAGGGAACCACGTCGTAACATATGCTTCATTGCATGGTCATTCTTTCTATGCAAAGCCGGGACTTGTTCTACAAGGGAATAGAAAATTAGGCATAGGAATAAGAAATGACTGTGGGAGAGGCAAGCTGAGCATGGACACGGGCATGAGGTACATTCTGGTTGCAGCTGAGTACTTGAGTTCAATTATCGAACCTCCATGGCTCGATTACACAAGAGAATGGGGTCCGAAGATTACTTACAAGGCTGCGTCTGAGATATGTAAGTCGGTGAGGTTTCTCCCCGGGAAGCTTAAGCCTATGGTGGTGGACTTGATTAACAAACTCCCAAAAGAAGTGCTCGGGGAGGAGGGGCCTACCGGTCCCAAAATGAAGCGGAGTTGGAATGACGATGAAGTGTAAGCATATCATTAGCAAGAGAATACATGCCTGAAATTACAGGAGATATCGATGTAATTTGTAAACAATTCCAGCTTTTAACTTGCATGATGATGAAGTCTGCGTGTTGTTGTCGGAGAGATGTCATGTTAATGGTGAAGGGCTAAAGTTAATATTCTCACTCCTCTTTACTTGTTATCCTTGCATGGGAAATAGATTAGTGCACTAAGTTTAAGTTGGATGTCTGAAATGGAAGTAACCAAGCAATTGGATGAATTGATAAACGAAACAAATGATGATAACATATTCAAAACCATCAGTTACACTCTGACAGGGTGTCCCTGTCACAATCCGATCCGAAAGAGTGCTCCAGCGTACAATCAAATCCCAGCAGGAGAGTTAACAAGGAGATACTGAGTAGTCTTCCCCAGCATCTCCATCCCTCTCCGATAGTAGCCACCTTCCTGTCCGTCTACCCTAAATCCTCACACAGCCAACTCCCCTGATCTCTATATTCCACCTAGAGTCATAGAATAATTTGAAACCCACAAGTACAAATGGCCGAAGGCAGACAACACTCATTGGAGTGGACTAGAGCATCTAAACTGGAATCCTTGGCTATATTTGACGGAAACCGCAGGCAAAGAGAGAAATGGTGCAACACAGCAAGTCAATGAAATCTCAACACCTGAATCGCAAAGAAATGGACAAGAATATTTGATAGAAAGGGAGAGATACTTTATTGATAGCAAAATTCTTCTTACAATACTTTAAGGGGGGGAAAAAACTAACACTTAGAATGTAGGAAATAATCCTCCAAATCTTCAATAGCATCTTCAAACTAGCCCCTATATATGGCTATATCTTCAATTGCTTCTTCCCTTTACTTCAATCACATCTTTAAATCCACCTCCATATTTTCCACAAATGGCAAATTCCACATTCTAATATCTAGGCCTCAAACATATAAATAAACAATCAAAATCAGCAAATGTTGGGCTCTGTGGTGGGTCATGGGCCTACATCAATTCTCCCCGGCTTTGAAAAAACTCGTCCTTGAGTTGGAACTAAATCTCAACCATTGGACTTGTACTACCTCTATGAAGAATCTTCTTCTTCTCTGGTGGAAGCTGGTGGTGCAACCCAAATGTCAGCTTGGCACAACCTTCATTGGAGTCCAATATGGATGATGTCTCTTTCGGTTATGGTTTTGTGGGTGCCAACTTTCATTGTAACTTTAAATTTCTTCATAGATCTTGAAATATTTGCCTCATTTTCTGTGCCATGGTCATCCTTTGCGGAAGTGTTTCAATTTGACTATTGAGACCTATTTGCATGTCTATCAATGTAACTGCCATTATCAATGGATCCATTGGTTAGGTACAACGTTAATGTGTCAATCATTTCAGACATTAACTTTAACTTCGACTCCGTGAATCTCTTTGTTGTTTCCAGAATTTCTACTTCAATTTCAGGTTCTCTGTCACGTTCCAACAATCGAAGGATTCGATCATTAATGTCTTCGTAAGCCGGGGCCCCCTCATTGTTGGATAGGACCTTGGTAGAGACCTCCTATGTGTCCACATGCTCCAACTTCGGTCTCCAGGTTCTCTCTTTGTCGGAGCTCTCCCACTTGATTAATGAATTGCCTACTACATGCATGAGCTAATCTATCCACTCTGTGATTGCATGGATCAATTGGATTACATGCATAAACCCTTCTTGTGTCACCCCCTTTGAAGCCATTAGGAGTGTGATCCAGATATCGAGTCAATGATATCTCGGCACCTAAATCGCAAAGAAATGTACAATAGTATATCCACAAGAATATTTGAGTAGCACAGGAGACATACTTTTGATATCAAATTTCTTCTCACAATACTTGCGAAAAACTCACACTAAGAAAATTTTGGAATGACTACCTCCTACACCACTCTCCTTTTATAGACCCTAAATAAATCTTCAATGAGAATCCCACTCAACTGAGAGATTGATTTCAAATCAATCATAATTGATTTCAGATCAATCTAATCTACCTAAAGTGGTAAAAGCCTAATAATAGCAAATTTAGGAAATAATCCTCCAAATCTTCAATCACATCTTCAAATTAGCCCATGTCTTCAATTACATCTCCCCATATCTTCAATTACATCTTTAAATCAGCCCCATATTTTTCATAAATAGAAAATTGCAAATCTTGATATTTAGGCCCCAAATATATAAATAAATAGTCCAAAATCAGCACACGTTGGGCCTTGTGATGGGTCATGGGCTTACATTAAGAAGGGATGCTGGTATTATGAATTTAGGAAATTCAAGAATCGTTTGCCAAGATCTTTCAGTTTTTATGCTATCATCAATACAAAATATGCAACTAACAAGTAGTCATCCCTAGAAATGGAAAGCAAGCAATGCTTCCGTAGGGGATCAGCAAAGAGAAAGGTTGTTCAAAGTTGGTGGGTGGAGTGGTTCATGATGTAGCAACAAGAAACTTGAACTCCTAGTAAATTAATGGTGAAAGCTTCTGATGAAAGAAAATGGACACAATCCATACCAATTAGATTGCTACCACCAGATAGTTGGTGGATGACTAGACAAGGTCTCACAAAGAGTTGATGATGCTACAACTGATTGGAGCTGGTATGCCATGCAGGCAAGGATCCAGCGGTGAACATTTCCATAAAGCTGGCAAATCAGGCAAGAAATGGCATGTAGCATAGCAGTGAATATTTGATTTGATTTGGTTTGTTATTATTTGCAGAGACGGTTACGAGTTCCAGAATCCAAGAAATCTCATGCACTAACTGATTGCTGCTTCTTAAGCACGACAAAGCTGATGAAGAATCAAGGAATTTCTTGAGGGCTTAAATGGCAATAGGTTGCAGTTGATGTTCCTGAAGAATCTAACATGAAGCCCCCCCATCCCCCTCCCTCTAGCAACAAGACTTACAAGAGTCATCCCTCTATTACTCAAAACTACAATAGCTTCTTGGGCACTCTTTGTGGTTATGCAAAATTCATGAAAAGAAAAAAAAATCAAATCAAATCAAATTCTATGGCACCAGTGGGGCAGATGAGAATGATAATTGGCACAAAACCGACTGTGTGAAAAGAAGCAACTATTTGTATTAAACATGGAAGAATCACAAGTTTGTATATCGTAACTCCAGTTGAAAACTGACTGTAACTTCTTTTTTCTTTTTCTTTTTCTCTTGTTTTTTTTTTTCTTCCTTTGGCAATGAACACGACTTGACATTGAAGCCAAAAGAATGCCACAGAAGAATGTTCATCATCATCATCACCTTATCACAACTAATTAGGGTTGGCTACATGAATCCTGTACTGCCATTCTTATCATGATAGAAGTTGTGGCAAAAGCTTCACGCCGGCTGCCAGCCTGATGCAACCTGCCTCCTTTACGAAGGGTTGGGATCAGGAATGAGAGCACAAAACTCCATGTGGGCTGCCAGCCTGATGCAACCCGCCTCCTTTACCTGGGCTTGGGATCAGGAATGAGAGCACAAAACTCCCATAATCGTTATTCCTCAAGTCACTCAATTAAATTTTTCATAACGAAACACTGACATTGGAGAGTGGCATTAGATATTTTACCCATCATAATATATTATGAACTGATAAAACATCATGTAGCTGATCTGTTGTCTCTTAACAGTCTCAACCAAAAGAGGACATCTATGTCAAAGGCTAAACAACACTTCCCCAACTTTTAACTTCTCTATTAGCATTTTCTATTCTTGGGACAGTTGAACTTCATAATCTGCACAAATTCAATACAGAAAATAAGGCAGGATACCTCACTATGATATAATTAGACATATATCGTAAGGCATGAGGAATAGAACTCGAAGCAGGAACAATTGCTATAAAAGAAATGACTAATCAACACAACAAGATATGAAAAATAGATACATCATCGGTTTAAAAAAAAAAAAAAAACATATTCTCAACATTGTAACTTCAAAATCAAATTGTGAAGTGATCAATGGAAATCAAGCAACTGACCCAGAGCTTGTACCAGCCTATTTCCCACTTGGGTCAGCAAGTATTAATCCCATCCTTGCAATCCCTCGTCAAGTTATTGAACGTCTCCACACGGGTCTTTGCTCTATATAGAACTTCTGTATCGACTGCTACTCTCATATACCCATCAAAATCCACAGGTCGCCCATCATTTAGAATCCTTGTTTCGTTGTACCACTCGCTCTTGTTCCCCCATAATTCCTGGTAATCATCAAGCAAATGCACCTTGAAATTAGACCTCAGCTTATCAAAGTAGTAATAAAACGGCTCATTTGTTGCAATGTACAGATTCCTCCAAGGCTTTATCATCAGCTTAAGCTTCTCAAGAAGCACGTCCGGCGACGTATCCCTATCAAGATTCGGCCACAACTCCTTGTTCTGAGCCTTCTCTCCCCTCACTACATGGACCGCATCAAAATCCCAATCCATTCGACCACTGATCTCCGAGACTATATTCATCAGCCGCTTCGATTTCCATACGGCATGCCACGGCCGCTGCAAATACTTCGCAGCAGGTCCCTCACAGACCCTGTACCAGTAATTCTCAGGCTCTGGTGCATCAAACTGCCGCCAGATGATTGTGCTCTTATCCTTACTCAACTGCATCGGCGTCACCTTGTGACTTGCGACCTTCCGGACCGGGACCCTGTTCTTCTTCCGCCGGATTCGGTCCCACTTCTTCCAATCCCGCAGAAATTCCCCCTCTTCGACAACCGATGCCACTTCCTTCAGATGCTCGAAATCGAAGTAGTACCGGAAATCCTTCCCTTCTTCGTCTTTCTTACTCTGAGTATACGTCCCGGATAAGCAGATGCTGAGATCCATTACGAATGTACGGTTGAGATACATAGCCTCGCCGAGGCCACACAGAAAGCTCCAGAGGTAGTGATTCATGCCCTTACAGTAGTCTCCTCCGCGAGAGTAGTACAAGTACTTCCCCTTCCTGAAATCCGACTCGGATCCGACGGTCGGGATCGTATCATTGATGTCATCATCGCGGAACCTCGCGCTTGCCCTAGCAGATCCAGGCTCTGGCCTTGCCCGCGTCGGCCGGCGAGCATTTGCCCCTGAATGCCAGCCACCGGCATTGGCAACCTCGACGGCACAATTCTCGCCGACGGCGAGCTTAAATCTGCGAAAGTCACGGTACCTACGCCACGACTTCTCCTTCTTATTACGGAAACGCCACGCGACATCGCACTCGCCGGCTTTGGGGCCGGGGACGGGCGGCTGGTAATCGAGGAACAGGATCGATTTGAAGATCTTGATGTTGAATTTCTGGATGGCGATCAGGACGCGCGGATCGGAGCAGTTGATGGAGCTTGAAGAGTCGGCGGAGCAATCGGACGGTTGGATGGGGGCGGAAGCTGCGGACACGGAGACGACGGTGGAGATCGGGGCGGGGGCCGGGGGAAGGGGAATGAGATCCTCGCCGGTCCTAAGGACAGAATCGTCGGTTTGAAAGGTAGAGTTAGGGACGATGGAGATGAAGCTGCGGGTGAGGGCTTGGGAGGATTGGAGCCAAGGGTCGGGAGGTTGGTACGTGATGGCAATTACTGTAAATATGAGTACGGAGAAGACGAAAAATGAAAAGCAGACATTGCTGATGAGCTTTATGAGGCTTTGGCCTATTGGCTCTGCCGTGGGTGAAGGATTCATTTCTGGTTGCAGGGAGAGGGAGTTGGGGATGTTGGGATAGAAGAGAAAGATGAAGATTGCTTAGCAATGGGGCTTAAAGTTATGAGAAAATACAGTAGTTGCCATCTTAGCTGTGAACTTGATTAAGACTGTCGACGGTTTTATTAGTACACTGACTTTGTTTGGACTCGGGAAGAGAAGTGAGATGGCTAATCGTATGATGGAGGAATAAAATGGTACGTGTGGCGCGTGTCTTTGGACAGTGCATATCAGTTTTTGGATTCAGAAGATTGTGAGAATTGTTAGAGAATCCAGGCCGTTAGTCAACAATAAAATGATCCAAACTGTATAAAAATCGACCATGTAAGTGGATGCTTAAAAAAATATTAGTAAATTACTTGTTTGTGATCTTTATGTTTGTAGCCCACTTGGGGCTTAATATTTTTTTATTTATTTTTGGCTAGGTTATATATTTCAATGGGCTTATTATAATAAATTTATTAAATACCATATATGTACACTAATTTGATATATTAAAGTTGATTTGGGAAATCATATGTGTTACTATGAATATATTGAAAAATTCTATTGCATTTTAAATCCTCTCATTTACTCCTATCTAAATAAATTATTTACTCCCATCTAAATAAATTATTTGGATTTTTAATACATTTCAATTACTCCTATCTAAACATATGTTGAGTGAGTCATTTACTCCTAATTCATTTCCCTCAAATTCCATTACTCATTTGCCTCCATTTATAAGATCTTAATTGAGCCTAGTGCATGTGTATGGCCTAACACACTTTCATAATACCAAATAACTTTTCCTAATTACATTGTAGCTTTTGTATTTAAGTGTATTTTCGACAAAAGGAATTTTTATAAAATGTTGTTGTTATTGTCTTCTATTTCTGACCATTCTAAAAAATAAAAAATAAAAAGTTAATAAGAAGACGACATGTAATATTACAAGAGAAATATGAGGTAGATGAAAAGATTTTCAAGATACTTGGAACGCTATTTGCAGAATCATAATCGGCGTAAATCCAATTTTACACGTCGGTGGATGGTCAACGAAATAATGTGGTCACATTACTTAAAAGTCTAACGAGCGAAGAAAGAAACACAGCCAAGTAGTTCGAGATATAAAAGCCGACCAAAATGAGTAAAGTTTGGGTGATATAAGAAGAGCAATTGCAAAAGAGAAACGTAACAAAAAAGAATGATATAGAGATAGGTTTTTCAACTGTTGTAAACATTGTAGTAATGGAAAAATGATTTAAAAGGATTTGGAGGGATAAGCTCCAAGGTATCTATCAACAAAGTAAGGTATATATTTTTAAAGAACTTTATAAATAGTAAATGAATTCAACAATTTACTCAACAAAGCAACGTATCTCATATCTCAAATCCAACACAATCCAATAAGAAATAATCAATCTATCAATTTATATTTTATCTCAATTCTTAGTTATAATCCTTAGTTGTAATCTAAATCTACGCTTATAGTGTTGGATTTGTTCTCTATCCAATATCACACAGTTCTTTCAAAAAATATATTCTTACAGTCGCTCGTAATGATCGATTGTGAGTTTTTCATTTTATTTGATTGCACTATTATTTAAAAAAAAAAAAAAAAAAAATTGTAGAAGGCATAAAGCAGCCCATCTTCGAAGGAAAAACCCCATCCTCCGATTATCACCTGATCATTGTAAAAGTTTACAAGTGACTGAGTATGTGATCGATCTTCTCAAAATCTTGTCATATACATTTATATTAAACGTATCTACTTATTATGAGGGTAAAAGTTTATCGATTTAGATTGAGCCACTTTATCACTTATGGCACGTCCATCCATACTACACATGATAGAAAACAAACCGAACAACAACTAAATTTTTCTTTGCTTAATTATATATAACTATCTAAATATTTTTCTTTAAATATCATCACCCACATTTTAAGTAATTATCTATTTCACCACTTTCTCAATTTAAGTAATCATGGTTAGCTTATTTCTAAAAATTATGAAAATACTTCTTCTAAAAATTATGAGAAGACTTTTAAGAAATTACTATATGTACAATAATTTGAACAATTCAAAAGTATTTGAACGACAATCCTAATCATTTCAAGATGATAGATGGTGATCCATACAATCAACATCATGTAGTTAGTTATTTAGACTGTGCAAATGTATATGGACAACTATCTAGACCATTCAAAAGCATATCAACAAGGATTTAGATTACATAGACAAGGATTTAGACTTATTAAAATAAGTGAACCAATCCTTTCGACATTATAGGCAAATATTTAATCATATCTTAAGAGTATTTTCATCATTTTAAATATTCCATCACGATAGTCAAATATTTAATCAGATATTAGATAGAGTAGTTTCATCATTTTTATAAATAACCTTATTGCGTTACTTGGATTTGATGAAAAATTGCAGGGGAAAATAAACCGATATATATATAAAAATAAAAATAAAAATAAAAAGTAGATGGTAACATTTAAAGAATTTTTGGGTCGTTCTGTTTAATTAAGCGAAAAACAGGACCCATATCTGTTTACAAAAAGTAGGCTTATTTTTCATTGGAATTGAGATTTTTTCCAGATATCAAAACCATTAATCTGACAGGACTCTCCTTAGATTGGGAATGCTTGAAATATTTTGGAGATTGAATATTTCAAACCTCTTAATGCACAAAAGTTTGGTGAACATCTAATTTTAAAGCAAAAGAGACAAATTTCAAAATCATTGAAATAATCCAATTTAAGAGATTTTATTTATTCACTAACTATCACATGTTCCGACCCATCATTTAAACGGCTTGGATCATTGAAATATGATCCAGAGACTAAGGTAAAGTCGGGATTGATCATTATAGCAAGTTTCGAGCAAACTCTTTAATCTCGGATCTTGCTCTTGCTCGGGTGGTAGGCTCTCGGGAGTTTCAACACCGGTAATGGTTCGAGTATCCATAGGTGGTGAAAGCCCAATAGCGGTCAAGGGTTCGAGCATCCATAGGTGGTGAAAGCCCGCTACGGCGTGGGTGTGTTAAAAAATAAAATAAAATAAATACCTCTTTAATCTTTGAGTAGAACATCAGCATCACTGATAGGTTGTATGACACTCAACCCGATAATATGCGCAACATACACAGGTTTTCATTTTGCACAAGTAGGGCCAAATGGTCATTAATCTAGGCCTTTGGAATGTTGGGCCCCACCATGGAATGCCCCCAAACTGACGATATAAAATTCTAACCTCTGTTTTTTTTTGTCTCCTTTTGCGTTCCAGCTGTGAAACACATTGGCTGTCCACTTTCAATGGAAAGAAGCTCAATATTGAAGGACAGGATCTTCCAATCTGAGGAGGTTTTTAGGACATGCTCTATCTACTGTTGGGCTCAAAAGACAAATGATCTGGATCACTGAAAAATGGGCTCCACATAAACAAGCAGAAGACTATATTATAATGAGCAAATCCTTTCCTAGCATCACGCGTCGACAGACAGATGAGACGTCGCTGGATGCGTGGAGAATAGAAGTCGGTAGGACATATTTTAAAGAGGTCTCAAGTCCAACCGGTTGATAACTTCCAACCTTTTCTGTAAGTGCCAAATCTAATCCGTCCAATAGGGTGCCCCATCATCGGTATCACTGTGTGAAAAAAATCAGTCACATCCACTCATCAGGTGGACCACACTTATATTTTTCTATTTATCAATGACTAGAAATTATCTTTTATGGCTGGGCCACTGATGAGTGGATAAGGCTGATTTTTGCACTAGGCGGTCCTCATAGTGACGCCAACCATTGGAAGGGTTGGACGTCACATACACTACTCTGGTGAGGGTGTGGGGTTGGTACGCAGGCAGGCCCTCAGAAATAGAAACTTACACGTGGCGTACATAAATTAAAAATTAACCGTCAGAATTATGGGACCCACTGTAGATAGGTCGTCTTCCGAAAGCAAGATTGATTAAACATCCTAACCTCTAATTGGTAGGCATTCCTTCGGAAAACCGTCTCTGGACTACTTTTCAATTTGGCGTCCATCAAATATCCACCGATCACCCCCATTAGAAAATCAAGTTAACTTATATCTAGTTTAGGGTCCACCCAAATGCCACGTGCAGTTTGCTAGAACCTGCGTATCAACCATCACACTGCCAGAGTATCAACGCTTTCGTTTACAACGGATATCGCGGATGCGGATTGCGTACTGAGTAACTCAACGTGCTGAGTAAACTTTGTGGGGCCCACCGTAACGTATGTGTCTTATCCATGCCGTCCATTCGTTTTTTAGCTCATTTTAGGACACGACCCCGAAATTGAAACATATCCAAATCTAAAGTGGGCAACACCACACCAAATCTAAGGTGGGGTTAATGACGTCCACCCCTGACACCTTCATAGGGCCAACAGTGATTTTTTTTGTCATCCAACCTGTTTATAAGGTCACAGACATGGACAAAAGGAAATAAAAAATAGCAGCTTGATCCAAAACTTCTGTGGCCTCAAGAAATTTTCAACGGTAGGCGTTCAATTCCCACTGTTTTTATGGTGTGGCCCACTTAAGTTTAGGATATTCTTCGATTTTGAGCGGATGCCCTAAAATGAGTTGGAAAATAGATGGACGGCGTTGATAAGACGCATACGTTAAGGTGGCCCCCACATGGTTTGCTCAGCTGGCTCCTCGTTGCGGATATGGCAGCATTGTTACTTTCGCTTTGCCTTCAAGAAAAAAAAAAAGACTTTGATGGCTTTCCATACATAAGGAGGATTGATTTACACCACCACCGATTAAAGTGTGCGATTGATCCTGACCATCCAATCAATTGGTCATCTCTTGGATGGGCCATATTACAGCATATCCCAAAATTCCGACAAATCAACTTGTTCCGAATGCATATTGCACTCGAGTGGGGAAATTCAGCGTGCAATCATTTTTGGGGCATTTTCTCGTAGATTTCAATTATGGCCTTCTATGGTGATTATTTGGACGTTTAAATCATCTGATTGATCTGGCCTTGGAGATATGGCCCACCTAGTAGGTGGCCCTTCTTTCTCTCTCTAGGCTATCCATGACATAGTTTTAATAAACTTATGTTGAGTGGATTCCACGACACTTGCAAGTTGGGGCAATCTCCGGTAGATTGGCACCAGTCACAACTCGATTAGTCGTCTGCAGCTGGCGTGGCTCAAATCCTTTTTCTATTTTTTCTATTTTCTCCTTCAAACACTATATCTAGCTATTGACTTTGACAGTACAACTCCATTATAAAGGGAAAAAAAAAAAAAAAAAAAAACTTGAATAATTGACCAAAGCTGTAAAACTACTTTCCTTTCAGACCATAGGGAAAAAACTGTTTTTTTGGCCAACCGAAATAAATATGTTTCTTTAGAAAAACAAATTTTATTATTTTTTAAAAAATTAACACCATAAGAGATTATTAAAAATAGAAATGAGTGATTGCCACGTTGATACAAATAAGTAAATGGTGGAGGATTTTAGTGGAAATGGACCAATTTTTACCATGAATACTTGAAAGGGAAGGATTGAAGAGAATCAAAAAATAATATTAACCTGCTTTTTAATTGCATGTATATGCACAAAATTAGAAATGCTCATATGGAAATTAGTTCTCACAGTGCACAAGTGAGCATTCCTCTCTCTCTCTCTCTCTCTCTCTCTCTCTCTCTCTCTCATTTTTCATTTTTACACACACTAACGATATAGTGGGATTTTACCACCTATGGATACTCGAACCCTTGACTAGGTATTGAAACTTTTAGGAGTCTATCACCAGGGCAAGAGTAAGGATACAAGAGAGAGCAATTATATATATAATTGCTTATGCATTTAGAAGTCTTAATCATTTTTATTCAGTTTTATTGAATCAGAAATGTATTAAACTCAAACTTTTCATTCTCCATATTTTTTTCATTTTTTGACCATCTTTTTAATGATTGAGACCAAGTAAAACATGAACATCTCTCATACCACTTTTTTACCAATGGCATTTGGCTTAGCATGATTGTTTAAGCATTGAAAATGATCTAGGCGTCTCTTCCAAATGTTGAATTTAATAAAAATAGTCTACTCAAAATTATAATCTAATTAATGCCCTATATAGCAGTTGAATGTATTTTGAATAAGAAGGAAAGTGGCTCTAAGTCAATCTTCTGAGTCGCTTCCCTTAAAATGGTATTTGCACCCACTATAGATTCCATCTAAGTCTGTTTATCAGAGTTGTTGATGCAAAAATCTGGTCCACCCTCTTTAGACCTTCGAGTACCTGCACAGGAAGAAGACAAAGGAGACCCTGGCTAGAGCAGGGGACCCTCTGATGCCAAAGTCAGGCTAGGAATCTGGGTCTTATTGTATTGAGGGGTTCTAAGAAAGAGTTTTTGTGTACCTTTCACCCTTAGAGTCTCTCCTATTTATAGGAAAGGGAGGATCCCGCCGTATGGGGATTCTTTCCCTATATTTTAGAGATTTGTTACGATCTTGGATCTTCCCAAGATTATAGGATCCCGTGATCGTCGAGATCTAACGCTATCTTCCGAAAATCTTAAGTAAGATCTCTGATTTTTAGGAAGATCTTTTAGATTCGTAGCTCGGTTTTAGGTCGGGCCGACCTATGGCTCGTTGAGGACGAGCCAAGCTGTTGAGGCCGACTGACCTGTCGAGGCCGAGCTAAGCTGTTGAGGCTGAACTAAGCTGTTGAGGCTGACTGATCTGTTGAGGCCGAGCTAAGCTGTTGAGGCCGAGCTAAGCTATTAAGGCCGAGCTAAGCTATTGAGGTCGAACTAAGCTGTTGAGGTCAACTGACCTGTTGAGGCCAAGCTAAGTTGTTGAGGCCGAGCTAAGCTGTTAAGGCCGAACTAAGCTGTTGAGGCCGAACTAAGCTATTGAGGTCGACTGACCTGTTGAGGCCAAGCTAAGTTGTTGAGGCCGAACTAAACTGTCGAGGCCGACTAACCTGTTGAGGCCGAGCTAAGCTGTTAAGGCCGAACTAAGCTGTTGAGGCCGACTGACCTGTTGAGGCCGAGCTAAGCTGTTGAGGCCGAACTAAGCTGCCAAGGCCGAGCTTATCTGTCCGACCTCTGACCGATATATAGCCGATCTATGGCTCGTAGTCTCATTCTTTAAGTGTCCTTGTGTTTGCATCACCCTTCTTGAAGATTAACATGCTTTTGGACGTAGAAGTCTTATCAGGCTCGGGTTTCATTGGGCCTACGCTGGTTCAGTAGAGTTGGTCCATTTCATAAGTTGACTTGTCCACTTTTCCATTTTTTTTCCCCAACAAGAGTCATTGACAATCTGTCCCCAAGATGTAATGAAGCCCAATTTCTTGCAATTGACCTACATGTATTATTGGTGATCAATTTCGAATCCTCTTAAAATTAATAAGACAGAATGAAAAGACTGTATATTGTTTCTACAATGACAAAGATACAACCTTAAAAACAAAGAAAACTTATGGCATGAAAAATGATTTTAGAAAGCTCTGTTTTCTTAGATAATTGAGTTGGTGCTGATGACAAAACTTTCCCTTGGACCCTTACTTATATAGACATCTAAGAGATGCTTGGGTTGTTGGGGATTTTGGCCTACAGAATCACACAGATCTAGATCTAGGATAGCAATCCAATGGCACCAAGCACACAAGAGAATACACAGATTTAACGTGGAAAACCCTTGCGGGAAAAAACCACGGCACAAAGCGACAGATCACCACTATGAAAGCATCAATTACAAAGAGAAAGGACTTACTCGATTCAAACAACCTCGAATCTCACCCTTGCTACACCCTTTAGAAACCCTAGAACATCTTTAGGAACCCTTAGCATACATTACCATTCCTAGAAAAACCCTAGAAACACCTATTTATAGTTTAGAAAACTTCCCTTCCGAATCCCGGTTGCGAAAGGACTCAAATCCGCAGTTTCGCGCAATATCGCGGAACAAACTGTGTAACCTACGACTAGTCTAGCCGAGTCTTCGACTGGTCGTAGGACCCCTTCGACCAGTCGAGCCATCCCTTCGACCAGTCGTAACTATAGTAAAAAACAGCAAAAACTCGCTGGACTTTGAGTCGTGGCAGGGCTTGAACTTACGACCAGTCGAGCGTCTCCCACGACCAGTCGAAGCTGTCCCACGACCGGTCGAACGACCTCAAAACCTTCAGATTTAAGACTTTTCTCAACAATCTCCACCAAGTCTTCAATCTTCAACCGTGTAGCTCTTTCACCTCTTCTCTTATCTCTGTATCACATTATAGCTTCTCGTGCATACTCCGTCCTTCTTTTCCGTCATCGCCAAGCCCAGAGAAGTTTCACAGACCTTGAACTTCTCTACAGGAATTTCTTGTTGATCATGTTTGCCGAATCTAAATCCACATGGCCAACCACCTTTTCTCATGTCTTCACAAAAGAATGACGTAGTCTTCTTACCATCTCACTGCTACCCAATATTACTTGCCGGGGTACTTGCTCACAACACTGATAGCCTGTGAAATAACCGGTCTAAACCAGACCATGGCATACACTACCCTGCGCATTCGAATAAGGCTCATGAGATATCTTGCTTTTCCTCATCTGTTTTAGGACATGTCCTGAGGAAAACTTGAGGAGAGATGCGTAGGGAACCCTCTCCAGCTTTACCTGGCCCATCACATCCTAGATCAATACCTACACACAAGGTATTCCTTCTGTAATTACCAAAGCTTACTCCTCTTTCAGTCTCAACGTTGAGAACCATCTTTACAGCCCCCCCGATCCTTCATCCTGAAACATCCCACTTAACTGAGTCTTTAGTATATTGATTTCAGACATATCATAATTGGCGATCTACATGTCATCAATTCCTGACTCACCATGAAGGAATCAAACCACTGCCTAGGCGATAGGTCGAACCACGACCTCTTGCAAAGTCTTTTCTCAACCCCTTTAACTTTGAACCGCTCTGGTTGCTTCATGTAGATCTGCTCTTCACTTTCCCTTACAGAAGTGCAAACTCCACATCCATCCTTCCAGCTCAAGATCACATTGGCCAACCAGTGCCAATCACGGATCTAATAGACACCTGCTATACCGTCGGCGCGAATATCTCTGAGAAGCCGATCCCTTCTCTCTGAGTATAACCCTTCACTACCAACCTCGCCTGTATCTATGTTGTATCCTCCTGAAGATCCACCTGCATCCAACCGCTTTCCGGCCCACTGGAAGCTCCACCCGCTCCCATATGTCGGTCTGGTACAACGAATCCATTACATCGCTCATAGTCACCTTTCACTTCTCAACACCAGGCTCACCTAGAACCATCTGAATAGAAGATGAATACTCATGCGGTATTGGAGTCGTCCATGTACCTCGCCGATATCCTGCGATCATGCCGTGTGATTCTTCTCACAGGTGGCTGCTCCACCTGCTCTGTATCCCTGTCCGCACGTCTCAGCCTTCCTGCCCTGCCCGCTCATGTGGCCATGCCCAACATGCCACACACGTACAGAGGTGGAATCTGCTACATCTACTGTAGCTCCACCGTTTGAAGTGCTCCCGATCAACCTGTACAAGTTACCGAGTCGTTGCGCTTTCATGATTACCCGTGCCCTCTTAGATACTTTAAGAGCACCATCAATACCTGTGTACTTGCATCCTTTTGCCTCAAGCACACCAAGAGAAATCAGATTCTACTTCAAATCAGGAACGTGCCTGACATCAGTCAGGGTACGCTCCACCCCATCAAACATCCTGATGGGCACCGTACCAATAGCCACAACATTAAAAGCAATGTCATTGCCCATAAATACATGTCCACCATCGCACTCTCTGTAGCTGGCGAACCAAGTCCGATGAGGAGTCATGTGAAAAGATGCCCCTGTGTCTAGCATCCACTCGTCTTTATGATCATCGTATGGCCGTCTGAGCGAAGACACAGATAAAACATCACCATCACATCCATCTGACATGGCAGCGTTGGCCTCCCTGCATGAAACCTCAGAATCTTCCCTCTTTGATTTAGGATTTTCACAATCTCTCTTCATATGTCCTTCCTTCCCACAGTTCCAGCACTTTACCTTCCCTTTGCCCTTGCCCTTAGATTTGGATCTAGAAACTGAAGAACCTGTACCTTGTTCAGAATTCCTACCCACCGTAAACAGTGCATCAGAAGACGTCCCCATGTCGTTGTTTAGTTGTCTCATAGCCTTCCCTTGAAGAGCTATTGACACTCAGGGTTTTATTCGTACTACACATAATGTCCTTGAATGCCTCAAAAGACGCCGGGAGAGAATTCAACAGCATACATGCTTGTTCTTCATCTTTCATCACTTCCTCCATATTCAGCAATAACTAATTTGTTAAAGTTACTGATATGAGCCTACAGATCTCCACCCTTTGCCATCTTGAAGTTATACCACTGTCGCTTCAAGTGTAGGCGATTTTTAAAGGATTTCTTCGCATAAACATCCTCTAACTTTGCCCATAACTTAGCCGCAGTTTTCTCCCTCATGACGTTGTAGAGAACCTCATCCGTGAGACATAAACGGATCGATGATAATGCCTTCTTATCCAGAGTATTCCTATCACCATTAGTCATAGTGGACTTCCGCTCCTCAAGAGCACCATCTTCGCCTTGCTTGATTAAGGAACTCATCATCTTGATCTTCCATAATTCAAAATTATTTTTCCCTGAGTACTTCTCAATATCATACCTAGTGCTTGCCATTATTACTAATCCCTTAGATTTAGATCTGTGCCCCAACCGATTGCTCTGATACCACTTATTGGGGATTTTGGCCTATGGAATCACATAGATCTAGATCTAGGATAACAATCCAATGGCACCAAGCACACAAGAGAATACACAGATTTAACGTGAAAAACCCTTGCGGGAAAAAACCACGGCACAAAATGACAGATCACCACTATGAAAGCATCAATTACAAAGAGAAAGGACTTACCCGATTCGAACAACCTCGAATCTCACCCTTGCTACACCCTTTAGAAACCCTAGAACCCCTTTAGGAAGCCTTAGCATACATTACCATTCCTAGAAAAACCCTAGGAACACCTATTTATAGTTTAGGAAACTTCCCTTCCGCATCCCAGTTGCGAAAGGACTCAAATCCGCAGTTTCGCGCAAAATCGCGGAACAAACTGCGTAACCTACGACTAGTCTAGCCGAGTCTTCGACTGGTCGTAGGACCCCTTCGACCAGTCGAGCCATCCCTTCGACCAGTCGTAGCTACAGTAAAAAACAGCAAAAACTCGCTGGACTTTGAGTCGTGCCAAGGCTCGAACCTACGACCGGTCGAGCGTCTCCCACGACCAGTCGAAGCTGTCCCACGACCGGTCGAACGACCTCAAAACCTTCAGATTTAAGACTTTTCTCAACATGGGTTGGGTTCTTGGGCCGATTTTGAACACACAAGCCTTTTCTTGAAACTCCTTTCATTGCACCTCTTCACCAATTTCAAATTGCATTGTCTTGTGTCTCAACACAATGGTCAAGTAACCACCACTTCACCCAACAATCATCTTTGGACTCGCCACATAAGCACAGTCAACTGCCACTTAAGCGCCACTTCAGCATATTAGTCAACCAATCAACCTAACCATCATTCCACACCCTAAACATGGTGAGACCATGATTCACACCGCAGCTGGACATGAATTTGGGTCGCTTTGTGAAAAAATTTCAATGCTCCTCATAAAGAAGGGTACGAGCAAAGTGCGCCAAAAGAAGCAACTCACTGCCCTCACTTCCTTGTGGAGGTTTAAACCTTATTATTAGGTGTGACAAAATGTCCTCATCTAACCAAATTTCCACCTACAACTCTTTGGTAGGAAATTCAAATTCACATATGACATCTTTTTAAATAAAAGTTTTGGAGGGAGAAGAAAAAAAAATTTGAATCTTTCATTTGAAAATTTACACCATTTTTTTAATTATAAACCAACATGAAATATTTCCTATTTTGAAAATATCCAACAAATGATACATAGTCAACATAACTACAAGGTCCATTCGATTAGAAGATAGGCCTGACATGGATGCTAGGCCATATACACCAATGACTAGTATGACCAATGGCCTGAATCTTGCATGTGGGGGTCACTATAGCATGTGTGGGGTGTGAGAAATCAATAGATTGTAATAGAAAATCGAAAAGCAATATGGGTTTCCACTCTGAGGTTTCCTTCTCATGATCTAAGCGCAAGCCTTCCAAGCCCAGCCCAAAAACTGATTGAAACATAAATGCCAAGCCCAATCCTGTCCATGGACCAAACTAACAGGTCAAAGCCCAGTCCAAACCGGCCCATTTCCACCCTTAACAAAGATTCTAAATTGTGTTGAATTTTCTCCATTGAGAAATAAAATTTCAAAATTATATTGCCTTAAAAAAGTAAGTCAAGATAACCCATAAATCTGTCAATTTTCTGTTTGTCTTCAGAAACTGACTATTTGAGTCAAGATGTGAACCCACAAATGTCTCAATTTCCCATTTCAACCCTCCTTAGATCCTCCATTATATACAACTTTATCTACAGGCAGCCCTGCCTATGTGGGCCTCTGATCAGGTAAAACATACTACAAAAAGACCATACGTAATGTCGGGGGGAGAGAGTGAGAGAGAAGACTGAGAAACATGATCGTTTCTTGTTCAATTTCATTCTTACATCTTCAATAGGAATATATTACAATGAGGAAATCAGGTGTAATTCCCACGACAAGGTTTAAAGAAAGCTAAAATTCACTCATTTAAGAGCATGGTTATAGTCGTGGTAGTAGAAGTTCTTGTAGATGAAATGAGATAGCCACTTAGAAGCCAGGAAGCATACCACTGCCATTGACACCACCACACTCCGTGAGACCGTTGACATCACATTCTGCTTCAGGGCGGCAACAATGGCGATTGAAGCTAGGGAGATAACTTGCAGAGAAACCTCGAGTGCTTTCAGTCCTTTTACTGCAACGCGACAGCTTGAGCAGTTCACAACATGAGACCAGTATCTGGAAGAATGCGGAATAGTTTGTGAGAACTCCTTGTTACCATGATGGACAGGGCGCTGAAAGCATTCATTAAAAGCCGTGTTTGGACATGCCTATTGGATTCAATTCCAATAATTAGTTCAATAGAAAGGAAATGACCAAAATGTAGTTAACTTCCTTAGGAAGTGTTTGGGTGCCACTAAAAATGCATTTTAATGCATTTTTGTCCCAACAAGCACCAATAATCGTGTCAGTGCCTGTTGAAAGCATATAAATGATGGAGATGAACTTAATATTGTGGCCCACCCAGGCATCCAACGCACCTGAAATTCTGTTGGGGTGTTTTATTTATTTATTTATTTTGTGATGCAGAGTTTGATGAACAGTTTAGATTTTCAAACACATGGCACATATGAGCATGTGTTAGAACATGCGGTCAGTCCATGCCTCACTAGCCGCAATTTAAGGAGTGAAGCACTCATGTCGAGCTTTGATTCAATAGAAAGAGATGGTACATTTCTGCACCCACAAAAGAGAATGATTTGGACTATTTCTCAGATCTGGGATGTGATATAGTTCTGAAGGATGAAACGGATATGGACAGTTCCAGTAAGACATCATTCAAAATTGAACAAAAAGCTGCTGAATCGATCTGTAGAAATGGGTTATAGTCAGTAGTCAGATGTAGTATGTCATTTGGGTCAAACTCTTCTTTGCAGTCAAGGTAATAGCCATGAATAGTCATCAACTCCTGGGAAAGGCTAGAAGAATGTGCACCTATCATGGGACATACGCATTACAGATGTACAATCATTACACTTCAACTGGGCATTTCTTCCCTGCATCCATTTGTATTGATTCTGATCAAATCTGAAACAATCGAATGTCATCAGGATAAATCTGACCTCTTCCCCAATTCCAGCCTACATATATGGGATATTTTAAGAAGTGAGAGTCTTTCTTAGTAGCAAGGTCTGGGGAAAGAATGGGGACATCTACAAGGGTGTCTAGTGCATTGTGGATTGTTATCAAAGACTTGTATCATTTGATGATGCCATGCAATGGTAGGTTATACAAAAGAAAGAGAAAAAATGATAAATTCAATGGGATTCTTGATTAGATCAGGAATCCAATTTTAGATTCAATATGCATAAAAGATCTTCATATGTTATAATGAGAGCTAGTACTTAATTTGTTTGGTACCATCCGGCCAAATCCAATTCAATCATTTACTCATTCACTGAGTGAATTTGATGACCTTGATACGGAGCTGCTAACCATGACGAATGTGCTAACTACATTTTGTAATGGAAATCATGTTAGTAGGAAATATAAGCCAAAACGTCCCCAAATTGAGTCTCAATGCTGATTAGTGAGAGGTTTGGATCGAATCAAATCAATAGTAAGTTTCAATTGTGAGAGTTGGAAGTACAGAAGTCAGGGACCAGAAATCCAGGTATCCAAAGGAAGGGATTGGTGGGAAAAAAAAAACCCACAACCCCTTGAGGTTATCCTGTGCTTGGAAGAAGTGGAAAAAGAATAAATATAGTAATAGTTTGATTCTTCGTCGTCGTAAATAGAAATATTTATCGAGTGCTGGAAATATTATCAGATCTACATAAGAGTAGGAATAGAATAACCTGGTTGAAGCGTAATGATCACACATCTCTAGCTTTGGCAGCATTTAACATGCACTTATTAGACCTGAGACTCTTGAAGAATCCTTTCCATTCTACGTTGTCATACATAGGAATATTTATCAAATACTAGTAATAATATCAGGTCTACATAAGAGTTGGAATAGAATAACCTGGTTGAAGCCTAATGATCAAACATATGTGGCTTTGGCAGTATTCATCATGCGCTTGTCAGACCTGAGACTCTTAAAGAATCCTTTCCGTTCTTCAGTTATGCATGGAAAGAGATAAATAAAATGACCACAATTTTGGCTATTCACTTAATCTTGTTAGGTATAGGCGCTTTTCTTTTAGTATTCAAAGCTCTTTGTTTTGGGGGCGTATACCTTAGCTCAAGTGTCAACCAAAAGTTCAATGCGTAATCTCAACATCTAATGTGTATTCCTACATAATCTCAATTTTCAATTATTCAACCATTTCTTTTACTGAGTTCAACATTAGCAATATTAATCAACATTTATATGTTTCAATGCAACAATATTGAAGTACTACAAAGAAGAATGATGAATTGTATCAATATCATGATTATTTTGTATATATATGAAGTTAAGGAAATCCTGGATTTACACTGAGGTAACGAGATAATATGCAATAGAAACAAAGACAGGAAATGGGTTACCTACTCCTAACTGTCAAAGAGAGCTTATTAATTCTGAATCTTTTCTAATAGAGACCAACGCCTTGGGGGTAACATGGGATATGCTAGAGGACCAACTGGTTCAATGCACTTATATTCATCATTGTGGGAATAGGGTTTAAGACAATGCAAAATGATATGGATATGATCTTCAGTGTGCATTTTGACCAACTGTATTGTTTTTATGTTGATTCCTATATGAAGCTTTTGTATCCATGTCTCCAGGTACTCCCTTTATTATTTCGTCCGACAGGAATAGTTATTCTAATTCCATGAATCTTTCTATAAAGTTTTTCTCTTGAATATCATTCAAAAAAGTTCAGATTGCTTGGTATTCCACCAGTCAGTAACCCAAGGTTCCAGACTATTAAATGAGAGAGAGAGAGAGAGAGAGAGAGAGATCCATGAGGGGAAAAAGATGAGAGATGCAAGAATGGGAGGAAAGTCGAATCTTTCCCTTTTGACACTTTTAATTTGTTTTGTGAATTGATTATGAAACTGCGCAAAGAGTTAAGCAAACTTCACAACGTTACAAAGAACTTCAGGATATTATAGCTATCCTTGGGTTGGACGAATTATCTGAAGAGGATCGTTTAACCGTAGCAAGAGCACGAAAAATTGAGCGTTTCTTATCACAACCCTTCTTCGTAGCAGAAGTATTTACTGGTTCTCCAGGAAAATATGTTGGTCTCGCAGAAACCATTAGGGGGTTTCAACTGATCCTTTCCGGAGAATTAGATGGTTTCCTAAACATGCCTTGTATTTGGTAGGCTTTGTATTTATTCTCTTTTGTTCATTGGAAAATGAATCCTTTTTCATTTCCGTTATATTAAATAAGAGAAATAAGAAACAAAACATCAAAATATGATATAGATAAAAGGACAATTCTTAGCTCTAGACCTCAGCTGAGGACATAAACATCTAGTTCTAACTATTCCATAAGAACTTATAATATGTGAAAAAACATTGTTAAAAAAATGACACCATACCACAATACTCATCGTAGGAACCTTACTATGATCTTGGGTCCATTTAACTTCCCTTCGAAAGGTTCAAGCTGGGCTTAACGATGCAACATGGGGTTGGGTGGCACATGTGAAATCCAAGCCATTTATTAGGCAAGCATCATTTGGTATGTGTTGTTGCCTGAAAATGGGGATAGTCTAGTCATGAGGTAGGCCACACGTACTCATTTACATAAAAAGTGGATCGCTGGCTGAGGAATCAAGCTCAGCCTAGGACAAGACCTGTAGTCAGCCCAACGATGTTAAATAAATCAGGCTGCCCTATTGGGCCTCCGGCAGGCTCAAGACTGCCCCAAGTCTGATTAGATACCAGGCCTGAAAACTCAGCCCGGATCCAACCTGCAGCTCCTAGACTCATCCAGACTTGGCTCACAGACGGCTGGGGCTCGGGCTGGAATCGGGCCAATGCCAGCCCAATTCCAAGCCTACTAGTTCATGTGATTAGAATTTCATTACATATAGAACATCAACAAACCTATCCAGTAGCTGTTCTCTTGGAGGAATTGGAAGAAGTCCTACATCAAACTTGTTTCCCCACTTGATCTGACCACCCGCATACTTTCTCAACCATTTTCTAAAGCCAACTACAAGAGCATCTGACTTTGTTGGAACAAAACAAGCCTTTTGCCAATTGGATGGGCCAACTTTAGCTATCTTCCGCTCCTATAAAGAAAATTTGAGTCAGGCAATGCTAACATAAAATAAGGCTCCTTTTCCTGATTTTGGTGGGTTCCATAAACTCAAAATCAGATTCACATTATGTAAGTGCTGCTTTCTTCCACTTAGTACAATTTTAGATTTTTCTGAAGAAACATGTTGAAACTTGTCATCCAGCAGAAGAAAGTGTCACTTTTGCAACACGAATCTGAATTGGATGGTATGGGGCGTGCCAAAATCATGAATGAGCTTAATCCTGATTTTTTGGGGATCCACTACCCAGAAGCAGCCTAATAGATCCTTTGCAAATGTAAAATTTGACCAAAACAATGATGATGGGCATAAGAAGAAACATCACGGTGATCATGCATGTAAATGAACAGCTAAATGGCAGAACAGTAAATACAAGCAAACCCAACTGAATCCTTTACGAGGAATATGCACAATATCCTCAAGCATTCTGTTTGGACAAGTGGGACCCTTGGGCGAGTTGTCTAGACCACTTCTATGATGGCCTCCAACGTGGATAAGTCATTCCCCTAAAATCTCCCAGGTTGTATTCTAGTCTCAACAGTATGTTTTTAGAACCCTGGTAGAGATTGTTCAATCAGGGGATCTTCGAGAATTCCCCATCCATGGCGGGGATCACCACATGAATGGTCTGAATCATTGAATCATGAACCCTGCTGATCTGAATTTAAGACTTGAGGATACTGTGCATATCCCCAGCTCAAGGGTCACATAATTCCTTGTTCTTTAGATCTGTCGAAGAGGGGAACATGAGAAATGGAAGTTACCTCCAAATGAAGAAGATAAAGATCCGAATCAAGAATCAGGTTTTGTCCCACATGAAACATCCATCTTGGAACAATTCGATCTAACCATTGTGAGAAATTTCTTGGAAAGGCCCAAATCAATCTGCTTTGACCAGGGCTAACCGGAATACAGACAAAAATGAGAAGAAATATCCGCTGTCTTTGATCAGAATTGGTGGATGACTCCTAAATCAAACCCAATTATATGAAAGTTAAATAATGAAATTTCTAAGAAAAGATATGAAACTTCCATTAATTCAGCTGTGGAAAATAAATAAGGAAATTCAACACATTACCTGTTCAATGCTCATTGATGTAGACAATTCATAGCTCGGTGCCGATTTTGGAAAAGCATAAAAAATACAAGGTGCCATAAACTTACTATAGCCATACCCTTGATTTGCAAAAAAGCCATTTACATTTAATGTCTGCACTGAAATTTCCATAGGCCTCCCTCCTTCTCGATCACGCTTAGGTGTGAAAGATGAAGATGTGTTAGTGGAAATTTTACAAACACAAGAATTGAGATCCGCAAACTAAGATTAGCAAGATAAACATTATTAAATGTTAATGAAATTTTGGGCTTCGAATTGTTTCGCTAACTTGTTATAACCAATAAAAAAGAACAATGATACCTTAGGAAGCTACAATGATCTATGTAAAATACTTCCAATGACCCAAAATGAGAGAGAAGAGGTTATCTAGAAGCACTTATCTGTTTTTCGCATTTGGTACTCGCATTATTCCATAGTGAGCATACGGAACATGAGCTGGGTCCATGAGATTTTCAACCAGAACTTCATACCTGATATGCCAGTTTTGTATTTATCATGACTCAGTGTACACTCAAAAGAACTAAAAACTGAAGGCACTCCAAGAGGTTTTTTTACACACCCACCACCCCCCCCCCCCCCCCCCCCCCCCTTTTTCCTTTCTTGAGTTTGATTCAGAAATATCACGATCCATGATGATTGCAAAGCAACAGGAATGACTGAATCATGCCTCAACTCAAATTATCTTCAAGAAATATATGCAGGATTATGGTATATTCAAACATAAACATTAAAGTCATATCACCTTAATAGTATTGAGAAATAAGCTTTAGAACATAGTTACCAGAATAGAAATGAATACAGGAAGCGATGAGGGAAATCACTCATTTTAAGGATTCAAGAAATGCGAAGTGAGAAATATTGGCATTTTGAGGGGAAAGAAGCCAACCCGTAACAACACTTTAGAGCATAAATGATGTAAACTGATATTATCTTCTAAAAGAAAAGTAAAGCTGAATGCAACTATCTAAACGTTATAATGCCCGAATCTATTTACAGTAATCGAGTTTCAAGACCAAGAAAGACAAACCCATATGGTATATCTCTATTTCCATATAAACTCGTATATGATGGGTCATCCAACTCCGGGATGTACGGTGGTTTTTCCTTCATCAGAATATCTTTGAACTGGGGCTCAGTGCTCGGCCAAAACCAAACAATCTTGTTCTGCTCACAGCTTGGATAAACAGCTGCACATGCCTTCTTGAATGTATTAATCTGCACATATTTTGTGATGTTGTCAATTCAAGTCCTGTATCTGGACAGTTAAGAACTTGATACTTCACTACCTATAGGTTGGAAACATTCCCGTTAAACAGTTTTGAAGATAATGAAGAATACCAAGCCTTGGTAAACATACATTTGACAAGGCTTCTGTGCATGTGGGGTCCATGGTACAATGATCTACACCTTCGATCTGATTGCCACATCATGGATGGGGTATGCCCCAAAATCTCCCACATTGGTAGATTTAAGACTTTTGACTCTAGCATATTTATCGGTTGAATATGGGCTGTTACTGTACTTTCTAATTAACAGTATTTGAAACCTAGCAATTGGAAGGCTAGGATCTCTCAATCTGGGAGATTTTTAAAGGCATCCCCCACACAAAGAGGTGCCTCTTCAGATCAATGGTCTAGATCACCATTTCATGGCCGCATGTATGAAGTCCTCAATGAACTTCACGTTCGCTGAAGCTCTGGACACTGTATTTCCCGAATATGATTAGTCCAACATTAAACACTAATTGATGAACTTTCCATGTGCAGCAAAGAGATTAGTTAGCTTGTGAATTTTTTTTTATTTAGTTGGTGGATATTACAAAGCTCGAAAGAGTGGCAAGAACGAAAATTGGCAATTCATATAAAACTATGTGCATGAGGGAACATTTCTATTTTACAGATTTTACCATCCAACAAGCCCAAATAAAGTTGGTAAAAGAAATGACACAAAAGCCCTCGTCATCCCCAAAGAGAGGAATATCACAGACCAATTACAAATTACAGAGGGCTTTCTTCGCCTGTTTCACCCAATGTTTTAAATAGTGAATAACGTGTAGCGTCGCTCACCCCTCTGAAGCGTGAGGCATAAGCTACATAGCGTGTAGCATAAATTCTAGATTTTTATTCAAGGTTGCAATTGGTTACACCAATTTCATGATATTCTGCACCAAATTATATTGATTAATAATGAAATTTAACAAAATTGCATGATATTTGGTGCAACCAAATGCAACCTAAAGGAATAAGAAAGGACAATGATTAAGTATAAAGGTAAAGAAGAGCAACGAAACTGACTTAATATTGTTGCTTATATAATTTTACTAAAAGCATTGAAAAAATTATCTAATTTTTATTGAAAATAGAAAAATGCAACAAATCATTGAAAACATTAATTGATTTTATTTTAGTGAAAAATGACTTGTAACATAAGCTACATAGTGTGTAGCATATAGTTTTATGTAGCGTGTAGCGTATGCGAATTATAATGTAGAGCAGGCTACATGCGACTTAAGCTATTTTCATGAGCTACGCAGCGTTAAGGCTAAGCTACGCTACATAGCGTTGCTATTTAAAACACTGGTTTCACCCAAACACCTGGAAAGGAAGTAAAGGTGTAAAACCAGGTAATGAGTAGAGACACGTAAGTGTTTTAATAGCAAATACGATGGGGAGGAAGTACATCAACCTCAGCTGACGCAGTCACAGTCTCATGGCTGAAAGATAGTCATAATGGGTAACATTTCCTCATACCACCGATGAAGATTTTCACTTCTTTCCTATAACATCATCCAATCTTAGAAGGATGAGAGCAGAACCATGAAATTGCGTCTAATTTGGAAGGTCCGTTATAACAAGAGGACTGAGATGGCATCAATGAGAAGAAATTAAAATCAATCGCTTGCTTCTCATTTGGGTTTGTTTACAAGGGGTTGTTTGGCAACTTGGAATTTTAAAGTTACTTAAGAATTTCTTTCTATGTGGGTTTGTTTACAAGGGGTTGTTTGGCAACTTGGAATTTTGAAGTTACTTAAGTTTTTCTTTCCAGGTAACAAATGTCCCAGAGAAGAGATCCTACCACTAATATTTCTCGTGGGCCCCACATCACATGGGTACCGCCTCACACGGGTGGGGCCGGCCTCACACAAGTCACCCGCCTCACACAGGCCGCCCACCACGAGTGTGCCCCTACATCCCACAGGCCACCCCACTCGAACCCGATGTGAAAATGCCCTTGCATTAGCAATTCTATTTATAGAAAAAATAAGGAAAGGTTGTCGATAGGGAATCCATAACCCCAGAATTTGCAAAGCAGCCACTGGCCAGGAATCCAAAAACATGCTTTTAGCTGGAATCTATTAGGGGTTGTCTGGCTACCTGCGCCTGGATTGGGGCTGGATTTGGATTCCAAATCCAAAAGATCCCAATTCTCGACATTTGGCAGCCCCCCCTCTGCAAATTTTGCTTCCTTTGAAAAAGTTGCGTTGCAAAATCCAAGGATTCCAGATCCAACTCAACAGTCAAAATTTTCAAACCATTCCCTCTAGTGCGGCCCACCTAACTTTGGAATGGCCCAATTTCTGCTGAGATGCATTCTGAATGGATTAGATGGCATATATCAAAGAAGGTGTGCCCCAGAGGTAATCTGAAAGGTTTTTAATGGTGGGCATCCCAGCTATTCCCTCTGGTGTGCCCCCCAGAGTTTTCGATCACCTTATTTTTGGCAGCCAAGGAAAACATGAGAGGGCACATATGATAAATGGATTTGATGTCATTTCACATCAAAGTGTGTTGGGGGCCGTTACACAAAACCTTAGGATCTAGCCTCCCAAACACACCAGAATTATGGGATAATAAAGCAATGAAATAAATCAAAGCATAAACCACACGACACAAGAGATTTTTACATGGAAAACCCTCAAAGAGGTAAAAACCACGGGACCTCGTCCAGATCAACAATCCACTATGAAGTAGAACGTTACAACCGATCACAAGTAAACACTGCTTGGATCAAACCTTCTTCACTCATGCAGGAGTGGATAAACAATAAGAGAATAAAGAAAAACGGAGAGATCTCACCGATCACGAGGACGTAGAAGCGTTGAGATGTCGAGTGCACAATAGATCACCTCTATGAGCATAACCTCCCTTCTACAAGCTTCCTCTCTCTCTCTCTCTCTCTCTCTCTCTCTCTCTCTCTCTCTCTCTCTCACATACACACACACACACACACCCCTTTGATAGCCTTAAACCCTTTAGCAAACCCTTGCAAAGCTTTAGAAAACCCTCTTACATTCCCAATATCCTAGAAAAGCCTTAAGGACCTCCTATTTATAGTTTAAGAAACTCTCTTTCGCATGGGTGCGAAAACCGCCTCGAATTTCCAAATCCCACACAGAATCGGACTAAAATCTACGTAACATCGACTAGTCGAGAAGAGTCCTCGACTGGTCGAGAGGAGCCTCGACCGGTCGAGCAGACTCCTCGACTGGTCGAGCAGACTCCTCGACTGGTCGAGCAGCCAGGACGAATAAAAACAATTGGTCGCTGAACTTTGAGTCAAGCCCCACTCGACCAGTCAAGGGCCACCCTTGACCGGTTGAGTGGGGCTCTCAACAGGTCAAGCCTGGGGAGAAAACCCCATCAAATCTCCCCCTTTTCGACTCAGGAAAGATTCGCCTTCTTCAAGCCAACCAGGTTTCTACAAACCTCAAACTTGCCCATGAACAATGCCTTGGTCATCATGTCTGCCCCATTATCGTCCGTGTGGACCTTCTCAAGCTGTAACACCTTCTGTTCCAAAGTATCCCTAATCTAGTGATACCGAATCTCTATGTACTTCAACTTGGAGTACTGACTTGGATTCTTGCTCAAGTGTACAGCACTTTGACTATCGCAATAGACCACGTGTTGCTCCTGCTTCAGGCTAAGTTCTTGTAGGAACCTCTTCATCCAAAGCATCTCTTTACATGCCTTTGTGACTGCAATGTACTTGGCCTCTGTCGTCGACAATGTTACGACCTTCTGTAGCTTGCTCTGCCAAGAGACTGCTTCCCCTGCAAACATGAACATGAACCTCGATGTAGACTTCCGGAAGTCTATGTCACCTGTCATATCTACATCTGTGTAGCCTTCTAACACAGGTTTTCCGTCACCATAGCTAGACTCAACCTGGATGAGCTTCTTAGATACCGCAGTATCCACTTCACCGCTGCTCAATGCTCTTTGCCAGGATTGGCAAAATACCGCCTGACAACACCAACCGCATATGCTATGTCTGGGCGTGTACACACCATAACATACATCAAACTTCCTACAGCTGACGCGTAGGGTATCTTCTGCATCTCTTCTACCTTTGCCTTCGTCTTGGGACACTGTCTGTCACTCAATCTGAAGTTACCATCCAGTGGAGTACTGACCGGCTTTGCTGCATTCATATTGAACCGCTCTAGGACTTTCTCAATATACCGCTCTTGTGACAGCCAAAGCTTCTTGCTGCTTCTGTCACGGGTTATCTCCATTCCTAAGATCTGCTTAGCTGGGCTCAAGTCTTTCATTGCAAAAGACTTGCCTAACTCCTGTTTCAGTCTATCGATCTTTTTGATGTATTTTCCCATGATGAGCATGTCATCAACGTATAATAGCAGAACTAAGAAATCATCGTCTGAGAACTTGCGCGTGAACACACAGTGGTTCGAATCCGTTCTGTCATATTCATGCTTTAACATGAACGAGTCGAACTTCTTGTATCATTGCCGTGGAGCTTGTTTCAGCCCATACAAGCTCTTCCTCAGCCTTCACACCACATGTTCTTTGCCCTTGACTTCGAACCCCTCTGGTTGGTACATGTAGATCTCTTCTTCCAGGTCACCATGGAAAAAGGCAGTTTTAACATCTAACTGCTCTATCTCCAGATCCATGCTAGCCGCCAACCCAAGCAACACCCGTATGGATGTTATCTTCACCACTGGTGAGAATATCTCCTCGAAGTCTATACATTTCCTCTGACCGAACCCTTTCACCACTAGTCTGGCCTTGAACCTCATCTGTGAATTCTTCTGCTCAATCTTCTTTCTGAACACCCACTTGTTGCTCAGAGTTTTCTTACCCTTAGGCAGTTTCACCATATCATAGGTGCAGTTCTTATGCAAGGATTTCATCTCCTCTTGCATAGCTTTCAACCACTCCCCCTTATGCTCGTCAGCTAGGGCCTCAAAATAATCTTCTGGCTCTCCCCCATCAGTGAGCATAATGTACTCATGCAGTGAGTACCTCTTGGACAGCTGCCTGTTCCTAGATGACCTCCTCACCTGTGACTCAACAGGTGGATCAAGTGGAGGCTGCTCCCTCGGTCTATCTTCTGTAGGAACTCCCTCGTCCTCAGCACCTTGTTATACTACCCCGTTATCAGGCACCATAGGAGGAATAATCGGATCCATGTCCTCTACCTCACCTGAATTAGGCTGATTTTTCTCTGGCTTACCAATGTCTTCTATACACTAATCTTCAAAGAAAACCACATCTCTGCTCCTGACGAGCTTCCTCTCGGTCGGATCCCACAATCTGTAACCGAACTTTTCATCATTGTACCCCAAGAACACACACTGCCTGATCTTCATATTGAGCTTGGACCTCTCGTCCTTTAGTACGTGAACGGATGCCAAGCATCTAAACACCCTGAGATGACTGTACGATGGATCCTGTCCAGTTCACACCTTCTCGGGTACTCCATTCAACGGGGCTAATGGAGACTTGTTTATCAAATACACTACCGTGTGTATTGCTTCTCCCTAGAACGTCTTAGGCAACTTTGCATAGGATAACATGCATCTAATTTGCTCTACAATTGTGCGATTCATTCGCTTAGCCACACCATTATGCTGGGGGGTCTTGAGAACCATTTGTTCATGCCGTATACCTAGGGACTTACAATACTCATGAAAGCCACCAATGTATTCACCATCATTGTCAGTGCGAATGCACTTCAATGATCTACCTGTCTCTCTCTCGACTATAGCATGAAACAATTTAAACACACCAAAGACCTCGTCCTTGGATTTCAAAGCATAAACCCAAACCCTCTTAGATGCATCATCTATAAAAGTGACAAAATACAATGTCCCACAAAAGGTTTTTGTCCTCATAGGACCACAAACATCAGAATAAACCAAATTTAATGTATGCACTTTATTAAAATGAGAAGCAGTTTTAACAAATGAAACTCTATGTTGTTTCCCTGATAAACAATCAATACACATTTTGAGAGGTATACCTATCACGTCTGGAATGAGCTGCTTCTTCGTTAGTACCTAAAGCCCTTTTTTACTCATGTGACCTAGACGCCTGTGCCACATGTCAATAGCTGAATCTTCCGCTGCGTTTAACCCACCTTTGCACACACCAACACTTGCCTTGTAAAGGGTGCAACACTTCTTTCCTTTGGCTGCGATCAACAAACCCTTGATGAGCTTCCAGCGCCCACCAGCAAAACGGCTTTCATAGTCATCATCATCCAGCCTTCCCGTCGACATCAAGTTGAGGCGAAGCTCTGGGATATGCCTCACATCCCTGAGAACCAATGTGCAGCCCACATCGGTCTTCACACAAACATCACCGAGTCCTACGATCTTCAATACGCCAGAATTTTTCATCTTCACGGTTCCATAGTCACCTGACTTGTAGCTTATGAAGAAATCCCTGTGTGGAGTCGCATGAAAAGAGGCTCCCGAGTCTATCACCCAGTCGGTGTCCTGACTCGTAGCCGTGATATAAACATCATGATCTGCTGAAAGAATAACTACAACGTCGCCATCTGAAGCAACCGCAGTGGAATTTGATTCATCTTCCTTCTCCTTTCCTTTTCCTTTCTTGTCGTTCTTCTTATTACGACATTCATGCTTGTAGTGGCCCTTCTTCCCACAATTACAGCATTCAACATCATTCTTGGTACTCGACTTGCATCTTGATTTATCTCGGGCCTTCCCACTCTTTTTGTTTTTTCCCCTCCCTCGTTCCTATGTCACAAGGGCTTCTTGCTGAGTAGACCCCTGAGACTTCCTGCTTGTCTCCTCATTGAAGAGACAACTGGTTACCTGTTCCATGGACACCTTTCCGTCTGGCACGGAGTTACTTAGAGACACCACCAATATCTCCCAACTATCAGGCAATGAACTAAGCAATAGCAAAGCCTGTAATTCATCGTCCAGGACCATCTTCATAGCGGAGAGCTGGTTTAATATATTGCTGACTTCATTTATGTGCTCAGCCACAGAACCACCATCTTTGAACTTGAGATTCAGAAGTCGTCTTATCAAAAAAAAATTATTGCCGACTGTCTTCCTCTCATGCAGCCCTTGCAATTTTAGCCATAGGCTAGCAGCTGAGGTCTCCGTAGACACATGGTGGAATACAGAATCGTCCAACCATTGTCTAATAAACCCCACTGCCTTCCGGTCCAATTTCTTTCAATCATCATCTGACATATCCTTTAACTTTGCTGATATGCCTTGAATTGGAGAATACAAGTCCTTGCAATAAAGCAAGTCCTCCATCTTAGCCTTCCATATGGTCCAGTTAGAACCATTGAGGCTGATCATCCTTGATGAGCCATCTTCCATAATTCAGAACCAATCCCACTCCGTTCAATGAACTTATCTCTGATACCACTTTGTTTGGGGCCGTTACACAAAACTTTAGGATCTAGCCTCCCAAATACACCAAAATTATGGGATAATAAAGCAATGAAATAAATCAAAGCATAAACCACACGACATAAGCAATTTTTACGTGAAAAACCCTCAAATAGGTAAAAACCACGGGATCTCGTCCAGATCAACAATCCACTATGAAGTAGAACGTTACAACCGATCACAAGTACACACTGCTTGGATCAAACCTTCTTCACTCACGCAGGAGTGGATAAACAATAAGAGAATAAAGAAAAACGAAGAGATCTCACCGATCACGAGGACGTAAAAGCGCTGAGATGTCGAGTGCACAATAGATCACCTCTATGAGCATAACCTCCCTTCCACAAGCTCTCTCTCTCTCTCTCTCTCTCTCTCTCTCTCTCACACACACACACACACACACACCCCTTTGATAGCTCTAAACCCTTTAACAAACCCTTGCAAAGCTTTAGGAAACCCTCTTGCATTCCCAATACCCTAGAAAAGCCCTAGGGACCTCCTATTTATAGTTTAGGAAACTCTCTTTCGCATGGGTGCGAAAACCGCCTCAAATTTCCGAATCCCGCACAGAATCGGACTAGAATCTACGTAACCTCGACTAGTCGAGCAGAGTCCTCGACCAGTCGAGTAGACTCCTTGATTGGTCAAACAGCCCGGACGAATAAAAATAATTGGTCGCTGGACTTTGAGTCGAGCCCCACTCGGCTGGTCGAGAGCCTCACTCGACCGGTCGAGCCTGGGGAGAAAACTCCATCAAAGTGGGCCCCAGAAAACAATTTTGATTCCACAACTCCAGGTTGCTGAACAAAATGAAATCCACATGATTGAAAATCCAGGTTGCCAGACACAATGACAGAATCCAAATATCTGGGACTTAAAATCCTCTAAGAATCCAAATCCAATCAGCCAAACGGCTACTGTAATCCTGCCAGGTTTCCAAAAGACCCCTAAGCAAATCCAAAAACGCTACTGAAATACTACCCAAATTCAATCCAGCTATAGATTCTCCAACTACGAAGAAATCAGTGCTGCCTGCTTCCAATCGCCGAAATCTGTAGAATTTTTATTAATAAGCAATTCTCAATCCTAGACGTTGAGGTGTGAATGAACTTCCAAGTTCTAAACAGCCCCTAAGTTTCAAAGAATTGAAACTAAAATTTCCAATTTGGATACATGGTTTCATTGACCACACTGCAAAGTTCATAAGAAATGCAAAGACAATTTGGATTTTTGGTGGGAAAAATTACCGGCGGGCCATCGAGCGGTGCCTGAGGAATTAATTTGCAGTCGCCAGCGCCATCGAAGCACCACCCGTGGTAGACGCACTGCAGCCGGCCCCACTGATCGATCCGTCCTTCAGATAATGGCGCCAGACGGTGCGGGCACCGGTCATCGAACACCTGCCATTTCTCCTCCATCCTGTCCCACCACACCACCACATCAAGACCCATCACTGTCTTCGCATGTGGGACCTTCTTATCGAGATCACAGACCGGCATGATCGGGTACCAGTTTGAGTACCAGTCGAATTTCTCCTTCTCTTCCTCGAATTCAAGGTCTGGGGCAGTTGGGTCTGTGTCTGTGGTTGACATTGTGGAAGATGTGGCCGTTGAGAATATCCTGAATTGGTTTTTGTCTTTGAAGATTGAGAAGAGATGGGATTTTGGGTGCTTGAATGGGAGAGAGAAGATTGGTTTTTTAAATGGTATTGAGTGTTTGGTTCGGAGAATTGAGAGATTGAAAGATGGAGAGGGGAAAGGATGGAGAGCTTCCATGGCTGTTGTTTCTGTTGCAGCTCATGCCAGGAAGAGCAGAGCTTATATAATGACAGCATGATAGCCCATGCTCTATCATAGAGCCATTCCTTCACCAATCAAAACCATTCAATTCGTGGGACCGTCTGTGGATGTACCGTGGCCCCATAATTAAATTAGTTGGTGAATCTTAATCTCCAATTGATGGGCTTTTGCTTGTTGAATTTGTACTGTTGGTATTTCTTTTGTTTGAACTTTCCGTTTGGATCATCTAGTAATTTTGATATTACTTGAATTTTGGAAATATAAATTGGGCCCATTTTTAGACGGTTTGGATTTGTGGATATCATTCCATACGTAGAATGGACGCATGCGTGCAGTTACTCTGTAGAATGAATGGCGGGTGAAGTTTTGAACGGAAGCCCCGCTTGGACAGAAACCGGTCCAGGCAGGGGCTCTGTGGGGGTCATATTGACCTACGGATTTTTCCATGCCGTTCATCAAAATTTTCAGATAATTTTAGGATGTTATGGAAAAAATAAGGAAGATCTAATTCTCAAGTGGACCACACCACAAGAAGCAACAGTGATAATGACTTCCACTGTTGGAACATTCCTAGGGCCCACCGTAGTTTTTATTTTCCATCCAACCTGTTCATAAGGTCACATAGACCTGGATGAAGGGAACAAAATTTAAACATGATCCAAAAATTCTGTGGACCCCAAAAAGTTAGGTCACATAGACCTGGATGAAGGGAACAAAATTTAAACATGATCCAAAAATTCTGTGGGCCCCAAGAAGTTTTTAATGGTAGGAGTTCAATACGGATACTGTGGTCCACTTGAGCCACAGATATGTATCAAACTAAAATGATATGGAAAAATGGATTAACAGCTTGCATAAAACACATACATTACCGTGGGCCCAAAGATCCCCTGCCGGACCGATTCCTTCCAGGTGGGGGCAGTATGCAATCCGCTTCCGCTTGGAAGCACTCATTAAGAGCGGAGATTTCTCCTACTGTACTCACCTTTCATCCAGCAACCTTATCCTTCCAAATTTACTATACCAAACTAAGGCCCTGGCGTACGGGCGACTTTTCACCGGACCAAAATAACCACCCCCTCCCTTTCGGAAGCGGATTGGCTAGTGTGCGAAGACGAGCGCTGACGCTCCTCCAACTCCGATTTGTACGAACGGTTCAAAAGACATCAAAGTTACATGGCCCCACAGTTATGTATTGATTATATCCACAACGGTCATCCATATTTCGAGATCATTTCAGAGCATTATAAAAAACAGAATCATATCCAAAGATCAACTGGACCACACCACAAATAGCTTCACCGTTAAAAATTTCATAGGCCATCATAACATTTATTTTTCATCCAATTTATTCATAAGGTCACAAAGACCTAGATGAAGAGGAAATACAAATTTCATATTGATCCAAAACTTCTGTGACCGCTAAAAGGGTTTCAATGGTAAACATTCAATCCCCTACTGCCTTTTACGTGTGGTCCTTGACGGTTAGATTTATCTTATTTTTCATCTCAGGCCTTAATATGAGCTCACCAAATAGATGGACGGTTTGGATATAACACATACTCATGGAGGGACCACAAAAGGAGTGGGAGATTGCACCAGCCAAATAGAATAAAATACCGCGTAGTCTGCCACGGCAGTACCGCTGTAGTGCTGCGGTAGTTAGTGCTGCGGTGTATTTTTTTTTTTTTTTTTTTTTTTTTTTTTATATAAGGAGAACTTTTTTTCCCCTACATTTTTCTTATAAATATATACCATATATGATTTTAAGATAGAAAAACTACTTTAGCCAACCAACCTGATTATTTTCCAAAATTCTATCAAGTCAATGGTCGAAAATCCATTTCATTCACTTTGTGATCAATTTCAATCAATTCGTGGTCAATTTCATTTACTTTACGGTCAATTTCAATTAGTTCGTAGTCAATTTCGATAACTTCGCAATCAATTTCATTAACTTCGCGGTCAATTTCAATCACTTCGTGGTCAATTTCGCTCACTTTGCGGTCAATTTTATTCACTTCGCGGTGAATTTCGTTCATTTCGCGGTCAAAATCATTCACTTCACGGTCAATTTCAATCACTTCGTGGTGAATTTTATTTACTTCATTTACGTTGCAGTCAATTTCATTCACTTCGCGGTGATTTTTATTTACTTCACGGTCAATTTCAATCAGTTTATGGTGAATTTCATTCACTTCGCGGTTAATTTCATTTACTTTGTGGTCAATTTCAATCAATTCGCGGTGAATTTCATTCCATTCATTCACTTCACAGTGAACTTTATTTACTTCACGGTCAATTTCAATCAGTTTGCAGTGAATTTCATTCACTTCGCGGTCAATTTCATTTACTTTGTGGTCAATTTCAATCAGTTCGCGGTGAATTTCATTCCCTTCATTCACTTCGTAGTCAATTTCATTCACTTCGCAGTAAACTTCACTCTTTTCGCGGTCAATTTCATTCACTTCGCGGTTAATTTCAATCAGTTCGCGATTAATTTCATTCACCTCGCGGTCAATTTCACTTACTTCGCAGTCAATTCCGTTTTACTTCGCCGTGAATTTCATTTGATTCGCGGTGATAAGGGAAGCAAAGAGTGGACAAGGGAAGGCCATTAGGTGAATCGACTTAGCTGCTAGTAAGCTTCTCAAAGAAGTGAACAAGTGTGTAAACATTGACAAGCCAATGTTCGGAAGTGTGCCCAGGGTTGAAATTGGCGATGAGTTACGCTACATGGTGGTGTTTTCTATCATTGGCCTTCATCGACCTTATCAGGGTGGGATAAATTACACAAAGGTAAGGAGAAGGATTCTGGCTACGAAATATCAACATTCCTCCTAGTCAATCATGTAACTCATTAAGGTCCATCAACATTCCTACGAAGTAACTGAAAATCACCATGAAGTGAGTGAACTTTATTGCGAAGTGAATGAAATTCTAGGTGGACCACAAGACAGGAAACAATGTTTAAAGGCCATTAAAAACTTCATTCACTTCGCAAAGTGAATGAAATTCTAGGTGGACCACACCATAGGAAACAATGATTAATAACCATTAAAAACTTTTTATGGGCCACAAAAGTTTTGGGCCAAGCTGATAGTTGTGTTTTGCCTTCATCCATGTCTGTGTGACCCTATCAACATGTTGGATGGCTAATAAACTTTGCGGTCAATTTCACTCACTTTGTGGTCAATTTCACTCACTTCGCAGTGAATTCTGTTCACTTCATTTACATCGCGGTCAATTACATTCAATTCGGAGTGAATTTCCTTCACTTTGTGGTGAATTTCATTCAATTCATATACTTCGCGATGAATTTCCTTCACTTCGCGGTCAATTACATTCACTTCATTCAATTCGTAGAGAATTTCATTCAATTCATCTACTTCGCGGTGAATTTCATTCACTTCGCGGTCAATTTCCTTCACTTCACAGTCAATTACATTAACTTCATTCAATTCGCGGTGAATTTCATTCACTTCACGGTGAATTTCACTCATTTCGTGGTGAATTCCATTCAATTCATTTACTTCGCGATAAATTTACTTCACTTTGCGGTGAATTTCATTCAATTCATCTACTTCACGGTGAATTTCCTTCATTTCACAGTCAATTCCATTCACTTCATTCACTTTGTGGTGAATTTCTTTCACTTCGCGGTGATTTTTCTTCATTTCGCGGTCAATTTCATTCGCTTCATTCACTTCGCAGTGAATTTCATTCACTTCATGGTTAATTCCATTCACTTCATTCACTTCACGGTCAATTACATTCACTTCGTGGTGAATTTCCTTCACTTTGCACCCAATTCCATTCACTTCGTGGCCAATTTCCTTCACTTCATGGTCAATTCCATTCATTTTGTTCACTTCGCGGTGAATTTTTTTCACTTCGCGGTCAATTTCATTCACTTTATTCACTTCGCGGTCAATTTCCTTTACTTTGTGGTGAATTTCTTTCACTTCGTGGCCAATTTTCATTCACTTCGCAATGAATTTCTTTCATTTCATGGTCAATTTCATTCATTTTGCGGTCAATTTCAATGGCTACAATTATAATCGTAGCCATAGGGAATCCCAACTTTTAGAAATTACATTTATGATAAAGCAAGGGTATTTTTGTCCAATAAATATACATGAATATTCTTGAAAGTTAAGTATGAGAGGGCTTAGTAAGGTGGCTCGTAAGTGAGCAGTACATTAGAAAAATCTCTTAATATATAGCGGGCATTACTCTTGGATCACGAGGGTTTTTATGATAAGCTCGAGTGTCTTTGCACATTACACGCGGTTTATATTCTGAGAAGTGGGGCCAGTCGTTCAGTAATCGGGACCGTTGGTCTGTTTCCTCTAAACGTAGATGAATAATGGTGCAGTTTACATAATATCATCAATGGATATGGGGACATTATTTATTAAATATGGACCGTTGTCGCGTTCATCTTGTTCGTCTATCTGTGGTACGCAAACGAAGATTATTAGTCCTGTCGAGGATACTTTTGGTGGATCGCAACAGATCAATGGTCTGGATTACTGAACCCACTAGTTAGATTTGAAATTCAGCGCGCGTATCTAATTAGAGAACTGAGCACTACAGCCTGCTGCGGCTAACTTATGATGCAGCTGCCAACCAATCACTCGGGAGCTGGAAATCATGGGAACCACCATTGAAATGGTTCGGTTCACTGATGGACCACACCATCAAAATCAATAGACGGCCCACATCTGACTTGATCTACAGGTGTTGCCGAACTATTGATGGTGTAGACTCGTTGTCGTGATGGTGGGGCCCAACTGTTGCGTGGTTACATAAACTAGTACGTGGCACGTTGGCAGGAAAGAAGGGGCTTGCGTTGAATACTCTTCTCACTGGACGGGATTGTGCGGTGAGTAACTCACCACGCTAAATCAGTTGGGCCCACCGTGATGTATGTGTTTTACCCACTCTCCATCCGCTTGTCCAGCTTAATTTAGGTCCATGAGCTTTGGAAATGCTTCAATTTTGGGTTCATGCTGAAACGGATTTGTTATGTTGACGTCATCAAGTTATGTGGGCCCCACTATGATGTATGTGTTATATCTAAACGGTCTATCCATTTTTAGACATCATTTTAGGGCATGGACCAAAACATGAGACTGATAAATAGCTCAAGTGAACAACACCACAGAAAGCAGTGGACACAGTGATAAACACCCTTGAAACCTTTCTAGAGCCTACCTCGTTTATTTTCCATCCAAACTGTTCATAAGGTCACACAGACCTAGATGAACGGAAAAAATAAATTATCAGCTTGATCCAAGACTTCTGTAGCCCCTTGGAAGTTTTCAATGGTATACGTTCAAAGCTTACTTATTTCTGTGGTGTGGTCCATTTAAGCATTTGATCAAACTCTTTTTTGCAACCATAATCTAAAATGATCTCTAAAAATGGATGAACGGTGTAGATATAACGCATATATCATGGTCGATCCCACAGAACTTGGTGACGCACCACCGACGCACACCACGCAATCTACTTCCATTCATGCCCTTGAATTAGCTGGAAATTTGATGGATACGTGGATTGTGTGGTAACCCACGACAGGAAAACAGTGGAAAGAATGACGTCTACCGTGGAAACTCCTTGATGGTCACGTGAGTTTTTAATTAAGCTGATATTTGAGTTTCAACTGTAGATTGTGTGCCCTACGAAGGTTTCAACCGTAGATGTCATTATTCTCACTGTTTTCCTGTGCTTTGGTCCACTTGAGCTTTGGATATGCTTCAATTTTGGAGTCGTGCCCTAAAATGAACTTTTAAAAATGGATGAACGGCATAGATAATGTCACTTACATCAAAGTGGGCCTCGTTGAGTTTACTCACCACTCTATAGTGTGGTGAGTTACCACACAATCTGCATCCAGCGGCAGCAGCCGAATTTAAGCTGATTGGAGAGCCGTGGTCATATTTCAGTGAGGCACTGCGACAGAGAGCTAGATGGGGGCTTATTGTGATGTTTGTGAGAAATTCATCCTGCCCATCCATTTTGCAAGATTATGTTAAGACATGATATAAGGCAGAAGAAAGCTCCCTTTGGATCACCACGATTTCTATATCCACAAAAATATTAGCCTGACCAAAACTTTCGTGGCCCACCTGATCCAAAAAAGTTCAATGGTGGATGTTGGACGTGTTCAATCTTTACTGTTTCCTGTCATGCAGCCCACTTTAGTTATGGATCAGCCTTATATTTTGGCTCACATCCTAACATGAACACGCAAAACGGATAGACGGAGTGGATTTCTCACAAACATCTCAGTGGGGCCTACCTTGCTTCATATTGCAGGAAGGCTGTGCTTCTATTGTAGATGCTGTTTTGATTGAACATTCAAGTCATCCAAGTGGCCTCTGCTTGGAACCATACCCCATTCATATGGGCCAGAACGTATGTGGATTGCCTGCTACACCTGACACCCGATGGTAGGAAGTTCCAAACCCTTGGAATCTAGGTAGAGACCACGTGATGTTTGCGAGAAATCCACCCAATCCATCCGTTTTTCCAGCCGCTCATGTTAGATTATGGGGCTGAACTTTACCTTCAAGGAAAAAGACGTTGACAGCCTTTTATATGTGAGGATGATTGAATTACAACACCACCGACTAAAGTGTGTGATTGATCTGGACCATCCAATCAATTGGTCATCTCTTGGATGGGCCATACTCTGGAATATCATGGATTCTGACAAAATCAACTAGCTCCGAATGCATATTACACCTGAGAGGCGAAATGTAGCGTGCTATCAATTTTTATTTTTTTTTTGGGTGCATTTTCTCATGAATTTCAATTATGGCCTTCTAAGGTGATTATTTGGACGTTTAAAAATCATCTGATTGATTTAGTCTTGTTAGTAGAACTCCGTATTTAAATTTATTAAAAAAAAAAACTTCTTTTTCCTTTTTTGGGAAATCGAATTAAACACATTTCATTAAGAAGGTGCATCTCACTCAAGAAAAAAGAAAATCTTTTAGAGGTGATTTAAAAATAGAAATTGGTAATTGCTGCCGTTATTACAATTGAGCAAATGGTGGAAGATTTTAGTGGAAACGAATCAATTTATACAAAGAGTGATTGAAAGGGAAGGATTTAACCGAGTTGGAGAGTAATATTAACCTGCTATTTGATTACCTATATACATAATTACTTATACATTTAAAAATCTTAATCATTTTAATTAATGTTTTTAAATTCCACTTTATTTAAATTATAATATATAAGCACACATATGCATATTTAGTAATTTTTTACTCTGTTTTCTTAAATCGGAACTATATTAAACTTGAACTTCTCATTCTCCATATTTTTCATTTTGGACCAATAAAACCCAAACATTTCTAGTACTACTTTTTTTTACCTCAGGCATTTGACTAAGTATGGTTATTTAAGCCTTGAAAATGATCAAAGAGTCTCCTTGGAATTTTTAATTTAATAAAAATATTTTACTCAAAATTATTATATTTAATTAAGGCTATGTTTGGTAGATGCCCAAAATTGTTGTTGATGTCTCAAATCTTTCAGCAACATGGTCTGTTGATGTCATCAGCTGATGTTGGATGCCATCGGCAGTTGTTGAATGACAAACAGGCATTGTAGGGGCCAGCAGATCAAACTGCATGTTTGTTATGGTTCAGCACCCATCTTTGTGCATAGGCTGCTCAATCTAGTGGCATGTTTGAATGCTCAAACAGGCCATCAAAATGCATTTCAGTGATAGAGGTTTGCTAATCCCACATGCATATGTAAGGCAGCCCATCCACATGCACCAACATGGCATATTGCGTGGGATCCAAACCATCCATAAATTGGGGTCCAGTAACTCTCCATATCAACAGAAAAAAAAGGCCCAAGATTGGTGGCTATGATGATCTCCCAGTACGTGAGACTTTTGGAGCCTGGTCTATCCAAGCCCGACAGACCGATTGTATTCATCTAGATGAGAATGTCAGATAAATAGCCGTTTGGCATGGATGATAGAAATAATTCAAATGAACTTAGAAGATGCAGTCTTTGGTAGCTACCGTTTGGTGTATTTCAAGAAACTGTCGACCATTAACAGAAAAACACTAATATTTTCATTTCCTTTTCAGTGAGAGAGATAGTTTCCACTGATGCATCGTTTTGTGGAATCTGCATTCGCAAGAATATAGTCTTATAGCAACATTTATAGTTTTGAAATCTTCTAATGAGAAAGCAAAAGGGTTGTAATAATAGCAAAAAGGAAGACTATCACATTCATACCAAATCAGACTACTATCACTCTGCAAAACCAATTGGGTTCGATTCAAGGTTTTTAAGAAAAATCAATAGGGCGTTTGGTTGCACAAATATCAGGAAATTTCATGATATCAACCAGAACGAAGTACTTTATTTTGTTAAGTAAATCATAACAATGATTAGCTGTGATTGGATTAAGCAAACGTGAAGCCAAAATCGTCAAAGTTATAAGCTTAAAGGTTTATGCCACATGCAAATCTGCCAAAAATAGGATTGCAAATGGCCCAAATCTGCTTCGTTGTATTAATTTCAATGTCAAAATCACGTACCATATAAGAGATCCACAGATCTTTCAGGGTTTGATGGTTACAAAATTCCAAAGTCCCATCTCAACCCCAGAGTGCATTTGGCACTGTAAGATCGATACAGATCCAGGACTCGATCCTGATACTGTAACATCTCAGTGTCAATTGTCAACACATCGAAAGAGCAGTGGGTCTTAAATTTCAGTCGTTTCGGTAATTTCAGTGTTACACAGATGCTCCAAAATGGGTCTGCTAGCCATGTCAAATACTTCAATTTTAAGTGAAAAAAAAACCTGGATTGAAGTATGTGACATAGATATCAAAACCAATTTTGAAACATCTGATCGACATACCTCCAGAATCGGCATTTGAATGCCCATCTGCCCATGGGGCAAATCCGTCTTTGAATCACGAAGCTGCCTCAATAACATCCAGGTCTCCCTCAGCCATCTGATTTTCTTTGGACACGAAAGCAGTGCTTGCCGGAGGTGTATCTACTTGAAGAGCACCTTCCAAAACCTTAACCACTTCACCAATGGAAGGTCTAAGGAACGGCTGGTCTTGCATACACCACAAAGCTATCCGAACCGTTCTTTCAACACTGTCCCACTCCACTCCCCCCTCCAATCGGTTGTCAATGACTTCGCTCAATTTCTCATCCCTACACATGTTGTAAACCAGGAGATGCAGATCAGCATCCCTCTTGCCTGTAACAATCTGCAGCAGCATCTCCCCAAACATGTACACATCTCTTTCGGGTAGAGTCTCCGACGATGAAGCGGCTTCTTTTTGCAATAAGCAATGTAGACCGAAATCAGTCACTTTCGCGACCAATTGCTCATCGAGCAAAATGTTCTCGAGCTTCAGATTCCCATGAGCAATGCATTGTTGACACTCCAGGTGTAGATAAGCAATTGCCCGCGCTACCCCAATGGCAATATCAAGCCGCTGCTGCCAGCTGCCTCGATTTCTATCCCGCCCAATGTTGAGAAGCCACTGATCAAGTGAGCCATTGTTTATGTATTCGTAAAGCAGAGTCGTGTGTTTCTGCTCGAAACAGAAGCCCTTCAAAGCAACAAGATTTCTGTGGTGAGTGCTACCCAAGGTAGAAACCGCCATTCGGAAGTCCTTCTCGGATGCTACCACATTCTTCAGAACCTTAGCAACCACTGCAACCTGGTTTGGTAGGATGCCTTTAAAAACAGTTGGCCCAATTTGGACTGTGAAATTTTTCATCAGCTCTTTCACTTCTTCGAATGATAATCTGATAAGTGCACTGTAATGAGGATTCAACAAAGCATCTTTCTGGAATGGGACTCTCTTCCGACCCTTAATTTGCCTTCTCCGATAGATAAACCAGAATACGAACATCTCAATTGTAAGGAAAACCAATGCAGTTAGCAAAAACAGCACACCAATAGCAAGTATGAGACTCTTGTGGTAATCTACCTGCGGAGTGGATCGTGGTTTTGATAATTGCATCGATGATTGGTGGTTGTGTAAATCAGTTTCCTGAGTAGACACTGCCTGAGGAACCAGACATACTTTCAAGAAGGAAGTTGCAGAAACAGATGCATATCGGTATCCGCTGATGAAGCCGGTTCTTTTTATGGTACAAAGGCCTGAACCATCATTTCTCGCGGTTGTAGCATAGCAAGAACTGTCATTCAAACAGTAGTCTTTGCATGCTTCCACACTCAGCATTGTATCGACGTCGTGAGGAGGATAAAGCCCATAAAGAACGGTCTGTTTCAGCACGAACATGCTTATGCCCATCTTGCAGTTGCTCAAATCAGTCATCTTCTTGCAACCATAAGAACCGGTCTCCACTCCAGGCCCCGCGCCCAAGCTTAACGAATCCGGAACCAGGCAATTGCAAACCGGCCCTGTCGAATTGTACCCACAAATGCTATACAAACCGCACGAACCGAAGACATTGCATTGGTTTTCGACAGCTTGCCATACTACCTTCCATGCCTGAAGAGCATCATCCCATGAATAAATTCGAAGGTTCCCATCAGCATCTATACGCAGATGTTGGAAAATCGCAGATGGGTCTTTAACATCCTTACTCGACCGATGCCAAACAATGCTACCGTTCGCATCAAACAGCCCAAGAACCCCGTTCGACTCGAATCTTGCTTCAGCAGCAGAAACAGCAGGCCCCAAACCGCTACTCCAGTAGGTAACATTGTTATCCCACACGAGCGCAAGATCGCCCGAGCCCCGAATCACAAAGCTATAGTAACCAGCAATGGAGTTTGCTGAAGGGGCTTGGAGGGTTTGAGGGAAGTGTAAGGACTGGCCAGGAAGGAGAGTATCTGTTGGGCTGTGGAAGCTCTCCCAAACCACTTTCTGCCCAAAACCTCTTAAAATCAGATTCCCATTGTTCAAAAGGCTAGCTTCTTGAACTCCCAAACTAGCAGTATTGCTGCTCCAAACAAGCAAGCCAGTTGGATTTTCAAACAAGAGCAAGCTCCCATCCCTGGAGAGCTGAAAAGTAGAGTTTTCTGAGACTCTAATACCCCCACCAACTGTCCAAACAGGCAGCATCTCTGCCACACCTCTGCCTTTGAAATTGTACCAAATCCCCACAACAAAGCCATCACCTTTCTGGAAATCAGGCAAGAACCCAAATGCAAAAACACCATTTTCAGACACCCAATGCCTTGCTTCATACCCAGAAACCTCAAACCCCAAAGGAACTGAAACCATTGAGAAATCCTCACAAGACCCAAAAACAAAAGACCCCCAAACAAGCATTAGAGCAAAAGCAGGCCCATACCCATCTACTGAAACCTCAAAGGAGTGGTCTTCCAAGCACTTACCCTTGAAATGCTTGGTGGGTTTTCTCGGTTTGAGCTGATTCCTCCAAATTCCACCCATTCCAGCTGAAAATCTCATGGAATCCATTTCCACTGTAGTGAAATGAAAAGAAAGAAGATATAAAGGGGATGTTTTGGAGAATAACAGTAGATTTTGAGGGTTAGGATTTGAATCTTTTGGGAATTGGGTTGATGCAAGGACGAGACAAGCAAATCAAAATTCAAATATTGTTTGAGAGAATGAGTGCCCATTCCAAGGAGAGAGACAGTGGTCCTGATTTTCTTCCACTAATTGCACTTTTCTCTTCGATTTTTTTTTTTTTTTTTTTTTGTATGATATAATTAGTTACTCTTGGATAAGCAGCCGACAAAAACTCCTGTTGAATACTGGGATTTGTCAGGTGGGAATTGCATGAGTACCTTGTTATTATCAATCTGTGGGAAAATGGTATTTTCTCCCCTTAAAATTGATAGTTCCACCCGGTAGGGATAATTTGGGTATGAAAATATTTTCTCTGTAGTGCTTTTTGCTGGGGTTGGAACCAGAAATTGGCCTGGTCGTTCTGGGCCCTGTACAAGCCCATACAGCTTTGGACTTGGTTTCCTGAAGTACTGCATTGTGGGCCCAGCTTGAGTTTTTGTGCCTTTTATCGATAATGAGATCCAAACCTTTGATATAATAATCCCACTGTGTAGGGCCATGCACAAAAAATATCCCGGATGGCAAAATCCTGTCCATCAACTCTTGGCTCTTAAATATCAGTTCCATGAGAAAAGCTTTGATACTCTGACGGAAGATAGTGGATGATATTCGGGCACTTCAAAAAATATGGACATATAGTGTACAATTAATTCAAATTAAACCGTCCAAATTACCTAGACCTATAGGTGTATCATGACCCAGAAATTAATTGGACAGAGAAAGAATATCCAATGATCTTATTTCAATAAACAGGTGTCCACTAATATCAGAGGCTAGGATCGGTCAATCAATCTGATTTTGGATTCGAGCTGATACATGCCACGTCTACCATGTGTAAGTGCCTGCGTATCAAGCGTTTTAGGCGGCCAGAGTATCAAATACCTCCCCATGTTCCATTACTAGCAAAGGATGAGACCCGCCACACTATCAATTTTTATTACTGAAGCATGGCCCACTTGTACAAGGTTAGAAGTTTGAAAACTCCTGTATTAGTTTACCACCATCTTAAAGAGAGTGGTGACTCTTTAACTGTACATGTGGCTTAGTTTGTTTTACAATCCAGAACGTCCATATTGCTGACCGAATTCGGATGGAGCAAAACCAAAACATTATAATGAGAATATTGCATCAACCATCTTATTTTTCCCTTCGAATCTGGACCACTCAACGTTTTACTTTTACCCATCAATTTAACAGCCATGAATTGAATGGCTGATAAGATTCCTTGATCACTGTCATTTCAGGGACATGGCACATCCACAATGTCACCCACAATTTGGATGGTCTGGATAGCAATAAATGAGATCCACATGTGAGGAGGATAAGTCACCATCATTTTAAAACCTTAACCTTGAATTACCAAATTACCCTTATGGAGTGGGACAACTTTTGGAGATGGAAATATCATGTCCCTAGAACTATATTAAAAGGATGGTCAAAGGAAAATATAAGAGAATGAAAGATGATCTTTTATTTTTAATTTTTAATTTTTAATTTTTAATTTTTTACTTTTCATAGAAGGACAAAGATACTAAGTTAGTCAAGGCCCACTGAAGAGACTGCCTTTTTGTTTATTTATTCATTTTCTCTTTTGGGTTTTGGAGATTTGTGCAGAGATTGCAGGCCTGCATCTGGTCTGATGCCAAAAGACAAAGGGTCCAACTGCGCTGCATTTATGTACATAGTCCCTCGTTTGTAAATATACTTTCTAATAGGAAGGATGTGTGCTCAGATTAGTGGGCCATGACATCTTGAACTTAGTTGAAGCGATGGACCCCACTGCGTGTAAGGTGGAGCCAGTCCAAAACGGACGGTTGAAAAGGAACTGATAAGCCTTTGGGCAAATTTAGAAAGTCGAGATCACCGTTCTTTTTCGTTTACTTGACTTGGACGGTCCACCTCATCCTATATGCCCTGTTGGATGATAGGTTACTTAAGTGGGGCCTTCTGAATGACATCATCCATGGCCACTGCTTACTTACTAGAGTTGCTGGGAGCTGTGCAATGTAAAGATCTGTGGTGCCAACATGATGTGCGTGCGACATCCACTCCGTCCATCATATGCCAAGGGATCGTAGTATGGTGTGAGCCTAAAAACAAGGCCTATCCAAACCCAAAGTGGGCCACACCACAGGAAAAGGTGGGAATGGGGATGACTCTCATTGAAACCTTTTCGGTGCTCGATGGAAGTTTTGTATCGGCAGATATTTGGGTTTTAACGTCATCCTGGTGGGACTCACCTTATTAGCCGGTTGGATGGCAATGGCATATAAAAATGGAAATCGATTAGGTGACGGTAAAGCCCCTCATATGGGGAGATTTGATTAGGGCTTTCAAAGTATTTTTGAAAGGGATATCGCAGGAAGTTCGAAGCTAGGTGGGGGCCACAGTGATGTTTGTGAAAAAAATCATCCCATCCCTCCATTTTTCTACATCATATTAAGACATGAGCCCAAAATGAAAATTAATCATCCGCTGTTGAAACATTTACCAGGCCATATAAGTTACTGTGCTAATATTTTTTGTGTTTTCAATTCATCAAGTGAAAATGATCTTATAAACAGTTTAAATGATATATAAACATAGCAGTGGACTTGGGAGATTTCAACTTTAGCCATTTCTCTAGTCTTTTATTTTTTTTGGTCTGTTCTTCATACTACTTGAATTTTTACCTGCCTTATTTTTATACTCATTTTCTAATATCATATGCAGAATGGATGGACAGGATGGATTTCTTGTTAGCTTGTTAGTACACAACACTGTCAATTGACACTTCACTATTAGCCACCCGCACTAGGGATCCATACCAAGACCTCAAGTGTTGAAACGAGGTATCTCCACTTAGTCTGCCAGTTGAGCTATGGATCTGGGTGTCGCACGACAGGAGCGTACATCTGCTTTCATCTTTGGTCTCAAGCAGTAAATGCTTGGCAAAAAGGATGGACAATGTGAAAATAGACTACATGCATCAGGGTGGCCCTACTGTGAGCGCCCATGTCTTGTGTGAGTCTGGGCCACACCTAATACCCTCCCATTTGAAAAGGCTGACCGAAATCACACCATACCAGCGCAATCAAATCTCGCCATGTCGCTTTATTGCCCAGCTTCACAGAATCTGCTCCACGGAAAAATCAAAACCAGCGCAGTGTGTTTTAAATGGTGAGCATCCCTATCCCAATTGTTCCATGTGGTGGGGTCCACTTAAGTTTTGGGTCAGCCTGAATGTGGGAATCACGTATTAATATGAGGTGGTGCAAACGATGAACGGACTTGATGTTACACACGTATCATGCTGGGTCCCACAAGGCTTTTTGTCTGTAGCCAATCAGTACGGCTCTCATTATGTCCTACTCTTTTGTATCGGATTCCATCATTTCCCAATTTGAAATCTGAATAAAGATATGATCACCCTCACACCTACTTCTTGGTAGGATCAATTATTTCACATACACTGTATTTCGGTGTAAGCAATTATTAAAAGCCATTGATTACTTGTGGCTCACCACAATAAAGCTGATGGAGTGCGATTTCCACATCTCCCATCACAAATAACTATGTTTCTCACACTTTCGGGCTATCCAGCGGCTCGGGAGCCCCCACTTAAAAAATGAAAAGAAAGAAAGAAAAAAAAAAAAGCCAATCCGACTGGAGTAGTCTACGACACCTGTTTTATGCAGGTGCGTGAACCAACCAAGCTGTGGGGTCCACCATAGTTTATATATAAAAAAGCCAATCCGTACATCATCATGAACCATAATTTGGGCCGTACCTACATTATATAATTCCAATTAAAAACTCATCTACGTAATATAATCCCAACTAAAATCTTATATACATCAACTGTAACAATGTCTAAAAATGGCCAAGTTTACGTGGTATGGCCCACCTGAATTTTTCATCAAGCTGAGTTACGCTTGATTAATGGGTTTAATGAAAAACACATGGCACCATAACCCAACACACAAACCTATGGTGAGGATCCTGTCCTCAATGGTCCATGTAGTGCGGCCCATCTTAATTGTGGATTTAAGTGATTTTCGTCCTTAGGGTTTAACATTGACAGTTGAAATGGATTTCACACATAAAACACAGTGGGCACAGACTTGGGTTTTACACACTACTGTTTGTAAAATTGGTGTTGTAAGCATTCCCATTTGGACGAAAATCAGGCTCATCCAAAATTCAAAGTAGGTCACACCAAAGGGATCAGTGGTGATGGGCATGCCTATCATTGAGACCATTTCATGCCCACCATGATACTTGTATACGATCCAATTCATTCAGAAGGTTAGTCTCACTGGAAAAGAAGGGCAAAAGCCAAATATGAGTATGATCCAAAACTACAGTGCATCCAGTTAACGATCCTACCTACTCACATAAATTGCGACCATATTAATGGACAGAGTGGATGTTGTTGTACCTTATTTCATGACCATTTTAGAGTAACTATTTAGAAACAGATGTGTCATTCTATGGAAATATGTACCATACGAAAGAGGATACTTGGGGTGGGTGAGATCTGGCAAGTTGCGGCTGAGAGGCAATCACAAGCAGAGCATAAGTAAGGTTATGGATGAGAGGCATGATGCAGAGCAGAATGTGCGGTCAAGAAAAGTCCAAGAGGCAGAAAACTGGCCGAGCAAAATAAACAATTAAAATGATACGTGTTAGAAAGAAAATATGAGAACGAAGGATCTAGAATACAATGTGGCAACGATTCAACTGTTATAAGCATTAAATAAAGAAGAAAACGCTTGAAGAAAAGCTGTGACAAAGATCTATAAATAACTAAAGAATTTAACAAACATAGTCCTCTCATACAAATTTAATAAACTAATCAAAATTATCTTCCCTTATCGTAGTTAAACATTATCCTAAGAGTAATAGTAATCTTTAATTGTAATACAAGTTATACTTTTGTGTTGAACTATTCCCAGTATTAATATAATCACTTTATCTTTTAGAAGAAGTACATATTACAGTTACTCTCCGTGATTACACTGTAAGTATTTTTATTTTTTTTGTTTTCATTTACAAGAGTTCTTTCAAACAGAATGCAATGTGCAACTTATCTTCATAGGAAGAACCATATCCTTCAACAATCGATTGATCTTCTTAATAATTATATTTTGGAGTAGTTGAATATGTGATCGATCTCAGCTATATACAATAGCACTCGATGTATCTGCCTATCTTGGTGCTTGGGGTCAAGTTGTTCGATTTGAATCGAGCCGCATAATTAGTTTCAACATACTCGCACACATCACACTTGATTAAAAAAAATAAACCGACAGCCAACAAATGTCACACTCACACACATGGTAGCTCATAGGAAGAACCATATCCTTTGACAATTGGCTAATCTTCTTAATAATTATATTTTAGAGTATTTGAATATGTGACCGATTTCAGCCATATACAATCGCACTCAATGTACCTGCCTATCTTGATGCCTGGGTTCAAGTTGTACGGTTTGACTCAAGCCGCATAATTAGTTCCAACATACTCATACACATCACACGTGATTTAAAAACAAACCGAGAGCCAGCAGATGTCACACACACACGGTAGCGGGCCCATAGTAGATTTTGTTGGACAGAGCTCCCTATAATAGGCATCTCATATTTAGATAGGATTTCAAGTTGGAATAATTAAAAGGTTCCCAATTTGATTTTTCTTTTTTTATACCAAAGGGTAGGTGAGGAACTTATGTGGGTCCAAGCTCAGTCATTTTCAGACACGGATTAGATAGTATCTTTTGTCTGCACCAGCTCCCTCCACCTTTGATTTGATTGGATGATAGGCTGGTGTGAGAGATAGGCCAAGCAAAGAAGCTTTGAAAGTTATTTGGTTATGTATATGAACAAGCTTCATCTCTAACACCAATTTGCCATCCAATCAGATTTCACCGAATCAAGGGCTAAAGGAGCTCAGTCCAGGTGGGCCAGCAACGATTCCTTGTCCGGTCATTTCCCTGATCGGCTAATAAGCCAGAGACTCTTATACCCTTCTGCTGCACTTTTGGGCCTTTTGGTACAATGCAGACGTATGCACTTTAGCAAGGATATAGTTGAGTTCCTCCACCTTACACGTGGCATGGACTTCAAATCTCAACTACCCAAACGGTGGGACCCACCGTAGGTGTATTATAACTCAAATTAGACTGCAAGTATGATTTCGACTGGTTTATAGTAGGCATCTATTGCCCAAATTTGAAAGGGTGTTCATTAATCTAAGGTTAGCATTGTCTAATCATATTTGATTTTGAGAGCCTGGCTATTCTACACTGCATCCCACTATTTGGACGGTTTGGATTGAGGAATATATTCGATATGTAAGGTAGGAGTCTCACCTGTATCCTATCTGTAGCATCCAGCCCCACTACCAACAGTCGTCGATATAGATGAGGTTTGCTGGAATATATGCCATAGCCGTTGGATTTAGGATACTATACAGTAATCCAAACCATTTACATGATTGTCCACACCATCAATGAAGAACACCTAATAATGAAAGTTTCCAATGAGAAAATTTCAGCACTTTGATTATTTAACCTCTTTCTATTGAATATGATCCACCTCTTTTGCCGTTCTTTCATGAGCCATTGATTCAACAGTCTAGGATTTTACAATTTCTGAGATTTGTAAAGAAGCCACCTTAGCCTTTGCCTTTACTCAGCTCCATAGTTTGGATCTCTGAATACGACCACTGATCAAACGGCTGTAATCCCAATGTATATATATAAATACATCAATGTTGGGGTCCTTGCTCTTGCCCCGGTGGTAGACTCTCAGGAGTTTCAACTCCCGGTCAGGGGTTCGAGTAGGTGGTGAAATTCCACCAGCATGAGTGTGCAGGGGTGTGTGTGCGGGTGTGTGTATATATATATATATATATATACAAAAAAAATACATCAATGTTGTAGCAAGCCTTTGGATGGACGCTTAAATTAGAATGGCAAAAGAAATATGATTGCGTACTGGCATCTTTACGCTATTTGTGGTACACAGCATTTTCGGCAACGACAGCTAAATTCAAACGCACATCTACAAAGAGCACTAGAGTCACATGTAGCAATCTTAAAAGATACGGATCCACGAGCAGGTGCTTGCAGCTTGCCTAACACATACTTAGGGGTGTACACAAACCGGGCTAGCCCGGTTAGCTCACTCGACCCGGCCCGAAAAAGCCCGACTCGGCCTGACCCGGAACTGAGTTCGGGTCAGGACGGGCCAATTTTCTAGGTACGAAAGTGAGTTCAGGCCGAGTTTGGATACCTCCCAGTTCGACTCGACTCAATCCGAAATCCGACTTACCCCGGCCCGACCAGACCTGACCCAGTCCGACCCGTGTATGACTGTATTTAATTTGTATAAAATGTTTTATTTTATGCTTTGTCAAATGTATGTAAATGTCCTGACTAGTTAGATTTTTTATAGAGTTTATAGTTCAATTATCTAAACCGTTGATCGAGGGCCTTGTAATGGGATGCGGATTACCTGCCGAAGCCCTTCCCATGAACTTGCTGTAAGGTTCGAAACTGGCCCGAACTTGAAGGTTCGAAACTGGCCCGAACTCGCGCCGGGCCCGGTTCAGGCTGGAGATGTTGGCCCGGTGACCAGGCCCGGTTGGGTTCGAGCCTTGTGTGGCTGTTGAACGGGCCTGGACGGGCTGAGGCCAGTTCGACTCGGCCCGACCCGTGTACACCCCTACACATACTTTAATGCTCCAAGTGTTTTGCTGCTTTATGTTAATTTTTGTGAGATAGATGACACGGACAGAGTTTTGTGATGTAGAGTCGGTTGCGGACACTTTCACTAGAGAAGCCTTCTAGGACCCCGAAAGTAATCAAAACTTATAATAGGCATATCTCGCAAATTGAAATGAGTTACTCGACATACCATATATGATTTTGGAGTAAGAGAAGTTACTTTGGTCAACAAACCTGGACGTATTGGGTTGCCTATGCTGTATTTGAGAGATTCTATCAAATTGACAGTTGAAAATTTATTTTATTTTCATTTTTAATATTTATAGTAAGTTTAAGTTTGATTATAACTCTTTATCCAACTTTAGGAGTTGTGTAGGATATAAAAAGTGTTTTAAAATTTTAAGAGAATAACATGTTAAGCCTGAGACACTTACCTATAAATAATAAATTTATTATTTATAGTAAGTTATGAATTTTAAGGAGTTTTATTTGTAGTTTAATTCCGAAATTTCTTTCAAGGCTTGGTATCTTTATTTAAAGAATTGTAGGCTCATTTATTTTTATTATCAATCAATTTATGAATTTTTAGAATTTATTTTTATTTTTCTCATTTTTTTCATGGATTCAAGTAGTGTCCGTGATGAATCTAGTGAAGCTCCGTGGATTTGGAGAAGTTATCCCCTTGAGGAAGACTGTGATCGACCTCATCACGTACTTCCCTACATCATATTGCCTCTGTCAGTACCACCCTTCTTCGTGATATGATATGGTGGAATTTAATTGGATGGCAAGTGACTGTGAGAATTTGAGCCTGACTCAATCGAATAACTTTCTCGATGCATGCATTGTATATCCACTTCGTTCATTTGTTTTCGCCACTTATGTTAGGATGTGGTCTCAAAACTAAAGCATATGCAAATTTTCGGTGGACCATGCCATAAGAAATAATATTTTTTTTTTACCATAAAAAACCTTTTATGGGTAGGCCACAAAAGTTTCGAATTAAGTTGATGTTGGTTTTTTAGGTCGGATGGCCAATAAACATTATGGTGGATGCTAAGAAGTTTCTAATGGTGAGTGTTTAATGACCATTGTTTATTATAGTGTGGTCCACTTAAAAATTTTATTTGCTTCATTTTTTGGATTATGACTTAAAATAAGCTACAAAAACATATAAACAACATGGATGTACAATACATACCTTGAGGGGGGCCTACGTTAAGGTCTCATCAATGTAGAAAGTTCCCGATTGCAATAAGTCACAATCCTCTATATCCAACAATAGTATGTTGTCCAATTAAATCCTGCCATATCATGTTAGGGTGGAAGTAGATGCTATCATAAATAACATTGAATCCTTTAGATCTGATAACAGCATGTTGTCTAATAAAATCCTATGATGAAAGTTAGTGTTGGTAGAAATAATATATTATTTGCATATGAGACAAACATAGACTAACCTAAAATATTTAACTAACGCTGCATGGCCTACCAAAGTTTTAAATTGGTTTGATTTTTGGCATATATGTTTTGCTCAGTACGGTGGGCAACGTCTAATAAAGATGTCGCATGGTATTTAAACACCATAGTGGTCCAAGAATATTTCTAGGTGACCTGACCATGCATCCTCATTATTCATTGTGGTATGGCCCACCTAACCTTATGGTTGACCTGATTTTTATGTTCAGGTCTTAAAGTAAGGTGTCATAGCCAAGGTGCAACTTGGGTCGAGGCCTCTTGGCAATTAGACCCAAAGAGAACACTTTCCATGTGCAATTATTCCTTTGAGAAAAACTTTTAATGCATGCGCCACATGTAGGGGATCTGAAAGTACGTGGATTTTCCATCATATGCTGCCTGCGTGCCATGTAAATGCCCTTGATGGCGCAGCCCAGATGAATCGCTGGATCCACGGAGGTCGATGGGATCTCTGATCATGGGGCCAGCTGTGATTTATGTGTCCTATAGCCATGCTGTCCATCTATTTTGAAAACTCATTTTAAGGCATGATCCAAAAAATAAATTAAGTAGATCCAAATCTCATACCATAATACCAGAAACAGTAGTAATCTACTATTGAAAATTTCTTGTGGGCCACAAAAGTTTTGGATCAAAATTATATTAGGGTGGTCTCTTCATCCAGGTCTTTGTGCCCTTATCAACAGGTTGGATGGAAAATAAACATTCCAGTGGCCCCTATGAAGTTTTTAATGGTGGGGACTCAATCACTACCGTTTCCTGTTGTATGGTCCACCTAAGATTTGTATCTGCTTCATTTTTGGATTGTACCCTAAAATTAGCTTTAAAAATGGATGGACGGTGTGGATGTACGGCACATACATCACAGTCGGCCCATGGTTAGAAATATGCCATGAGGATGGATGGGTTTTAAACCCAGGAAAAGGACATTTTAGTAATTTAAAGTAAAGCCGCCGTACGCAAGTTGTACTAGGGTTGAATTTCAATTTTCAAGTTTGGATAGCTCACGTTCGGTCATGCATCCGGCTGACTCCTGAGGTGGACCCAACCCACCTGAGTTTGAATTCTAATTGCAACTAGTGGACGTGGAGATGCGACACTAGCTTCATGGTGGGCCGATGGTGCTGGGGTGATGCACGCTCTTCCATAATGGGCCCACAATTTAGATATTCTTGATGATAATGTCATGAAAGTATGCTATGAGTAAGGTGAGTCACCCCCAAAGTGTACCTTGAATGATGATCTGAACGGTTCATGAAATGGATACTTGTTACCTAGGCCATAGTAAGAAATATTTGCTAAATAGGTGATTATTTATGAAAATGAATAATTAATGGCTAATAGTCAAATTTAAGATACAAAGGTTAGGATCATAAATAAATCAATAATGGCTTAGATCGATATAAGGAGGCACTCAATGTATAGATAGACAAACCATGAACGCTAGCTCCTAATTTTCAAGCATCAGATGCACCCGGCAATTCGGATGAATGTGCTGAGTGAGGGCATTCACACGGTGGTCAAGACGATGAGCGTTTAGGCTCACCTGAAGTTCGTACTAAGTCATTTAACAGGTGGGAGGCCACGTGTATTAATGAACGACCTGTATTCAGTCAAATGTGTACAATTAGGACAGTGTCAAGTATGATGGGTGTACTCAACTTAAATTGATAGAACGCTTGTGACCTCAAGTGTTAAATTAGTTATAGGATCAAACTTATGGAAGTTGACTGCTTAACTATCCGGCCACTAATGTAGCAGCGATCTTTTTACCTTGAGCTAAAGAATTTTTTTTTCTCAAAATGTTATCGCAGTTCTTAAGTTTCTTAGTAATGCAGTGATAGACAACTAAAATTAAAAATAAAAATTAACCATCAATTTTATTGATTTAAAAGTAAGATCATTATCATTTGTAACTTAAAAGTAAAATAAGCAAAGAAAGTTACTTGTGACTGCATGTGTGGACAGGATAACCATAGTGTATAATCTACAAGAAGTGACTAGTGTGATTTTCTAAAGCTGATCGAGAATCTAACGACAATGGTCTTGGATATTTATACTACCACTAAAGCATATTGTAGCAATAATACTGGATAATAGCATATCTACATTATGTTAAACTTCGAATTTATTATATCAGTACTAGACAAAAGTAGATATGCACTGTATAGAAAGATGGTGTGTGTGTGTGTTGGCAAGGGTCTGGAACTCTTCATTATGGTTGTTTATATAGACTTGAAGAGAGAGTAATTGCTTCAAGGTTTCCTTGTTGTACATGATTTTATCCTCGAAGGTTATGGGTTTGTATCCCAATTAGACTTGGATTCTTCTTCTTCACATGCACTGATCTCCTTTCTATTTTATAAGAATCTATTTCTTAATCCTTCATAGTTTCCGTAAAAACATTGATGCTATTTGAAAATCGATCTTTTCCTTTCAGTATAGATACGGCCTTGTCATGCATGTTTAGATTGCAAAAGATCCGGCATTGGTGGTCTTTTATATAGTTTGTTGAACACACTGCTTGGTAACACATATCACTCATGCGATGGTGTCTCTCTTTTCTTGATTGCACAAGTGTGTACACTCTAACCCCATTCTAATTTTAGAAGCTGCATGTCACCGAAATAGGGGAGATCAAGAAATTTTCTTAAAATACAAGTGAGATTTCATTCATCATCCATATACATTACCAATATATGATTATAATACTTTATTAAAATATTACATGAACTACACCGGAGAAGTGTAAATAGCAGCAAAGCATAGACAGACAACATAGAAATAAAAACATGATGCGCACCTGATGCTGCTTTTCCCACGTGTAAATGTCCCTCACTGGGACGTCTGATGTATTTGGTGTGGCACTTGGAAAATGTTTCACTGGAATTAGTAGTCCATACAGTAGTTCTGTTTCAAATTTCAATTTGCAATGATATCTTCAAAGATGCCGTTCATCAGCAGGCCAGAGAAAGAATTCGCTTGGGCCCATGTGGTGGCCCACACGAAATTAAAAATTTATATATATATATATAAAAAAAAAAACCCTGAAAACCAAAGGGAGCTGATTTCATGTTGGTAGGTCCTACATAGAAAATCTATCAGCACGTACGGATCTTTCTCTTTCTTGGCGAGATTCACTGAAAGTAATAATTTATGGGTTTATAGGGACTGTACACCTTGATGGGGCCCACATAATAACTACCATACAATTTGCAACGTTAAAGGGGGACATCCATTAGAAGGATAGGTCGATGGGTCAACGTAGCAATTGACCTTTGAAGACTGTGGCTCTGCTTCTTCAGTACACATCCTCCAAATCACAAATTAGCAAGTGATTGCAACGACGCAAAGACAATACACTCATGGGCGAGGTCCTTTTAGACGGGCTCTGAAACCGCCCAACTTCTAATAGGGCCCAAAAATCAGGCCCAGTGAATTTGGTAATCTGGCTTTCTGCGGATTGTATTGAGCTTTGCTAAGGGGTGCGGATCCGCTGGATCCCTGACTGTGGGGCCCACCGTGATATATATATTTATTAAATCCACGCAGTCCATCCATTTTGATATCTCATTTAGGCCGTGAGCCCAAAAATTAAGCAGATCCAAATCTCAGGTGGACCACAGCACATGAAACAGTAGTAGTGATTCACCATTAGAAACTTCTTGTGGGCCCCAAAATTAAATTTTGGATCAAGAGATGATATTTGTGTGGTCCCTTCATCAAGGTCCTTGTGATTTTATCAACAGGTTGGATGGCAAATAAACATTCGGTAGCCCCCAAAATATTTTTAACGCCGGTATTTAATCACTACTGTTTCTTATAGTGTTGTACACCTAATATTTGGATATGTCTCATTTATTTTTTATCATGCCCTGAAACGAGCTGTCAAAACGGATGAACTGCGTAGATATGTAAGGCGCTTACATCACCGTGGCCCCATGGTAAGGGATACCAGGTCAGCTAATCATAGTTGCAAGCGTGGCAGAGAGGTGATGTGTCCAAGCCATCAATCGGATCTTGCTGTGCTGGAATCCCGATCCTTTACTCGCAACAAGCAGAAAATCTTACTTTCCTGTATTGTGATTGGTCCAAGTCATCACTGCTGCATTAAACGTAGTGTGTGATGATGTGGTCACCACGCCGCTTGGAGTCAAGTATGCACTGAATTGGATTGGGTACAGTGGATACCCATGGGCTGAAATCACAACTCAAAATCAATATTCACTTGCTAGAATTGCTGCATGCCTCTCCATAAGTTGTATTTAGATCTACAACGTCATATCTAAGTTTTTTTTTTTTTTTTTTTTAAAAAAAATTATATGTGCCAATTGAGCTTTGGATCGAATCTAGTTAGAACCAAGTTAGATTTCGGATTGAGTTGAGTCAAGTTATTATGACTCGAGCTTAACTCAATTTGAGTTCAGATTGGACTCACCCACTTAGTTCAAATCCAGTCGAATCTAAACGAGTCAGACAAGCCAAGTTTGTCAAGTCGAGCTGTCCTGTGCCAGCTCTAAATATGGTCCAATTAGATTGCAACAGCTGGGATTTTGCTAGCAGAATATCTAGATTCTACTGCGCAGATGTTACTACCCAAAAATAAAGGTGGAACCCTACGAGAGTATGCCACCACATTAGAAATAAATGGAGGGTTACATGACTTTGGCTGAATTTTTCAAACCATACATTTTGCACAGTTAAATGTGGCCCACCTGATTAGCAGACCAACCTGATTCTTGGGATGGTGAATTTAGATAGTGTCACTCTTCTGATGGATGGTTTGGATATTGCACATGTCTGCCGTGCTAGCATATGTGGGGACGCACGTGAGTTAACAAAGCTTGATTGAATTTATTGGAAGGGAAAAGGGTTTTTTTTTTTCATTTTAACAGGCTCACAGTGACACACACCACGGTGGACACTCGGACGCGGATTGCGTCCTACCCCCGCCCGGACGGAGCTCTGTGGGGCTCACTGTGTTGTAAGTGTTTTATCCACGCCGTTAAACGCTTTTTTCCAATAATTTTAATATTTGAACCAAAAAATGAGGCACGTCCAAGGCTTAAGTGGACCACAAAGTGGAGAGTGAACGTCCACCATTAAAAACTTCTTAGAGCTGTAGAAGTTTCGGATCAAGCTGATATTTATGTTTTCACTTCATCCACGTCTAAATGACTTTATGAATAAGTTGTATGGTAGAAAAAAACATCACGTTGGCCCTTAGAAAGGTTGCAACGGTGGGTATCATTATCAGTGCAGCTTCCTTTGGTGTGGTCCACTTAAGCCTTGGACCTGCCTCATTTTTTGGTTCTGAAATTAAAATTATCGGAAAAATGCATTTAACGGCATGGATAAAACACTTACAATACGATAGACCCCACAGAGCCCTACCCGGACGGATTACCGTCCCGGCCAGGGTAGGACGTAATCCGCATCCGTGGACACTCAAACCGATGACCTCAGTGTTGAAACTCAAAGAATCTTCACATATATGATTATTGAAACTATCTAAACCATGGGTCCTGCTTTGGACATACAAACGTAAATTGCATTGATCAATTAATCTTAGCCATCCAATTCATGGCTATTAAATAGATGGTTAGAAGTAAAATAATGTTTTCCTGGATTAATGGGAAAATCAAATTATTAATGTCTTCTCAATGCAATTTTTAGTTTATGATCCATTCACAGTTGAGTGGGCAATTTTGATAGTCTTATACTCAAGTACAACTATACCCGATGCATACATTTGAAGGGTCCCACCATTTTCCAAATGATGCAAAAACTAGCATAGATAGTAGGATGGAGATAAGATACCAGGAACCCGTAGCCAGTCCACGTCATCTCCCAATTGAGAAATGATTACCTACTAGGCTAACTTAACGTGCAATCCATTTTTACAAGCTCTTTCTCTTTGAGAATGTTTTATATTTTCAAGGGTATAAGCGTAAGGAAAAACTCTATAGATAAAAGGTCGTACCATACGACCGGTTGCAGCTGATCAGTTCTCCCCATTTGCAACTCTTAAACAGCAAGAGCTCGTTTTACCTATGTCGTGACTGAGAATCCAACGGGTCTCACCAAACACATGCTGAGATAGTCTGATAATTTGAGCCGTCCCTTCTCGTTACTGAATAAGCTATTGTCTCATAATCACGCGCCAGTCATGATCTAACCTTTGATTAGATTATTTCCCTTGTTCTAAATTCATTACATTCATTCCGTAAGCCTAAGTTTCTTAGTGTGGCCCACATGGCATAAAGTCCAAAATATGAACGGTTCATAACATAGGACGACTCAGCTTGTGAACGTTCGCGGACATCGAACAGACGCTGGATCCTTAGAAAACCCACACACCCAATGCATTTTTTGGCATTTTTTAGGTACAGTGTCCCACCGCAGGAGCCGTGAGTCGACCACACCATGATATGTTGGACCGTGGTGCACCAACCATCAAACCATGGTGGGCCATGCAATGAACACTATCTTATGCCACTGGCACCACCTGCACGTGGGAAGTCGCAGTCGGAGACAGGTCCACGCGTGTTTTGATCTTCAAGGCACGGGCACTAATTAGTGCCACGTGCAAATTTGTGTGAGAAAGACCCACGCTTCGCACATACAATTCGTGAATTTTAAGCCACATACATCCGCCGCTCTCAACAGGGAAAAATCTAGCTCTCTATCTATTTTCCTATACATTCGCGTGCCAACGTAGAAACATGTGTGATCGATCCAGGCCACCCGTCATGTATGGACAGCTGTGAAATTATCTTTGCCCCTTTATAAAAAAGTTTAGATTGGTAATCAGATGGGCAAGATGTACTTGCATCATATTTTCATATCAAGCCCACGCAATGGCCTTTTTCAAGATAAATTATCACATCTACCACACGTTGGAGCTGTGTGGGGCCGGCTCATGATGTTTACATGGAATCCAAGCCGTGAATCTGTTGTGTCTTCTAATATAAACCATACACCACAAGAATGCTCCACATCTAAAACTCAGGTGGAACAGACAGCAAGGAGAAATGTTTTTTCACTCGTTGTGTCCCACCATACTTTTGTAATGACTTGAGTTTCTGTGCGTCCGTTCATCCTGGTGGAGCACACCTAATGAACGGATTGGATGATATACACTCAGAAAGACTACACTGCATTCCATCTGGAAGTTTTATGGTGCGTTTGCCTCTCTGCAGTGCCCCCATTGTCGGTGTAGCCAACCTGAGTTATGGATCAGGCTGGATTTTGGCATACAGGCCTACAATGCAAGGAAATATCTTATGGACGGGTTGGATGGCACTCATGCATCATGGTGGGTCTACACATCTTGAGCCTACGTTTAAGATTTGTGATCATCGCCAATAAGTATTTAATCCATTCTAACAGGGAAAATAACCAAAAGCTCCCTCCCGCGTTCTTTAAGCCTCAACCACACCGTACTCGTATTTAGATTCCAACAGACCCTTCATTTCACAGGGGTGGCGATGGGCTAGACCAAGTTAGATTCGGGCCTGGCCCAATACTTCAGACCATGACTCCAGCCCAGGTTAACCACAGCAGGCTCAGGCTCGGCCTGAAAAAAAAAATGGTTAGACCCGGACTTGCCCTGTAAAATTCCTATTTCTCATGAGAATATTCCTAATGTATCAGTTGATCAAGTTAGCTACGCATGCATAAAGAAATAGACATTTAAAAGAATGAAATCAGCTGTCTACGTTTAAGAGAAATCGGTTTGTCTGACTGAGAATTTGAATGTCATACTGTAAGATTTATATACATTTACACATTAAGTTGGATTGGGTTGGGCTAAAATGACTGGAGTCGGAGCCTGACTTGAAAATTGATAGGGGGCATAAACGTGAGGCTTATGCTTAGCCTGTGGACTTAAGCTAGTGGGTCCGTCCAAGCACGACCTAAAGCTAGGTCAGGCTCCTTGTGCGGTTCGTGTTGGGATTTTTGGCCTGCGGAATCACACAGATCTAGATCTAGGATGGTAATCCAATGGCACCAAGCACACACAAGAAAAGAGAAACACTGTGATTTGCGTGGAAAACCCTGTTGGGGAAAAACCACGGCACAAAGCGACAGATCACCACTATGAAAGCATCAATTACAAAGAGAAAGGACTTACCCGATTCGAACAACCTCGAATCTAACCCTTGCTACACCCTTTAGAAACCCTGGAACCCTTTTAGAAAGCCTTAGCATTCATCACCATTACCCTAGAAAAGCCCTAGAGATACCTATTTATAGTTTAGAAACTTCCCTTCCGCATCCCATTTTTGCGAAAGGACTCAACATGAGTTTCGCGCAAAATCGCGGAACAAAGCTGCAATAACCTACGACTAGTCCCGGCTCTCCTACGACCGGTGTCGTAGCTCACCTCACTGCGGTCGTAGACCACCCACGACCAGTCCTAGCTACAAGTAAAAAACAGCAAAACTTTCTGAACTTTGAGTCGTACAAGGGCTCGAACCTACGACCGGTCGAGCGTCTCCCACGACCAGTCGTAGCTTCCCACGACCGGTCGAACGACCTCAAAACCTTCCGATTTAAGACTTTTCTCAACAATCTCCACCAAGTCTTCAATCTTCAACCGTGTAGCTCCTTGACCTCTTCTCTTATCTCTGCTTCACATCATAGCTCAAGATCACATTGGCCAACCAGTGCCAATCACGGATCTGATAGATACTTGCTATACCGTCGGCACGAATATCTCTGAGAAGCCGATCCCTTCTCTACTGAGCATAACCCTTCGCTACCAACCTCACTGTCCTCAGTATCTGGTTGTATCCTCACGAAGATCCACCGCATCCAACCGTCACCACCCATGGTGGGGAAAGCTCCACCGGCTCCCATATGTCGGTCTGGTACAACGAATCCATCACATCGCCCATAGTCACCTTCCTCTTCTCAGCACCAGGCTCACCTAGAGCCATCAGAATAGAAGATGAATCTCCTGCAATATTGGAGTCGTCCATGTACCTTGCCGATATCCTGCGATCATCATTGTATGATTCTTCACACGGTGGCGCCTCACACCCTGTCAGTGTTCCTGTCCGCACGTCTCGGCCTTTCGCCTGCCCGCTCATGTGGCCATGCCCATCATGCCACACACGTGCAGATGTGGAATCCGCTACATCCACTTTGTAGCTCCACCTTACCTAATCAAGTGCTCCCGATCAACTCCTGTAAACATGATCGAGTCGTTGCGCTTTCATGACTACCCGTGCCCCTTGGATACCTTAAGAGCACCATCAATAGCACTGTGTACTTGCATCCCTTTGCCTCAAGCACACCAAGAGAAATCGGTCGCTTCAAATCGGGAACGTGCCTCACATTGTGTCATGAGTACGCTCCACCCCATCAAACATCCACGATGTGCACCGTACAACTAGACCACAACATTGTGAGTGCAAAGCCATTGCCCATAAACACTGCCCACCATCGCACTCCCTATGGTTGGTGAACCAACTCAGATGAGGAGTCATGTGAAAAGATGCCCTATATTATGTCAGCATCCACTCGTCCTTACGATCATCGTATGGCCAGTGCGAGCGAAGACACGGACAAAACATCACCATCACATCCACTCGATTCGTCGACGTGGCGGTGTTAGCCTCCAGCGCATGAAGCCTAAAAGGAATCTTCCCTCTTAGATTTTGGATTTTCACAATCCCTTTTCACATGTCCTTCCTTCCCACAATTCCAGCACTTTACCTTTCCTTTGCCCTTGCCCTTGGATTTGGATCTAGAACACGAAGAACACGTACCTTGTTCTTTTGAATTCCTACCCATGTGGAAACGGTGCATCGAAGATGTCCCCATGTTCTTTGTCTAAGTTTCTCATAGCCTTCCTTGAAGAAGGTGAGATAACAGTGTCGACACTCGAGGTTTTGTTCATGCTGCACATAGTATCCTTGAATGACTCATAGGATGCAGGGAGAGAATTCAGCAACATACATGCTTGTTCTTCATCTTTCATCACTTCCTCCATATCCACCAATTTGCAAACCAATTTATTAAAGTTTTTGATGTGAGCCTCAGATCTCCACCCTCTGCCATCTTGAAGTTATACCCATGAAGGCCTCCGCTTCAAGTGCGGACGATTTTCGGAGAGGATTTCTTCGCATAAACATCCTCCAACTTCGCCCATAAATTAGCCGCAAGGTTTTCTCCCTCATGACGTTGTAGAGAACCTCATCCGTGAGACATAAACGGATCGATGATAATGCCTTCTTATCAAGAGTGTTCCAATCACCATCAGTCATAGTGGACTTCCGCTCCTCAAGAGCACCATCCTCGCCTTGCTTGATTAAGGAACTCATCATCTTGATCTTCCATAACTCAAAATTATTTTTTCCTGAATACTTCTCAATATCATACAGCGCTCGCCATTATTACTAATCCTCGGATTCGGATCGTGTCCCAACCGATTACTCGATACCACTTGTTGGGATTTTTGGCACTGGAATCACACGGATCTAGATCTAGGATGGTAATCCAATGGCACCAAGCACACACAAGAAAAGAGAAACACATGGATTTAACGTGGAAAACCCTTGCGGGAAAAAACCACGGCACAAACCCAATCACCACTATGAAAGCATCAATTACAAAGAGAAAGGACTTGCAAGATTCGAACAACCTCGAATCTAACCCTTGCTACACCCTTTAGAAACCCCGGAACCCTTTTAGAAAGCCTTAGCATTCATCACCATTACCCTAGAAAAGCCCAGAGATACCTTTATAGTTTAGGAAACTTCCTTCCGCATCCATGGTTGCGAAAGGACTCAAATCCGGATTTCGCGCAGAAATCGCGGAACAAATGCAAGGTAACCTACGACTAGTCTGGCTCTCCAAAAGTAGGCACAAATTGTAGTGATGGTCCAGTAGCTCACCTACGGACCGGTCGTAGACCACCACGCACCAGGCCCCAGCTACGTGTAAAAAAAGCAAAACTTTCTGAACTTTGAGTCGTACAAGGGCTCGAACCTACGACCGGTCGAGCGTCTCCCACGACCAGTCGTAGCTTCCCACGACCGGTCGAACGACCTCAAAACCTTCCGATTTAAGACTTTTCTCAACAGTTCGGTGGGCTACAGGTCACACCCTCACCCTTACTACCTAGGAAACAGCAGTGAATTGCTTGCCACATGCAACCAGAAGCAAGGGTGGGGCCCACTGTGATGTTTGTCAGTTACCTACTCCAGCTCATGTTGGGGTGAGCCCAGAACGAGGCAGATTCAAAACTTAAGTGAGCCACATGGCTAGAAAAGGTGGGGGATGGATATGCCTACCGTTGAAACGTTCCTGGGCTCCACCATGGTGTTTATATACTATCCAAACTGCTAATAAAATCTTTCTCACTGAAAACACAAAAATATTAGCTTGATCCAAAACTGCTATGGCAGTGGCATGAATGTTTCAACAGTAGACATTCAATTCCCATTATTTTCTATCACGTGGCTTAATTACTTAGTTTTGAATCTGCCTCATTTTTTGTTCATATCCTAACATGAGCCGGCGAAATGGAAGTGGGGGCGCCCCACACAGCAGCGTCCTAAGAAACTTTCTATATTTCGCTGTACCCTAGGGTGTCTTTATATCAATGGTCACCTTTCATTATCGTTTTTCCTGTCCCGCCTTCACAAGAGATATTAGTCACCTTGGTGCACACGTGTGAATCCTTTTGCCGTTCCACTCACTCCACATACACGCATACAACACACTCAGCAAGTGACCACACCATGTAACCCCCACGGGCAAAAGTTGTTCAAGTTGTCTTGTCTAGAGTCCAACCAAATTGAAAAAGTAATGAAAAGCAATATAAAATTGACAAAAATATCATATTCGAAGTAGTAGCGTACTAAATTGAATTTTACTCTACGAAAACATCTATGTTGTCCACTAACTAGTGAAAGGCATAGAGCCAAAACACACTTTGCAAGTGAACTTTCATTTCTTTATATAAAAAAAAAAAAAAAAAAAAAAAGAAAGAAAGAAAGAAAGATGAAGGTAAGGAGTCTTTAGTACAGTGACAGTGTCGACAGTGACGTTTCTGGAATTGGATTGTCCTAGCTACGTGGTATCATAACTCTGTGGGTCTGACCGTAATGTATGTGTTTTATCCACACTGTCCGTCAGTTTTTCTGGTTCATTTTAGGGCATGAAATGAAAATTGAAGGACATCCAAGGCTCAAGTGGACCACACCACAGTAAATGGTAGGGATAATGACATCCAACGTTGAAACCTTCCTTGGGCCTGCAGTGATATTTATCTGTCATCAACGTGTTGATAAGGTCACACGGATTGGATAAAGGGAAAATACAAATATCAGTTTGATCCCAACACTTTTGTGGCCCTCAAAAAGTTTTCAAATGTGGGTGTTCAATCCTTTATGTTTCATGTGCTGTGGTCCACTTGAGCTTTAGATATGCTTAAGTTTTGGCTAATGGACTAAAATGAGCTGGTAAAGTGGATGGACACCATCGATAAAAACACATACATCACAGTGGGCCCCACAAAGTCCTGACACCATGTAGCTAGGTAGTGTTCAGGTCACCACGCAATCTGCCTCCCAGGATCATGTTTGGATGATCCAACCGTTTATGTGATGAGCCTCGTGGTGGATGGAGATGGCCCAGAAAACTCAGTTGGGTGTATTCCAAACCTTACATCTTTCTTTGAATATAAACCATCTACCTAATCAATGTTCTGTCCGCCATTTATCGTAAGTTAAAGTTCTAATGACGAAGATTTTTAAAACACCTTCCATCAGCAGCATATCTGGTTGAATCAACGGTTAGGATCATGTAAAAATGATCACATGTCCGACAAATATAATCTCAAAGCATATAAACTGAAGTATCCTAATGGCACTCATGTGCGGTCTTTGTAGACCATCCAAATTGTGTGATGGTAACTATTCATCCTCCTCATACATGACATTCATGTGCAGCTGGCTATCTAGACCATCCGACTTGTGTGATGCATTTTGGATGGATCATATATCTTTAATTGACACTGACCAAGCAATCCTAATCATCTATTTAATGGTTGTCAAATGGACGGTTAAAATGTAAAATAGTAGGTTGTCCACATTCGAAAGGAAAAAAACAAAAAATTACTATATTGTAACAGCTTGGTTTTAGGTTATGTATCATCCCCAACTGGGAAAGTGATTTGGACGGTCTAAATCACCATGAAACAATGCCAACAAAACCGACAAGGACTCACCACCACTAGATGCGTGTTATGAAATCAGGAGAAGCTGGAATGAAATTAAAAGGAGGGGGTGATTGGTCCTATGAGCAACGGTGAGGGGGAATTTAGTCCTTAACCCATTCTAATGTAGAAAAGCTAAAGGCTGTCGTATATATTTGGCTGTTCTGCTTTTTATTTCTTTTCTATTTTTCTCCATTTGTCTATTAACATTTTTTGGTAATTTAGTAGCTACTTTCTCTTTTGTTTTAACTGTGTGGAGTAATCTGGTTAACTAATAAAAGAAATAATTCTAATTATAATGGCATACATGGATCTAAAAGCATTGTGTTAAATGAAACCTATATTTGATAGATCATAAAATTATAATCAATGGACCAAATCACACAAGTAATGCTGGTCACCTATATACACACGCAAATCAATTGTTACATGCAGAGCGCGCATAAGAATGATCCGTGGGAATAAAATACATGCATCCGAGCAGCCCACAAATGTAGTGAATTTCAAAATACAATAAAAAACCTACAATATTTCTTGTTGGGATAGGATGATATGATACTTGGATTAGATTAGTTTGATCATTCTCATCTTTTCCAAATGTGGAATGGAATTTATAGTAGACCAAATGCAATTTAGTACAATCTTACATTCCAAATGGTCTATGACGGCGGGAATTATATGAATCTCTTGCATCCCTTGGTCTAGCCTAATAAAATTGCATAGTGTGCATATCAGATGAAGGCCTCACAATGAAAAGGTAAAATCAATTCACCCATGAGAATTTTTAAAGTGATTTGTGGGCCTTACATCTAATGTACATAAATAATATGTTTTTATTAAGCAGGTGTGAGATCCTAGCACTATGATTTATGGGAATATTAGGATTATCCATTTGCATGTATGTTAGAATTACTTCAACGCTAAATAGATTAAGTAAGCACGTAATGTCAATTTGGGTCCTTGCTCTTGCTCCAGCGGTAGACTCTCAGGAGTTTCAACACCTAATCAAGGGTTCGAGCACCCATAGGTGGTGAAATCCCACTAAGGCATGAGTGTGTGTTGGTGTGTGTGTGCATGTGTTAAAAAAAGAAAAAGAAAAAAAAAAAAGAAGATGTAATGTCAGTGCCATGCAGGATCGATATGGGAGCACAATAGATTTCTATAAAATCCTAGGTTACAAGAAAATCACTTCCATAATTGCATTGGATTGGGTGGGTTATAGATCACCAACCCATATCTATGAGTCCTGTATAAGTGGATGGTCCAATTAAAAATACTAACTACTATGAATTTCATTTTGACCACTCAAATTATATATTTTATTCAAGTTAGGTCTTTGGGTTCGAGTTAAACACCTTAATAATCTTAATTGAATGAAATTCGATGGTTTATTCTGATATGGCAAAGGTTAGGGTTGGGTTATTTCCATTTTTGGGTGGTCCAACTTAGAACCATTAAAACCCAATTCCAGACCTAACCCATTAAGTAAATGAGGCAGTATTTTTAGAGCAAGAACTGACTCAACTGCTCAAATTTCAGACCCAGACCCCTCACTAATCAGGTCAAGTCCGGTGACTCATAGGGTCGAACCAGCCCGTTTGTCGCTAGGTAAGGAGATAGCTGGGACAAACCATAATTCTAACTAAACTTTAGATGGACAACTGTGATTTTTCCACGGATGGGATGGTTGTCCTAATTTGAGAAAAATGGTTCTTCTGAAGAACATCTTTACTTTTTATCAAATGGGTAAGAGGTAAAGTACCTCTAATTGGTGTTAATTTTTTGGGATGGCCCACCCAAAAGTAGGCACAAATTAGTGGATGGTCCAGATCAACGCTTTAACCATCCATCAATCTAAAAGCACCAGCTTGCACCATGCACCCAGAGAAGACTTAGTGGATGGTCCAGATCAACGCTTTAACCATCCATCAATCTAAAAGCACCAGCTTGCACCATGCACCCAGAGAAAAATACATAACTTACTAAATTAGACCTCGACCTGTACATACCAACCCATAGAGACCTAAAACTTAGGGGTATTTTCATCTAAAATTCTTTTTTTCCGTCACCTAAAAATTTACCTTGATGACCTAAGCTTTCGGGATACAAGGGTGCTAATTTTTTCTTCTAAAATACTAATCCTGCGCGAAAGAGAGCGAGCATGCCCATCAAGAAGGCCCAATCCTGTCCATTCATTGGGTGGGCGATGAGAATGAAAAGAAAACGATTAATATAAGTCGTTGACATAAAAGTGTGGCCCACGGACTCAGGCTTATTTCCGCGTCTGTGCACCGTGGGGGCCTCTTACTGACCGGCCCGGATATACGACAAGCATGCCCCGCTGGCACGTGTAAACTGCGAGTACAATATTAGCCTTGTTCGTGCGAGTAACCTTTGAATATGGAATCGACTGCCCTAGCCGTTGTACATGGAATCATGGACTGCACTGTTCTAACTACGCGGAGTCGTACGTGCCTACATCTAACCGATCACCACGTGGGATAGACGTCCATCAGATCCACCCCGTTCATATGGTGAGCAGCCATATTTCACCGTGGATCCTAAAAATCAGTCCAATCCAAGACTTATGTGGGCTACATCACAGGAAATGCTGTAAAATATGGCTAAAATATCTAATTAACTTGGTGTGACTTACACGCATCATGGAATGTTTTGATTTTCGAAGAAGCTACTAATTGTGGACCGGCGCATCAGATGAATGGATCGGATGGAATATAGAGACTACAGCAGACCCCACACACAAATTGAAGAATTTTAATGGCAGTACTTGCATCTCAACTGTTCCTCGTGGTGTAGCCCATCTGAGTGGGTTACCTATGCAAACACAGGGTTGGGCACTTGATGGACGGTTTGGATCTTGTCGACACGAAGTCTTCCATCCACGTTAGCGAAAGCGTTTTCGTTTGGATGTATCTTCGAGAAGCAAAGGACAATATGGTCATTAGCAATGTCCGTAGGAAGGGCGGCAGGTTCTGAATGTCTTATAAAACGGTCTCGCCAGATTCAGTTCTCTCTAAAAGGATGAGAGATTTATATGAAATTTCACTTCAATTCCTTGGCTCCGCAGCAGAAGCAGCAAATACTGAAATGTGAGAAAGAAGGACGAGATCAGGTCGATTCCCCGCTTCTTCAAATGCCATTTGGTTTCTTCTACTTTCTAATGCTCGTTTTTCTTCTCATCTTAAAATGCTTCTGATTTCTCACATATTTTTATTTCTTTCTATTGAAGAAAATCACAGAGAGGGAGAAAGACGATCTGAAGAGGTTTTGATTCCAGATGGAATCGACGGACGAGATGGCGTTGATGAAGGAGCATCTCTTAAAAAGGTCAGAAACGCTCTGGTTTTCGCTGAAAAAATATTTGAGTTGAACGCGGCAGTCAGCGTTTGTTCTCTAAACCATCCTTTTGCTGCCCGGAATGGAAGGTTAGGAGTGCACAGTCAAGGAGGTTTTTGGGGCATTGTCCATCTTAGGTGGCTGCCGCTGTTGGAGAGAGAGAGAGAGAGAGAGAGAGAGAGAGAGAGAGAGCCGGAGAGGGGTAGAAGGGAGGTGACTTGGACCACGACACCAGCTAACGCCGTTAGATTTTAAGCTTCTCTCGTCCGAAAGCCCCGCACGGCTCCTGCTCATTTGGACGAATCGCAGTGCGACACTTTAGGGTCCCACCCACTTCGCTGGTTCCGGGGTTTCACCCAAGTCGCGCCCTCTCATTTGTATGAGGCCTGCGGATATGCACAACATACATGGTCTTCAGTTCTCGACCATTTGTTTAGGGGATGGTGAGTTAATCCAGACCGTTGTTGGATAGGCTATTCTCAGAAATTCTCATTGAAAATTAAACCTTGACCTTTGGATCCGCGGCACAAGGATGAGAAATGCAACAAGGATCCATTGTGTGTTTATCACAACTCACTCAACCCAACTATCTCATCTCATCTCATCCATGGCAGCCTTTTCATACATGCACACAAATGCGAAATAGCCAGAGAGCCATACTGGTGGGATGTTCTCGGTATCTGATTTCACCAGTTCCATTTTGGACCTCCATTCCGTGTTATTCTTCTCAGGCTTTCTCCATCAAACAGTCGAGCCCATGATTTGGATGGTCTAGATAGAGTGCGTCTATGTCGCATAGGTGAAATAGAAGCGGCAATGGGCTGGCCTAGTGCCGGGGTTGGGTATAAGGCCTAACCTATAGGGCCTGGCTAGGTCCGTCCGGTCTTGTAATATCTCTATATTGTCCATTCATTTTCTCCGATGACTACCCACTTGGTGATTCAATCGAGCCAGAGGTTTCAAATGGTCTATATCTAAGAAATTTTCTGAGCTATCACCTCCATCCACAGCAATGCCTATCATATAAAGAGCCTTTACATGCTATTGAATGGAGACCTCATAGTTCCTTTTTCCATATATATACATATATATGGAAAAGGTACTATGCGCTCGAGCTGATGGGACCGTCCCATGAGGTCGAGCTGTGTGGGTCCCACCGTGATGCGTTTCTAACATCTACCCCATCAGTCAGATGCACCATTCCATCGTGGGCCTAGGTCTCAAAAATCAAGTCAATCCGTGACTTTCATGGGCCACACCACATACAGAAGTTGAGAGGGGCCGTGCACCATTAAAACATTTATAATCATTTTTTGGGCCCACTGAGATGTGTTTTACAAATCCAGCCCATCCATTATGTGTATCCCACCTGGATGAGGGTTCAGACCAAGTTTCGGACATGTAAATTTTAGGAGGGCCCCACCAAGTGCTTTTATATGTTGTTGGCATGTTTTCACATGATTTTAGATGGTATGGCCCACCTGAGTTCCGTATATGGCTGATTTTTGGAATATCCCATAATTTAAAGGGGACCCATCAAATGCACGGTGTTGATAGTCGACCCGCATCACCTTGGAGCCCACACAGCTTGACCTCATGAGACGTTATCATGAGGTCGAGCGCATAGTACCTTTTCCCGTATATATATCCCTGAGTTGTCCATTCATTCTATAATCTTCATATATATATCTCTGAGTTGTCCATTCAATTCTATATACCACACAGCATCACGGTGGCGCATAGTACCTTTTTCCATATATATATCTCTGAGTTGTCCATTCATTCAATAATCTTGATAATTCGATCGGTCCAACGGTCGGGCCATTCATCATTGTCCCCTTCCCAAGCACCAAACTTAGATTTCAAGACCGGGCCCAGCCTTCAGGCCTAGTTTAGGGGCTATTTGCCACCCGTGAGGTGGAGATTTGTCGGAAGGCGTGATGTAGTCTAGCTTTTGTTTTATACCGCTGGTCGACGTACACTCGACAATGATGTGCGCTAATACCATCCGGGACGTCCAGATAATCAACCCCATTGTTTATGGAGCACGGTCCCAGACCCGAACTATTCATGTAATCATGAGATCTGAACAGTCCGCTAACACTGATTGAATTCGAACCGCTAGCAGTTTTCTCTCAACCATCCATTTTCAGTCCGAATTCAAGTGGCATAGGAGGGTCATGGCCATCTAATCAATGTGATTTTTCAGGCCTATACAAATCATCAAGGTAACCAACCATTTCAAAGGTCCTAATATGGGGAGGGATTTTCGGGGGGGGGGGGCGCGCAACACAGGAGGAAAGAGGGGGAGGGGATAAAATTCAAGCCGCGTGTTTATTTGCATAAATCCAAGCCGTTAGTTTACAATCACTTATATTTTCAAAGTCCATAAATCTCGTTCTCTATTTCGAAAATCTTATTTAACATCCCAAGAAATCTCGAAAGCCATCCCAAGGACGTCTGGATGGGAGTAAATGGGGAGTGTGGAATGCAGGGACGCGGATTGCCTGGAGGTGGCTATTGGACTGTGCTTTGTGGGGCCCGCCATCGAATATTTGTTTTATCCAAGCCATCCATCCATTTTCCAGATCATTTTACAGCAAAACTGAGACGTCCAAATCTCAAGTGGACCGCCTACCATTAAAAACTAAATAAGCCTATTGTAATGTTTATTTTACATCCAACATATTGTTTAGGCCACATAGACATGAATGAAGGGAAAACACAAATATGTGTCATCCTAGCCTTTTATGAACCACAAGAAGTTTTTAATTGTGGGTATCCACTCACCATGGTTTGTGGTGTGGTCAACGTGAGATTTGGATCTGCCTCATGTTTGGGCATAGCCCAAAAATATCTTTAAAAAATGTATTGACAGCGATAAAATACACACATCATGTTGGGGCCCACATAGACCCATTGTTGCTGCTGACAGTGTCAGTAGGCAATCCCCCTCCTGTATGCAGGAGAGTGGTCTCCTACCATAGCAAAGACTCTCTAGTGGGCCTTACCATGATGTGTTTCTGAAATCCACTCCAGTTATCAGGTGTGTCAGCTCATGTTAGGCCAAAGGCTAAAATAAGGCAAATCAGTGATTAAGTGGGCCACAAGAAGGGAAACAATTGAGAGAATGATACCTCACTCTTGATTTTTGATGGGCCTGACATTTATCTAAAATGACTATATGCGTCACTCCACGTTAGGCATCGGGCCAAAAAAGAAGGCTCACCCGTGAATGTGATTCAGGTGGGCCAACTCAAAAGAAACAGCGAGAAGAGAGACATTTACCCTTAAGTTTTTACCAGGTCCACTGAGATGAGTGCCTGAAATCCAATCCAACCATTACATGCCATGTCAAAAGTTAGGCCTCAGCGGCAAAAATCAGGCCTATCCATTATTCAGTTGGTTTACACAAATGGAAATAATTTGGATGGTGAGTGTCACTCAATACATTTTTTTTTTTTTACACACGCACACACACTCACGCTATCCATTTTTTTTTTAACACACGTACACACACCCTCACACACTCACGCTAGTGCAATTTCACCACCTATGGGTACTCAAACCCTTGACCGGGAGTTAAAACTCCTGAGAGTCTACCACCCTAATGATAGTTTTAACTATCTGATCAACGGCCTCAAATGTGGACGGTCATGATCATTTTGTAAAAAATAGGCCTAACCAACGTTTTGGCCCATCTATTTAATAGCTTCTATCACAGATTACTTATGATTCTAAGTATTCACTTGAATGTAGGCCCCACCGTGATGTATGTCAGACATCCACACCGTGCGTTTGGTGGGGCCAATCCAGATTATGAAATGTCACAAAGCTCGGCCATATCTAAAGGCCCAAAACTCAGGTGGGCTACACCATCTGAATCACGCTTGCTTGAAACTGGGTGTGACCCTCGTTCAAGTGGGACACACACGATGGATGGGCTGCATGTCTAAACCACATCTCAGCGGGAATGGGCCTGATTTTTAGGCCCATGGTCCACCATGAAAGCGTGCGTTTGATTGATGGGTGGATATCCGACGTACATCACGGTGGGCCCTGAGAGCTCGACCTCATCGGAAGCACTTACAGTTCCAATCATCAAAAGCATCTATAAATAAGCTCCGAACCCGAATACGCTCGCCTTTTGGCCTTTGTCTGCAGCATCCCTTCTTATCCTTCTTCGATAACGTGAAAAGGAGAATCACAGAAAACGAAAGGAAAGAAAAACCTTAGGTATTCTCGTCTCTCAATGCCATTTATTGTCTCCACGAGGATACGTTTACTATTATATATCCGCATATCTAGGCCTGCAATTTCATCTATATCTTGTGTTCTGATCGAAGCGATTGAAATCCGGAAAAGGGATTTCTCGATTCCTTTTCCTCTTCGGCTTTTTTTTTTTTTTTTCCATTTTCTGCAATCGGATGGCCTAGATTCGAACATGAAGCCGTTCTTTTTTACCGCTCTGATAAGGAGGAAAATCGTGTCCATCTATTTGAGAAAGAGAAATGCTCGTTTCTGGTGGTGCAGGAGGATGGAAGCTAACGGGGGAGAGATGAGGAGGATCCATGTCCTCTATTTCCTGAGTCGGATGGGTAGGATTGAACATCCTCATCTCATCCGTGTCCATCATATGAATCGGACGGGTGTTCGTCTGAAAGGTATGCCCCTCTCTCTCTCTCTCTCTCTCTCTCTCTCTCTCTCTCTCTCTCTCTCTCTCTCTGTTTTTTTTTTTTAAAAAAAAAAAATTTATTATTTCTTTGTTGTTGGTTGTAGACGTGAAGCGATGGCTATCGGATTTGCGAGGAAAGGACATGCCTGAATCATTCACCTGGTCTTTCAAGAGGTTTGATTGCTGCACCCACAGGCGCACTTTAGACATCTGCAGTCGATGACCCTAACCAGAAGGCGTGGTTGTCGTAATGTAATGATGCACCATTCAATGCTCGGCCCGAGTTATCTGCATGCCAGTGGATGATTTCAGTGGCGCGGATTTCCACTTGAATCTGCCATGGTGGCAATAGACTGAAAATCTCCAATACGGGAATATTCTGGCCATTTGATAGGCGGTACTTAGCATTCCAGGCCAGTCATCGATAATCGGTTTTTGGCCAATGTCCCACGGGATGAACGGTCTGAAATTTCGATCGATTAAGGTCGTCCCATCTGTCTTGGACATAGACAAACCGGTACCTCGGGCCGAGCATTGTTCAATTCTTCATGAGAAGGATTCGGGCGGGGAGTGATTTTGAAGAGGTGATCCGCCGCACGTGTGCCAACATAGTAAGTGTACGAAATCCTGTCTAGGGGATATGTATGGAGCCATAACTTAGGGCAATCAACTCATCAGGTGGGCCACACCACACTTTAACGGTGAAAGTAGACTGTCATGGAGTGTTTGGTGCATGGTATTAAAAAGTATTAGGTAGGATGGGATTTTTAAAATGTAATTATTACATATGACAAGAATTGTCTACCATCAGACGCGCCTAACACCATACTATGCTTGTGTCAGGGTGGCATTCACTCTTTGACTGGTTGTCCATTAAACAAATATACCCACCATCATTTGAAACCAGTGTTATATCCGCACGGTTTATTTATTTTGCAACCTCATTTTATACGTAAGCTTAAAAATGAAATAACTCCGGAGCCTACGTTGACCACAACACAGAAATCAATGGAAATAATAATGCCAACTGTTGAAATCTTCCTAGGGTCTACCACAATGTTTATTTGCCATCACAAATAGTTTTATCCAAAACTTATGTGGCCTGAAAGAAGTTTTCAATGGTAGGCATTCAATCCCTGCTACTTTCAGTAGTGGGTCCACTAGAGCTTTAAATCTACCTGGTTTTTTAGCCCATGTTCTAAAATGATCTAAATAAATGGGTGGATGGTGTGGATGTAGCCCGCAAATCATGTCGAGACTTACACAACTTGCTAACATCAATTAAGTTTTTCAAAAAAAAAAAAACTGAGAAATGCAATTCATCTAATCTAAATCCAAGCTTTTCCATTCTCCCTACCCAATGCAATTCCATCCCTCGTAATCCCATCTAATTTCATGCGCCAAACGCCCCCTTCGTGTACATGTGTGGGCCACCTGAGGAGGGGACCAGGATCTCGCACATCTCCCCCATTGGCACTTGTCCCGAAATTCACGTCTTCAAATTTCAATAGCTCCATTTCTGTCTGCGTGAAAAGACCGATAGGCTGGTAGAGTTTGAGGAATGATGCGCAGGCACTTAGAAATTTCAAGCGTTGGATACAAACATTCAAATTAACTCACAATACGGCAACCACACCAGATGTATGATGAACTCAAAATAAAACTTATTTGATTACCTGACTATCGGATTAGTGGACGTTTATTGGACGGTTAAAAATGAAATATCCAACGGTCCTACTTCTGTCCTATTTCTGCTAACAAGTGTCTACGAATAAGAGGTTAGGGCTGTTCCACCCATTTGATTTTGGGCTTTTGACGCAGCGAATGTCAGCTGCACAATCCAGTCGATTTTATTTGAGTTAATATATCCCACGTGTACATTTCTGTGCGCCTGCGTATCTAACACGGAGCCTGAGTATCATATCATATAACAATTGTCTTCTCTCTCCTCTCGTCTTTTAATGCGAGGAATGGATTGCAGGCGATATAAGACGGGCTATGTTTGGCAAGACTTGCTGGACGAGGATCTCATCACACCCATTTCCGACAACGAGTACGTCCTCAAAGGTTCCCAGATTTCGGCTACCCCTTTTGGTATTCCATCTTTTCCCATGATCCCTGTTATTAGATACTCGGTTGTGTATATGCCGCTTGATACGCAGGCACTCACATTAAACCGACTAAAATTTCTGGAACTAACCATGTTTAAGTCGCAATTTAAAAAGTAACCTCTGGTTCGTGGACACTTTTTTGTTGAAATAGGAACATTGGATGTTTTCATTTTTAACCGTTCAATAAATGTCCACCAATCAGATAGTCGTGATAATTTTTTCTTTCATGATACATCTAAACTGGAACTCACAATCGAGACGGTTTGATTTGCATTATTTGAATTCCATGTATGCAAAATTCTAAGTAATTTATAAGTGCCTGCGTATCATCCATCAGTGTCCGCCAGAGTATCGAAGTTTTCCTCTCTCCAGGAACGCTAGCTAATCCAACGAATTTCACCAACAGATCGGTGTTCTTGTAACAACTCAATAACCCCGATACAAATACCCGATACGGCTAAGGACAAAGCGCAGCAATCTCAAGAGGATCCCGACACAAAGGCCGATATTTCGTGCCAGCCGGCTCAGATCGAGTCGGAGATGGGCGATTCAGCAAGAAGAATGGTAGCTTTCGAGGTCGAAGAAGTAGATCGTACGGACGAGAGTATTGGGGATTCTTCGTTTCCTGCGTTTGGAAGCTTAAGGGAGAAGAAGAAGAGTCAACGGTCGATGGGAAGGAGCTACTCGATCGGGGCTTCTAACGTGTTCCGTAACCTGCTTGCGTGTGGAGTGGTGGAGACGAACGAATCGACGATTGTACCGACAAATCGGCGAAGTGCGCCCGTTCCAAGAGAAGAAGGGAGTAAAGAGGTGTGTGAGGTGGCGAGTTTGGGTGGATCCGGGTGGTTTCACTCTCGCTCTTCAAATCAGCGGCAGCAGAGCAGCAGGCAAGTATAAATTACCAGACGTAGATGGTGAACTTCAACTCAGCATATATAGCTGCACGTGGCACTCATGCGGGTCATCTGGACCGTTCAAGTCGTGGGCCCCCCTGTGGATGGATCAGTGATCGGACAATCTTGACTATTGGTATCCACCATTGAATTTGGACCACCGACCGTTTTCATTTCAATGGTTCATCGGATGTCCACTAGTTGGATGATGGATCGTCCCACGAGGTGGGCCCCACATCTTGGACTGGCCGGATTGGCTTTAATTCATACCACATGCAAACACTGTTGAAAGTTAGGTTGTCAACAGGCCGGGCCCACAAAGTAAACGTTAGGCCTTCAACCGGTTCAGGCCCGTGATAGGCCGAAACAGGCACGTCCAAGCCCAATCTAGATTAATATCCCCGGCCTGACCCACCTACCACCCATTCTGCAACATCGATCTATTCACTAGGTGGGCCCCACCGTATATATACAGGTGTCCTAAAATTAGGCTACAACAGTCGTATGTTGGACCTCCACATTTAAGAAAGAACGAAACAGGTGGGTGTATCATATATGGACGGGCATGATTAACTGACAGGCTTGAATTTTAGGCCCGGGCTCAGCCTTTCAGGCCAGCCTTGGATTAAAACCGTTCAAATCGTGGGACCACTATAGATGGATCATATCTTAAATGTCTACTGAATATCTCGTTCTAGCTAAATGATTGGCGGACATCTGATGGACGGTTAAAATGAAAAATCATATACCATGAAATAAACAAACCTCAATTAGTATGAGATTGGAATAGTCTATTAAATGGACACGTGTATGTCTATAGTGGCCTGACAAATGCATTCACTCATACCAACGAGGCAAACGCGTGCGAGATCCTGACCGTTCATCTATGTGGCCACATGGTTAATGTGCCATGTTTCAAGAATCATCCTGGTCTACTCTTGAGGTGGGCCAAAAATGCACACTGGACTGCAAGCCGATATCTGGGCCTAGTCGGTTGGTAGAGCGTGACGATGACAGGGCCATGCTTCGCACGTACGTGTCAATGTGGGAGAGTGCACATGCGCGAGCGTTGTTTGAAATATTCGGAGGAAGGCGGACAACAACGGTTCGTCCCAATTCTAATAAGTGGGGCCCGTAATTGGGCGATCCAGACCAAATGTGACATGCAGAAAGCATCTCCTTAATAGGGCGACAATCGTAAACGTCCAAATCGTAGCATAGAAATAGAGGGTTGATACGAAAAATACCACAGTCGTCCACATCCAACCGAAAAAAAAGTTTAAAAATAATAATTAAAAAAAAAAAAAAACAGAACCAGAGGCTCTGGTTGAGTTCTTCCGATATCGGAAAGTTTTGGAGCATGGTCCATTCGTGGTGAATGCAATAGAACATGGTCTCATTCACGTGTATGCCGTAGAAAAGTCATAAGTAGGCTGCCCTGTACCTCAATCTACGGACAGGAAAAGCGAAAGAACCATATGCAAGAGGTGCGTCCATCCAAAACTTAGGTGGGCCACAACGCAGGTAACTGTAGAATCATTCCCAAGTTCTCGAAATTCACGTGTCGTGGCCCTTCTAGTTTTGGAATGGCCTGCTTTTTGGCGGGGTGGGGATTGGGTACCACCGCCACCAGGACCTAGCTAGAGACGGACGGTCCTGTTAGGGGCTCTGTGGAGCCCACTGTGATGTATGTGTTTTATCCACGCCGTCCATTCATTTTGAAATTTTATTTCAAGTGACAATTTAAGAAATGAGATTAATCGGATGGTCAAGTGGACCACACCACAGGAAACAGTGGGGATTGAATGCCTATCGCTGAAAATCTCTCGGGGCCACACAAGTTTTGGAGCATTCTTATATTTATGTTTTCCCTTCATCCAGGTCTATGTGACCTTATGAACAGATTCGATGGAAAATAACCATCATGGTGGTCCCTGAGAAGGTTTGTACGGTCATTGTCACAACTACTTATGTGTTGTGGACGACTCAGCCTTTGATATAACTCCTTGTGAGCTCATGCCTTAAAATGATCTTTCAAAATAGTTGGACAGCTAAGATAAAACGCATATATCACTGTCGGCCCTACCGAGGCCCTTAAAGGACCATCCGTATTTAACCAGTCCTGATCAGGGTAGTACCCAATCAGCACCCTTTTCAGGGTCTCTTCATCTCAGCAGGGCGCATCTAATGAATGTATCAGATGCATGTGAAATCTGCTGAGCCCCACAAACAGAAGTAAAATACAGCAACTATTCACATTTAACTTATGTAAATGACCACATGCGTTACAAGGCATGTCAATTACCATGCGTCTGAGCAATGCGGGTCCACCATGATGTGGGATGGATGACTTCCCCGGGGTGTAGATCACAAACTAAAGCCTCAGGTGGGCCACACCGAAGGGAAGAATGCAGGACCCACCATAGAATGTGATGTCCACCGTGCAATGTACATAAACATCGTGGGTGGGCCCTAATGGATTTGTTATGTATACAGGGAAAACTACGAAGAGACTGATAAGAGTGGGAGAAAGGGAGCTGAATTCGGAAATCAGAAAAAGGTTCCTTCTATTTATAAGCATGTGTCCGAGCCCAATTGCTCGTGAGTCACTCCTTTTTCATTTCTCTTTTTATTTATTTTTAATGCTAAAATAACTAAAATGCCCCTGTAGCAATTCCCATCAATTTCCCTTCAGCATTAAGATAACGAGGGGCATTAACGGTCAAGCATTGGTACTGGTTTGCTAACTGCTAATTACACTGGTTGGAGTGGGAACTAGATGCACGTGTTAAGATCATACAGGCTCACCAGGCAATCCTAACCATAGATTCCATGAATCTTGATGAAGGATAATGCGAACATCAGGTGGGGCACAAATGTGAACAGAATTAGAATCACTGGTCAATTCCCCACCCAAGGTTATACAGCACTTTTTCTTTATATAAATGGGATCTAAGTTCTAGGGCTTGTCTGATGAGTAGTTTTGTCCCTGCATACACATAACTCACATATAGTGGGTTCGGATGTTACTAGTTTAAAAGTTAATATGAAAGAATATTACATGTATCTCATACAATTATAACATGTGCACTTTTCAAATGTGAAACAAAAAAATAATTTTTACTACTTAACTCACATCAGTCATCATACATGTAGCACACCCTCACTGCAGACGGATGCATCTAGCACCCTCCTCCACAACCCTCGATGCTTCTAAATTCTCAAGTGTTGCATAAATCAGGTTGGATTGATCCCATTCAGAGAATTTGTTTTTATGCATAGATGGGAAATGCAGGCAATGTGGGAAGGGGTTCAAGCCAGAGAAATTACACGCCCATATGAAATCTTGCAGGGGTTTGAAAGCTCTAGGAAAAGGCGAGAGGCCCATTGGAACATCAACGGACGAGATGAAGCCTAAGGAAGAAACCCTTCGCTATCTTTTACTCACACACACCAACAGCTAGTTTTATACTCACGGACAAGTGATCAGGTGGGTCAGTCCACAGATCGCCTGGGGCAAAATTCGGGCAGGCTACTCATTAGATGGGCTAAAACAGCACACTGAGTTGGAGCATCGACTGGCCAGCAATGCCAACGGTGTAGCTGCATCCTAGCTTTCACCATACGTCATCTTCATGAGGCCCACTTTTTGCACGGCTCAGATGTTCTTCTTAAGTGAATAGCAACCATAGTGTGTGAAAGCTGATATACAACAATGGTAGGTGAATATTTCTCATTTTATACATATGTAAATGGTTTTTAGCATTGTCCCATCTTGGATAGTCCGTTGAGGTTCACCAATATTCTATTTTCACCATTCAATCTGAACCGTCCAACTCAAAGTTTGCCTTTTGGATGAGAACCATTGCAAAATTCAAGACCAATCACATGCCTAAGTTTCCGATCGATGGACTTTTCAAGAACCCATCTTCAGTACCCAAAATCAGGAAATCCATTGAACGGTTAGGATAATCCGATTAATGTAATTTTTTAGGCCCAAGGCTTGAGCCTAGTGTTACGGGCCCGGGCATGAAAACCTAGGCCTGGCCCGTTTCAGCTCAGGTCCACATCAGTCTTCTGCTGGATCTCTTCAAGAAACAAAATGCAGGAATGAATAAAGAATCAGGAGTAGAGATGAAGTGGGCAGGCCGTGCGACCAAATGAACAAAAACCAATGGTGAGAAGAACAACAGTTCCAAACCAGGCTAAAATAACCTAAGCCCAAGGCCACCTGGCCTGGAAGTTGCCCGCCTTATTCCGATCCTGGATAAAGTCTGGTTAGCCAGCCATTGCCGCCCATTCATCTATTGAACAGCTTTAAATCAGAACGATATTCAACCAGTTTCGTCCAGCCCTATGGTGGGACACTAGAAAACCTACATCACGAGGGCCCATTTCGGTAGGAGATCAGACACATTGCATGCCCTCCACATCAGATTCATATGACTGGGCCGGTGGCCACCTCGCTTAATAAAAATTTTGGATCTTTCTTGTTTTTAAATAAAAATTCCAGTGTTGTGATTAAGGGAAGAGAACCACAAATAAGCAGGGCTGTCAATAGGCTGGACTGGGCCCTGACCCAAACAGTTCAAAGTCTGGCCCTAAGACAACCCTAGGCACAGCCCGTGAGAGCTCGAAATGGAGGGTGTGGGCCCATCAAAATTGAGACTAAAGCTTAGTCATGATATCTTAGATCCCATATGCCCAGTCCCAGATAGGCCATGACTTTGGACAAGAAAGAAATTAAAGTGGGAAATTATGGTGAAAGATCACAGTTGTCATTTTACTTGGACCACTAGATGATGGGACCACTCAGACAAAGTGTCCCAATACTCCACCTTACCATAGTATAATATCTCTGGTGATTGCAGCAGTGCACTGACTGTTTGATTCCGTTTTCATTCTTTGTTTTGTTCTGTTTCCATGGTGTGGGCCCCTTTTTCTTCTTCTTTTTTGTCAGTGATGAGGGCAGGATGCGTCATTTTACGTCATAAACAAATGAGGTTCAGGTCTTCAGTTATCTAAACCATTGATACTATGTGCCCCCCACTTTGGATGGCCAATGCACCTAAAATCTCCCTCAAAGTAGCATCCTAATACTGGAATATGTGGCCAACTAGTGCCGATAAAGAACATACATCAGCAGTTCTCAGTTGACCTGGAGAAACCAAATATTCTAAAGCTAGGATCTTACTATCTGAGATATTTGTGCATGGGTCATCCAAAACTAGGCCCGTCATATCAACAGTATTGGATCCGAAGTGGAAACCAAACCACAACCGGAGAGAGAATTCTACAATACCTTTAAGCAAATACTGGCAAGAAAATGCTCAGGCGCAGGTAGGGAAAAGGGTGCCGGCATGCGATTCGACTGATTGACTTAGGAAGTGGGCCCATGCCATCATCCCTGTGAGATGGCCCATATAACCAGTCAATTTGCATGTAGGCGCTTTTCCTCTCCCACAGGCACGTCTTGAGTAATGAACCCATGGATGAGAAATTAGTGCAAAATCATCAAATTTAACTCACCTGTTGATGATTTATTTCCCAACAGATGAGTGGTGTATGATGGCATCAGAGCCTGTAACTTTTGCACTGTGGGTTTCTCCACTTCATTGAGCTTGGATCTGTCCGTACATCGCCGGTCCTATGTTGCATGTAACAGCCTGTTGTGCACAATAAATGAGACCCAAGTCAGGCAACCTGTGTAATAAGACCTAGTCATCCAACTGCTGATGGAGGAGCCTATCAAACCCCGGTGCACCACTTATCAAGATTGGCCCCACTGTCAAAAACATTTTAAATCGTGAAGTAAATAAATGATGAAGACCTGAATCTACCTTTTAAAAACAGACTGGAATTGCTGGGGGACAGCTATGATGAAAATGATTTGCCCCCTTGGTATAAGAATATATGACATCTCGCGCAGATCACATCTCTGATTCATATCACTTGCAACCATGCATTTCAAAATGGCAGAAAGAATTGAGAGATACAGGGAAAAAAAAACAGCAAATGCATTTCAATTGAAACTAGTACGATAAATCCATTTATCATGTGTATGAAATAGAAAGTCATTCGCAGTAAGGATCACCCGCTGCATTGATCAAGGAAGATCAGTAAAAAGGTTAGACATATATCTATTGATCAGGGAGCAGCTTTTTCCATTGGGACAAAGCTCCAACCCAACATCGACAGTCGAATTGCGCTGGTCAGATTCTGCCACCTATGTGTGCATAATACATGTAAGACTGTACTTCAATAAATTCATTAGAAATTAGCTTGCTTGAATAATATTCTGTCAGCTCTTTCCTTCCCTGCTAGCTACTGCGGCGGAATCCAAATTCTCGAATAAGAACCTGTACCGCTTCTTCAAATCCTCCACACTCTCATCCACCTGAGTCCCTCTCTACAGTCAGCTCTTTCCTTACCTACTAGCTACTGTGGCAGAATCCAAATTCTCTAGTAAGAACCTATACAGCTTCTTCTTCAAATTCTCCACATTCTCATCCACCTCGAGTCCCTCCCCAATTGTGTCCTCCAACCATTGATTCACTCTCTTAAGCTGCCCAAGAATACCTGCAATCTCACCATCTCCATCTCCTTCTCTCCCTCCGAATCCATCATCCAATACGCTGTCCAAGTACCTGAAGAACCATCCACGAGAAACTGAGACGAGACTTTTTGCGACTGATGCTGTCTCCCTCAAACCTCTTCCTTTACACTGCTTGTGCTTTTCACCGCCAGCCTTGTTCTTTACTGGCATTCCCACCCGTCTAGAAGAAGACATCCCCTTGGTGCTTGAAACAGGCAAACTTGCCTGTTTCTTTGGGTTCCGTTTGCTGCAAGAGATGGGGTTCTTCGGTTTCCCTTCGTTTTGATGCGGTGAAGTTTCTAAGACGAGATAGTGATGTTGGTCGTGGCGTAAGTTCCCCCTCTTGTCTTGCTTACTTAATAGAGAAAACGATGATAGGTCCGTCTCTAAAGCAGCTTGGACCCATGATGTAGCATCTGATGTTTTATCAGTGAAAATTTTGGGAACCTCTTCTTGCGGCTGAAGCTGTGAACCAGTGGCAGTGGAAGTTTCCCTTTCCGAATATCTCGTCTTGAGCATCGCATCTGTTATGGTAGCTGCTCGCTGCATACTCTGATGGAGGTTTAGGAATTGCTCAACCAAGAGCTGTGGAGAAACTTGTTTGGCAGTCTCACAAAGTTCTGCAAACATGCTGGAGAACACCAGGTTAACAAGCACAATAATGAACAAGGAAACTTGATTTTTCACACATACTCAAATTTGAGAAACAAAAGGAATAAATAGAAGTTATAAGAGTTTCCTGAAGATGAGGATCTGATGCAATTTTAGTACCATTTGGCAAACAGCACCACCCATATAAACTGAAGGATCGAAACATATGTCAATCGATCCAGACTGGGACATGCTGGATTGAAGCATGTCCAGGTGCAGCTGATGAGCTGACTGAATCCATGGCCAGCCTAGCCCATGAGCTAAGGATCAGACACAACAGGGACAAGCCCATAAGCCAAATACTCAGCCCACCAAAGGGAAGTCTAGCCACTCCAGCAGGATGCACAAACAATGTCATGATATGATCTTTCACAAAAAATAAATAAATAAATAAAATCACCAAAATTCTTGAAAGCACTTTAAACTACAGCAAGGTCTTCAATCTACACTCATGTGGGTAAGTGCATACCACTGCAAGCCACATGGCACTTAAATGGTATTGCGATCATGTGGTTGCAGAATACATCTGAGACTCACAAGACCAAATTAAAAACTCGCACATCACATGGAGCAAGGGGATTGAAGTCACTCTGTAGTTTGCACTTCGAACAGGGGTAGTATACAAGACAAAACTCTCACAGGTTATGATTACACTCACTTTGATGGAAATGGCCTGAGGTGGTGTCAGTGAATCCCTAACCTTGACAGATTCATCGAGGAATGGGACTTGCTCCTATTTAATTGGCTCTCTCCAACTCGACTCTCTTCCTTCTAAAGGAAAAACACTGAGGCCAATAGCACTCTTTGGCTTGCAAATATTCCTCCCTGCAACCAAATGGGCCCTCCTAGTCTGCTTAACATAACTACAAAGACGTGTATGTGCCAATTCAAGTTAATGGCATCTCAAAATTCTAAACTGATTACGCCATGAACATGGCCAAAATTTGTGTGATAGACGAAGAGACAGCCTCCCTCCATCTCTTTTTCATGTGAGATGAAAGAAGAAACAGGGAACCCGCATTTCTTCTGAAAAGAAACACATACATGAAGACATTTGAAAGTCATAAAATAATGATTAACTCAAAGCTCATGGGATAATTCAATGACAACATATGAGAAGGCTTAAAAAAATAAAAAAAATAAAAAAAAATAAAAAAAAAAAGCAGTAAAAATTCAATACCTCAAAGATTGAATGACGCTCTCCGCTGCAGATGCTTCCTGCAGAGCATCCACTGCAGCCAAAAACGCAGCATTCCTGTGATGCAAAGCATCCTAGAAGTACCATCAATTTCATGGGAAATCAATACTCAGTAAAGATGAAATGTTATTCATAGTCGTGCAGAAATAATACGGAGCATACCTTCCCAAAATCATGAAGACTAGATGGAAGTACATCCCAGGAAATGGTACGATGCCAATTTCTAGGACCAAAATGCACCTTAACTAGATGAGATGGAATATCTGCCTCCACAGATGAATCGGTCTCTCTTTTTGATGACTTGCTCATTGGTTTCAATGCCATGTGATTGCTCTTATTTTTCAATGGGGAATTGCTCAAACTTTGCCGTCTCAAGGATGGTTCGTGCCTGGGAGAAGCTTTTTTTTCTGAAAGAACCTGCCAAACAGAAATACGACCAGCACAACTGTGACCACGGAGAAGATAACAATATCGCCATCTAGAAATGGGTATGCACAACACAAAATGTAATAAAATCATTGTATTAAGGCCAAATTGCATGATTGATTATGCAAACAAGAAGGGCAATATCGGTAACACTAAAAC